>JABSTQ010009747.1:0-702500 GCA_013358835.2 Ixodes persulcatus | reverse complement strand
CACTATAGAGCGGGGTATCTGCACGTGGAGGATGCACGCGAAGGTACCTTTGGCAGGCTTTAAAGGGTAACTGCAAAGAAAAAAAAGTGTTTTTTTTTTTAAACAGCCTAATTGGGACAAGCATGACAAAAAAACAATTTTTCCGCGGGGAAACAATTTTGTTTAGCAATATTTATTGCGTGGGACTGATATTAGTTTGCGGCTATTTCGTCCGTTTTAAATCGCGCGCCACGAAGTTGGGATTCTGTGACGTTGATCCCAATCGGCTGCTATTGGCTAAGAGTTTGATTGACAGTTTAGATCTTGGTTGTTAAACCTTTGTTATATGTGGTAATTTCCTTTTGAGCGGCATATTTTGACGTTTAAAGAATAACCCATGTAATGAGAGTTATTATATTTTACAAATGGTTTACAAGACGGGCACTTCCGTTTGGATTCATACCAAAACAAACAAAAGCTTCGCCATTCTTTCATGGTCGCCGAAGTCTCTGCTCCCTCCCGCCTGTCTCGCCTTCCTCGACTAGTTTCGCCGAAGTGATCAGTGTTTCGTGTTGACCCAGGTGCTTGAGTGAGACTTCCTGAAGTGAAGTAGTGTGTGATTAGCCGCTGTCGCCAGTGTTAGTGATAGGAAGCGACGCGGGGTTTTGGCTTTCATAGCGCGGTTTATTTCTTTCGTTTTCCTCTCTGCTTTCCTAGCGTGTTTTTTTTTTTTTTCCTTGCTTGCGCGTGCAAATGCCGACCTTTTTTAGATGTCAGCTCATGTAAGCAGCGCCGCTGCTCTGTAAAGTGCTGCGAGATGAGTGATCGCGACAGGGAGTCTCCCCGCAGCCATGTCGCCCCGAAAGATCACAAGCTGAATGCTATTTGGCTGCAGGCAATCGGGCGTTCGCGTAGCGACAAACGAGTCCAGGTATGTTCTCGTCATTTCGCTCCGGAGGCCTTCGAGATTCGCACCGAGGCACTTCTCAGGTCACATCTTTGCGACATGTGCTGGCAAACCCCGGAGCTCATCGCGTCCCGTCAAACCAAAACAATACCGGCGCCATGTTGAACGTGCGTTAAGCAAACCGGCTCTAGCTTCCAGCGTACATAGACGGCACCTTCCCCCCTCCCCATTCCCCTCCCCCCTCCCTCCCTCCCTCCCTCCTCCCCCCCCCCCCCCCCCCCCCCCCCCCCCGATCCGCGGCCGGGAGTCAAGACGCTGCGCTGCGATAAAGAATACTACGCCGCTGCTACGCACAGATCGAGACAAAACACCGTGATAGGCTTCGCGCAAAGCGCCACAATACTTCGTCTCACCTTAGTATGGACTATTGGTAGCCGCGCGTGCTAAAAGCGCGAGCTAGTCGCTTTGAATGAAGCCGTGGCGACTGCACGAGCGCTCGTGCAGCATATGCTCTAGTCAAGGCAGTCAAGGCTGGCCGCTCGCGCTAGCACAGCCTTCGCGGTTAGTCCATGCTAGGGTGAGACGAAGTATAGCTTTATTAATCCAAGCCATGACAGTGACAGGCATGGTCCTGCAGGAGAAGGCTTCGGCGAAGAAGCGACCAAGTTCTGGGCTCGCGGAGGGGCGTTTGGAGATGCCATCACGCACTCCGCGCTCGCGCACAACACTTCAGTACACCACAAGAAAGGCCTTGCTCGGTGAAAAGGCTCATTGTACAGAGCGCGACACTGTTAGCGCGAACAAGCGATCGCCAGTTTTCTGTGTTTTTCTCTTAGAACCGAAAGGCTGTCATTAAAAACATCGTTGTTTTAGAAAGAGCTCATTTAGGGCTCTAATATAAGGCGTAAAATTGTGTGCCCACTAATACTCTTTCCTAATAAAATGCGAAAAGGCGCCGATGTCGTGTTCGCGCTAACAGTGTCGCGATGTGTACGTGCAAGAATTATCGCGGCGTGCTAGACGAGGTTCGACGGAAGCTTCTTGAGACAGACCCAGAGTGGTACCGGAACCTGCCGCGTCAGCCGGTCAAAATTTCTTCAGTTTCTTTCACGCGTGGAACCACCAATCGCGCGACAAAATAAACCAGCGAACGTGCAAAACACAACGATGCGCCATTTCTGTTTTACTCGTCCGAAACAAAACAAAAAAACATCGTATTGTTTCCAGACTACACGCGCTTCAGGTCAATCTCCCGCCAAATATCCGCGGGTGAAAAGGCGGTCGACTTTATCACTCCGCGCGTCCGCGGACGAGGCGCGGATCGCAGGAGTCAGTGACGTGATGGTCACGTGATACGCGGTCCGCAGACGAAAATCCCGATTTGGTCCGTCGTGTGAATCGGCTATAATGAGCACGGTGGAAGCTTGAAATCATTGGGCTCTGAAACCCAAGACTGCCCTCCGATTACTCTCACTTCCGTCGACGAGAAAACCTTTGCCCAGATCACAGTCAGCAATCGGCCAATCGTGAGAGGCCGATCACAGCGACGCTTTCGATCACGCACGCCGCGATCGAAAGCGTGCAATTACAAGCTTGCCAAAGCTGCGTTCACGCGCACGATGCACATGCTTGCAAGCAAGGAGCACCAGTGAGGTGCCATGCTCGCAACTGTTTGTAGTTTTTGCGAGACGGGCATCGTCACCACCTGTCAATGTTCCTAGACAAACATTGCTACCGAGGCTTTAGCGACAGACACCAGGTGACATCTGCTAATCGTTTATTTCGGTTTAAAAGTCCTCTTCGTGTATTTTTAAACGAGACTGGGGCGTCCGATGTGATACTGCTACCTTGAACACGTATAGACTAAGAAATAAGCGCCGAAACTTTCGTCGTAGTATCCCTTTAATGAGCATCTCGTGTCTCCACTGTAAGTTAGAAATTTGGCCAGCGCAGTAGAACCACTTCTAGCCTGGGTCTTTAACGTACACCACGCAGTAGTGAAACACGCTGGCTTCCGCAGCGTGAGCTTTCGCTCCACGTGCTCCCAGCCGCGTACGCTACTGACACACACGGCCAAGCGCGTGGGTTGGCCCGCTGCCATACCGCTGCCAGACGGAACCAGAAGCACGGTAGGCACACTCCAGGCGAGTACCGAGAACTGTGGAATCTGAACGCGACTCACGTACTCCAACTTCGTCAAAAAAAAAAAAAACAGTGAAAAGAAACTGAAAAAAAAAACGCAGGGAAGCAGGTGAATTAACTTTCAATGAAAAAACGCTTAGTCTGGGAACAAACAAACAACAACAAAAAACGAACAAGCGCACACATCGTCTTAAGCGTCGAGACGATGTGTGTGCTAATCAGTTTAGTTTTAGGATTTTTTTTTTTTTTTTTCCCCACTGTGAATGAACAGGTTGTCCGTTCTTGTTCCGTTGTTTTATCACAGATTCACAGCCACCAAATACTCGCCGTCGCTTTTCCGAGGTGCCCGAATCTTTAATATATTTCTTGGTATTTTTATTGTATTTACAAAAAACAAAAGGAAAAAAGAAAAAAAACAAGAAGAAAAATCAACCGTACAGCATCGTCCGCCTTACTGAAAGAAAACCGACGCGTCCTGGGTTTATCGAAACGAGATGATTATTTTAGCTCCCTCTCCCTCGCTTCGTCATCAAGTCCGTAAAACAAACCTACACTCCTCAGCCTCCGTCGTTTTTTTGTTTGTTTGTTGTTGTTTATCTTTTCAAGAATTTTCCTTCGCTCTCCCTTCCCTCTCTCCACTCCGTCAGTCCGCGATTCACAGCAACGCCAACCGCCCAGACACACAGCAGCGCCTATTATTTTTTCTTCACCTCCGATGGACCGCAGCGAGCGCTACGAACCCTCGGAGCCAGTAAAACGTCGCGTGGGTATCATGTGACCTCCGGGAGGGGCGCAGCGGCGCGCGGAGTCCGTCGTCACGTCATAAGCTTACAGCGCTCGATTGGCTAAGACGATTCCTAGCGCCCTCTAGAGTCCATCGTAAAGTGAAACGGAGTGAGCAGCACCGGTCGGAACAGCCAGCCACCTCCGCTCCTGGCCGCCCGCTCACTTCCTCCCGAGAACTGCTCCCACATCTGCCGACACCCCCTCTCCCTCCTCCTCCTCCTCCTCCAGCCGACTTGGCCTAGACGACGTCAGGCTCCCCCCTCCTCGATCGAGAGAGTCCCGTTCCCACAGCCAAGGCCGATCCGGTGTCGGGGTCTCTCGTCGATGGCCAGCCAGACCTCGTCGGCCGACCCAGGCTCGTGACCGAGCGCCTATCACGTTTTCCACGATGAATTCTGCCCTCGCCGCTTCGCGAACCCAAGCTGTGGGGGCGTGGTGTGGCCGCCGCTGATGATGTCTCGAAGAACGGAGGCGTTCTTCCTCTCCCGTATACCTCGCACACTTGTTTGTGCCTACCCCTTGTGACTGCTTATGGCGAGAGATGGAGGCCATCGAATAAGGGAAACTAAAGTCCATGATTGCATCAAGGCGCAGCCGCCTGTAGCGTTCTCGCCGAATCGGAGATCCTAGCCAAACTGGGCATTTCGCCACATTGGGGCGTCCAGCCAAATCGGTTCTTTCAGCCAATTTGAGCCATCAGCCGAATGGACACGTCCGCCACATTGGGATGATGGAACAATGCAAGCAAACGCAATTCGTTTGTACTTCCTTCAGCACGTCAGGGCAAACTTTGCACAGCGAACTGATAGTTCTGAAAGAAGACCCCAGCGTGTATACATGCGCTGGTGCAATGCTTAGGAGATCCTCGCGCTCAGTAATCTGACCTCGCTCGAGTTACGACCTACCTGGTACCTGCAACACAAAAGCTGCGGGAGAGGCTCGGCCCTCGAATTCTCGGAGAGAACTAGCGCCATTACGCCGTTCACAACGAGCGCATCAATTTTCTGACGCACGGAGGGAAACCATTAGCGCTAACAATTAAGCCATCGCCGGTTTCTAAGATTTTCGCTCAGGATTTAGGGACCGCCATCAAAACTACTATTCGCAACTCCAACGCCATATAGATCGCAGGGCGGTAGTTGCGAGATGGCGGAAAAGACGGGAGTAGATTCGCCGGGATTTCCAATGCGCCTGTTAGCTGACGCTGGCCAGTGTGCTAAGGTTAATTTATTTGGCTACAAATACGAAACAACCAGGGCAAGAGCATACCACAGGTGACGGCGATGTTGATGTGCGTCAGGAAAATGAACGTGTTGATTTTTAAAAGAATTCAGAGTTTAACGAATTCGCTTTTTGTTTTTCGTTCAAATTGCACGATACACGAACACGCCGATGAGAACCATGCGGTGAGAGCAGCACCAAGGCCGACAATCCCTGCCACCATCTCCGCCGCCGCCCCCGCTCCTCTGGTTCTTCATTCGTCCGCGAGAATGCGAGCGACGGGCTAGAGTTGGGAAGAGTGGTGGAAAACGCAGAACCCGTGATACTTAAGTGGCAAATTTTGATGCCCGCCGACACCTTTGCAAATGATAATACGAAAAGACGTCCGAAGTCACGTTCGCGCTAACAGTTTCGCTCAGTGTGTGCAATTACAATAAATAAAGAAAAATAGACTCCCCCTCCCAAATTTGCGTATCAATTTGCACAAATGCCTCCGATCGCCAGTTGCAAGCCACCGCCATGAAACGCACGTTGCCATTATTAACAAACCGCTGAGTTACTCTTGCCGTTATTCCCCGAAAGTGAAAGAGAATATTAAAAACATAGTCGGGCCAATAAAAGGAGCTGGTAACGGAAACGCAGCATCCATTCCCCTGCCCACTTCGCGAGAGATGAGCGGCGTGACCGGCCGAAAAATGGCGGAGGTGCAAACTACAGCATATCCGGTCCACCAGGCGTGCGTAAACGCCAAAGTCTGATACCAGGATCCCACCGCCGCCGGTTCATAATAGAGGCCACACCACGCACTCCTCTCAGCCGCGTCCGGGGCGCTCCGGAACGGAGGTATATTAAGTTTTGGGGTCACGCGCTGCAACGCTCCTTTATCATAAAAGCCGCCGTAGCGTCTTCCAGGTGAACGATGGTTCGAGCCCAACGCCGGTGCAGGATGCCACGACACGGTTGCCGACGAGGCCCGCGAAAAAGACGAAACAGAATTAGACAAACCAAGAACGGCTGTTTTAAAACAAGCGTCGTGAGCAAACACATTACACGGACCGAAAATTAGCGCGACAATAGACGAGAGGCTGTGGCACCCCAACGAGTGGCAGCGAGTGACAACGTGCAAAACATATCCTTGAAGCGCTTGAGGAATCGGGGATAGATGTCGCTCCACAATTTTCGCTAATCTACTACTTTTTTTTTCCCCCTTAGTCACGGTTTCGGTTGTTTTTATATGAACGTATACATATTCCCGTTCTATGGATCCACGATCGACCATGACAGGTTTTCAAGCGACAGGCTGGTGCCAGCGCCCGTGTTCTCTGTCCAAACACGGGCAATCTCCGAAAAAAAAAGGTGGATTGTGAGTGCGACAAGGCGCTGGAAAGGTTGAAGCGAATAATAAACACTTCCGTTTCAATGGATATGTCGCGATGGACTATGATAGTAACTCCGCGGGCACGTTTCGTAAGCTATTGTATTTTGGAACGATTTTGTTTTGAGAGAAAAAAGTATCTTCGGTGATGTGAAATGTACGTTCATTATATACAACGATTCCTCTCTGTAATAGTCTACGGGTCTACCGTACCCGGAACGAATACATATAAAATAAAAAGAACGTAGAGCACGTTGCCGGCTGTAGCGTAGGAAAAAACAACAAAAAAAAACAGCCACGCGATAGACCGTGCAAGAAACATAATCATCATAAACACTTTACAGCGCCAGCGCTGCCGCCGTCTGTTCGTCGTCATCGCTCCAGGAATTTCTGCGAAAAACCACACCGTACAAATCAGAGGACCTTCATTCAAAACACCCGAGCGCAGTCGACGGCACGAGCCGATCGGGCCAATCTCGCAGCTCCAAAAGCGCGAACGTCACGCCGTTCGTCATCTGTTTGTACCAAAGGCTAAAACAATCAAGCGTCGTGAATGAGCCTTTGAGGGCGCGTACACGTTTACCTCGAGTTTCAACATGTACAAACATATGTTTATTGTACGATAAACGAGTACAAGTATTACCCAGGCCCGCAAAAGCACACGCGTGCTTGTGTGTGTGTGTGTGTGTGGGGGGGGGGGGGGGGGGGACACTGTGGTACGTATACGTATTCTAGCCTTTGACTGCGTTATGACTTACCGCGAAAGGTAGTATGACGTTACTGTGATTCCACCAGCCTTTGAGAGACTTACGCCGTCACCAATTTGACGAGAGAGGACAAAAGACAAATACCGTTATATCGTATTTTATTTATTAAATGTAGAGAAAACACGAACACCTGTTCTCTCTAAGAGTGCTTAAGGCCTGACACTGTGCTGTTCGATTCCAGCCACTATTCAGGCACCCATAATTGTATCCTAATGTGGCGCAATGGGGCGCGGCAAACACCCGAATACTCATCCCGAAAGAGGCACGAGGAGGGTAATGCACCCTGCAAGGACGTTGGTGGACTGGAGCCAACGTCGAGGTAAGACAAGGAGCGTGTTACAACCGATTCGAAGGGACGGCCAGGTGCCAACAGCGATCCGGCGTCGTTCGTGACGAGCTTGCACCTCCCCCGACGAGGGAAGCGACGCCATTATCCCCGCTGGGTTCCGTAAGGAGAGTACACGAAACACGCGCAAGACCATTACCGATTCCACGTTTATGAAGTGCCTCTCGATGGGATTCTACTGAAGGGACCCGTTTTGAAGAGGACACTGAATACAACCTCAAGCTTTTTCTCTCTCTCTCTCTCTCTCTCTCTCTCACACACACACACACACACACACACACACACTCACACACCACACACACACTCACACACACACACACACACACACACACACACATATATATATATATATATATATATATATATATATATATATATAACGTGGTTTTTGGTTCAAGCTAGGGTGTTGCTACGGATCCCCCTCTCAAAGTGCCCACAAAAAGAAAAAAACAAAACAGGATGCTTTAAAAATTTTAAAATCATAGCGCTGCAGAACCCAGGGATCCTAGGTTCGATCCTTGCTCCTGTCCGTTTCGATCTGGGTAACCATCGTACCGGCGTGCGGTCATGCATCGCTATGGCGTGATGCACGTTAGACCCCATGACTTCCGGCTGTACTGCACTGGCTGAATTGGTCGACTACAGCTGAGACACCATACGGCCATTGGGGCTGACAAACCTCAGGCTGTATAACCGTACACGCAGCACACACTTTAAGATCATGAAAACGTAACTTTTCTCGTCTCTCTTCTTCGTCTGAACATTAGAAAGACTGACAACCGCGACGTGGTCCAGGCGGCATATGAACGTCGAACCGAAGTCGAGAGGTACTCGTAGACGCCCTGGAGTTGACGTGTGGCAACAGTGCACGCAGCATGACTGCTAGCCCGCGCCATCTTTAGCGTCTGTCAACACACTCGTCATACACGGCCGCAGGCCGGTACGATGCTCGTCCAGATCGAAACGGGCAGGGGTGGGAATCGAACCCAGCATCCATGGGTTCTGAAGCGCGAGCTTTCGCTCCACGAGCATCGAGTTGCGGCGCGCTAACTCACTGCGAATCGCGGCCGACGTGAACCTTTAAAACTTCCCGGAGGAGACCGCACGGACGACGGAACAAAACTAAGCGCCACGCCTTTGAGATTGCTCACCGACGCAATGTATAAGATCGCACGGCACGCTCGTCGATCGTTGGCCGAGACATCGCAACAAGATAATACCCATGGCTATCGACTGAAGCACTCTGACGGGAGCAGATACGGGGCAAACGGTCGTATACCCAGTTGGTACATCGATCCCGTGATCAGATCGCAGATTGAGATGAGCGGAGCTCGGGATCATCGCGTTCTATTCAGTCCTTGCGCGTTCCAGCAGACCAACAACACTCCCATGCAGCGACCCAATTACAGGCCCCAATTAATGCGGCGGCTCCGGCGAAGCCCTTTTTTCGACCTCCTTTCACAGTATCGTGCTTGTCTGTATGTTTCTGACTGCCAGAGTCAGAAACAATCGGCGGCTCCTGTACTGTTTCATTGATGCGCTCTGTTTGCCCGCGAGGGCTGTTAGGCTTACAGGAGTGGATACGACTGCATAACAAACAGCAAATAGTAAAATCGCAAACTCAGACTCGAACAAACCATGCGGGCTAACACAAACTACACTGAAATCGCCGCCCAATAAAAAGGGCCAACATCAAACCATAAACAAACAAGGCATGATTCGAGAGAAGAAGAAGAAAAAAATACATAATTGAGTAAATCTGCCACACAATCGTATCAAGAGATAGAGAAATAGAGGTCTTTGACCTTTGCAGCGTCGCTTTAAGGAAAAAAAAAATTAAGAAGAAAAATGCATCGTCGTTTACTGGCGACCACACACACACGAAATGCTTTACATGTGAGTAGACTACACCTGGAGGTTAATAACGCGTTCACCGGCAATTTTCTAATTCGCGTATTACTCATCTCACCAGGGTCAGGATAGTGAAACACGTAATTTAACAAACTCGCGGATACCTAACCCGGCTTTTCTAGTGTTTCAAGCAAATCCTCTTCCTCGCACGCAAAAATAAATTTAAAAAAAATAAAAAAAGCCCCGAGTAAGTAAGAAATGATTGATACGCGAGAAATCACGATACTTAATCCCCATTGCAGGTGCGATTCTGTCGAAGGCACTGGCGCGAGCGCGAGACCTGAGAAAGCACTTTTCTGGCGTCAGTGTTCGTGCAAAGGAACCACTATGCAGAGCCGCTTTGTCGCGCCTGGGCGTTTCATCACGATGCCCAACAACTTTTTTGAGGTAGAAGGTACAGTAGAAGGACGTGTCGTTCTAAATAAGCCTTCATTGCTGCATTCCAGCAATGAAGTAATCTCGTGATCTGTAGGTTTAAATATGGAGTCTTTTTTTTTTCAATTATCTTTTAAAACAAATAAATAGCCCCAGGCGCTTGGTGGGTGGCGCAAGCCAACCCTCGTCACAGAGGGTACACTAGTTATAATATTATTACTGCTACTGCCGCCACTACTGCTGCTGCTGCTGGTGCTGCTACTACTGTTACTACTACTACTACTAATAATAATAATAATATTAATAATATTATTATTTCTTTTTTTTTCTCCAACTCCCAAGAACAACTCTGAGGCGTTCATGTGGTGCCACAAATATACAGAGTTTGATAAAAACATCCAATCTGCGTTTCTCTAGTCGTTGACGTCACTTCCCTCTTCCAAGTCTCCTGGGAGTCCAAAAAGCGCAACATAGCACCCCAGTAGTATCTCGTCGAGAAGACACGCGTCCTAAACATGGCAGAGCTCATAGTCGAGACTACCCTGAAAAAGAAAAAAAAAAATCACTCAAAAACGTCCAAGGATGGCGAGTGTAGATTATCGAAAGTCACTGACAAGGTGATAACGGTCGAGAGGAGCTCCAGTGTCCCCGCCTCACGCGCGAGCTTCCTAGCTCGGACAACGCTTCGGCGTCTGGTGCACCTCTCGCGCTCAGCTCAAAGCACGGCGGAAGGCACGGAGCGCGTATACTGCAGGAGGCGTTCCAAAGACACGCCCTGCCGTTCTCATTCTGCCAGTAACTACGGAGCGTATAGTCCGCCTGTCCATTACGCGGAGAAAGTAACTGTCGCTGGGGAGAAACAAAACGCGAATCACGTCTACTAGTCGTGGCCGAAACGGAGCTCCACCCAACGCAGGCACCGTTTTCATTACTCGCGTTTATAGCTCGGACCGCGTTAAATTCCCTCGCGCCGACGGACGCCCCCTCCATAGTAAAACTGCGGCAATGCTTCCGTTGTGCTTTCTCGTTTCCCGCATCGTTCGGAGCCGAGGGCGCCGACCCAGAGCCCCCGGTCAGCTGACCACTCCTCCAGCAGCGACCCGAACACCGCCGCCTGGTTCCTGCTCTCACCGACAGACGTCGACGTCGGCGTTTATTTCTCTCTCCCCTTCCACCCCGCTCCCTTTTCTTTTTTCTTTTTTTCGTCGAGCGTGGAGGGCGGAGGAGGAGACGTACCCTTTCTGCCTGCCTTTACCCGGTCGCTTCCCTCAGTTCTTCCGGCCGAACCCCCTCGCACCCGGAAGTAGGGGCACAACGCGTGGCTTCGAGGAGTACTCGGGGAGTACGGAGGTGCTACGACGGCACCGAAGCGGAAGTACGCTTTCGCGGCGAAGGGGGGGGCTGTCGGATAGACCGGCGGCGGTGTACGACGCACTCCCCCGTTCGCACCGCCGCCGCCGTCGCAGCCTCGATCGAAGCGCATGCGGCCGCCTTCGCCCACTGCGACGAAAGACCCTGTGTCTCGAGAATCCCACAGCCCAGCAAAACCAAAAACATCGTCTTCTTACGTTGAGGGGATTTTAGCTTACGGGATGTCAGGCACACCTTGACTCTAGCCGCCGATGGGGTTTTACAATCGACGAAGGAAGAATGTAGGAGTGTCCTTCCTTCGTCATTGTCATAATATCTGCGCTTTTTATACGTGCAACCAGACTTGTACGTAACGCGTTACAAGTAATAGATTACTTGTAATCGATTACATTTTATTGTAACTTTGTAACGCTTCAATTACTTCCTTTAATGAGTAACGATCCTTGTAATTCAATTACTTTTTTGCTGTAATCGATTGCAAAATTACTCATCACAATTTTTTCTCAATTTCTTTCTTTATTTATTTTTTTTGTGTGTCTTGGGGGGGGGGGGGGGGGGGGGTTAGATGTGCTGGAGTCACTCAGCTCTGGGCAACGGACAATTTTGTTTTCTTTTTCGAAACCACTAAGCACGGTACCTTGAGGCTTAGTAGGCCACTTCACTATGCTTCAGTTCCTGGGTACATTTTTGTTTTTTGTTTTTTTACCGCAGACCGGAGACTACGTCCGGGTATGAAAAATGACCTTATTCAGCCACTTGTGAGTAATGTATTTAAACGGCGGCTCTTTATTTTTATTTTTTTCATGTGAGGGATTGGGTGTGTTGGCGTCACTCACTCAGCTCTAAACAAAAATGATCAAAGATTTTTTTCGTTTTTTTTTTTTCGGAACAACTGAGCGCGAGACCCCAATGATTATGCAACCGTAATAAAAAAGTAGAATTAGAAATAGCGTGGGAAGTAATCGATTACTTTAGAATAATTTTTCGATTACTTTCTTGAGGCTGCAATTGTAATTGTAATCGGTTACTTTTTAGAGTGAAGCAATTGTAATTAGTTACTTTTTTTACATTAACGTGTACAAGTCTGCGTGCAACACGTATCAACTGGTCCAGCTTCCAAGCTTAGTAGTACAGTCTCAATGTGCTTAAAGGGGCACTGACACCCCAAAGGTCGTTTTTTTTTATTGTCTAAAATGATGCAAGTTGTAGTCATAGACACGCAAAAAAAAAACCGCATCGCGAAAAAAAAAGTTCCCCCGCGCGCGCGCGCGCCTTTTTATTTTAGGCGTTTGATTCTCCCGCTTCTAGCCTCCTCCCTTCTTTTGATCGGTGAAGTCAGAAACAGGAAATTTATAAGCTTTGTAGGCGACATTTCTATAACGTTTAATAACAGCAATCGTAAAACATGTTTTTTTTTTTTTTTAACGCAATGGCGAACGCACTACGGTCCCTCTTTTTGAAATACCAAAAATCAGAGTTCGGTGTGACGTCGCTTCCTGGATTTGTATCCTCCTTCGGAAAACTTGGCGGCGCTCGAGCAGATCGGCGAGTCGGGGAAGAAACCGGTTTTTTCCCGCGCCGGCTCCCTTCTATCTTGCCTGCTCACCTCCTCCTCGCTTCGGGTCGCGGTAGCAACGGCGCTTTGCTTCATAGCGTGGAGCGGAGGTGCGAAAGAAAGTCGAGTCGCAGGAGAATTCGGCGTTTGGAAATTGTTTTTTTAATTCACAAATACTGAATTCCCAAGTTTCGAATTTTGAGGGTAACGTCCCGGCATAGTTTTCAATCGTTTCGGATAATAAAAAGAAATATGATTTTGATGTGTCAGTGCCCCTTTAATTCCGACCAAGTTTCATCGCGTGCTCTTGGGTGCTGTGAAACTTTGCTACTCCAATTGATTTGAGCTTCACCGAGGCACTATGATACTGAGACATGGTGAAACGCGAGTGTAACCCAATTGTACCAAAAACGACTGGGAGGCTGTCTGCGAGACCGTCTGTTTTAAATCACACAAAATATTCGGAATTCCCGAGTCAAAACGTAAAAATGCGGGAGTAGGTCGAGAAAAAAAAAACAACAGTTACTGTACTGTCTTCAAAAACGCTGCCAAATTTAGCACTGCTTTTGAATCGTGCACTGAAGGAAAGAAAGTTGAAAGGCGGGGCGAGGGACTTTTTTTCCCGCGGAAGAAACGACTTCTGCACGCGCTTCTTTTGTTGAACTACAATCACGTCCTTAAACACGGAGAAAGCTGCCCCTGTATGCCACACGTGGCTAAAAACAAAAATATAAGGCGTTCTAAAAAAAGAAATTACGGAACTTTTGTTTGCGGCTAAAGAAATATTTTAAATAAAACCTCTAACACAAAACAGAACGCATAAATTTAGTGAACGAAACGTAAGACTCATTCAGGATCGTGTTAGGTGACCCGTCCGCAGGTTGTCCGCGTAATTTTCGTATTCCAAAGATGGGTCGACGAGCCCACCCGCCTTTTCGTACCCTTTCCTCGCCCCATCGGAACACTCTCGAGACACAGGTCTAGTGCCAGGCACGTAGCCAGGAATTTGTTTCGGGGGGGGGGGGCCCGCCCATGACAAAATGCTGTATGAGGGAAAGGGGGGAGAGGAGGTCCCAGCAAAATGGAAGATTTCGGGGGGGGGGGGGGCCGGGCCCCATGCCCCCCCCCCCCCTGGATACATGCCTGTCTAGTGCCAAACGAGATTACCGGCAAATAAGCATTCGCAAGGAATAACACACTGCTGCCGGGAGTGTAGTTTGAGTTACACCAAAGCTATAATTAACGACCAAAAATAAAAAAATAACCTTTTTTTTTTTTTTTTTTTTGGCGGCGAAATCGAGAAGAGATATATTCTCCCTCCGGCTTTGTTATCCGCTCTTACACAAGAGACTCGGACGAAACACAATGAGGAGAGCGTCACGCTCCAGCCCCAAGATTGTCAAGGCCGCTGGAAAAAGGCCTTCGCAGCCTCTCGCGCTCCCAGCGGGAATAATGACGAGTCGAAACAACACGCGGGAAAGACGAACAAAAAGTACGTCCTGGCGAATGTATACCTGGCTATGCGGCAACGACAGGTAAGACCTACTCACCAAGAGCAGACTTATCCAAGAGAGAAAAAAACAGACTGTCTACCTTTTGACGGTGTTTGTATTTGTCCATTATTTTATTTCCTCCCGGTCTCGTTTTTTTTTTTTTTTAGGGTTAATTCACCAGCTCGCCTGCCTATTTTCACTTTCTTCGTTGAAGCTGTCACAACGACAAATAAAGAGAAAAAGAAACCGACGCAAGGAAAACTGAAAAAAAAAAGAAAGAAAAAGGTTAACACCATATTGTACCAAAAGAGACGTCGTTGTGTCTGTCCTCTTTGAGACGCTGTTAATGTTTTTGAGTCTGCCCTCTCCTTTGCTTTTTTGTCTCGTTTCATTTTTTTTTTTTGTACAATGATTGCGCACCAGCTTGCTCACACTTTAAGTCGATTGTGCAAAGTGTGCAAGTTGGCGCAATTTCGATCTTCTCATCAAACGTTCGAGGCGTAGACTCCCCAAACGTTTAAAGGGGCACTACGAAGGGACGAAGAAAACCAAATGATTTTTCCAAGGGCGTGCCTATCATGTCAAACACGAGCGTTCAGTGACGACTTTAGAGCGTCGTATAATAACGACATAAAATTCTAGAGGTAGGACTGGCTGAATAGGGAGTATTCACTGGCGGCCATAGCTGTGTGCTCGGCTGCGGAGCGCGTGCTGAACGCGAGCTTCCACAGTTCTTTCGCCACGTGCATTCCGCACCACCAAGATTGCCGGTCTTGGCAGTCTATTAATGCGAGCTCGTTCTGAGCATGCGCTCTAAACAGTGACCTCAAATATGGCGGCCAGTGAGTACTTCCTATAGGTGCACGTTACCCCTTCTGATCCTTTCGAGATGCATGAACCTTTGCTTGAAACACCCGTAAATCGGTGTTACTTCCAAGAATTCGAAAGATCGAGCATGGTTGTTGCACGCTCTTGTTTAGTTTTCTATTGGTTCAGACTGGTTCAGACCAAGGACGTCACCAACAATAGAAAATGTGCTCAAAATTTCTAACTTCTTTCACCGGTTATGTTCAAAATACATCATGTATTTTTTTTTTTTTTATTTAATGTGCTGCTATAGAGTCCCACTCACCTGTTCGAGCGAACGCGACGCAAATTAAGAAATGGCCAGAAACGCTTTGCAGGACCCCTTGAAGCTTTAATAAAGATCATTTATATCTATCTTCAATTATTAAAAAAGAACATTTGTCGTCTACAGCGGAGCCACGGTCACGCCCAAAATTGTATTTACAAACCACAAACACCGAACTAGTTCATACGTCAGCGAGTACACGGTTATACACGAGGGCGTTCCCAAAAGCAAGTTACACCTTTCAAGCCGGTAAGAATATGATAACCGACTTGGGTCCTGAATTGGCTGTATAAAACTAGAGGACACTTCCTATGTAAAGACGGCTATGAAGAAGTTGTTCCGGGAACCATTTACAGTCCTTACGCGACAATAGCAAAAAATGACTACATATAGTTCCTTTACACGAACAAGCATGGCATAAACACATCGCTCAATTTTCGCACTTCATTCAAAAGTGTAAATTACTTTTTGATGCGCCCTCGAATACCGACAGATGTTGAGTGACTGAAAATCCAATCTTAACACCGAGAGAATCATCGTTCCACCAGGGTTCTTCTGGCTGACCAAGGCTGTACTTAATACGAAAGAACGATCCTGGTTCCCAGCGACTATAAGCAACGTGGCCAACACAACCCACTTACAACCTAAAACAGGGCTCTCGAAAGCCAGCGCTTTCTTCGTGAAGCCGTTATGTGACGCAAATGCGGCGGATGGCGTACAAACGCTGACAGGTACACGAGCGAGCGCTGCTATACTCTGTTTCACCTTGTGTTGTACCGCAGGAAAGGCTTCAAGCGCGAGCTCCCTGCTCTAGGGCACATCTCGGCGGCACAAGCTCTCGTGCACCAAGGGCAGCTGCCAACGCTATGAGCTCGGGCTCCTAGCCTTCGCTGCGGTACAACATAAGGTGAAACGGAGTATAGATATATTTTCGGCCGGCTTTCTTTTACACACGCCGCTTCGTCCGTGCAGTACCGCCTGGATAGAGAAAGCCATATATAGCATCGAATTTCTGGCGTCGCCAACCGAGGGCCAGCGCGGGTGGTCACATATTGAACACGAGTGCTGTGTCAGCGTTCGGCTGCAACGCGTGTTTCATCAACCGGGACACCGAGTCCCGGCCGAACGTTGACACGCCGCCCGTGTCCAGCAAGTGACCCGCACTGGCCTCATGTCGGAAATGCAGCACTGCGGCTTTCCATTTCATCAGGCGGGAGAGCACATGGCATAGCGTACTACAAGGCGTAACGGTACACGAATGAACGAAGCACATTGAAACGTCTCACAAAGGAGTCTTTAGGTTGAGCATTTATCGGCACTAGAATTTCACCAGTGTGGGTTTCGGGAAAAAGAAAACAACAACAACACTAAGCCTAAAAATTACGGATTTATTTCTATGCTCGGGAAGGAAAAGGGAAGCGCACCGCCTGGTTTGACTCTGCTTACTCGCAAGTGAAATCACAGTGCCGCATCCGCTGGATCTGCTTTCCGGGGTTCAATCTCAAGTAAGCTTTCACTTTTTCGCTTTACGCACATAAAGCAGCAGCGTCAACCAGGCGGGCTTTGCCGTTTTCCCCTTCGTGAATAAAAATAAAGAAAAAAATAAACGGGACACTTTACGGTTAATTTTCTCCCCTGAAACTTACACTCATGAAATTCGAATACGCTTTTTGTGAAACGTTTCATTACACCGAGTTCATTGGTTCATTTATATGAATCTTTTAAAGGACCAATAGCGCTCGGAACCACCCTGTACTATAGTTTATGGCAAGAACGTACGAGACGTGAAGCGCGGACTCGGCTACATTAGCTACATGACAGACCTGCCCGTGCAGCGGCTTGGCGGGGAACTCTCCTCCGGTGATCTACAAAGATACAGGCGCAGTCAAAACATCGAACCCCGAGAAGGGAGGAGGCAGCAGCAGCAGCAGCACCCCCGCACCCCCAAACGGATTGATCGCCGCTGGAAACCGACGCTCTCGCAGTCGCCGCGAAATAGCGAAGATCAGGAACGAGAGAAGGGAGCGACGAACAGGGAGAGAGAAAAAAAGAAAAACGAAGAAAATTGCTTTAGTCGTAGAACTGCGCACAAGCCGCACATTTCTTCATTCGTGCGCATCCATCTGAGCGTCGCTCGCTCGCGCATCTAGGCCGGCATTAGCATCCACCGAGCTACACTCGAGTTCCTTCCCACGTCATCTATCGCGTTTCGAGTTCCTATACGGCGCTATTCGATAACAGACAAAGTAACTAGTACGTTTGTTTGTCTCGAAAACGGCAAGTTAGTCACAGGACACTGAGCATGATATGCATGAGAACACAAACGAATTTTAACTGTTATACAGACATGGTACACGGGACTACGAACACCCGTACTGGTAATGGCAATGTACAATAAACATTATGACGATAGAACCCGCGTTTTGGCGTAGTGTTCGTTTAATTATTATTTTATACATATTTTCGGTCGCCCTTTTGAAAAACATCGCTACGCCGTTTTTTTTTGTTTTTTTGCTTTTTTTTTTCCTCTTGCTAATTTTTACGTTGATAGCAGCGGCGGTCCACGGGCCGGACAGAACCCCTCGAAGGGCCTGATTTATTGGCCCGCGGGCTGGGTGCGGAGACCCATGGTCTACAACGCCTTGTTGGTATGCAGAGGGCAAGTTCGTCTGCTTCTAGCAAAAAAGATGTCGGAACGCAAAGCTCTTATTGGCTGGTCAAACAAACAAAAAAAAATTCTGGGTAAATTTTAAGGCATCTAGCATTGGGTCTACCCACTATCCCTCCAATCAAAGCCAATCAGAGCTCGGCGTCGTTCTGACGTCACCGCAATTGCTGTGCACGAAGCAGATGGCTTCATGACGCAGGGCAAGGCGTGTACCGAGTCTTACTCTGTCGGTCAGCAGCCAATCAGATTGTGGCACTTGTCGGTCGCCCAACCACCAATCACGAAGCAAGACGCGCGAACATAACAGATGCTCGCTCGCGTAGCTTCTGTTACGCCCGCACCAAGTAAGGGACGTAAACGGAACACCTCGAAATTCAAATGTCGCGTTTGTATGTCGGAAAACTATGAGAATCTAATTCCGCCGTACAGTCACGTAGCCAGGTTTTTGTTCCTGGGGAGCCCGCCCATGACAAAATGCTAAACGAGGCAGAGGGGGGAGACAAGGCCCCAGCAGAATAGAAGATTTCGGAAGGGGCCCCTTGTCCTTCTCCTGGATGCGCGTCTGCCGTCATAGACCAATCGGTTCGCCCGCTTTCTCGGTAAACCTACGAGACCCGAGCCATGGAGGCGGCGCGGCGTCACGACCTGGCGGGAATGAAAGGTTGCAAAAATACTACATTCCACGGCCTTAGTAAAAAAAAGGTGTGAAAAACAAACCCGAAATATACGGCAGGATACATTCGCACCTCCTCCGTCACCTATATTAATTGTAATAATAATAATGTTTATCTTCCATCATATTCATGGCAAAGAGAGACAAGAAGGAAGAGCTGCAGGATGCAGTTCGACTGGACCTCACGATTGGCAAAGGTGGCGACGCACAAACAGCCGTAAGGAATTACTTTAACAGTTCAAAGGGATATATCTGCACACAACACAACGGGAGCATAACGTGTGCCACCAGGACTGCCAACATTCGAGCACACAAACAAAATCGATGCATACACTATCAATGTATAGCACTAGTACAGATAGCAAGTATACATTTTCCACTAAAAACGTCAAATGCCCAACATTCTCCCTCGTTCCTCTAGAAACCACAGTATTTATACACAGCCAGCAGGCACGAGGAAGAAGAAAAAAAAAAAAAAGGCAGCGCAGACAACTCTAAAAACAAGCCGTGGGGTGGGTATTGCGCAACCGGCAGCTCGTAACGTGCACCGCCCTCCCCCCGGGAGACAGCTCGGAGCCGTGGCTCGTCGGGGAACGGGGTCAGGCGGGCGAGAGAAGGCTCTCTTTCCGGGGGAAAGGCAACGACCTTGGCAAGGTCGTTGGCGTCCCTTCCTCGCCCCGAGCGTCAGCGGGACCAGAGCTCCGGCGCTCCTCGCTATTGTGTTGCCGACACCGCGCCGAGTGTGTGCGCGCGCCGCCTGCGCCTCCGTGCGTTAGCGCTGCCGGCATCGCCACGCACCTGCGTGCCCCAGCTCCGAACGGGCGCGAACGTCAGTTGGGGGAGTGGCGAGGGCAACGCTCGAAGCATCAGGCGCGCGCTTCTTCCACCCTTTCGGTACTGCAGCTGCTGGATCGAGTCTAGGTATCATTGAGCTGGATAGACGCGCAAGGCTCGAGTCGTTGAAATCTGGCGGAGGGCGGGCGCTACCTAACCAGTCTTTTCTTTATTATTTTTTTTTTTTGCGTGTGTGTGTTTTGCGCGCCGGGAATGTCGGAGGCCTTGTTTTGGGAATGCGCCCCCTAACGAGCGCGGGCGAACTAGACTGTCTGGTTCGCGGCATTCGAGTGTGCCAGGCCTGGAAAGCGTGTGTGATTCGTGTAAACGACGAGCCGTCTCTTGGTCTTACGAAAACAAATTTACTGAAGGGTCACGATGACATCGATTCGACGATGTTGTACGTAAAACCGCGCAAACGCAGCATCGGCGACTGCTTTTTCTTATTTGTATTTTCAGCATGCACGGACACGGCGCAGATTAACGGTAATATTGATCGCTTAAATTATTCCCCGGGATTACCACATTCGACCAGATCGGTATTTTTTTGAATATATAGATCAGTGTCTCTTCCGTTCCATAGGCGCCGCCATGTTTGTTCATGCTGGCGCCACGAAAAACATTTGGGGTGTGTGTATGTTCATACAGCCTAGAACTTAGCCCGCCACGACAGGCGACCTGTCTCCCAGCTGTAGATGAGAAATTTAGCCAGTGCGGTACAGCCGCTTGCCTGGGGTCTTTAACGTGCACCACGCCGTAGTGATACACGACCGCACGCCGGTACGATGCATCGAAACGAACAGGAGCGGGAATTGAGCCCAGAATCCTGGGTTCTGCAGCCCGAGCTTTCGCTGCACGTGCTCCGAGCTGGTGTGCGCTAGACCACTCGGCCACCGATCCCCCCGCTGGCGCCACGACACAGTAGGGGGGCTGCGCATTTCGCAAAACTTTGTGTATTTTTTTTTAGAAAACTTTCCACATATTGTAGTCCAAGAACGTAAAAAGTGCCGTAAAAAAGCAAAACTCTTGTTTCATGCGCGGACCCTCTCTTCGCAATAATCGTTTGAGGTTATTTTCTCGCATTTTTATCACTGGGGGCTAGAGTTTCGGACACTGGTCTATATATTCAACTGTAAATGAGTAAAAGGGAAAAAAAAATGGGCAATCGCTCGTTTGCGTCAGCTGAACCGCGGTGTATCACGGGAGTTACACATCGCGTCCACTCCCGTCAGACGGCGACGCTGAGCGGCGGAACTACGATCCTAAGGGTTTCAATTAGCATAAAACACGAAAACTCCTTTCTAATCCTGCCTTGCGGGCGGGTGCCAGGCAGTTTCGAGATGACCGCAATCATCCCCAATCGCTTCCAGGCGACGGCGCAACTCCAGCGTTACACCCGTACCCGATACGGACTCAAACTCGTGCAATCAGCACTGCGCATTGATTAGAGCAACTGGAGTGGCGACGGAGAGCTCCAATTAATCCGGAGTTTGAAAACGGTCCTATCAAAGGCTCGGGCACCTCATCCTCCACGAAAGAAGCCGTGGCTGAATTAACCGCGAGTGAGATCCTCGCTTTTCCGCCTTTTCAAAGGAAAGATTGCGCCGACGTGCGCGGATATGAGATCCCTGCGGACGCAGTCGCGTCGACCACCAAATGTAGGCTTTGACGCCGTGCGGACGGTCGAGGCAAGCTCGAGCCTGGTTCACATATTTGCTTCGGTTGCGTTCGCAGCCACCAGAACGCGGTGTTGTGCCCACGTACAGAAAGGTTAAAGTTCCCTCTGTGCGCATCTCCCGGCGGCGGCGGCGTATAGCGAAATTGGCTGGTGAGATCGGACCATTGGCAACGTGCGCGATCAAAGGTCTAGCAGTGGTCGGCGAACCCACAATTGGCAAAACGCGCAGTATGGCGTCTTTAGTGGGATTTATTCCGCTCTTGTCGACGGAAATAACAGAAAGTGCTCTCGAAGCAACGACTCCGAGCTTCCTACGTGCGTTTTACATACACCTGAAGTCGCATCTTATAATTCTGGTCAAGACGTCACGGACAGAAACCACAAGTGTGCGCCACCGAAACACCTCGTCGCCAATAGAGCGCCAAGGGAAGTATTCCAAAAACTCGCGCGCACCGCCATGGGAGTGACCCGTATACACGAATGCAGCGTTTTTTTGTTTGTTTCATTGTACAGCACAATTTTTTTTTTTTTTTTTTTAGCAAACCGTCTTCCCACGGCCGGCTCGCTAAGAATCAGCGTCTTAGCTTAGGCTGCGTGAAAGAAAGCCTGCCAAGCCTGGAGCGCACGATCGCTAGTTTCGGCAGTGCTTTCTTCCACGCAGTAGAGGCACCCTAACGCGGTCTCTCTCAGGCACCGATTCTAGCAAGTCGGCCCAGATATCGATATCGCTCCACAAAGGCACAAACCACAAAATAGGTCCACTGAGAGCAGTCTTGCACGGTACTCACTATAAGTAATCAAATTACTCGTTATTCATTACTTTTAGAAGTAATTCAGTAATACTGTGAATATATTGATTAGAAATTAATTACGAGAGTAATTCAATTAAATGTGGAAATACCAAAAATTACTCGAGGAACCGTACATATTTTCCCCTTCCCTTCCTTATGGCGCCCTTTCTACGAGTCTCCTACGAAGGAATCCTCGAACCAGGGCTCGGATAGGAGGACGGTTTAATGAAATTGGTGGATTAGGCAATTAAATAGTTTATAGACCCGTGATTCTAATCGAATAATCCACAGAACGAAAGACTAGTTTTCAAACCGGCAGAAAAATCAGTCGTCTCGAAAATCTGAATGGGAAAGGCAACGGTTACTTTTTTACACTAACGGACAATTGCTTTTGTTCTCAAGCAGTGTCTAACTGAATACCTTATAACCGAAAGTAACTGCGATTGTAATCGGCAGCATTGTTCGAGTGGCGTGTACGAGAGTAACTGCGAGTCGACGCTAACGAGAGGCGCTCTAAAGATACGAAGGCAGAACGGACGGTAGCCGCATTTTCGCCGATCAACCGGGAAGTATTGCGGGATTCAGATAGTGGAAAGCGCAAAATGGAGCGAAAAATGCGCGATACGAACCAAAGGGAACAACTCCCACCCTGATAAGCGGGGTCGCGTTTTCTTACGGGAGACATAGCGGTCACCTATAGCGCCGGGTACGAGCGGACGGAGCAGCCACGATAGATGGGAACAGTTGCTGGGTTCTCTCCGCTTCCACGCTGAGTGACTTGGGAGATCACTACACTCACTAGAGAACCCACCCAACGCGTACTCCTGTAATGGAATTTTAGTATGTAGACTAAACTCGTGGACGCATCGGAAGTTTCGCGCATTGGTATACATGCGTTTCGCGTAGTAGTTTTCAAGTTGCCATGCTTGTTTCTGCAAAAAACTTGTCTAACCAAAAAAAAAAAAAAAAAATTGTGAAAGTTGCGCGGTAAAACTGAGTTGAGCTTTTCGAAATGACATCGGGGAAACAAATGGCGCCACATAAATCCTGATACACGGATAAATAAAATAACGGAAAACTCGACACAATATCTCGATTGCCTCGTTTCTCAGCGCTTAGATGATTTCCAAACCAGCTCGCCTATGTACTTTCTGTTCTCTCTCTGTATATATATATATATATTTAATAGTTGGCTGCAGATACGTACAATTTATAAAACAAAGCTATAGTGCTTCCCACAGCTAATATTGATTGATTGTTTTGACTCGAATCATACGCCACACCCGTCACGGCTACATACACCCCGACCTTATTTTGTCATACCCCAAAACACGTCATCTGTCCTGAAGGAACAAATCAAGTCTAGCTCCCTTTAATAAAAACAAGTCCTGGGTCACCAGAGAAATGGAACCTTCAGCTGGGTATTACAAGTGGTCCTAAAGTTTTATGACGGATCGTTAAGCCGTTAAGATAGTCAATGTCGCAAAATCGAACAACTGTGAAACCAGTTCGAGATTGTCCAGCGTGCACTGGATTCCATTTGGCGACGTTACACAACGAGCCAAATGGACGATGTCAACGGTATATACGCCAGCCATGCGTCTCATAGATGGTAAATCGTGTGCAAACGTCGCCGTGCAATTTTTGTTTTGTCACCGCGTTCGAACGAAATCTGCGAATGGGCCAATAAAGTGCTCCCTGAAGTTAGAAAGTGTTCAAGCAGCTGCTGCAATTCAGTCAGACGACATGGGCAAAAGCTTTTACATTTTGGCGAAACAGAATACTGAGGAACACCGTCACAACGTTAGTATTTCAGGTGAGCCCTCCTTACTAAAGAAAACCGTATGCACCTGTAGACCCCTTCTCCTAATAACCCTCGATAGACCCATATGAACAACAATCAGAAAAATGAGGCAGACTTTACGATTTGAGTGCTTCAAAACAACCCTTCATACCGGAATACGGGTAATTACGCAAACAAACAATTATAGTAAAAAAAAAAAAATCGAGACGAGCGGACGTTTAAGGGGGCGGGGCCAAACCCAACACCGTCTTTAAACACAGAGCTGTGTTTATAGAGTCAAACGGTGTTGTCCTTCTCCCATGTTTATTGTAACCCCCCGTCTACGTTTTTTGTCATGGTTTATGTTGCATGCACGGATTATGGGCATAAAACCTGCTAATGTGCACCACATTTACTTAATTCAAGTATCGCTTTTGAACAAATGGTTGAAAGCAGGTGGAAGAAAACAACGACATTTATCTGCTTTCTGAAAAAGTATAGTAGGTAGTTAAGACCAAACGTCAAAATGACCCGTGTGCGGCATTGTGTGATATGGTTTCCAACTACAATGCTTTCATTTGTCAAAAAAAAAACCAAAAAAAACACACAGCTTGGTATGCCGCGCTTTGTACGTTTAATGTGCAAGGAGGGCAGTCCTAATACAACGGCCAAATTAGATTAAGCCCCTGCTAAAGGTTTACAACACAGATTTCGATATCGCCTATAAGAAAGAATGAAACACCTTCCGAGCCCGGCAAGCCCTTGGCTGGAACAAGCGCACACAGAAAAAGCTGAAGTAGTCCGAAAACGAGAACACCAAAAGAAACGAAACGGTGGATACACGCTCACATATCACTCATGGAAGAAGCCAAAACGACTAAAAAACACGATATACACAAATAGAATTACAGGCCCTCATGTTTCCAAAGGAAAAAAAAAAAAAATACTCCGAAGGCTGCGCCATGTTACCCGAGCGAGCAGAACGCAACATTTCGTAATTCCGCTTCCTCAAATTGACTCACTCCTTTCTTATCTTAACGTTCATGTTTTGTTTTTTTTTTTTGTTTTTTAGAACATTGCACAGACATAATCAAAAGCAGCGGACGCGTGCGAAGGAAAAAAAAAAAAAAAAAAGGTACAAAAGAGTCACGGAAGAATTTTTTCCCCTCAACTTCCGCTTCTTTTGAGTTTCCGTTATAAAACCCACACGCAGCCGCGCGAACTAGAGGGAAACGTCCAGGGGAGAAACAGGCACAGTCGGATTTCGAGCTCAGCAAGAAAAAGACTAAAAAAAAAGACAAATCTTTTGTCAGAGAAAAGAACGCAGAATGTACTATTATATCACTGAAAATATGGCCAACTCACTGAAGTATCGGGCCCTTCATGAGCTTTTCACAAGTGCCCGCAGACATGTACACGACAGAAACAAAACTCTTCCCAGGATGAACAGCAAAACTCCTCCGCTAAAGCATCACGGGCTTGAAAACGAACCGAAACACGGAAGACAGTCCAATCCGCCCTGACATCAAGATTGCTCCTTTAGATGAATAAAAAAAAAAAAAAAAAAAAAGAAATAAATTAAGTCTGTTTACGACGACACTTAGCGACAGGCGGCGCGCCTGTGATATGCTGGTGATGACGTCACCCAGAACGCACAGCGTATTCGCTGCTGCCTGCGCGAGGTTACGAGGAGCGGATTCCGATTCGCCGACAGCGGGAAACTGCGGGCGGTCACGTGACTCGGAGTGCACTGCGGTGCGTGCCGTTGCCCTGGCTTCGGCGACGTAAACACAGCCGCGCTACTAGGAAAACGTGCGAGCGAGCGCGACGGAAAGGTGGTGGCACCGCGATCGGACTGATCTTTGTTGTTTGCGCAACTCTCTGGGCGTAATGGACGGCGACGCGCCGCAGCGCGAACGGCCCGGGGGTGCACTCCGGCTTCCTTGCGGCGCCCTTCGGGGCGTCCGTCGGCGCTCGGGAAACGCTCCGGTGCGTCGTAACCTTCCGAAATGTAAAGTCACTCACCCGCCATGCACCGAGGACGGCAGCCCTCCCCGCAAAGATGGCGATTCTAGAGCATTTTTCGCGTAAAAGGAGCAGACGGCTCAACGCAGACGACACCGCTACATTGCGACAGTTAGAAAAAGAAAGCGGAGGAGGAGAGAAACGGAGGAAAGGACCAGAGAGGGGAAACAACGCTGAGGAAGCACAGCGAGAGGGAGGAGGTTCCGTTCCTTTCCCGATCCTCCTCGGTTCAGGAAGTGGTATAGCGGAGCTCAAAAGGCGAAACGGCGCGAAACGGAGCATCGGTCGGCCGCTTGTTGTCAATTCGCAAAGCTCCGAATAGTCGGCTCGCGAGTCGGGCCTCCGCTTGATTTTCTCGAAAAGTCTCCCGAAAGCAAGTCCGCTAATCCCTTCATGGCTGTGGCCGAGAGCGAGGCACTTTTTCTCCCGTCCGAAAACGTGTCATCGCTGCTCGGGACGGTCGTGTGTGCGGCCGTTACGAAGGAGAATATTTTCTCGGAATCACTTCCGGGTTTTGGGAGCAGCGACGCCGTTACATAAGGGGGAGGGGGAGAGCGCGCTCTTTGGTTAGCGATCGGCGTAGGAAACTTTTCGTGGCCTGCGGCTATTCGGCGCGTTTCGGGACGATAAAGAACGGTTTCGGTTTAGAACACACAACACTTTTTCGGACCGTCAGAGCACGCTACACGACACAAACCGATAAATTACCTATGCCTGAACAGCACTCCCAGCCTGGGTGAACAGTAAAGTACCATACTGCTACAAACTGAGCTTATTTATATGCTATTTAATGTTGTTTATGACACTACAAGCCTTTTTCCTTCCTTCATTCGTTGTCCTAAATATACACAGTGCGCGCACTTCCCCTGTGATTCATAAAGAATACCAAAGAATAAAAAAAAAAAAAATCTCGGCGGTGACTGTTTTGCGATAGGAATGCGCGAAAGATAAAGAATTTGAGAAAAAAAAAAAAAAAAAAAAACTCCACGCCTCTTATGTTTTGTTCGTAAAGAACTAGGGAAGAGAGTAGCTGATTCACTTGGACAGCGCTGCGCTTGACTGGAAGATAGGCTGACTCTGTATGATAAGATAACAAAAAAAAAAAAAAACTGAGACCACTCAGGGAATATCTCAAAAAGAGAGCGGCAAGGGAAACGTGCTAACACAGTCGCGCGTTTTAGCCGACGTGCCGCGAGAAATCCGGGAGGATCTCGAGCTCTCCAGTGTAGGATTGAATGAAAGCTTCGACCCGAACAGAAAGAAGAGTCCGCGCTAAGATATATTACGCATCTTGTACTCGCTTCACTGCCCATTCACCAGGAATCACCCCTTGCTGACGATTATGAACGTGCTAATGGATAATTCAATAACCTCGAGAAACAGAAAAGGATGAAACGTCACATAAGTAACGAACACGACGGGAAACGCATGGAACGCTTAGAACAAGTCTTCAGACAGTTTTTGCATGGCCAACGTGACAGGACCGAGGAAGCTTCAGGCAGAGTCTGCAGAATGTCTTTCGTGTGGCATGTAATAGCAGTGGGACCCCGGCTTCGTTGCAAAGACTTCGTATCGTCCATGCCACGGTTTGATCAAATCAACGGAGCACGAAACAAGAAGGTTGAAAGGCAGCAACAAAAAAAAAAAATGTGTGGGGGGGGGGGGGGAGACAGAGAGAGAGTGAGACCATATTTATAGAGTCGGACGCTGCCGGTTGGCAGAGTGCCTGCACAGACAGGGCGGTTTCTGCTCCGCGTAGAAAGCCAGAAATTCCCGACGGCTTCGAGAGATAAACCGAATGCATTGAAGAAGAACGAAAAAAAAATTACAAACTAAATAAAAACCCGGTCGCCAAAATTTTGCAACATGGCGAGGAAACACGGAGGCGCGTTACGGCGTGCGACGCGGTACGACTCAGCGTCGAGATAACGGGTGTTACGTAAGGAACGCGCGTTCCGCGGACGAGAGACTCGGCTGTCACGCACAACCACAGGAAAGCCCCCTCGAGAGTCCGGTGCAGATCTCGAACCGTCGAAGGAATCGCCGGCGCAGAGACACGCAACAGCCAAAGAAGTCGAATAACCGCAAAAAGAAACGTTCCACAGTGGAAGAAGTAGAGCAACGTTGCAGCCGCGACAGTCAGCGCGAAACGACGCGTTGCGAGTAAGCAAACTTCTGCGATCTCACTCCAAGTACAAACTCGGGGAACATACGGACAGGTAGGCAGGATCAAAAAGAGCAACGTAATCCGGGGAATAGGCTGTTGACCGGAAACCAAAGCACTTCCAACGGGACATCAAAAAGGGATCACGGCGACAATAACGCACGAAGCCGTCATCGCAACGGCGGCAGCTCACCTTTGATGGAGCCTGAGGACGTCTGGGGCTGAACCACCTCCACTTTAGTGTAACTGTTACTCCAAGACATTTGACAGTGGTCGCTTCAGCAGGCGGCTCGCAGGGGCTGACGTCAGATGCCGCCGGTGGGGCCACTGGTCGCTGCACTGTCGCTGCCACTCGTGCAATCCGGATCGCGGCCCTGCTGCCGTCCCGAACCCAGCCGCATGGACCCCCACAACCCCCCGCCCCCAAGGGCCAGACGCCGACACCAGTATACCCGGCACCCAAGGGCCGCCAACCAACACCGCACTCGCCGACGATCACCGACGCTGGCAAACAAGAAGGGATGCGGCCGGAGGAAGAGGGGGAAGGAGGGTATTTACAAACACACCACTCGATCACGTGGTTTCATGGCCCGGGGCCCGCGCCACGGTGGATGTCTGCGCGCTCAGAGTAGCACGAGGCAGTCCAACGCGCCGTCAATGCAATCCGGCACATGCGTCGAGCCCGGGTGGGTGAGAAGTTTGGTAGAAGGACGCCCGGCGCCAGTACCGTCGTCGCCGAAGAATTATTCACCACGCGAGGCACGATCACTGCTATCCCGGTCTCGCGGGCCGACTCCGGCTCGGAACGTGGGCGACGGCAGAGCCTCCCGAGGCGGACGCGACGATGCGGAAGCGCCCTGGACGACGACACTGCGAACGCGGAAGCGACCCGGGGTAATCCACCTGTGCGTGCCGCCACTCATGCGCTCGGCGCCGTCAGTGGCGATGTGCCCGGCTTCGACGTTCGCTGGCCGGGACGCCGAACCCCCTCTCCTCCCTCCTCCCTCCTCTCCCGCTTCATCCTCGCCCTCTTCCGTTTCGCCTCTCTCTCGGCTTCCTCCTCTCGGGAAGGTCTATTGTAACGGTCCGGGGGTAGGGAACGCCCGTCGGAACTGAAATATCGTAACCGGTAAAGAAAAACGCCCGGCGTTACGCGTTGCACTGGACGTACCGTTGGAGTCAGGGTAAATATTATTTTCAATCCAAATAGTTAAAAAAAAATAATAAAAAAGAAAAACTGGAGAAGAGCAGCAAGACTCCGCAGGAATTAAACGATTAAAATTTAAGGAGGCAGACAATACACTACATTGCGCACAGACACTCTGCATCGACCAAAAATAAATTTAAATGTGTACATCGCAATTAATCCAAAGAAATAATTATATAACACTGTGTGAGTCTATACACCCCCAAAAATGGAAAACTTCGATTTTCATAGTATATTATATTCGCATAAAAACAAAAAAAGGATAACAACAATTTTTGTTTTTATATGCATAGATTCGAGTGTGTTACAATAATTGAACTATTATGAAAGTCTGGTTTTATCATTTCGTATCCCTCTTTTACATCAATAAATGCTCTAGATTTCTTTATTGCGTGTTTTCTACATAAACAAGCTAACTGAACAAAAACATTCGCCATATTTCTTATTTCGCATTTAAAACTTAAGCTTCGATCCATACATGTATGTATATTAATCAAGTGGAGCAGAGGGGTGGTCAGACGAAACGTTATCTTTATATCCTTAACATTGTTTTCTGCTACTTTTTATATACAGAGAAACCGACTCGTAGATCAACTTTTCCACAACTTAGTGATAAATTTAGAGATCTTGAGTCGATGGAAACGTTTTTATGACTAACAAAACGAAATAAATATCGACGTATTTTTTTTTTCTACGTTGGGTTAATTATGTTGATTAATATTGTGTATTCAGACACATACTGTACCAGGTAAGAGGGCAAAGGGTAGAAAGGTGCGACATATGAAACCCAATCGCCCATTCACCCTGTTCAAAACAATGCATGTCAATCAAAATCGACATGTCATATACAATGATTACTGAGGCGGGAGGGGAGAAAACGTGAGCATGAGTAGGTACAATGTGAAGCAACCCATACAATCCAAGAGGTTAAAGGGAGATGAAAATGTGAACTATTTGAATTTCTTGGGGAAAGAGACAAGCAAACTCTTTACGTCGTTTCAAGGGTGATAGGTTGTAACAATACCTCTTGATCACAAAAAAAAAATATATATATATATATATATAAACAGAACCGACTGGGCGTCTGATTAGGTACAGTTGTGACTGAGTTGTGAACGGCGGTCTCCAAAACGAAAGTTGCAGCTATAACTTCGCGGCTCAGTGCGCTCAATGGCACGTATCGCAAGAGTTTAAAAGTGAGGGGAAACAAGGAGAGTAAGTTGAATCCCAGTTTCTGCCTGCTTCGACGAAGACAGGCATTGTACTGGTGTCACTCTTCTTCCCTCCTGCGCGATGCAGACCGAAAGCTCCCAATGTAACAGTTGTGTACTCCACTGGTCAAATTTCCCCTTAGCAGCGCCTCTCCAAGGCGCTTTCGCCATCCCTGACAGATAGACATCCGTACAAGGAAAAAATCAAACTCGACTTGGTGACAAATGCAAAAAAAACAACTCTCAAGAATACAGGGGGAGAAGCTAACGAACGAAGCACGTTTCTGTCGACTGCTCCCAGAGGAAGGTCATCTCGAAAGACGACGGAAGGATGGTAGCAACTACGGTTAATTCTTGTTCTTCCGTTTTTTTTTTGTTTTTTTTTGACAGGTGAATTGGTGCGTACGTCTTTGAGAGCGCGTTGCACAGGTTGAAGGAACTATTCTGAAAAGCTTTGAGATGCTATTGCTTCGGTAAAGCATCTACGTATTCATGCGTTCGCAGATGGTTCGAGTGAACCGAAGGATGCGTCTTAGAATTGATGCACATAAGTTACACAATCTCGAAGATAATCGAGCCGACTTGGATGGTGCTTCAGAGGCATGAGTTTCGGTGAAGAAACTCTAAGTTCGCTCTGAAGTTATGGTTTTAAGGTGGCAGACGCTGTTTTGTAATCTAATGCGACAGCAGGATGCTTCTCTTTTGTTTCGGACAAACTCGAAAGAGATGAGAGTGATCTAGAGTTTGCTTGCTACCCCGCCCCAGGGTCTTGTACGATTTGTTGAAAGCGGCTTGCATGGAAGTCTTGAGGACTCATAGAACCAGTTGGCTCACTCGAAAATAAACAGGATTTGTATTATTCGTGTCGTTCTATTTTGCACCCACGCGTGTCTAACGCCTTCTAGTAGTAGCGGAAGTTTATTCTAAAATTGCGTGTTCGTTTATTACAGTGGTGAAGAATGAAATCAAGATGATTTTAATCTTCACTTAAATCATGACTTAAACCGTGATTTCAAAAATACCAGTATTTCTATATTGATATAAATCGAACCTTTCTTGTAAGAATAATACTAAAAATAGAGTTTACTTAATGTTTGTCTATCGCTTGATGCTTCCTATGTGCTTTTGTTTTGTACTGAAATCAAAGAATCATAAAGTGAGGAAGATTTACAAGGTCTAACCCAAAAAAGTATTAGGACTACATTCATAAAAAAATGTATTGTCGATGTACGTAAAATGAGTCGAAATTCTTCATTATAACATCGTTCAGCCTCAACACGCCGTTGCCAGCGCTTCTGCGACGCATGGTCATAGCATCGCGACTCCAGCAAAACTGACGCCACCAAGCGGGAAACCCGGGAACCTGCCGGAACAGGTCGCTTTGCCCCTCTCCGCGTCTCTGGCGGCTTTCGTGGACACGTGTTGTCGGCGCGGTGGGGAACAATGTAATTTGACGAAGGTCCGAGTATTTCTTAGGTTTGCCGGAGTGTTCATTAGTGTGGTGAAGCCTCAGGAGATTGTTTTCTTCCATCCCGTGTTTGGAAGCCCGTTTACTCCACAACACTCAGTCGCGTGCTTTCGATTTCTTGGAAGGGGAGGAATCCCGGAAAAACGTTTTGATTTCTTGTCTGTCTCGAATCTCATTCAAAGTGACGACTACTTGGTAACTGATAAGTGGCTTTTTTATAAGGATGTAAAACAGTGAACTGAGGACGACAGACGAGGTGTTTCACTGGAGGGAACACCAATGTTGCAGTCAAGTGAATGGGAAGGTTCGATAGCTGCTTTTCTTGAGTTTGGTTGGGTTCGATTGGCTTCAAGATTGAGCCACCCACGCAGGTCGGTGCGTTGGCTATTCATCTTGGCTGCTTTTCGCCGAAAACGCCTCTGGACCGCGCCGAAGGAGTTGGGCTGATTTCGCAATCCGTCGAAGCCTCAAACTGTCAAACCAAAAAAAAAAAAAATAGTTTTTTTTTTTTTGTTAAGGATTCGAAGTCAAATTCAATGCAGAGAGGTTCTGCGTGAATCTCCGATGAAGACTCTCTTCAGTTTGTCCGCATTCGTCTCCATGCTGCCGGCTATAACCACTTGGCTGAGTTTAAAGGGGCACTTAAGTCGATTCCGAGATCGCCCTTTTGTGGTGATAACTCAATCCAGACGCTCTAAGCATCCCAACAAACCCGAAACCAAAACCGTGCGTAGCTTATTTCCTCGTTAAAAGCGTGTTCAAAGATCGCGGCACGCCCTTTTTGAGAAGAAATTTCTTCCGGGTGAAGTGGTCGACGATGGGCCCTTGTCGACGAGTTGCAAGCGATGGCTTCACCCGCGGTGAAAAAGAGGAGTCTTACCCGAATGTGTACCTATCAGACTCTCTTCGAAACGATTTATAATAAAATAATTCGGAATCTGCGCGTATTGTAGTGTTTTTATTGGTCCACACAATGTAGTCCGCGAGAAAAAAAGAGTCCACATGTTTTTGTCTTGCCCTGTGATAAATAGGTGGTTTTGTAATATAGGTCTTGGTCTATGCGGGAAGTAACACATTTTAAGCAATATAAGATCAAAAACGACCTTTTTCAAAAATGACTTCAGTGCCCCTTTAAGTAGTATTTCTCTGTCTGTCAAATACACTTTTATTCAGCAGTTCACCTAACAGCTAGTCAACTAAGCTCATATTTCAACCCGAAGAATATACTAATATCGCTTTAGAGGGACATAGTACGTAATATTATACATAACCCGCATACTCGTCAAAATGACTTCTCGATTGCTATTAAAACCTGAATCGAAATACGAGTATCAGCTGCTTAGTTTTGCGCCAGCAGGTTAACATGCTCCTTGGCTCAAGAAGCGCTTGCTTAATTTTCATAATTTTCCTGCAGCCTGTGTTGTTGATCGAGCAGATGACTGGAGCTGTTTTTCAAACGCGGATATGCACAAAAGCTCGATTTCGCTGACAGATAAGTCGCATGGTCAAGGCATGCGAGTTAGCTAAAAAATACGGCAGATTGATACTTTAGACCCATGTTGCGGATAAAAAAAACAGGACGCGGGATGGCCAAAAAAACATGCTTTTCGTGTAAGGCTTGGTCGGCGATCGAGCACCGCCTCCGCCGGTGCTTTCGTGTAAGGCGTGTAAGGCGGTCGGCGATCGAGCGCCGGCGGAGGCGGTTGATCTGACATACCGCGTTCGGCTTTGGCTAGCAGACGGCGTTCGTAAAATGGCGTCAGCTGTTGCTGGCTTCACGCGGCGGTATCGTGCGTGCTTCCATTCATTCGGCGTTCGTTGCCATGGTGACGGCGAGGAAAGCAGACGTGCGGAAGAACGCTGCGGCGCAGCGATACCAGGTGCGTTCTAAGGCCCTTGCCGCATGCTTTTCAATGGGCGGAAGGCGAACAAAAAGAGTTCGAAATAAGGACTTAACGCAGAAGGCTGAATTTCTCCAGCGCCTCATAATTTGACGAGCCTTACACGAAAAGCACGTTTTTTTGGCATCCCGCGTCCTGTTTTTTTATCCGCAACATGGGTCTAAAGTATCAAACTGCCAAAAATACTCTCGGTGCAACAATTTTGTAGTCATAGCCGCTTTCCTTAGCGGATCAAAACTGATTAGAGTCTATTACTGTCTCTCCGGAGCCCATAGTTTCGGTTTTGAACGAAATCTCCGAAAAAAAAGAAGAAACGTTTGACATCAAAAGAAGAAAAAGCACGGGGAAAACAGAACTATAATCTGCAAGTTTTTGTGCACCGGCTATACTTAACCGGCGCAGGTCAAATACCTATAAAATATGGCATTAAATAAAATAAAATCTGTTAAATTGAATGCGCCAACTGTTCATGCGGCCCGGCCGAGCCGACGCAACCTGTTCCCAGCCGCCATGTTTGTTTGGTGGTGGCGCCCCTTATAGGTCGCTGGAGTCGCGATATAAAGGAGGCTATTGCATGGCACGTGGAAGTCTACAAACGGAATCTCCTTCAGTCACTGCTGTCGAAGCCGTTCGCACTCCTTGCCCCGTTCCATAATGGTGTCCTTTTAGGCGTTGTTTCATCCGAGGGAAGAGAAAGGAATCGGGAGGGTTTACCCTTTTTATATAAATGTTTATCATTTTTTTTTTTACACTTGAACCGTGTGGCCATTGCTGCTTTTGAGCCATCAAGCTCGCATACAACAAGTTTGTGTGCCTCGCTTACCTTTGAATTTGTTTTTCTTTTAATGCAGAATACGCATTAATTAACTGGACTAAAAAAACAAATTCCGCTCGAGCGTAGCAAAAAACCGCTGCACGTCGGTCGAGGCAAATAAAGCATACATACATCATAGCAGGCTCTACATAAACATACAAAAAATATAGAATGTATACTCAGTACCGTTTAGTCACAGCTGGTCAAATTACTTTTATTTTGCAATTCAATTGCGTTACTAATTAATTTGCCTAGAACCGCTACAATAAAATTAACTTAAAACACAAATTACCATCGCGGAAAAGATTTTAATTACGATTGCAAGATACTTTAAAAATACTTTTCAATTTTGTTTTCGCTATAAAAACAATAGTTTATTTATGCTAATAATTTTATTCGCAGAGAACTACAGGCAACCGGCGTACAAACGTTTTCCCTTCTTTGTTTCCCCTGGTCCACTAAATATCCACAAAGAACAGACATTTTGTAGGATCTTCCCAATTCTTTTCTTGCGACTAAAATCAAAATATCCTAATTCCACACTTCTGAAACTCTTCATTTTTTTTTTCTTTCTTCTTATTTGTGCTTATCCTGCGTTCAAGTTTCAACTAATCCTGTCTTGAGCGGTACAGCCTGACCAGTAAAAATGATATGAAGTCTGTTCGTAATACGTATCCGTATGGCGTCTGGTACGGGTTTCCGTGTCTGGTCCCTTGATTTCCGCCTGATGACGTCATACAAGTGTCACGCTGTCGCCGGTCGCGACCCTGGCGGTGTCCCAGCAGCGGTGGTGGATGTGGCAGACGCCTGTTCTGCTGCAAGTTGCTCTCCAGTTTGACCGTCCACGGAAGATTCAGCAGCAAGTAGTTGGGACGCCGCGACGACAGACACACTTGCGTTCGCTCGTGCTTTTCGCTAGCAGGTCTACGACCAACCGCCAGGATTGCGACCTCCGACAGCAGGACACTCCGGCTTCAGTGACGTCATTTGTTGCTACTTTGGGACCGCTTTTCATGTTACGGGAAGGATAGGACGCTAAACATTCCAGTCGGAGGCGCACTCCAGACACAATAGTATCCGGGAGTATACAACTCGCTTCAGGGCTAGTACAAAGCTCCGCTAAAGGGAACCATCTATGGCACCGTTCGAGAGTCAGAGATGCCTTGTAGCTTTATTGTGTCAACCTTTTAATTCAAAATTCCTGGCTAGTTCGTAACTTGTGCTCACAATGGTGCAAGCAGCTTGTTTCCTCTACATGATGTCTTTTCGACGAACCCTGGACCGTCAAATGTGCCAGCTTAGTATAAAGCAACATCTCTGGCCTCTACAAGACACGCGACTTGTGCCAGGAGCAGATTCAACCGAGACTTGCCACAAGACTCCTTACCATAATAGTCTCAGGAGCAATTAGAGATTCAGTCCCCTCTCCCTTGTATCTATTTCCTGTCCTGTTTTTTTTTTAATTTTTTTTTAACAACAGTTTTATTGTTTGTCCGAGTGCACGCGCTAGTGCTACTGTACTTACACTCAAAGGTTTGTGCTTTTCAAGATCATCATAAACCACCTAAGGTATGTATCTCTCTCTCTCTCTCTCTCTCTCTCTATCTCTCTCTCTATATATATATATATATATATATATATATATTAGACTTTTTGCTTGGAATTGTAGTTTTGGAGGAAAAAAGAAGTGTTCGTTCCGTTTTGCTGGTGTTACATTACTAATCACTGCCGAAAGTAATGAAATTACTGTAATTACACTGCAGTAATTACATTTCTGCCACCTATGCTCCCGATGTGGGCAATCGAGGGCTTGCTCGTGAAGAGCGTGTCGCTGTATAGTAGGTTGCACCTTAAAACAACGCTCCACATACAGGCGCAGGGGCAATGAGTCTTTGCGCACTGCTGCTTTAAATTTACGCGCCCTTTGCACAGCATTGCATTTGTGAATCCAAATTAAAAAAAAAAAAAAAGTGCTCTGACGATTGCTTTTCTGTTCCCGTGACGTCGGAAGAATGGTGCGTTTTAATGAGTGGCGTAGTGAAAGTGTTTCTCTATGGCATTCCGGGGGGAGGGAGGGGGGGGGGGGGACGTCAGTTTTTATGTTGTTAGAGCATATATAAAAATTCTCACTGAAACATTCCTACCTTCTCGTCTACTTATTGGATTTAGATTGACTTTATTCAAGATGGAGGCTGACGAGGAACGAAAGGAAACGATGAGTCAATGGCCAGCTCGTTGAAGCTCAACCTAGCGGCGTGAGTGGTGAGCGCGGTCTTAGAGTGAGAATTGCAGCAAAATCCCGAATAAACGCCCACCTACGGTTAAAAAAAAAAAAAAAAGGAGAAGTATGCATTGGGCGATCTTCCGAGATGGGCGTTTGGTCGAGATTTTACGGCTGTTTTCTTAAGTATAGAAAATAATTCGAAAACAAAGAACAACCTTGAAAGGTAGTCTGTTCAGGTGAGTTATGTTATACGACCAGGGGAACACAATAAGGCGCTAATCCTCACAATAAGTCGAATAATGCACTAGGATTCGTTCACTGACTTTTTAATTAGTTAAAATGAACACATGGTCCCAATTCGAAACTTGCTGACCGCCATCGAAAACCACTAAATCAGTCTTTTAGAAATATTAGGAGCTCTTGGTAAGCTTGGGGTTGCGCTACATTTACCACTCGTGCAACGAGCGCAAGGCTGGCGGTCCTGAATTGAAGATGATAACCTTTTCGTCCGCGTCATAGTCATCTGTAAGTTATAATCAACCCCAACGGGCGTCTGGTGTCTCAGCTGTAGATGAGCAATGCAGCCAGTGCAGTACGACTGCGCTTGCCTTGGGTCTTTAACGTGCTTCACGCAGTAATGATTCGTGACCGCACACCGACACAATGCTTCTGGGCTTGGGTGTAATGTTCTTTGAGGGGATTTTGGAAAAAAAAAATTCTCTTTCGAAAGGTTCATTCAAGCGTACTTAGTTACGACCGGGATTCTTCGCAGTTTCTGACACGCATTTACACTTATCTGAATTGTGCACACTGGCACATATCGATATTTTCATTCGGAGTGGAAAGTTCAGTCTAAAACTACAAAGAAGAAAAGGCTATCTCCCGGGGAGGTCCCGTGCGTTCACAGCCGGCGCGCGGGCGAGATATCGGCGGTTGCGAGCATTGTGATCGTTGCAGGTGTGCTGCGATAGGCGGCCGTTGGCCCGATCGCAGATTACCGGCCGAATGTCCTTGCAGCTTGCGTCACGGAGCGAAGAAAAAAGACCGGATTGCCTCAGGTTAGCGATAGATAGAAAATGATTTCTGACGCCAAATTCGTTTTTACTCCACGACACGTGTGGTAGGAAGCTTAAGATAAAAAAAATGTGCTGCTCCTGCCTATCGCCGCGATAACTCAGCGCCACACTGCATCTTCGCTCCGACCTGGGGCGTGCAGTGTTGGCGGTAACGCTTTACAAGGAACGGAGCTACCGGTTAACGCGGTACTTTTTTTTAGTAACGTTGTAACGTACTCGTTACCTTTTCCAAACTGTAACGGGTAACTTACGTAAGTCACTTATTTCGAGTAACGTGTAACCTAGTTACGTTTTTCGTTACTACATTACTTTCAAGTTTTTTTGTTTTTTTTTTGCCTTTTTTTTGTGATCATTTTGGTGGAATCGTAAAGAAGATAAGGTAGTTGCGTTCAGTTTCTTGATGGATACAATGTATCTTAAAATATGGCGCTTATGCATGCCTGTAACGTCAAAAAAAAGTAAAACTTTTTAATTCATAATTTAAAAACAAGTAACGCAGAAGTAACGGGCCTTATTTTTTAACGGTAACGGTATCGGTAACGCGTTCCTTTCATTTTCAAGTGACGAGTAACGAATTTCGTTACTTTTTTTTCGGTAACGCCTACAACACAGCCTGGGTGACATTATCCTCGTGCCTCAGGGTCGGATCCAATCTGCGGATGAGATATACGTATTATATACCGGATGATATATAGAAAAACGCGCCGTGTTTTTGTCACCCCAAAAACGCATCGCCGACACTCACACTCCGCCCATATATAACCCAAGTGGTTGGGACTCTTGACGACGAAGTTTTATAACCTATCGTTGTCAGATCCCAAAGTTATACGCGATTTTCAGACGTTTTCCGTGAGAAAATTACGGTCAACGAAGCCCACGAATAGACGAGCTGCGACTGGGAACGGGTTCCAAGTTCCTGACTGAAAATTTCAAAAAATCGATTCTAACTACTGAAGTAGAAAACTGTAAGTGTAGAAAACTTTGGCTATTCGGTCCCAGAAGCTAGCGCAGAATTAGAAACAAAGAGATGTATAGGAGCTCGCGTTTTGGCAGCGTTGTGCCACCGTATAATCTGCGAACCAGAAACTTCTGTCGATATTCGAATAAACGTACTTCTGCGACGCACTCTTCTCAACAATCTTGAGGAACGCCGTGTTTTATGTTAATTCGACCAGATGACTTATGATTAATACATAGCTGTTGGTAGCAATCAGTAAGACAGGGTTTAAATAATTTTAGTGCTACTCCTCGTGCACCATAAATAGAATTTAAAGTGTTTTTTTTTTTGTTTTTAAAGTAAAATACGGGGTGTGCAGTGTCAAATGCTTTTCGAAAATAAAAACTAAACAAAGTGTGAACAATTTGGTCTCAACATTTTCAGCAATTTCATTTTTTGTTATTGCTAGTTACACCGACTTCCCATGGACACCATATTAAGCATTTATTATAGAATGATCTTTTATTTTTCGGATAAAAGAGCTATTTAGCCCGTTATTGATTACATGCATTTTTTTAGAATACCGGGAAAATTAAATTTGGCTTATAACTCATAGGAAACATCACTAGAATTAAAGATTTATTTATTAAATGGACATAATTGAACTCGCTAGTGGTGTACCTAATTGTGGTGCTTTTTGATGTGGCAAGACGTAAAACCCTTTTGCTGTTTACAAACATGAACCGCAGGCTTCCCGTCCCAAGCGACGTCCGGTCGCTCCGTCTTTGCAAGCTCGTCGAGCTTGCTCATGTGACCAGTGCTAAAAACAATCTATACTACGGAGACAAGAAAGTTCGAGATTTAAAGGGGCACTGGCAGGTCGAAATGATTTTTTTTTATTATCCGAAACGACTAAAAGCGACGACTGCACATTGCCCTCAAAATCAATTTTCTCTTCTATCAGCTGTTACCCCTTCCCCCCCTCCCCAATCCAACGATGACCGTTCTGCACATGGCTGTAACTCTAACGTTGGTTTTTCCTCTTTTGCAAGACTTCTCTCTCTCTCTCTCTCTCTCTCTCTCTCCCTCAAAATTTGAAACTTGGAAATTCAGTATTTGTGAAGTAAAAAAAAAAAAGTTTTTTTTTTTTTCCAAAAGCTTAGTTTGAAGCTCCCGCGCGATCCGTGCCAGTGCAGTGACGTCAAAGATTGAGTCATCCTGCAACTCGAGTTTCTCTCACGCCTCCGAGTCGTGTTCACCCGCGTCCCGCGATCAACCGCTCCGTGCGTGCTGCCTATCGCTGTGAGCACATGACGCTTCAGTTTCTAGTTGTAAGTTCTTTTAGGTCTCTTTCAGCGATCTCAAATTCTTCGAAACGGTATAAGGCCGATGCGCCCAACCAAGAGGCGTTTCGAAATTGCGATGGTAGCGCCACCGCAATGGTCGTGTCGCGTCGGTAGTGTTTCGAGTGTACGGTGATCATTTAGAAAATAATACAAAGCGTGCGAGAATTATTTCACATGGTGAGTCAAGAAAAGATATAGAAGCTTCAATAACACGCATCTTCCGTCGAGGAAGCAGTTGATTGCCCCACCAACGAGCCGGGTCTGCCTTGCAAGTACGGCCGTGCGGCGTCTATACGAGATAACTTTACAGGTAAGCGACGCTTGTTTAAATTTTACGCTGACATAACGCTGTGCCTTCTCCTTTTAAAAAGAAGATTACTAATCACAATGAACCACTGTTCTCGTGAGTCCTGTTGGACGACGTCGGGATACTATTTTGCGGCAGCTGAACCACCGGCAGTCTACGTTCTCGCGCTAGATAGAGACTACGAGTGGGATAGCTTTTCGGACACGTCCACGTCGAAGAAATATTAACGTGTCGGGGATCGTGCATAGGCTGATAATTCCGGGAAGAGATAAGACCCCCGCGTACAGTTGCTTGTGACTGCAGGTCCTCGCTGGGCTGGAGTCGCGGACCGGTGCGAGCATTGTGCCGAAGATTTTCTCATTTTTATTAGGACTGCTGAACACGCTTCCTGCACCCGCCAGCCTCAACAGTAGGGAACTAAAACGCCAAGGCACGACCTGAACAAAGACCTCGTGCATTTATTGCCAGGTATTTTTGTCCCACTTCGCCGAGGCAGTAGGTTGCAGTTATCGGGATCTGCTCCTCCTGATTAATGGAACTACTTTTTCGGAGAGTTTCAACAATATTGTTCCACGAGATTCTCTCAGAAAGAGGGGCAAAAAAAAAAAAATGAAATTAAAAAGAGGCTAGCCCAGGCTTAATCTCCCGCATAAATGTCTCCTATGCAAGTGACTGCACATAATCTTAGTCAAATTTTTATGACAATTTTCAGTTGGTTGGACAGTTACGAAAACTTCATTTCTCCTTCAGATTCAAGATGTCCAATCTACATGCAAGATTTCCAAATATTGAGCCAGGGGTTTGATTCATACTTTCCTGTGTGGGACATTTTAGGAGGAAAATGTCGTGTAGCAAAGAAAACACCAGTGACACATGATATCTTGGCATTATTAGAACCATTTTATTTTCTGGAAAAATAATCCATGCCTGTCAGTGTTTAATTTCTGCTTCACTGAATAAAGTTTATTTCGTAATATTTCTTGGACACACATAAGTTAATAAAAAAAAAAAAGGTTGCTTGCATGTTTTCAAGCGTTTCCAGGAATGTACCGTATTTCCGGGCTATAGTCCGCGGACTATGCAAGTTTAGAAGTTGGAAGTTTAGTCTGTGTGGACTATTTACGCGTGTGGACTCTACGGGAATTTTGTTTTTCAATATCGTTGATTATGACGAGACGTGACGGATTTTGTGAATGAAAGAGTATGTTAATGATGATTTATGCATATTATAGGCCTTTTTGTGAGCTAAGAAAGCAGACATTTGTCAAGGTGTGCCGTGTATCAGAAGGTTTTCATGCCGACTATGTACCAGGTGCGGTCTATGCACCCGTTGCGGACTATCTAAGCAAAAACTTTTATTTTTGACCCCACATTCGCCCCTGCGGACTATAGTCCAGAAAATACGGGACAACAGCATAATTCAACGCTTTCGGGAATGTTTTGCTGACAGAGAAACACATTTTTATTGAGGGTTTTATCACAACCGTATGTAGGTAAACATACACAACCTTATGACAATATAATAATTCTTCCCATCTTTACACGGTGATATTGGCGCAGACTCGAAGCATGGCCGGGAGGACACTTGGAGATGACGTACACATCTTGAGGAGCAAGGCCTGTCAAAGATATTTGTAAGGCCAAGAACCCTAACTACTTCAGGGATCTAGCACGGCAGATCAGCTGTTCATGATATTCCAAATCTCACGAAAGATGTCTCCCAGTTCGTGAGAAAGCAGTCATCACCTAGACTTATTTGTATCTTTAGACAACTTAGACTGAAACTTGGGGTCCCAACTAAACCAAAACATGTATTTTGAAGACAGAAGATATTACAGAAGTTACAAAATAACTAACGATAGTTTAACTGGATAAGAACCGGGTACAAATAGAGAATGCAAAAAAAAAAAAAGACGAGGAATGGTCGCCTGTATATTCCAACTAGGGAGTGAAAATTAATTCAAATAAACTAAGAATCTTTCACAGGCAAACACACCTTTGGTAGGTTCCCTGCTCCCATATATCGGCTGGTGAACGCGTTAGGCGGTTGCCAGGCGCATACGCTTTTCAAGAGCACGGCCCTTGGGCATGGCACGGGCGCACGGGCATCGTGATTTGAGGCGCTATTAAAAAAAGCAACTGCCAGAAGCTCCTGGGTGTCGTGCTTGGGCTCCGACCCGATACGCTTGGGTTTCGCCCGGGATACATCTCATTTTGTGGCGACGAGGTCGGTCAACATCCAAAAACAATAGCGGGATGGCCACCCAAGGCAAGCAGGAAGAATTCGACCAGACAGCTTGGACATCCTCGGCCGAGTGCTTCAGCTCTTTCTGCGAGGCGAACGAAATAGCAAATCCTTTAAAGAAAAGGGCCCTATACTGCTTACGCTTTGTGGAGAACAGACGTACGAAGTCATGCGAGCACTAACTGCACCGAGAACACCAGGAAGCGTCACTTTCGACGAACTCATGGCGATGCTGCAGAAACACTTTGACCCGCTGTCGTCAGAGCTCCTCAGCAAAACGAAGTTTCAGCGAAGAGACCAACAGCCCGGAGAGTCCATTTCCAGCTACACGGCAGCCCTTAAAAAGTTAGCCGCTGATTGTAACTTCGGGATTCTGGTGACACAGGCGGCTGCGACGACTTCCAGTTCCGCAGGCATGGGTGTGGCTACAACATTATACAACGGGGGTCAATAACACACTAAGAATTATCGTTTGAAATGAATTAGCACTTACGGAGAGGAGGTCAGCAATACAGGTGAATCAAAGAACAGCAAAATACAACCAGTTATCAACATTACACAATATTATTAATATTTTGTAATGGTATGCACTGTGAACAGTAAAAAAAAAAAAGAATTAGCAGATAGACATATTTGTAAGTTTAAGGTAATTGATCGATTCTTCGGCAAATCTATCGGAGTTCGTTTCGGTAACAATGCTATCGGGTAATTTCCGTATTTACTCGAGCAATAGCCGCACTATTTCTGAACAAGACCCTTGCGCCTACTTTCCCACAAAACACACGTACAGCAAATCATTGCGTTGCGCATAAATAACATAGCGAATAACCAGATCGAGAACACGATTCTCCATACAAATGCAATCTTCAAAGATTGTATCTTCACACAAAGAAGTTATCCCTGTCCTGTAAATAGCTGTAATCATGCTGTTGATCGCGGTGATTGGCAATCTGCGTGCTCCGCGGAAAAGCGAACCCTAAGGTTTTCTTTATAAACAGTGCGGCTATTACTCGAGTAAATACGGTTATTCCAATCCTTGATTGTCATAGGCAGATATGAGTTATAAAATGCGACAGTTGAACTAAAAATCCGGCGAATTTTGCGGAAGTTATTATGGCGGAGAGATATGCTGTGGAGTGGAAGGAAGAGTGATGCTCTAATAGAGGCATTGTTATAGTATAATTTTTGAAACAGGGTTAGTCGAGAAAGAATGCGCTTAAATGACAGTGAGCGAAGGTTAGCTTTGCTCCTTAGACCTGTTACGCTAGTGAAACGAGAGTAGTCTGCGAAAATGAGCCTTGAATAATGCCACTCCAATGTACTGAATTTGTAAAAAAGTATTCTCTTGACACTTGCAGTTTTCTTTTTCTTAATATTTTAAATAGTTCACCAGTTACCCACGGTTTTCTAATATTTTCTTAGGTCTCTGGGGGGGGGGGGGGGGGGGGATCAGTGGCCACGTGGGCTAACGCACACCAGCTCGGAGCATGTGGAGCGAAAGTTCGCGCCGTAGAACGCAGGGATCCTGGGTTCAATGCCCACCCTGCCCGTTTCGATCTGGTTGAGCATCGTACCGGAGTGCGGTCGTGTATCACTACGGCGTGGTGCGCGTTAAAAGACCCCAGGCTAGCGGTTGTACCGCACTGGCTAAATTGCTCATCTACAACTGAGACACCACACGCCCCCTGAGGCAGTTCCGGCTCTATAAACATACACACAACGCTTTGCTCTTAGATCTCTCCTTAGTTTCTCGGAGAGCAAAAATATCATCTTAACACTGTTGACTTTTCATCGGGAAGCTTTTATAAACTTCTGTAGGACTCCATTCTCGATAAATGACAACCCAACTTTCTTCCTCCATTAGCAGCCATGATGAGAGCGACCGAGGGGAACACAGTCATTCCCCTGTTTACCCGCTCGCGACGCAGACAACGGACATATTTCGAGAGAGCTTATTTCATTGTCATTAGTTGTCTGTAGCGCGCAGAAGCCGAGCGTTCCTATGCTCCGTTTACCCTCAAACAGCATTATTGTTTCCCTGTTTATTTTTGCGGCACCAAACCTTTTCCATGCCGCGATTTTCTTCCCTATATTGACTCTTTGCAGCAGCTGTGCGTGGGCGCCGCCATAACCGACCTTTAATTTTTGTTTCCTCCTATTACGTTTACTTTACATCATCATGACCACAGCAGGGCAGGTTATTGCCATTTTAGACTCTATCGTGTCCTTCTCCCCAGCACATGGCCTTTGTGGAAGCTGGTCGACACTCGTTTCACTGGCCCGCGATCTGGTAAGACAAGAGAAAATCAGCAACGGGGGCTGTCATCTGGCGCGTATGCAAAGCGTCTATACTCGGGGACAGATTAAGAGTGCAGAACAAGCTCTTCCCATAACGCCTTCCACTCTCTCCCTTTTAGCAGAGCGAACGTAGAGGAGGAGGCGAGGAGGCACTCGCTTCCTATCCAGTGTTTTACATAAATGTCATACCGACTCTGAAGTATAGTTAGAAAAACAAAATCTCATTTTGTATAGATAAATTTGAGCGCTGCTGAGGGTGAACTCACCACCCGTATCACAAAATCACAAAAAATTGAAGGGTGGTCACTGGGCGAGCAAATTATGCTTCCCAAATTCTATATTTCACACTGCCGCATTTATGAAATAACCTCTCTATACACAGTGGAGATATTCAAAAACGTACTAGGTTGTATTTTTTAATGCTTCTTGCAAAGTATGCGATTTTATTATAGCGTCTTTCTAGGCGCGTGTTTCATTTTTTTTTATCTTAGTCTTTAGTTGTCAACCTCTGCTTTTTGTACTTTTGAAAGATAATGTCTGGTTCCGTGCTTTGTACAAAGCTGATGATTATGTTGTTCTTGAGGTTTAAGATTCCGAAGAATGGAAACTCGTCAAGTTGAACGATTTAGGTGAACTTATCATCATCATTATGAAGCCGGATACTGGGCACAGGAGGAACTATACAGGGACATTGAATATGTCTTCTACGAGTCGCATGAGTACTCTGACAGTAACGCCTCGGGCTGGTGTCATAGCAACCTCCGACAAACCAGTCGATTTTTTGGGGACGTCCGCCGTCGGAAACCAGACGTCACGGAAAAGTCAGGCTTCATAACATGTTTAGGCGCACGAACGTCGGAGGTGTTAAAGAATGGGAGCATCGTGTTCATTGTCAATGAACGTCCCAAGTTTAACATCAGCAAAGGGCCGGAACAAGCGGTGTTGTTTTAAATGTGTGCAGGCAACCCGTCTCCAGATAACCCTAACTTTATCTGTGAAGCTTTAGTAATTGACGTTGGTTTAAAACTCATAGGAAATTTAAAAAAAAAAAGTGGTTCAAACGTTTAAAATCAACAGGATGTACTCACTCGAGAGCAGTGGCGGATTCAGAGGGGGGAGGGGGAGTCCGGATGTCCTGACCCCCCTCTTGAATTCTGCATGTGTAAAAACTTTGGGGGGGGGGGGGGGGTTCCAGAAGGAAAGGGGGAGGGAACCCCCCCCCCCCCCCCCCCTCTCCTTCTGGAAATACCTGCGTCCGCCCCTGCTTGAGAGCCAGTCGTCCCTTCACACTAAAGGCCCGTTCACACTTCTTGCGACCGAGTTCGACCGAGAGATACCAGACCGGTTTTTAAGCCTCTTGCGATCTCTTAGGACCAGCTCCGCTGCGGCGGAGCTGGGTCTAAAAGATCGCAAGAGGCTTAAAAACCGGTCTGGTCTCTCTCGCTCGAACTCGGTCGCAAGAGTGTGAACGGGCCTTAAGCACTGGAGTAGAAGCAGCACGAGCGCTTTAGTTGTGAACCTTGAGTTGGATCAATACCGAGGCCCATGTCACGTAAGCGGCATTGTGTTTAAACATCAACTTAGTCGAATATGACGTAGTTAACTGTTGCGGTAACAAACAACATTTATTTTGAATGTACACAATATAATGCGGACAGTTCAACCCTAAATAATTGCGGTCATTGATTATTTTATCTAATGCTTGATTCCTTAACTGATGAACATGTCTGAAGGAATTCCAGTGCCATACCTAGACAACAGAGACTCTGGCTGAAATCCGAATAAACCAGAAATCGTTGGTAAATACGCAGGGAAGGACTTATTGTGTTATTATATTCTCTGTGAGAAAAACGAAATGTTCATTTGTATGTACGGACTTTATCGACAATTCATATTTGAAGAAACACAAATTAATTTATGTAAGTGTTTGCATATGTCTCTATCTTAAGTTAACCCTGGCTGGTACCAAGAAAACGTAACTGTGCGCCAACATCAATCTCCCCGAAACTCGTGACTTCAATCGGCGTCGCTGGCTTCCTTCTACACATTTCTATATTACGCGCTATTACGCAGAATTATTTAACGATAACTAAATCCGCTGGGAACTCATCATCAACAAAAGATAACATCAATGAAATAGTTCTATTGAAATCAAACCGGAATATTTTGTTACATTTCAGTGGTAAGAAACATGACTGCGAGATAAGCATATCGTACTACACATCCCTCTTTTTGTTTGCTACAGCCAGCATACACTGCCTCACATGGGGCTGGATGAACTTTATTGGTTATCCTGCGAAGCGAACGGAAGCAAACCACCCGCTGATCGGGCCTCGTGCTTTAACATTACTGCTTAAGTGAGCTAGATCAACACCAGCTAGAATATTCAAAGCCTGCGAAGAGCCTCCTTTACCACTACGTGACGTCCATCATACAGAAATGGCACCAACTTAGCTATTGGGTCCGAGCCCGACGCCCAGCGTCCTTCGAAGCATGGGGTGGCCACGAAGTTCAACCGAGCGGTACCCCAACCCTCATGTCCAATCTGTGCCCGCGCTTCATCTGACTGGGATGATGAGGTCGAACTTCTAGCGCACAGTCTTCGATTATTCTAGGCAGCGATGGCTGGAGGGAGAAGTGTGTTCATCGTCCGCTTCGTTCCAGTCCAGTGATTCATGGGGGATGAGGAGCATTCGTCGGACCTGATATATGAATCCACGAAGAACCACGGGCGCCTTGTTGCGTCACGTGACTCTTTTGCTCGGCACTTCTCAGTCACGTGCCTCTCTCCCAGCCGAGTATATTTTACTGAGTTTTCAGTAAGAGGTCTCTCACTAAGAAGATGTGATCAGGTTTAGAAGAATCGAAGCACGCGTAAGACAAATACGAAGCTTGAGTTGTTCGAAGTAGGGACCCGTGTTCAAATGGGCGCGTTCAGTAGCGGCCCCGAAGTCAAGGAGTCACTGACTCCTTCCACTGGACGGCCAAAAGTCACTTTTGGTGCACGTAACTCCGGAGCTTCGGAGTCAAGCTCCGAAGCACCGAGTTTGGAGACGGTGCACGTAGAGTCAAAGGAGCTAAAAATGACGTCATTTCCTGACTGGTGACGATTTCCGGCGAGAAAATCCAAAGAGCTCTGACTCGAGTCACTCCGTTCGGGGGCAAGGGAGGCGCTACTGAACGCGCCCATTGTGACATACTCCTCACAAGAGAATGCCCTCATTGACCCTTTACGTTTTCTCCGCCGTTCATATAATTCCAGCTAACTAAAGCGTTTTTGTTTTAAATGAAGTTTGCACAGGTCTTACTTACTGTTCAGACAGTTATTCAATGAGATCTTCATTTTTCATGCTTGGAGACTGCTCACAAACACACAGACAACTCAAATATATTGAATAATTCTAAGTAATGGCTATTCTGGCTATTATCAGCATGTGTCGAATTATCAAATTGTTCTATGAAAGCGCTTTCCAGATTCCAGCCGAGGCTTTATACAATCACAAGATTCAATTTCAAGTTTAAAGGTATTACGAAATGTGTTTTCGCAAAACTTATATCACACGTAGACATATTGAATATCACATAGGTTCCCAGTAACTAATACTCGTGCCACACGGGCAACTCGAACGCCATTTACGACGAATGACATTTGAGCGGACGGCCAATCAGCGCACGACACTCCGGGCGTAGCGCATTCCACGCGCGACAAATTGCGAGCTGATTCGCCGATCACACAGATGTCATTCGTTGTAAATGGAATTCGAGTTGCCCCTGTGGCACGGGTATAAGACACAGTTGCCTCATTGTTTTGGCGAAGAAGGCCGTTGACCACCTGAAGCTATCCACCTTGATTATACAAGAATGTTTCTGACTCCCATTTCAATCCGGAGATTAACGTAGATAAAGGTTTAAATATTAATGGTTTTCTTTTTTTTTCTTTTTTTAGCAAATGGGAGGCGATAAAATCTCATTTTTTTATTATTATATTAGCAGCCGAAGCGTCATATTCAAGAGGCGCTAGTGTAAAAACATTACACGCACGTTCGTTCGACCAAACGCGATGAAATGTGGCGGCTTTACAGGAACATCGTTGGTGAAAACAATAACCCGATTTCACTATAGTTCGTTTTACCTTATGTGCGAGCGAAGCCGACGCTACAAGCGCGAGCATGCTGCTTGTCACAGCGCCAGTAGTGCACGAGCGCACGTGAGAAGCAGGAACGCTCAGAGCGTTGGGCTCGCGCTTCTAGCTTTGACTTCGCTCGCACATGAAACGAAGTATAAGAGTTCGGCTCATGCGTGACGCTGCCGTAACTTTAGTTCACAGGAGGCAGAGGGCGGTGCACGAGAGGACTTGTGACGTCTCGCGCAACAGATATGCGCAGACATAGCCTCCTCTATACTCACAAAGCCTGGCAGTTCGACGACGGAGCCATAGAGTGCCCGGTCGCAGATTTGGAGCGCGACGATCTGGTAGCACAGAGCATCAAAGAGAAATTTCTCGGGGAACCTGGACGTCAGCGCACAACTTTTGCAGCGGCGAGGACCAGAAACACACTTGTTCGCTCGGGAGACGTGTGATCCGGCGTCTCGCCGCAGCGGGGCGCCAATCACGTAGCTCTCCACTCATCCGTTGTCTGCCGCTCCACCTTTTCCATTTCGGCGGCCGCTTCTCGTGGCGATCTGCCAGGCGCAGTACTCCAGCGAAGTTGCCGCACGTGCTGCCAAGCTGGCTGGTGAGATCGGTCTATTAGGAAAGGAAAAGCTATGGTGGCGAAATGGTTGTAATATGCCGTTCACATATCGACGGGCGACGTACTAGAGAACGACGCCTAGGACGACCTCCAGGACGACCTCTAGGACGGCTTCAAGGACGAGGAAGAGAAGTAGGGAAAACTTTATTGCCAAAAAGACGCTTATACGTGGCTTGCACTGACGTCACATCACGTACTTTTGGCCACCATGTAAGAGAGAGAAAGGGAAGCTTCTTTCGTAAAAAGTTTGAGTGACGGGTCATGATCTACAATCTTCTGGTAGGAGAATAGCGACGCCTGGGCATATCTGGGAGACGCCAAAGGGGGTCTTGGTAAGAGGGGAGCTCCTTCTTCCCTTCTTCTCTGGTGGCCATCGGAGCGGTCTTTGGATGACGTCACGTGCAAGTCATATATTCTAGGTGGGTCCTGTTGCAGGGCTCCAGTGCTTTCTGCCGCAAGTCTTGCCCGCTCCACCAGCTGTCGCTGATCTTGAGCTGATGAGAGAAGCAGCGGAGCTTCCCAGGTCTCGCGCAAAGGGTCGGGGATGGGAGAGGAAGGGGTTGAGTTAGCAGGCCGACGTGACGTGGAAGGGTGGCGGAAACTTTCCACAGTGCGAGCACCTATCCAGGTATCTGTCCGGGTAAAATCTATGTACAAGGTGTCACAAAAAGAAATTACAGGGTTTTTTGTACCGCAAAATAAACTAGGCATTGCCGAACGCTCATTCTCCACCCAAAGGAAGCGCTAGAGGTCACAACCAGATGCCAGAGTTTCAGCCCAATCCGATACTTTATTCAAAAGTTAAAAGTGATTTTCTGAAAATTTCAATCCAAAAATGGAGCCCATTTTTGCCCGTTTTTTGTTTCTTGTGCCATAGAGCCCCATGTATTCGAAAACTCCGTCGGCCGCCATTTTCCCATTGAACTTTTCAGAAAATTACTTATAACTTTTGAATAAGGTATCGGATCGGGCTAAAACTTTGGCATCTGGTTGTTACCTCTAGCGCTACCTTTGGGCGGAGAATGAGCGTTTGGCGATGCCTAGTTTATGTTTGCGGTAAAAAAAAGTGTAATTGCTTTTTTATTTTTTATTTTTTTTTTTTTGTGATACCCTGTCGATCAGCTAGGTGTCTGTATCCGTTTCTTTGTGTCTGTCGCCAGGCTGCGACCTCCCCTCGAGACGAGGACCGTTCGGGGGGGGGGGGGGGGGGGGGAAGAACTACCTCCGGCCGTGAGAATCTCGCAGTACTGGTTTGGGACCGGGTGCGGTCTGTCCTTGCATGACGGCGCTCGGAGGATGCAGGCTTGGGCTACGGCAGACATGTACAGGTTACCCCAAAAAAGTAACTAAATACCGTTACTCGTTACTCACTCAAAAAGTAACTAAATACGTTACTCGTTACCGATTCTCAAAAGAAACGCGTGAGTTACCTCAAAAGTAACGAGTTACTTTCCACTTTACTTTGACGACCAAATACACAAGTGTTTTTGTTTCATGTTTTTTTTTTTTTTTCGGTAGTCATTGCCCTTAAGCAGCAGCTGCCTGTAGAAGTTTTCATCAGTTATGTTTCCCCGCTTCCTTGAAAATACATCTCCGGCGACGCTGAAGAGCCGTTCTACCGACGCGCTCGAAGGAACGGCAGTGTTGTGCTTCAGGAAGAGCTGGTGAATCTTCGAGAACTGCGCCTTCATTGAGGACAGCGGGTAATGGGTTATGTGCATTCCCGTGTCTGCAACCTCCGGGTTTACATTCGGTCCGTACCCGTTTCTAAAAAGTTCAACCAACGAACCTGATTGTGCTCGCTGGGCGAAGGACATCCCCAGCTGTAGAGTTCAGTACAGCAACGTTTGTCGCTGGACACGTCAGTCGAACTGTTCGACTGACGTGTTCAGCGATATACGTTGCTGCACTGTCATACTGTTTAGTTGTTTTTCGGGTTGCCCATCTGCCTTTGTCACAAAAGACGCATACTCAGGCTAGAATAAAAACAAGGCCGTTTAAGCGGTGTTGTACACGTTACTCCTCAAAAGTAACGAGATAACGTTACTCGTTACTTGGCCTTCAAAGTAACTAAATACCGTTACTCGTTCCTTTTCTAAAAAAGTAACTAAATACGTTACTCGTTACCGAAAATAGTAACTAGGTACAAGTAACTCGTTACTTGTAACGCGTTACGTGCATGTGTGGGCTACGGCGTGTGCTTGCCGGTTTCCGTCGACATACTCGTGTCCGGGGATCCAGACCTGTTCCACGCTGGGGACCTTGGGTCTCCTCCTCAGGATGCAGATTGCTTGCGGGGAGACTCTCCCTTCGCGAAACCGCCTAATGGCCACTTGCGAGTCGGAAAGTATTTCCACGTGATTCGTCTCCTGGGAGAGACGATGGACAGAGCGATTCCGAGCTCCACCACTACCGGCTGGATGGTGAGGACCAAGGCCGTGACGTCTGTGTCAAAGTCGCTGTCGATCACGCTCAACACCACAGCGGCTTGGCCAGTGTAGAGCGCCGCATCCGTGCAGAGGTTGTCGTCCCGGTTGCCGTTAGTCCGTCGCAGAGCCTTTAGAGCCTTAGACCGAGCCGTCCGGCGACCTGGGTGGAGAGATGGGTTCTTGTTCAGCGGGATTGGTGCCACCTAGATCTTGTCCCAAAGGTCCAGCGGCAGCTGAATCGTCTGGCGCTGCGATGCGGGTATGCCGAGCGAGCTCAGGACGTGCTGCCCAGTCGGGGTGAGGGCCAGGCGCTCCTGCTGACTAGGTGCGCGTCGACGAGCTCCTGGAAGCTGTTGTTCACGCCCAGCAGCAGGAGCTTGGCATTCTCCGCGTACAGCGACACCCTCATTGCCAGCTTGTACGCTTTGCGGGTGATCACGTCCATCTTGCCCTCATCTCTCGACAGCAGGTTGAGATATGAAGCTGTGTAGGCGATGCGGCTCACGACAAGTCCTTGGGTCAGCCGGATAAGGTCGCAGTCCTTGAGCCCGTGTCTGCGACTCGTTATCCTGCTCGTTTTGTGCATGACTTGCGTGGTTGTCTCGACGAGTCCGACGACCATGTTCTTGGCTCCGTCATCCCGCCGGAGGTGAAGGCCCAGGATTTGGACCCGCTCCATCACCTGCACGGGGGTACCGTCCTTGAAAGTGAGGCGGATATCCGCCTCCTTGTTCTTCGAGGTTGGCTTGCCCGCACGGACGATCAACAGCTCGGATTTCTCGGGGGCGCACTGGAGGTTGCCGGTATCGAAATAGTTCTGCAGCGTCTCGATGACCTCTCCTTGTTTCCCACCGCCCGATTCCGACGTAGTCAAAATTGTCATATCGTCCGCTCACGGGTGTGCTTGATCCGGGGAATCCGTTCCAGTAGGGGGCAGCTTGCGCATCGCCAAGTTGAACAAGGTGGGTGACAGGACCGAGTCTTGCGGCGTGCCATTGATCAGGAGAGGGATGGTGCCCTTGCGGATGGACTCGACGCCGACGGTGGCCGAGCGGTTGCTCAGGAAGTCTCACACGTAGTCATATATACATCCGGGGCCCGCACCCGGCTGAGGTCAGGTTCTCGAGCACCATCGTGTGGCTGACGTTGTCGAAGGCGCCCTTGACGTCCAGGGCCAGGACCGCCTTCGTTGTTGTACGGGAGATTCTGTCGAGGATGTCCTCCTTGATCTGGAGCAGGACGTCCTGCGTGGATAGGTGTGACCGGCACCCAAATATGGTGTTGGAAAACACGCCCATGTCTTCCAGAAAGTGTTAAAGTCGGTTAATTATCACGTGCTCCAGGAGGTTGTTCAGACATGACGTCAGGGATATGGGTCGGAGGTAGTCCAGGCTTGGGGCTTTGCCACGGGCTCGGGGAGCGGCACTATCTTTGCGTGCTTCCACTCGGCCGGGATCTTCACCGTGACGTAATATACAGCATGACGCACCATGATGTCTTCCTCACGTGTACATGAAGCACTCCGGGGGCGCGTTCTACCGACCTTCCATCCTGAACGAAAATCTTCTCGGTTACCGGCTAAAAATGTGATGGCCGGCAAAGAGGACCTCGGCTGGTACTTCTGCCTGAACAATAAAAACAAATAAAAGCCTTCACTAAGCGTGCGGGGCTGAAACGTAAATGAAAGCCGTGTGAATTACCAATGCATCATGTGGTACGTACACTTTGTTTCTTGAGTAGGTGAGAGTTTGTTTCTTGTGATGGCAGAAACGTTCCGGGCCCAGCTGGCGCAGCAATCATGTGTGCCACGCTAGCCCCGTGGTAGTGTGTTTTCTACGCAGTTACGCTCACGCGGTAGCATCCTGCTGAGCGCGAGAGATCATAAGGAGACGAGGACGACGACGAGCACCCGCAAAACGTGCAACAATACGAACGTTAAAAGCTCTGTATATATAAAATGCTTTCTATCTTTTGACAACTGCGTATTTGACGACTAACAAGTCAGAAGGGGGATGAACACGTTTGCGACCTGGACACGGTAAGAAGCTTTATTCTACGATTCTCAAAGCGGTAGAAACTGTGTCACATCGGACCAGCTCGTTCTAGAGATGACTGACAGCACCGGGCACGATCTACGAAAGAAGGAGCGCTTGCGAGGCCATCCGCCGGGTGCAAACCAAGGTTCCTGCGAAAGAACAGGCGATAGAGAAATCACGAACGTGGCTGTCGTGGACAACACTCGATCCCTTCAGCGACACGTCAAAGCGTATCCTGTAGCTATGACTGCTGGTATCGACGACACCGACAGAGTCGCTGATGTGATGGAGAACCATCAGGCAACGGAAATTCATGCAACAAATGAAGGCTCTGCTACGCTGCTGCAAGGGCTATCCAGAGTACAGTGCGGGAGGCGATGAGCGGCATGGCTACGCTTCTTCGTGCCGGCTAACAGCCACTTCAAGACGCACGACCACCTGCGGACTCTGGAAAGCTTTTACCTGTCTTTAATCCTGTGTCATTTCCATCGCAGACAGTAGAGCAATGAATTAGAAAAGTTGACGAACTTTCCACAATCTACGCGTGGGGTGATCGACAGACGTCGTGCTTTGCCATCACGAAACTGGAATGAGTTGCAAAGACACGGTTTGATGGACTTTCGAGCGAAAGCGATCATGGCAAGAGTGGAAAGACGAATTGAAAATATCGTTTCCAGATGTGAAAAGCTGTCAGCGTCGCCATCAGGAGATGGTGGCTCGAAAACGACGAAAGGGTTAGAACATCGAATTGTACTTCCATGAAAAGGTTAGCTTTACCCGTCTCTATAAACTCCCTGAAGATCAAATTGTCGAGTACGTCGTCACTGGTCTTGATGGCGAGGCGATGATGCGAAGTTTAAGCGTTGGAACTTTCTCTACGCCAGAGTCATTGCTTGAGTGCTTTAAGCTAATAGACGACCGACTCGCCGTGGTCAAGGCAACACCCACTCAAAACGAACGCCAGCCTTCATCAGGTTGATCGCATGACGAAGTCGAAGCGCGGAACGAAATCGGCGCCCGGGCAGCAGGCCAGTCAGGGGATAATAACGGACGAAGGCCTTTATATAACCACAACGGAGAGTCATTATGCTTTAACTGCAGCGACTACGGACATTTTGCAATTCACTGTCCTGAACCGCCAAAGCGGAAACGATGCGAAAAATGCCAACGTGTTGGTCATGCGGTTGCCAACCGCAGATTTAATACCAAGGAAACGTTTCCGAAGACACACTGCCTGGAAAGTGTAGAACTAGTTGGCGCACGAAATGAGGAATACGTTCAAGAGGCACTGATTGACGGGAAACCAGTAAAGGCATACTTGCACCTAGGTATACTCTGTTTCACCTTATGATGTACCGCTGGAAAGGCTACAAGCGCGAGCTCCTTGCTGTAGGGCACATCTCGGCGGCACAAGCTCTCGTGCGTTAAGAGTAGCTCCCAACGCTATGAGCTCGCGCTTCTAGCCTTGTCTGCGGTACAACATAAGGTGAAACGGAGTATAGTCAATGCATTACGCTTCGTCAGGCGGACGCCGACTACCTCGGCATTGCATATACGAAGCCTACAGATGCGTACAAAATTGGAGGCTACGGTTCTGGTCATGTGATTCCTTGCGGAATCACCCAAGCGCATCTCACCGTCGACCAGGCCAGTGCAGAAGTGCCCATTTACATCGTTCCAAGTGATTTCCAGGCAATTCCAATACTTGTTGGCCAACCGTTTACGGATCAGTCCCACATTTCCGTTGCAAGACGTAAAAATGTTTTATGAATTGTTGAAGAGAGCGAGAGTGCTGATGATAAGGACGTCCGACTTAGAGAAATCAACTTTTCAAACCTTCTACCGCGTCGTGCCACGTTATGGGCAAAGGACTCAACAGTCATACTTCCCGGGTACATTGGCATTGTCACCTAATCAGCGGGAGGCGCAAAAGACGGCGACGTTTACGTCGATGCCCAACTTCGCATGCAAGAGGATAAGGAGCATTGCATGCCCTCCTGCATCATCCATGCATAGGCGAAGATGGGACCTCATTCTTGCCTGTCCTAAATGTTTCAGATTCCGCTACTCATGTTACGCAAGGAAAAGTGACTGCACGGGGCTCTTGGTGCCACGAGGAACACGAAACGTTTTGCGACTTCATTGTATCTTCAAAATGCCCAATACCTTTTCGGCCAGAAGATGTGCGCACGGGAACCGCATTAACACCTGATGAATTCAAACGACTTCTCAAGTTGATCAACGAGCATCGTGATTGTTTTGCGGATAATGTCTTTGAGTTGGGAACCAGAAACAAGGCCGAAATGAAAATTGACATCGCAGAAGATGCGAATCCGGTATCTTTTCGACCGTATCGTCTACCGTACAATCAGCGACTGAGAGTAAACAAAGTTATCGAAGAGCTAAAAGAGGCGGGTATAGTTTGCGACTCCTCGTCCGAGTACGCCAGTTCGTTGCTTGTTGTGAAGAAAAAGACAGGCGAAGAACGTCTGTGCATTGATTACAGAGCACTAAACAGGGTCACTAGGAAGGGCAAATACCCGCTTCCCTTAAACGAAGACCAGTTGGACCGACTACATGACAAGCGCTATTTTACGACTCTTGACTTGACGTCAGGGTATTATCAAATTCCGATGTCCAAAGAATCACAAGCGAAGACGGCGTTTGTAACTCCCGACGGACACTACGAGTTTATAAAAATGCCGTTCAGACTGACCAACGGCCCAGCGGTGTTTCAAAAAATGATGAATGTGGTATTGGGATCCTTGCGTTACGGAGTGGCTCTAGCGTACATGGATGATATTCTCATCCCGTCGCGGGACTTCAAAGAAGGTCTTGATCATTTGCGAAAAGTGTTCCAAGTTCTTCGAGAATCGAGACTGACACTTCGCCTGAGCAAATGCGTGTTCATGGCGGAAACAATAAACTACCTGGGATTCGAAATCGGAACCACAGGACTCAGGCCAGGGGAATGTAAAGTAAAGGCAGTGACTGACTTCCCAACACCGAGAAACGTCCACGAAGTAAGGCAGTTTATTGGCCTTGCAAGCTATTTTAGGCGTTTCCTGAAGAACTTCGCAGCGTTAACCGAACCTCTGACAAGGCTGTTGAAGAACAATACTTCTTGGCGATGGACCGAGGAACAAGATTCTGCATTTTCTTTCCTGAAAGTGTGTTTGTAGGAGAGACCACTTCTGGCCCTATACAACCACGAAGCCCCAATGGAAGTGCATACCGATGCAAGCAAGAATGTTTTGCGGGGCATGTTGCTGCAGCGCCAGTTAGACGGACAATTTCATCCCGTAATTTATGTGAGCCGTCAGACGTCCAAGGCGGAACAAATATAACATTCCTATGAGCTTGAGGCCCTCGCAGTCGTCTGGACCCTTGAGCGGCTTAAGGTTTACCTCTCCGGTGTTGACCTCACTGTAGTCACGGACTGCAAAGCCCTGTGAGGCACGTTGAGTAAGCGCGATATGTTGCCGCGGATTGCTCGCTGGAGGTTACGATTACAAGAGTTCACGTTTAGTGTTGATCATCGATTCAGTACCTCTATGACGCACGTGGACGCTTTGAGCCGATCTAGTAGTGGTCCACCTGAAGACGTCGCTATTTGTGATGGTCTACACGTCCTGCCAGCTACAGTGATTGATTTTGACGACTGGCTGGTAGCAGTGCAACGTCAGGACCCTGAGGTCGACAAGATACGGGACATACTATGAAAGCCGGCAAGGTCGGTGAAAGACCAACGTCTCCACGAACAGTACGAGCTACGGAGCGACGTTGTTTTCAGAAAAAAACGAAACACAGAATGTATCGTGGGTAGTCCCGCAGAATATGCGTTGGCAGGTCGTTCGGCGCTGCCACAACGATCTCAGACATCTGGGATTAGGAAAAACGTTGAAGAAGATGCAGGAAAAGTATTGGTTTCCTAGAATGAAACGATATGTTCGCAGGTACATCGCATCGTGTCTAGAATGCACTCATCACAGGACTCCAACAGGCAGAAAGCCTGGAATGTTGCATTCTATTGATAAAGTTGGCCTGCTTTTTCACACGATTCATATTGATCATCTGGGACCATTTACACGAAGCAGGCATTAAAACACTTATTTGATCGTGGCTGTGGATGCATTTACCAAGTTTGTACTGCTGAGACCCACAAGAAACACTAGCGCACAACTAACTGTTTCGTTCGTGAAGAACATCGTTGGCCTTTCGGCCCTCCAGCAATGGTTATTACAGACAGGTGGAGCTTACACAAGTAATACGTTTCGGAGGTGTTGCCGTGCACTAAACATTGCTCATGTGCTGAACTCTACTGCAAACCCGCGAGCGAATGGACAAGGGGAGCGTTACAATAGAGTTGTTACTACATCAATCGCCACTTTGACCACCGACATTGAAGGCAGGGATTGGGACGAGTTGTGGGAACAAGTTCAGTGGAGTCTCAACAACACTTTCCAGAAGGCCACTCGTACGACGCCCTTCCGGCTGCTGTTCGCTTACGAGTCTAGAAATGTTAAGGGAGGTTTCCTCGAAGATGCACTACGGGACGAAACCAACGTAACTGAAACTGAGATGGCGACAGACGACAGGCGGCCATACACGCTATTCGTACAGATCAGGAAAAACAGCAACGTCGCTACTATAAGAAGCGGTGCAGCGCTCCAACCTTCGAGCTCGGAGACATCGCAGTGGTGGAGAGAGAATCACTTCCAATAGGACATTTAAGGAAGCTTTTAAAAAAGTTTCAAGGTCCCTACGTAGTAACGGACAAGCTTCCAAATGACACATATCGTATATAAGACCTTCCGGGCCGATCAGTTACTCAGCGTTTCTACATGTCTACGGCCCCGATTGACAAGAGGAAGCGTTACTATGCCTTCGACTTAGACAACGAACCCGATCATAACGATTGCGAAGACGAAGAAGAAAATTGAGTGAATTTTTCTCAGGATGGCTGAGTGTTAGCATCCTGCTGAGCACGAGAGATCATAAAGAGACGAGGACGACGACGAGCACCCGCAAAACGTGCAACGATATGAACGTTAAAAGCTCTGTACATATAAAATGCTTTCTACCTTTTGACAACTGCGTATTTGACGACTAACACACGGCGCCTATATCGGCCTTCGTGGGGTCATGTACATATAGTTTCGATAGCTTTTAACACTTTACGCGACTGGCGAACGAGGGCACAAAAGCTGTTGCCTCGGGCCATCGGAGGCGGGCTCCGATGTTCTATACGGGCAGATACGAACAAGACAGCGCAGCGATGGGCTTCGGCACTTCGAATAACAATAAACTAGCTTACCTGAATCAAACCACAAGAGCGAAGTCAGTTAAGATTACGAGTTAACTATTTTCGTTGCGGATTCAAGTGACGGTCGTGAAGATGACGTTTCTTCGATGATTTGTTGGCTGCAACGCTATATACTACAGCGCCTAAGACGGCTCACCAGCGACGGGTGTAAACTTGCTTCGGAATTCACCGACGTCACGTCAGCGTCGCGTTGCGACTGGTTGCCGCTTCGAGGTTAGCAAAAGTGGTTATAGAAGGAATTGGACACGACGCGGTTGGCAAAAATGAGCCCCAAACGCTCGATCCCAGCCACTTTGCAGCTGAAAAGACGCAGATCCGCTTCGCGGTTGCGGATCCGCGAAGCGCCGTTAGGCATGGGCCGTTAGTGCCTGAGTACTTGCTTCGGTGTTTCTATGACTTTTCTCTCGGTCGCCAAACTTGAGCCAAACATGCCAAGCATAAACTGCAAAAAAAAAAAAAAACAAAAAAAAAACCAGCAGTGAAGCTTGAATTTGGCACTTGTCTGGCAAATGAGGAAGGACACATGTACGCGAAGTCTGGCCAAAGAAGTTCAAGTTTGGCGCTACCTTGGCGTTTTGAGGCTCTCTGAAGGCTCTGTTATACTCAAACGCCGAGCTGAGCAAACGCAACGTAGCGCAGAACGTGCGCCTTTTATAGGGAGTATTCACAGGCGGCCATAGCTGTGTTCGCGAACGCTGAGCGCGTGCTGACTGCGAGCTTCTACAGTTCCTTTGCAACGTGCATTCCGCACCATCAAGAGTGCCAGTCTTAGCAGCCTATAGATGTGAGCTCGTTCTGAGCATGCGCCCTAAACAGCACCCACAAATATGGCGTCCAGTGAATACTCCCTATTGGCCGGCGAGCAGGAATTTGATACCTGCGACCAGTCAGTATTCGTGTTCGCATGCGGCACGAGGGAGTATAAAGGAGCATTTAAGGCTCTCTCCCTGGACCCTCCTCAAAATATCGTGCCAACGCCTGTCCGCCTTTGCTTAATCACACACTCTCAGCATGCATTGGACGCGAGGCTTTCGTCATCGTTCGGCGTGAACTCGGCTCAGCTCGTACTGAAAAAGAGCGCTGCGTCAGCATTCGGTGAGGACTCGGATCCAATCACGCGCTTCGTGGCCAAGCTATGGCGATGGCCAATTTCTTTGACGGACTTTTGAAAAGGGTCTATGCTGCCTGGATGCAGTCGCGGGACCGTCGGACCGTGTTTTCAAGGATTGATTTCAACCCTTCGACGTTTTTGACGAAGGTCTTCAAATACGGCGGTCTCTGTTTGGCCGCGACGGCAATAGCAAATCGCCGGAGTCGTGGAGGTCAGAAAACAGTCCTATCTCTAACGTTCCTTTTCGAATATGCTATACGTATTATAGGGCCAGCTGTGAAGTAATTTCGGGGCAATCGAGACTCTTGTTTTTTCAGATAAAATCTTTTTGTGACCAACAAGTAACGTCATTGTTGCGTCCTCAAAACGTTGTCTAGGGGTCCGAGCGCTCTTTATTCCCGAAGTACTTTCTCTCTTTAAAGGGGCCATGAAACGAATTTTGGGCTGGGATAAATTATTTTAAATTGGGACTTTACTAATCGCATATCGTTTAGTTGGCCAAAAGAAAGAGGGTAGAAAGTCAACAGCCAGCTTTTCGGTACGAACATTTGAAAATACAGCGGACTATTTTGTACCTTTTTCCTTTCAAAAGCTCTCCGCCTTTTCACTATGATACATCCGCGGTTCCTAAAGCGCGTCAGCGGTGCCAACCTGACGTCAGCTGAGCCCAGCTCACGCATTGGACACGAGAACTGTGTCACTTGGACGTATGCGCTCGTCAACAATAAATCCGTCGACGAATATTCGGATTATCGTCACTGGGGAATGACAAGTTCTATGGTGTGCATAAAAAGCACGGTGGAAGCTAGGAGCAACCTAGGAGTCATCGCACCGGTGCCGAAGAATGCCACGGTGACGTGATTTCACAATTCACATTTGAGTTGAGGATTGAAGCTAAGGAGGAAGGAGTAGGAAAATCGTTTCATGACCCCTTTAATGTTGATTATTTGGGATGGCGCGGTCTTTCGTATCGTGGCGCGTTTCTCATTACGGAAACAGTTACCGAGTTTTACAACATGTTAGTGGAAATAGCTAGTGGATATTTGAGGACATTTTGGTAAGGATCGAGCAGGCTCTTTAAAATGCTTGGGAATAACACGTATCGATCATATCTCGCGAGAAGCTTCATGCGCACGGTACGGCTATGTCGTAACAATGGACATACAACTGATGGCGTAAACTGAGTTTCCTATTTCAGGTGTCCGGAAAGCAGCGGAGCTCCCCGAACTGCAGCGGCAGTTCTACGCCGAGGACGGCTTTCTGGGCGTCGTGGGAGCCATCGACGGCACCCACGTTCGGATTCAAGGGTCGCCGTTGCACGAGGAGTTGCTCGTGAACAGGCACTTCTACCACTTCATCAACGTGCAGCTGATGGTCGTCGCGCGCTCGAGGATCCTGAACGTGGTTTCTATGTGTCCCGGAAGCTATAACGATTCATACGTGCTCTCGGTGCTGTCGCAGAGCAGTGTCGGGGAGAGCTTTGCGACGGGCGTGTACGGCGGCCTCCTCTTCGGCCACAGCGACTACCCGCGCCGGTCGTGGCTGATGGTGCCTTTCCGATCGCCGACCACGCCAGCCAAGTGTGCGTATAACCGGACGCACGCAACAACACGATCCGTGGTCCAAAGGTTGGCGAATTAGACAAAGGTGCTCTCAGAGAAACAGTCTGCTTATGACATGTCTCTTAGATACCTTTTTTTTGTTTTTTCTGAAGCGCAAAGGGTGCACTACGCATTAAATTGCCAGGCTGGGAACAAACCTAGACATTTATTTGTGTACAGTGTACCCTAAGGTAACCACCATGCCAGATTGTAGATGAAATTTGATTATAGCCAGACTGCACCCGATGACAAACTACGAGCAGTATTATGGTACCTGGCAAAAAAGCTGCTGAGTGCAATTGCATCGAAAATGACAGTACGTGGAGTCGAGTGTGCTTGTTCCGCTTCAGTTCTTACAATGACCCTTGATAGTTATTGTAACCCTACGGACAATGTGAGCTCAAACACCCGATTTGACCTTTTTCTTTGTCTGCGATCCTCACACGCCCTAAAAGAGAGCTTTAGTGGGCCGTACTCTAAAGCCTTGCGTGCGCAAAAAAATTGCGGGTTGAGAGTTTGCATGCGCCGAACGCAATAGAAGGGCTGGCATATTGAGTATACGCCCGCAACGTTGGGGATTTTGCGTTGCGGGCTAGCGGGCTTTGCGGGAAGTTCTCGAGAGATCTCGGGCACAGCAAGCGCACCAGTTTCAAGATGGCGGTTACCTCGACTGCGGGAAGCAAGGGCGACGTAGTGTTCCCGAAGTTCAGTGTTACGTGAAATTGCGTGATGTTCAGTTTGGCAATTCTTTCCGGGATCTACCGCGGTCAAACCAGATTGCCGTGCAGCAGAAGGAGTGCATAGTGAAAATGTTTACTGCTCGCAATGTGCGATCTGCTGAACGCTAAGCCTCTTCGCGAAGTTCATTGCCGACGGACGAACGACTCCTCAAGAAATCGCCGAAGTTGTCGCTGTGCACTGGATATCAGTAGGTCATGGATTTCTTCCCGCGGTAGCATTGATAAAGGGTGCCGTACCCACGCGATGATTGACGGAGGCTCCGTTTTCGAATTTGGCTACGAACTCGTACTTGTAGCCTCCGTACACCGCGGAAAAGTGCGCTTGACTAGGCAGCTGCGGCTTGACTTAATTTGAAATAAAATTATTGGAAACGTTTTCATTTTCGACGTTTCTTTTCAGGTGCATGGTGGCGCTATAAGCACGCAGAATTCTATGTCTCTGGCAAATTGAATTCAACAAGATCATGCGGGATGTTCACTCGGCAATGTGAAGCACAACTAAAATCGGTTTGAGCAAGTCGTTTTTAGAGTACGCTATACAATTGAGTATTGCTTACGTAAGAGCCAGCAACGCTACACCTAAACCGTTTAATATCTCTCAGTTCGTTAAATAGACCGAAGTATAGTACCTAAACGTTGCATGCCATTCCTAACTCAGACCCCAGCTTTCTCAAAAGCTGGCAGGTACGGCAAAGAAGCACAAAGTATATTGTTTGAGCTCATACTATCCGCGATAGATGTATTTTAGCCAGGGTTCTCACCTCTCTGTATAATGTATGAAGTCCAAAGTAAGGTTACGAAAGTAACTTGTATTGCACGGAGCCTCCGTGGAATACCGCTTAAAAGGAGGCGCGTGGAACTTCCTTTCAATTTATGGCTTTCGTGTGAATCATGCTGTTCACTCACAGTTTTACATCTCAACGATAGCTTGAGAAGCGCAGGGTGGTGTGGTATGTCCTGAGCATTTTAATATTGAGTAAGGCGTGAAGATGGGCGAGTCGGCGCATGATCGGAGAAATAAACACAGCGCAAAAAGGAACACAAATACAAGCAGAAGAGACAGACAAGCACAGCACTGTGTCTTCGCAACGCTGTGACGCAGCATTGCCGTAGTATCTTCATGTTCTAGTGGTGAACCAACGTCAACAGAATGCATATTAATTAGATTCGCCACTTCCTGTCCACCCACGTTTCTGCCGTCGATAGTGACACTTTGCGTTCCTTGCACGCGTCTTTTTCTATCAGTAATTTCGTTTACAGTTTCCCATATCTTTTTTGGGTCATTGTATACCCTTGGAAATATGTTTTGATAATATTCGGATTTAGCTTTTTTAAGATCGGAGTTGAATTTATTTCTTGTTTTTTTCTTAAATTCAATGAGAAGATTCTGGTTCCTACATTTAATAAAATTATGATACATCCTATCTTTTTTCTTAATACGCCTATATATGTCAGTTGTGATCCGAGGGTTTCGTACATCATTTTAACGTTTATTTACTTGTATAATCAAAAACGCAACGTCATAACAAAACCTAAATTTGTTTGAAAAAAGTGAATACGCAAGGTTGAGGTCACGTTCCCAAAGAACGTTCTCCCAGTTTGTTTGCTCGAGCACGTCAAAACTATTTTCCAGTGATTCTTCATTTATGCGTCGGTGAGAATAAATACCGCGTTTCGGTGTATTTTTGTCACGAAAGAAAAATGTCAGACAAAAAAATTGGCATCTGGATGCTTATATGTTGTGTAAATACGCCGGATGTGGCTTCCCTAGCGGTAAGATTAGTCATACATATATCTATTGAACTAGAAATTTCTAAAGTCACTCGGGTGTGCAGTGTCACAGCGTTAGAACATTCCCAAGCAGATAAGAGATTATTCATCCCTCTGAATTAAATATTACATTTAGGTAGGTCGATGCTTGTATCAACCATATTAAAAATGGCTTGGAGGTCGACCCAAGAAAAGATAGTAAGTCTTCCAAAAAATTAAAAAAAAATCTTCCTTATTATTATCTGGGGGCGGGGGGGTGTCTACAAATAACAGCAATAATAACAGTTTTTGTATCTAAAACAAGGCACTCAACGTCAGCTGTGATCACAAAGAAATTTTCAACAACACAGCAAGAAATATCTTGTTTTGAATAGATGGCAACACCCCCTCCTCTTTTATTTTCTCTACCTAAACTGGCGGATTTATAATCATTACAGTAAGATGGTTCAACATGTTCAGAAATCCAAGTTTCAGAGAAAAGTAATGCGTCATAGCGTATGCTCAAAGATCCAAAAGATATTTCCAGGTCGTCACGCTTGTTACTGATGCTCCTGATGTTAACGTGGATTGCAGAAAAGCTACTCTCAAAGTTACGCAAAGTGAGATGAAATGATGAGTCGTCAAAATATCAACATTCTATCGGATATGTTTCATCTATTAAAAATATAATTTGTACTTGAAATAAGATCTACGGAAAGACCGAGATTACCTTGTCATTTGTTCTACGTCGTCGAAGTCAGTGATTCTGATAACGGGTAAGGTTTCATTTTTTTCGTGCGTATACCCTTCCTCCCGATGATTAAACAAATTTCCATCCCACTAAACAGTTTTCGATGCGATTGCTGCTCCCAGAGTTTGTTTGTTTTGTCAGGTCAGGTTGCAAGCCTAACCTGAAGTTTTATTTCTGTGCTACCCTCATTCCACTGACTGTGCATAGGAGAAGGGTGACAGCTAAGCCCGCCTTAACATGAAACGTTCCAAGGGCTTAATGAACATTTTCAATTACAGGACGATTGGACAGCTCAAGCGCCGCTTCCACTGATGCACACCAAGCGAAGATGCCGCCGGAGTGATGCTCCACCACAGCTGTTGCGCGCTGTGTCATACACAATATTGCACGACACTAACGCTGAGCGAGGGAAAAGCGACTGCGACCTCCCGCCAGAGGTGCTCGTGCGTTCCTCGCCGCCTGAAGCGGATGGCGTCGCGCACCGACGTGCCATTCTGGGCTAACGCTTTCGTGGTAAGGTTCAAGCCTGCAAGCACAACTATATCCCTGATAAACTCGTGTAAGGGTGGCACTTTTATGTTCCACAAGAAATTTTCAATGTGTGAGCCATATTGGGTTTAAAATAAAATACATTGTATAAATTAGTGCCTCTAACACTTAATTTACCTGCGATTGAATTCATTGGCCTAAAACACCTTTGTTTCGAACTGCAGAGGAAACAGAAGCATTTCAGCACACCTGGACAGCTACACATGCGCAAGCTGAATCGCAGTCTTGGTTTTGAAATGCGCCTTTCTTGCAGTATTTCTTGTTCTGTGGAAGCCCATTCCTGAGTGTCCGTCTCGCATGGATGCCCATAAAGACCGTTGCGTTTGACTGCGTTGCGACTACGAGCACCAGGGACACATCTACTTCGTAAGCCGCGCGATAAGCGAATTAGTTTCTGTATTTTATATGCACCACTGGCAACTTGGCTACTCGTTGCCACTCCTCGATGCATTGCAGTCAGAAGCGCTGAAATGAAACTGTGTGCATGGGCCTTTACGTCGCTGCACTGCCATTCTGCATGAAACTGTGTGCATGGACCTTTTGTTTTCACTCCCACTCGGCTTTGACGTCAGCAAACGGCGGATGTATTCATCTTCTTTTTGCAAACGCAAAAAGACGACGAATGTGCAGGTGTTTTGGATTAAAGTGCCTCAAGCAACTTCGACAGAGGGCAGCAAGAAGGGAGGGGATTGTAAGGAGTTAAAGAGAAGAAAATCGTTCCGCCTTTCCACTCTCGTAAAGAAGGAAGACCAGCGGAGCTGTACTCAATAAACTGTGTGCTTCTTCGTCGTCGTCTGTTTTTCGCGCTGTTTCCTACGATGAATTCCCACCAACGCGCCCAACTATCCATTGTTCTATTATTAGCGGCGAGATGTTTTGGTGGCGCCCTCCTGTGGTTCCCCCTTGTGACGTCATTACCTTATAAACAACAAGTTCGATGGTGTTTGTTATTAGCATGGTGGAAGCTTGAAATCATTGCGCTCTCAAAGGAACACTGCCAACACCGTCAAAATTAAAGTTCTTTCATTCCTCTTATTTCCGTCGATGATAAATCCCCTTTCCGACGTCATAGTCAGCGTTCGGCCAATCGTGAAAGGCCGACCACAGCGACGCTTTCGGTCGCGCACGGGGCTAATAGCTGGAAAGGTTTCCGCCATCTACGAGCGACGGCGGAAACCATGGCGGTAGCTGTCCAGGCAGGTTTGTGTTGACATACCGGACACGATCCTAGGGAACCTAGCCCTGAACAGCTCCGCTGTAAAAGCATTGACGTGGAGTGCATACCACGCCGGCGGTGACGTCGCACAAGCCTGTAAAAATGCGGGGGTGAGCAAAGCAAACGCTACACGTGTTTATACGGTAATGACGTTGGCTGTTACGTGGCGGAGTGTGTAAAAGTGATTGCATCCTTTTCATAAAGCCATAAGACATGCTGTTTTGCATGCTACCGAACCAAACATTGCAGTGGAAGGTTTCCGCACGCTATAAATTAAAGATGAGGACATTCAAGATCACTAACCAGAAAATTTGTTTTTTTTTATTACATTTACAAAACCCCTTTTTAAGGGGTATTCATACGAAGAAGAACACCACGGACGGATGTCATGACGTCAACAGCCCGCGAAACTCCGTCCGCAGTTCTAGCAGTCACACGGACGGCGGGGAGTGGCGGGGAGCCGTGAGGGATATCGGTGTTACCAGACGAATTTAGCGGTCGGTTTCTCGACAACAACGCGGCGGTGTGACGTTATGGCAGCAGCGCTGCTAGAAACGGACGGCGACGACATTCTACCTGCTAAAATAAGGTGCTGGCTGAAAGGTTAGATGCAGAACAAAGGGCTTGGGATACAGAACGAGTTGTACGAAGAGCTTCTTGAAAGCGACACCGCCGAGTATAATAGACTCCTTCGGGTGCCCCATGGCGTCTTCGTCGAATTACTGGCCCGCGTCCGTCCTCGAATACAAGAGCCGGGCAACAAACATGAGGCGTCCTGTGAGGTTCTGATAGTGATTTTAATGACAGTAGCCGCAGAGCGCATATATGCATTGAACAAAGACGTCACACACCCACTGTGTGCGGCGCAAATTGCAGGAACCACACGATCATTTATCCTGCAATGGTTTTCCCATATCGAAGACCTTGATGTTTGTCTCCTAGTAGAGACCGCTGCTTGTGTCTCACAACGCCGGGAACTGCTCAACGAGGTAAAATAAAGAAGAACGTGGCGTCGTCACTGAACTTTGCCATTTCCAGTGTTGCGCAAAGTACATCTAAAAGGTACTTCAAGTAAAGTACAAAGTAAACGAGACGGGATGTACTTCAAGTAAAGTAGTAAGTACACTAGGCGCAATGTACTTGAAGTAGAGTACTATAAATACAATGTACTTTCAAAGTAAAGTGCAAGTATTTTAACACAATTTTTCATGATGCCCTTTCATACCCCTATACAGTAATTTTTTAACTGGTATGCATTGCCCAGGGGTAATCAGGGTGCATGACCTATTTTCAAAAACAGCAGTGAATATTTGATAAAGTCAAGTGGCCACAGAGCAGATATTTTCAGGAATGGAGCCAAATTCAGAAGTCCCTCTTCTGAATTTGGCGCCGCTTGCACTGTATTGTTGCACCCAAAGGGGTTAAATGTACTAGGAGAAAGCAAGACCTCAGCCCCGTAGCTTCCGCAAGCAATCCTCTCATAGGGGAGTGTCTTCTCCTTAATAAAAAAAAAAAAAACAGTGAGTGCGCAAGCGAGCTGGTGATAATTAATCATAATGTGACACCTGTGATTGAGGTGCAAACAAATTAAAGAACTTTCAAGTCGAAGGAAAAGACAAAAGAGGGTGTCTCAAAACACTGTGACATTCTCCTCTGTTGTCTTTTTGTTCAAATAGAAAGTTGAATTTTTCCGCACCAGAGTCTCAGGTGCTACACATTATGATTAATTTTGCTCTCGTAATAGTTTAGACCTCCTCGCTTGCGCTGACTGACCGAGAAGTAAGGAGAGTTCTGAAAGCTACAGGAAAGCCGCCACCAGAACAAACGGAGTGATGCGTCGTCTGCTCACGTTTCTGGTGAAAGTAGAATATCTTTCCCAGTAATTCTTCGGAGTTGACAAAGCATCATTTCGTGATACAAATTTAACAAAACCAAATTTGGGGAATGTACTTTAAAGTCGGGAATTGCACTTTCCTCGGAAAGTACCAGAAAAAATACTTTAAGTAAGGTACAAGTACATACACAGAGAATGTACTTCAAGTAAAGTACAACTTTCCTAAACCTACTTGAAGTAGTACTTTAAGTACAATGTACTTCCCAACACTGGCCATTTCACGTGGGACTACAACAACAGGAACCATACTAATGGCGCAGGCGATTCCGTCCGAAGAGCGCGAAAAGAGCGCGGTCTCCGTGGCCAGACGAGGGCAAAGAGTATCGCTAAAAGTAGCGAAAAGCAAACTACCCCGCCGCCCACCTGCGCAGCGTTCGTGCTGCCAGAACTATCCAGAACTAACCCTTTGCGCCTCCGCCAGGGAGGAGGACGGCACCGCGAGGCGTCAAAAAGGGATGCCATATATCTCACGTGATGCGCGCTCCGCGAAGGAAAGTGGCGGATTTCTCCTTCGTGTGAATACTCCTTTAGGGGCCATCTTTTTGAGCATCCTGCCAAAGCAGAGCCAAAACCTCTTTCCCCCTGCTCTCTAAATGAATATAGCTGTGTTTCGAGGCTTCCCGTGCTGCTTTTGACACCCCCAGCTCCTCCTCTGATGCTTTCAGTCGGGCAAGGAGGCATTGCCTCTCGAGCTTCACATCCTCTTCTTGTGCAAGCACATCACGATAATATTGTTTGTTGGAAGCTCGCGTTCTAGCTGCTGAACCTGTGAGCGACGTGCTGGGCCTCCGTCTGGCACAGCGTTGTCAGTTTCCGAATCTGTGTTGACTGGTGCTGTGCTGGTCCTGAGGAAAATACGCGAGAATGTATGCCACGTCACCCGTGTACATAGTTTCAGAACACTCTTATTTGTTTTCAGTGAAGCATGTGAATCAAGCTCAATTCTTCAGATCTCGACCGTTGCGGCTAGCTGTTGTGAAGGTAGCTGGGCTTGAGTAGAGCCGGTCTATGCAGTGGGCAGGTGAAGCCCGATCTTAGTTGTTGCTGTTATTAGTTGGAAAAGTAGCTGGCTTCAAGTGGATCAAGTGTGCAGCGTTGATGCAGCCCACCCATGTTACTGGTTACTTGTCTTTGCCTTTCTTTCCAATGGTCAAAAGGCTACCCTGCTAAGAAGAAGATGTGCTGAGGGCCATTTCAAATTTAGTGATAGTGTCTGCTGGTCGGTGGGCTTGGTAAATTGTACTCACTGGGCACCATATTTGAGCACAAGATGTGAAAGCTCACCATGACTTATTATTGTTTTTTAATTTACCAATACTGTTCACCTTGTTCAGGGTGAGGCCCCTATATAATGATATGTAGTGCCAACCATTGTCTAAAGTGGGGAAGAGAAATTATTCGTCGCCATATGCTCTTCTCCTCTAGAAAAGGTCTCTTTTTCCTAGCTTCAACTGGATCGGGCGCGACACGTGACCGTTGCCTTCCCATTATCCCGCGTGATTCGGTCGTCTGCTCTGAACTGGCGCCCTTCTCGTGCGAGGTATGGCGGTGACCCCGCTGCTTACGGCCCGGCCATAATTTTTTTTTTAGAGCGCAGCTCTTAGGCGCCCCTTTCCGGCTTGAGCGGCGTCGCCGTCGCCGTCGGCGTAACCGCGCGGTGCATGATGGGTAAATTTCCCCGTTAAATTTAGCGGAAAATTTTCCCCGCTAAATTTAGCGGAAAAATTTTCCCGCTAAATCTAGCCGAAACTTTTCCCCGCTAAATCTAGCGGAAAATTTTCCCCGCTAAATCTAGCGGAAAATTTTCCCCGCTAAATCTAGCGGAAAACTTTTCCCCGCTAAATCTAGCGAAAAATTTTCCCCGCCAAATTTAGTGGAAAATTTTCCCCGCTAAAACTAGCGGAAAATTTTTCCCGCTAAATTTAGCAGAAAATTTTTCCCGCTAAATTTAGCGGAAAATTTTCCCCGCCAAATTTAGTGGAAAATTTTTCCCGCTAAATCTAGCGGAAAATTTTCCCCGCTATATTTAGCGGAAAATTTTCTCCGCCCCCACCCCTCGAGGTCACGTGACCCCCAGGCCACGTGACCCCCCCCCCCCCCCCCCGTGCCTTCCCCTCCTCCTCAAGAACTGCACTCTATTTCGGCGTTACAGGGAGTTGTAAACGGCTTTCATTTTTTTTTTGCACCAGATATTTGGCGGCAACTTGATGCCATTTTGCTGCTCTGTGGATTGTACAAGCAGCCTTGTATAATGTACGAAGCTTTTTACCGTCCGGTCGGGACAGTAAAAAGCCTGTTATAATGCGATATCACTGCCGACCAGGGTGACCTTGAACACTGCAACATCTCTAGACATTTGCGTCACAAACTTAGATCAAAAATATAGTCTAGCTAGCATTATAATGGAATAGATTAACAATCATCTTCCCATTTTTTGCTTTGGATATACTTCTGCTATGGTACAGAAAACTAACACAGGAACCTTTTCGGATCGCACAATAAATCAAGAAACATTAAGACATTTCGGCTGCCTGATAGAGCAAGCAAACTGGGATGATGTGTACAGCGAAAATAAAGCTACTGTAGCTTCTAACTGTTTTATAATGGAATTTAAAACCTGCTACGACGAAGCAATTCCTTTGAAGGAAGCAGAAGTAAGAACGAAACAAAATTAGCAAGCCGTGGATGACCGGTGTTCTACTTAAAAGAATTAAAGCTAAAAATAAAAGTTTCATGAATTTATTCGGCATCGTAATCCTAACATGATTATCGGTTAAAAAAAAGCGAAGACGTTTACAAACCTCTGTAATGCGAAATTACAGTGCAGCTCTTGGGGTATTTTGATTTTGCGATATACCATGCTAAACAATTTCAGAAAAAAATATATACATGTACAAATATAGTTCACTCTCCTCACACACTGGTTTCTGCAACCTCTTCCTCTTCGGCGACCACTTCCTCTTCGTACCCTCCTTCTCCGTATCCTCCCCTCCTCCTTTTCCGTACCCTCCCTTCCCTCTCGATACACTACCCTCCTAATCCTCCATAGCCTCACCTTCTCCTCCACACCCTCCCCTCCTCCTCCGCACCCTTTCCTCTTCCTCCTCCGTACCCTTTCCTCCTCCTTTTCCATACCCACAGTTTCTCCGCTAAATTTAACTGGGAAATTCACGCCAAGTGATCTCAACAACCAATCAGTTTCCCCGCCAAATATTGTAGGTTAAAATGACGTCACATGCCTTCGTATCACGTCCCCTATGAACTAATTTAGTTTCTCCGCTAAACTTAGCGGGAAGATTGACATCCCGTCACCTCAACACCAATTCGATTCCCCGTTAAATTTAGTTGGGAAACTGAATGGGTTTTGAGGTCACGTGACGTCAATTTCCCCTCTAAATATAGCGGGGAAATGATTCGGCTAAATTTAGCAGAAAAGGTTTTCTGCTAAATTTCACTTGACGTCGCATTCGTTCACGTAACGTGTGACTTACGAGGGTAAAAATTTCCCGCTAAATTAGGTGGGAAATTGACCCGCTAAGTTTAGCGGGAAAATTTTCAAGCTAAATATGGCGGAAACATTTCCCGCAAAGTTTAGCGGAAAATGTTTACCCTTGTGACGTTACACATGACGTCACGTATGACGTCATTATGAAAAACGTCCCATAATGCAACGCCCGGTTACGCCGACGGCGAAGGCGACGCCGCTCGACCCGCAAACGGGCACCTAAAAGCTACGTTAAAAAAAAAAAAAAAAAATAGAAGTATATACAGCCGTCTCTAACACTTGAAACCATGAATACCAAAGATAAACATAACTCACTCCAAAATGAAAAACAAACAATGTCAAAAATAAATGTCATTGCCCACAAGAAACGCCTTCAGTTTATTTTTAAATTGAATGAGAGGGCAGTTCAAGTCGACTAGACCTTCAATATTGTTAAAGATGTCCGCCACTTGAATATCTTTTATTTGCTTACCAAAATTCGTGCGTATTTTGGGATGTCGTCTGATTTTGTGTCTAAAAGTATAGTTATTTACATCATCTGGAGGAATCTCAAATAGCGATTGGCTGCATCATCTGGAGTAATCTCAAATAGCGATTCGCTGCGTATTATTTGCAGTAGCTTAAAGTAATAAATTTGATTAACCTTTAGTAGTTCATATTTACTGAAAAGTGGCTCCGTCGGAATATCTTGAGGCCTATGTTGTAATTTTTAAAAAATTGTAGTATTCTTGTTTTTTTTTGTAGAATGAGGAGTCTATTGTAATTTTATTGACGTCGTCGTGCCCCATACTAAAATAAAGTAACATAGTATTGAATAAAATAATGAATAATACATGTCTCTCTCTCTCTTTTTATTATATATATATATATATATATATATATATATATATATATATATATATATATATATATATATATATATACAGGGTGTTTCACGAAATGTGGACACATTCGATATTGCGGAAACTACGCATCGCACCAAAAAAAGGCTTGGGTCATTTTGGTCTTCGGCCAGGGGCCTATTTAGGAATGATTATTAAAGTCCAGGATAATTAGATTGTTAAGTATTTTTGCGTAATTAAGTTTTTTAATATCGCTTTTCAGGGCATGGTTTCAATTAGAAAATTGCTCAGCATCATAAAAAAAACACTAAAGCGACAAATTGCAGAACGATAGAAGGCACGCGAAGCATTTTACGGCTTTCTGAAAAACCGTACAAATTCGACGGGTTTTTAAGTTTCGGTTTGTTATCGGAGCGCATCTCGGCCCCGGTGGCACCGCGCCCCGTGGAGAGATAGTGCATCCAATCTCTGCTGCGCTGTCATCGCGCGACGCAGCAGAGGCTGGTTGCACTATCTCTCCACGGGGTGCATTGCCGTTGGTGCCGAGATGCGCTCCGATTGCAAACCGAAACATAAAAACCCGTCGAATTTGTGCGATTTTTCAGAAAGCCGTAAACTGCTGCGCGTGCCTTCTATCGCTTTTGCAATTAGTTGATCTAGCGTTTCGATGATGCTGAGCAATTTTCTAATTGAAACCATGCCCTTAAACACAATTAAAAAAAGATAATTACACAAAACTAATTAACAACCGAATTATCTCAAACTTTAATAACTTTTCTGAATGGGCCCCCTGCCCAGGAGCAAAACAACACAAGCCTTTTTTTTTGTTGCGACGCGTAGTTTTCGCAATATCGAATTTGTCCACTCTCCGCGAAACATCATATATATATAGCCATACAGGCATAAGGTTTCATACTTTGTATATGCCTCCCATGGCTTGCGATAGTTCAGTGCTTAGCTTGTTTATGTGAGTATTCCAATTGATCTCTCGATTAAACAATTCCCCAAAGTATGGTTTAATCGAGAACCCCAAGGAAGTTTTAACTTCATCTATAACATTGTTTCTAAGCGTTTTGTGATGTGAGTGTTTTCGCATTTATTCGCAGGTGCAGAAATGATATGTTGTTTTCTTAACGTTTAATTGTAATTTATTTATTTCAAGTCAAGCTTCGAGATCAGAGAGATACGTAATCGTCAAAGATTCCAAGCTTGCTTTAGAAGTAGAAGAAAAATGTGTTGGTGTCATCCGCGTACATGACAAAGTCCGGAGAATTCATATTAGTTGTACTTACTTGTACTAGTCTTGTACTTATAATGGCTTTGGATATTTTTTAAAAACATATGGGCAGAACCAAGATTGATCTGTAGTTCTGCAGCATCTGTTCCACGCCTCCTTTATAAACGGAGTGTCTTTGGCAATTTTAAGCTTGTGAGGAAATGTCCCCGTTTCTAATGTACGATTTATAATATACGACAAAGGATGACATATATGTTTCGAGACATATTTTATGGGCACTGGTTTTAAGTCGTCAGTGCCAGCGGCAATATTATTTTTTTATTTTATTGATTAGTCTTTCTACTTCAAATGGGGTTGTTGGTAGGAGCAATATCGTGTTTGGTAATGAGGTTATCGTGTCTGTGTCGCAATACAGTTATGTACTTTCGTGTATTAATAGTGAACTAACTTCTATAAAATGCTTATATATTAAATTCGACATTTCCTGGCCACTCACGCTCCTGTCAACAGTTACGCTTTGCGTTCTTTTGAAGCTTCTTTTTTCTGCTAGTGATAGCGTTTACAGTTTCCCACAGCTTTCGTGGCTCGTCGCAAAATCTGACTCGTTGAAAGCACTAATCTCAGATATACGTATTTATGTAACAGATTGCATCAGATTTGTGCCTGCATTCGACTGACTTGGCATCTCAATACAAGGGAACTGAAGAAAATGAGGTCCAAGTGTTGTGTTCATAACATTCCGATCTACGTGAATGTAAAGTTTCCGACTTGAAACGACAAATTTGTTTTGCTGCTTGTCATGCATCGACTGGGCTTCATAAACGTCTAGCGTTGTGTCGTTCGTAACGCTGGTGTACTGAAAACACAATCACTTTTGCTTTTTAGAATTGCATAACACCACTTTGAAATATTCCTTCTTGCATTTCAGCAGTGTACAAGCCTAAGTCTGCTATCGTTTTCCTTTCCCAAACCTTCGAGACTCTGCCAACGGTGCTTGCATTGTTCAGAAGATCGCGTTGTCTTCTTCTTGTACACATCGTCTCATAATCATCATCGCTTTCGTCTTGTATATTACATCATCACACAATGACCATAACTAGACGCCGCATAGCGGGCCTCCATGGTACGGGCAGTTGCATTCTTGCAGTGTCGCGGCCCTGCTAAGCGAATAAATATTATTATTATTAATATTATTATTATTATTATTATTATGACTTTTTAACCACGCTTTCAGAGGGCCTTTTTTCAACTTCCTTCAAGATTTTCTGACAAACCGGACGCAGCACGTTTCAGTTTGCAATACCAATAGCTCCAAAGTGTCCTTGAAAGCGGGAGTACCTCAGGGTTCAATTCTATCGCCACTTTTGTTTAATTTGTACGTAAACGACCTCTCGAAATCGGTCTCAGGATGTCAAATATTTCAATACGCACATGATAGGCTGCTACTGTCAACGTATATAAATTGTAAAAGTGCGATTAACCTTTTGCAAGCTAATGCTACCCAGGTGATGAACTGGTTTGACGCCAATCTTATTAAAATTAACGTCCATAAAACAAAACTGATGTGTTTCAATAGTCCTTTAAAACGTACGAGTTCACATATTCCTTTTGTGCTACACTCGTCAAACTGTACGAGCAGCAGATGTAATCCTCTCGAATATGTTCATACAAATAAGTATTTGGGAATTTATTTTGACAGTGATATGTCCTGGAACTCTCACCTTAGTTACGTTGCTAAAACGATACGTAGTGTATCATGTATGTTATACTCTACCAAAGTGTTTCTCCCTCTTTCTCTTAAAAAATTAACGCGAATGCTTTAGCGTATGGTCTGTTGAGATATGGTATTACTGTCTACGCAAAATGTTCTATGCTCTGGCAAGAAAAAATTGATAGCGTCTTAAAAAGCATTTTAAAAGTCGTAGCGTACACATCTATAAATATCCCAAGGGCGGATTTGTTTGAATATTTATGTCTTCCGCGTTTTACGGCTCTTTCCCAAAGATTTGTTATTAGTAAACACATTTGTTCAAGCCCTTTTAATATTCCTAGAGTTGTACATCGCTTTCTAAGAGATGGTGAACGTTTCATTATCCCACGTGTTTATACGCAATATGGACAACGACTGCACTCGTTTTATGTCCCTGAACTTTTTAACAGCCTTTTCAATACCTTTTTTGAATTAGATTCAAAACGTAAACTTAAAAAACTCCCAAGAACGATCTGCTAAGGTCTGGAAAACTCGGTCTTTAATATTTCAATTCGCTGTTCTTTCCAGATATGTAAGTACATATATGGTGCGTGTGTTTTTTTTTCTTTCCTCTGTGTTTTTTAGTTGACCTATTGCGCGTAATTATAAATGAGTCATGTAATATATTTTTCTGGTTTCTGTCTTTGTGGCATGTTAGTAGTATTTTTTTTTCTCGTGCGATGTTTTGTATTATGTTTCCTGCCTATGTTGTTTGTTGATTTTCCAGAACCATTTTGCTTGGTGGTATATGCTATTTTTTTGCGTGTTCTTTTTTTCTTGCAGGATTGTCTGCAATTTTTGTAACTTGTGTTTACTTTCGTCTTATGCTATGTTTATATATAACTATTTTTCCTCTACGTCGATGCCGAGTCTAGTCCTACAAGCCGCTTTTGGCTTTCGACAGACTTGCTTTCTTTTGTATTAAAGGGACCATGAAATGACCTTTTTACTTTTGCCAGATAACTTTTACATTAAACCGTCAATGTTCACTGAATGCCGAACAGGCATTCGTTTTCGTCTCGGTTTATTAACTTCTACACAAAAAAATTAATGAAATATCGACTTTTTCTTTCTTTCCAATTGACCGCAAAACAAGCTGCGGCGTAATTTTGACGGTCGTGACGTACCCTGTTTCCGGAACCGGAAGCTCTCTCGGCAGTAGGAGATGGGAGCGTTAGCGGCGGCGAGTTGGGGGTGTACCGGTAGGTTTTACTGCGCTGGTGGCGCTGATGTCACCGACGTATTTTCGGAATCGGCGCCTCTCATCGCCGCGATAGGCATGTAAACATCGCAGCTGAGCGAAATTCAATGAGATATGTTGCGCTACGGCGACAGAATGGGACTAGTCCCATACGCCGGTATGCCTGTTGGGAAGTGCGGCGAGTCTTCCGGTGAAGACTCCAGCCCAACTGTCATTGTTGGTAAAAGGCGGCCCGTGTCAGTCATTTGCAAAGCGACGTAGATGGAAACAAATTGCCGCGGCGTTTTTCGCGGCCTCGGAGATGCAGGAGCGAGCCGACGTTAAAAAAAGATACGTTTGAACTACGACAGTCTCAGCAATCCGATCTTTTACGATTGCAACTCGATACTGACGTGACACTCTGCAAAGGAAGGTTGGACCGGCATTGCACGTAGCTCCCACGAACTGTTATAGCTCGACAGTGACGTGCAGTCGTGTCAGAATAAAAAATGGCATACTAATAACAAAGTGTACATACCGTGTTACGAAGGTAATCCATACGGCGTTTATTTGAGCTCTATATCACACAAAACAAGAAGATAGAATCGACGAGAGTTCCTTTTCGACGACAGTGTTCATCAACACTGCCTCGGAAAACAAGGGGAAGAGATTGACCTCACCGTTTAATCTAAAATTGAGGTCAGCGATCAAACTACAATACGGGAAGAGTCCACAAGGGTCGCCCGGGCATATTCCATTCAGCACGCCAGCCGGTCGTGGACAGACGGTCTTGGCCAAGTACCGTTGAAGCAACGCTGTTCCGAGTCGGAGTGCCTGCTAGGCCTATATTCTGCCCGCTCGCTTGGTCGGGGTCGGTGGATTCGTCGCCGTTGTAGCTTTTCTCGGGTGTTTGTGGATCCAGCGTTCTTGATCATCGAAGTCTGTCTCAAGTACTTTTTTCTTGCTGCTTGAAGTCGGGACGCGCGAGAAGAACACGTAGAAAAATAAACGTTCTTTGGTCGTCGCGAAGTAGTAACTGAGCGACGCTGTCGGCCCGGTCGGCCCTACTGCGCAGGTGCAGTAGTTGCTTCGTTTACCACACGATAGATGGCGCTTGGTTCTCAGCATTATCAAATTTGGCAATTTTCGTCACATCTTTAATTATGCTACAAAATGTGGATCTGAATATTATTTAACAAAACTTTTAGGAAACACTCGCCGGCTATCTATTGTTTACGATCGCGTTGCTGGTGTGGTAGGCTCTTACCCAATAGGCGACGTGGATTCGGCTGACGTGCTGCGTTTCCGCGGATGCATCGCAGTGAAAAGGCAGAGAGCTTTCGAAGGAAAGAAGGCGCAAAATAGTCCAGTTTTCTTTTAAAAGTTCTATAGCGAAGAATTTTTTTTGGCTCCCTATTTTTGTGTTTTTGTGTTTCTTTTCACACCTTTTACGATGATCGGTGGATGAAATTCGATTTCAGAATCGTTTCATGGTCCCTTTAATGTTGTATATTTGCAATAAAATTATTATTATTATTACTATTATTATTATTATTATTATTATTATTATTATTATTATTATTATTATTATTATTATTATTATTATTATTATTATTATTATTATTATTATCATCATCATCCTCATCATCATCATCGAGAAGTGCGGTGGACTTTCATTGAAATACCCACAATGACTTTAACCTCAAGTAACATGGCTCAAAGTTTGTGTTTTTGGATGTGCACGGTTCCTTCTTTCTCTGGACAGAGCATGCCGAAATGTTTCCTCCAGTGGGCCCAGTATTTAGTACTTGTGTACCGAGGATATGTTTATGAATACAATGTTGGCCTTGCTGGTAGAACCACCAATTGTGCAAACCTCTAAAGACCAGACTTGTCTGCATCAAATGACAGATTAGGCATTCTAGTATAACCGTAAAAACAGCAGTAACATGACAGTCTTCACTGGTCAGTATATTGATGGTCCCTTCTATGCCCAGAAGATTGGGGCGCGCGGTTTCGACAACCGGCAGCACAGCTTCAGCCAGCGGTGTGAGTGGGTGGTCGTTCTTTCGTGCACCTGTGGGAAACAAGGTTTCTTTTATATTTTGTTGGGGCACTGGATTTTGTCTAATTGCAGCACGTGCATTCATAGATTTTTTTATTGCAATAAAATGTTTAAATCTAGAGCTCTTGACTGCTTCCATAATTTACCCAAGAAAAAGAAAAAAGAGAACATAATTTTTTTTGCACACAGCATGTGTGATTTGTTTTATGTGCAGTAAAATAATATAATAAACTCACCGGTCGTGGAGAGTGTGCCTTTGTAGAAAGCGTAATCTCTGTGGCTGCAACATTTCATATTCTGTCACTATTTTGTTTTTTAATTTGTGGCATTATGCGTAGCGTGCGAGTACAGCATGGATGCAATCTCCTGTCAGGTTTTTTTTTTTTTTTTTGGCAACTTTTGTAATCTTGTTCAATTTCTCTGGAATTACTAAGTGAAACTATTTATCTTCGGACAATATTATATTTTATGCACTAGAAGGGGTCTGTAATAACCTGGAAACGTCCAGTGCTATTTCTTTTAATTGCGCGTTTAAGCGAGCAGATATTTCTCTGCATTCCTTTATTCGGCGTATGTCGTGGACGTCGACGACGGTGAAGACAGACGACACATTCAGAACCGCTGTCTCGTTTCACATATAACCTTGGTTTGCACGAAATACGTGACGCAGTTTTGCGAGTGACGTGGTTTGTCGCCGCACAAAATGATCGCGGCGTAGCAGAAGCGTGCAAGACATGTATGAATATCAATCACCTCTTAAAAATGCTCTTGCATCGCAAGGACGGGGTTTGTTGTTTTACTTGCACTAAAAGCCAACCTCACCCATTAAAGCATTTAGCCAGGGAAGGGTTAGGAGAGGAACCTAAAACAATTGAGTGGGTACACATCTGAAACAAAGGCACGTTAAAATTTGTTTCAATATGCTCGTAAGAGGGCAAACGAGTCGCAGCGTGATACGGTTATGGCACTTAATCTAATTTAGCATCTCGGATGTCCTAAAAAGCTAACAGTTGTTGCGTTCGATTTAGCTTTCACCTCCTGCACCAGATGCACTCGGTGCACACCGTCGTATTCGATTTACGGGTGCAGTCTTTCTCAAAACACAACCGGAAGTACACTGCCTTGCACTTTTCTGCCCCGATACATGCTTTTGCAGGTAAACTGAATGAGCCTACTGTGGAGTTTTCCGTGTAAATAGGGTCATGGTGCAAAGTGGAGAAATGCTCTAAGTGGAGATATGGTGCCTGGAATGTGTCTTTGACTGGCGTCTTTGCAGTATCTTCATTATCGTTCCCTCTATTTCTTACTGGAGTCGTAGTAACTCCACATGTTGGGAGACCACTACAGCAGCGAAGCTTTCGTTTAATCACCTTGTTTGCCAGCACTTCTATAGAACCAACCGATAGCATGCGATACATACTTTCGTGACATTTCTGTTTCCATTTTGGAGGAACTCGAATGCACAGTCCGTATACTAGGAGGCTAAACGAATCAGTCCCTCCCAATACATTCCATGAACGGTAATAAGATTTATTTACACTTTTAGATTGAGATTGCTAGCTTTGCTGATATTTCATTTCATAGTAAGCTTTCACTTTACAGTCTGAGCTTTTTTCGGATTGTGTGAAATGTGTTGAGGGGCTAATCAGAACGTTCCAATCATTGGATGATTTGGCAGCTGAAACGGTGTTTCTGCTGCCTGCCTGCCAAGTTGAGGATGTTTTTGTAATGTCATCTGGGCGTTCTTTGTTATGCACAATGTCGTGCAAATCTACACGTGCAGGGTGGCCGACTGCAAGCTGCCACCACAGACACCCGTGCCTCCCCACCCGCTGAAGAAGACAATAGGGTCACTGGCCGATGTGCGATTGTTTGACAACATGGTCGTTGTGAGTTTTAAACTTGCAGATATATGCATATGTAAGGTTTGGCACAACCAAGCGTATACTCGGCATTGCTTTTGGGTTGATTCTAGATATAAGCTTTCATTGCTGTCCCCAAAAGTTTTAGGTTATAAAAGGCAAAAATGTGGTTGTAGTTAATAAACAAAAACACTGGGAGAAATCATAATATGCTAATAGTTTAAGAGTTGCTGCATTTTTTTATAAACCTAAACTTTGTGCATTGGTGCATGCTGCTTAACCAATTAAAGCAACGGAAAATGATGAAGCCATTGCAGAGTACGAACCAGAAAAAAATGTTTTATTAAAGAGGACTTCTTTCTATGGGTCTGTGTATTGCTTTCTCTTCCTTAGCTAGTAAAAATAAATCACTGTACTTAGAAAATATCTGCAGGCTGTGGGGCATCTTTTGCTGCCTCCTGCGACATTTCATTGGGTTTTTGCGTTCTGTTGGGCGGCTTTCCGCCTGGTCGGGAGGCACTGCCTCTCGAGCTGATTTTGTCTTGTTGTTTGAAAGGTTATTGGTAAAACAGCTTGTTGGCAGCCCAGGGGCTGGCTGCCAAGCCTGCAGGCGTTGAACTGGCCCTCCAAACTGGTCGTGGGCGAAGCGACCCCTGTCGGCCTAAGCCCGGTGGTGCCAGTTTTCCAGAATCCAGCAGCAGCAGCGGCTGCTACATCAGGCTCGGGTCGTCCTCTGCTGTTGGCCGAGGCCTTTCCCACGGTGGCAGACCAGCTGCTACCGCAGGCTCGGGTACCAGGGGCGCCTCATCCACGTCCAGCAACCACTCCGGAGGCAGGTAGTATAGTGAGGACTCTGACACTGACACATTGAGGAAGGAAACCCCAGGGGTTACCTCGACCTTGTAGTTGAGGGCCTGACCTTTTGGCACCGCTGGCCCCGAGGAAGATACACAAGAATATCTGCCATGTCGCCCTCGTACATGGTTTGAGAACAGTCTTTTTTTCAGTCCAGCTTTTTTTGTGCATGCTGATCAAGCTCAATTCCCCAACTCCCGGCTGTTGCAGCTATTAGTTGGGAAGGTAGCTGGGCCCGAGTAGAGCCGGTCTACAGGTTACGCCCGACCTTAGCTGTTGCGGCTATTAGTTGGGAAAATGGCTGACTTCAAGTGGAGCCAATGTACAGGCCACCCATGTTTCTGGTTGATTGTCCCTACAATTCTTTCAAAGGGCCAAAAACCTACCATGATAAATAGCAGATCTGCTGAGTGTGAATTTAAGTTTAGTGGTAGTGTCTGCTAGTTGGTGCTTGATGAATGGTATTCACTGGACACCATATTTGGGTTGTCCGTTCACGGTGCATACCCAGGCTAATTTTTTTTTATTCATTGTCTTCCATTGAAAATCTTTATGGTTTGCAATGTGCCTCATGGAAGTGTTTCGAAAGCTTTCCGTCAGCATGTGTTCAGCAGCAGCGAGCTCAGCTATGGCTGCCAGTGAATACTGTAGAATGAGCGAGATATGAAAGCAGCAATCTCACACCTTGCATATTTGTCTAACAGACAGTCTCAGCTTTGTGCTTTCATTCCATTGATTAGGCATATTTAACACTATTTACCCATAGAAAATGCGGTCCAAGTGTTGTTTTTATGACATTAGGATCTATGTAGATGCAGAGTGTTGGACATGAAACAACAAATTTGTGTTGCTGCTTGACACCTTTTGGCTTGACTTCAAAAACTTGTAACTTGTGTATTTTGTGATGGTTATGTAGTGGAAACAAGTTCACCTTTGTCTTGTTAGCATTACATAACACCTTTTATAAAATGTGCCTTCCAGCATTTCAGCCATGTATCGGACTAAGTCTGCTTTAGATAAGGGATAAAAGTCATTCATTGGAGCACACACCTTGACTTTTAATTCAAGGCACATGGGTCAAAGTTCAGTGTTCTCGGATGTGCACGGTTCCTTCTAGCTCTGGAAGGAACACGCCGGAATGTTTCCTCTGAAGTGCCAAGTATTTAGTACTTTTGTACCCGAGATTGGAATATAAGTACAATTTTAGCCTTGCAGTAAAGCTCAAGAGGCTTGTCCGCATAAAATGGCATGTTATGCATTCGAGTATAACCGTAGAGACAACAGTAACACGACAGGACTCGCTGGCCGGCGTCGATACCCCCCTTTTAAACCCAGAAGGTTGGGGCTCATCGTATTGACGACCGCCAGCGCAGCTTCAGATAGCGGCATGAGCGGGTGCTCATTCCACCCAGTACCTTAAAAAAAAACAATGCACTTTTCCTACTTTGTCAAGGGAATTGGATTTTGTCTGATAGCTGCATGTATATACTTTTTTATTTATTTGGTTGTATTAAAGTGTTGCAATCCAGAAGTCGACTCGTGTTATAATTTAGCCGACAAAACGAAAAAGTGGACAAAACTGGATGAGCTCACACTATGTCTGGTTTGTTTTTATGTATAATAAAGGCAAATATATAGTCATCAATAAATCACCAGATCAGTTTCTTTTGTCACGGTATTTTTACACACATTTGACAAGGAGGCAAGGAAAAAAAAAAGTTAGTTTGCAGCCTGGCGGGTTTCTACCCCCTAAAACACAGGGCAGGGTAGCACTGCCATTAACATATAAAAGAAAATCCCAATGAAAGTAAATGATTCAGCACGTCATACAAAATAGTTTGCACATTCATTCCCGCTGATTTAAAACAAAATAATATAATACACAATAACAAAAATCACATTCCTAATAATTTTGAATTGTACGGACAGTTTAATGAAAGAATATCAATAGAAAGTCACAAACTCACCTCACCTATCGTCGAGTGTGCCCTCAAAAGATTCTCCCACTACCTTTTTATTGTTTAATATGCATCGTCAACGGATGCCGCGAGTTCAGCACAGGGGCGATCAATTCTTTTTGTCTTTTCTTTTTCTAAGCAGCTTGAGTCCTTTTGTTATTAAATTTATCCTGAATGACGCATTTTCGTTCCTCCATTTCCTACACAAATTATATATTCTTTACATTGAAAGGGATTCGTGCAGACGCAGACGGTTTTCTGCTAACCGTTATTGCTTTAAAAATATGATCGTCTTTTATCGCGAACGGTTCCGAGATGAAAGGAGTTTAGTGCTATTTTTTTTTCAAATTAAACATCGAAGGACGCGAAGACATTTCTGTAGACAGCTTTAAATGTTGATAACGGTAGTGAAAGGCGATCGCGATACGAAACGGTGGCACAGCGTTGGTAGGCATCAAGTGGGCATTAAACAGGTTCAGAACTGCGACTCGCTGTCTCGTTTTACATGTAGCCAAGGCTTGAACGAAATACGAAAAGTTTTATGACTGTCGTGTATGTCCCTGCCGACACTGACCGCGGCGTAGCAGAAGCAGACGGTCTCTCGCTTGCCGCCATCGTCGCCTGGCGCTCCTTTCATTCGCTTTCTTATTGGACAGGAGGTTGCAACTCGCCACTTCCACGTCCGAGTTCTTCGGCCGTGTTCCAAAATTTACTCAATCTCACTCTAGGGTAAAGGTTCTGTACCTTGGTGTTCGAAATACTACCCGAGTCTAGCGTTGCACTATTTGTCTTGTCACGTTACATGATCCGCCGGAGTAACTATAGGACCCTAAGATTTAGAACACGACCTTCGTTTTCTCCGGTATTTCTCCAGTTTACTCTAGATTCTCTCCCTAGGCCCTGTTCACTCTGTTCTTGGCGTTCTTGTTGCCGGACTCAAGTCCAGACTTGGATAAGACAGCGCCGAACTTGTCTTGGTCTCAGCCACGCTCTCAGCCGAGACTGCTTGCCACACTGAGTCAAGACTTGAGTCAAGACTGCGCCGCGTTCTTTCTACCAAGCGGCCCATGGTGTCTCCGCTGTAAAGGAGAAATTTAGCCACTGCTAGCCAGAGGTCTTTAACGTGCATCACGCATTCGTGATACACGACCGCACGCCGGTACGATGCTTATCCAGATCGAAACAGACAGGGGTGGGGATTGAACCCAGGATCCCTGCGTTCTGCGGCGCGAACTTTCGCTCCACATGCTCCGAGCTACGCACTGTTACACTCGGCCGCCCATCCTCACACTGTGTAGGCTGCTCAACACTGCCAGCGCGAACACAACGTCGGCCTTTTTCTGCATTTTGACTAAAACAAAGTATCGATGAAGAACAAACTTTAGAGCTTAAGTTACTTCCCTGACCCAGGAATGTCCGCTACGCAGGTTGTTCGTCTGGTCATTTTTAGGAGAAAAATGCAAACAGCTGGCAATTGATCGTTCGCGCTAACCGTGTCGCGCCGTGTACATCAGTAAACATCGATGAACAATATCTAAGCTATCCCCTCTATGCCGCACTAAAGTAACGTATCGGCATTTGCACAAACGCAAAATACTCCTCATCTTTTTTTCTTTTCTTTTTCGGCGCACAAATAGACGATACCGGCCCCCCCCCCCTTTCCCCCTCCCCTGTCATCCCCGATAGGGGACCCCTAGCCGAACGGCGCCGTCGGACGGAAACAATGCTCTTGGAGGCGAGAGTCGGTGGTCCGCTAACCTCTTTCGCTTAATCGGTTGTGCACCCGCGCTCCTCTTGCTTTCGTGCCGCACACGCTGACATTATCGTCTGCTATCGATCACCCCGGGCGCTGTCGACGAAAACAACTACGTTGCAGCTGTTACGCGATGCCTTGCGGGTGTGGAGCTGTCGGCTCCCCTTAGCTCACGTACAAACCCACCGAGAAAGACGAAAACACAAACAAAACCACACACAAGCTTGATTATGCTGACAGAGACAACATAATATGTTGATCACAAACTACCACATCGCCGATATGAATGTCACGCGACTTATAAGGCAACATGACATTGTCCCGTCACGTCAATTTTCCCGCTACATTTTGCGGGAAAATTGACGTGACAGTTCTTGGCTGTGGTGATTCGTGGCGATTCTTCGTGATGGTTCTTCATGACGGTTTTCTTATCCATAATTCGGCAGGTAAAACATATTTTCTGTTATGAATGTCTTATACTATGCCAGGGGTGGCCAAACTGCGGCTCGCGAGCCACATGCGGCTCATCGCGGGTCCAAGTGCGGCTCGCTGCTTTCGGGTGGGCGTGCCGCCCTATACCCTCCTGTGTTCCAAAGACGAAACGAATTTTAGAATTAAAAAACAGCTCACAGACTTGGCAGCCTTGTATTACACTACGTAGATACAGCTGGACTGGTCTTTGACACATTGATGTGTCAAGTGACACTGTTTCCTTTATTGTTCTAGAAAAAAATTCGAACCGTATACGCATAACGGGTGTCAGGGGCATTGGCTGGCTAGCGAACCAGCCGAAGCCTTCATTTTTGCTGAGTGGTTAAGGTAACGTTCTGCTGCTTGGTGTTATTTGTTGTAGTCAACAATTATACTTGTCCTTTTTGGAAAGCACTGTTCCCTCCATATCGTTTTTTTTTTTTTTTTTTTTTTTTAAGTAGCCTCCTTCCTTTCACGTTTCCTGTGGCTCTTTGAACTTTTGTTGTTTTGTCTGCGGCTCTAACTCCATGTCACTTTGGCCACCTCTGTACTATGCTATGGTGGTTTAGAATGGCAGGTGTGACGATCGGACGGGTGATAGCGGTCCCGCAATTCACACCTAAAAATCGCAGAATAACCAGTATGCTGGAAAAAGCGCCAGCTAGTACTTCAGGGGCCCTAAACTCGTTACACACAAAGTTGGAGCCGAAAGTTCGCAAAGCGCGCCGATTGGACGCCGGCGACAAAAGTGCGAGGTCATCGTCGTGATAGTCCAATCGGTGCGCTCCGTGAACTTCGGCCCCAACTTTGTGTTTGACGAGTTTAGAGCCCCAGGGTCAGAAAAGAGGAGTATGGTAACAAGAATGGCCAAATTGAGCATTTTATCAAACTTTGCAGAGGTTTTCTTTCGCTGTAGATGGGAGCACGACTGCTTATATATATATATTTGCCTGATTTACTATATATTGAATCATATTTCCAAAATATTAACTTTCTTTGTCGTTGTGGTACTGCTGTCTGGTGATAAGGACACAAGAGTCATGAATCCTGGGATCGCTCTCGGCCACTGGGAGAAGCGAGCGATCGCCAAATCTCCCCTTCTAGCCCACCATATGTCCGTTTCGCTTTACGTGCGAGCGTAGCAGAAGCAACAAGAGCGAGCTTCAGGCTTTCAACGTCCCTGCCAGGCACGCGCGCTCGTGCAGTGCAAGCAGTGTTCAGGGCAACATGCTCGTGCCTGTGGCTTCGGCTTCGCTCGCTTTTGGTAATACTGAGTAATACCCATGTCACACTGCAAAATGAATGCTAATTACTGCAAATGAAACTTCAATTATGAATGGCGGTAATTTTGAATTGTGTCACGCAGCAATCTTTCAAGGCCATTTAACGCCATGATGATGATTCGGCTTATTCATTGTAGTGACTTATTTAGGGCACCGTATTAAAAAAAAAAGAACGTGGTTTAATGACTAGTAATCTCTCCAATATTATTCAAATCTACTTGTACGCACTTTATACCGTGTATGGCATTTAGTAGAATTTATGAGCGTTGTGTTCTTTGAATTGATCACCACTTGGCATCAAACTCGAAGCATAATGACCTCTGTGACTTCAAGGATTGTCAGAACGTCGGGAATAAGAATCGCTCCTTCTTGCTATAATTATTTTAGTATAGAGAAGTAGCTCTTCCAAATTCTGCGATGTAATACTTCTGAATGTAGAAGAACAACAACAAACACATGTGTCACAACACACATGCCTACATTTTATTGTACCTTTTTGTGTTACAATTTCTCATTGCCTTTTCCAGTTAGTCCTAGAGCAACAGCGAATTTCCCAGTTAGTCCGAGAGCAACAGCTAATAGGTTCCCCCGAACCCCTTCAGTAGCGATCGTAATTTCCAGCTAATTCCCCGAAATGTTCCCGTGTGGTAGCAAACAACTGCGATTCGGGGCTAATGCTCTTCGCTGTTAATGACACGAATTTGTCCCCGTGGCGGGAAAAAAATACCTTTAAAAATCCCTATTTGCAAGCAGAGACATGTGAGCTGCCTTCGGGCTCAATATTTTACCACAGTTCGTCAAAGTTACTGCAGAATTACTTTCCTTTAAGTGTTAAAACTAAACATGTGTTCAAAGAAATTGTCTATTTTCATCACGCTTTTTTTTAACCTACTTTCGCGGCTTCGCCTTTAGACCGCCAGGCGCTGTGAAAACCTAATTCGTTCGAAAACGCTGGTGAGTGAATCTGCCATGAGAGGTTTCTGTTCTAGGTACTAGGGGCCGTCTATCTCGCAGAAGTCGCCAATACCCGACCTTTTCTCAGAGTGAGTGTTTCGTATATCTCAACATTCGAAAACTAGCGTCTTGCGTTGCTCTGTTTAGTCGTGTGATATAGAACGGTCGGCGTAACAGATCAACTCGAGTAATATTAAAAATAAAATTATAAATAAATGCATAGTTGATAATCAAGATGTATTGCGTTTCTGGACGTCATGCATTAAACACGTGGAAAACCCTGTGTGGTGGAGAAGGTAGAATTAAGAGACAAAGCACGCGGGAAGGGACCGAGGAGGGCTCGTGGCTTAGAATCTTGGACAAGGGCAAGAGAACAGTAGAGTGAGTAAAGAGCTTCTCAAGCCACTTGGCGGTTGTATGGGATTTCCTGGAAAGCGGCGGAGCGCGGTCGGATCGGGCTCGAATATTCCACAAGCAAGATGTTTATTTATGCAACGAAAGTCATCACAGAATCACGCACTAAGTGTTTACTTTAATTAACTGCATTTTCTTGTAACATTTCACACATGGCGGACGAAAAAAAAACCGAAGCTTTCAATTACAAAACCCCCCCCCCCCCCCCCCCAACACAAAAAAAAGAAGAACAAATTTTTCTTTTTAGTAGCAAAAATACAGCACAAATTGCCGAACGCTCGTTCTTTACCGGCCGCATGTAACGCTAGAGGTCCAAACCAGATACCCAAGTTTCAGCACGAAATATTATTCAAAATTTATAAGTGATTTTCTGAAAATTTCAATGGGAAAAGGGGTACAATTTTTGCCCGTTTTCGATTGCTGACGCCATAGAGCTCCATGTATTCCAGAGCTCCATCGGCCGCCATTTTCCCATTTAAAAATTTTAAAAAATCGCTTATAACTTTTGAATAAGTTAACGGTTGGCTCTGAAACTTTGTCATCTGGTTCGAACCTCTAGTGCTACTTTTTGGTGGGTAATGAGCGTGCGGCGATGCATAGTTTATTTTTGCGGTAAAAACAAATTACATGTAATTTTTTTTTCGGGGGGGGGGGGGGGGGGGAGGGGGGAGGGGGGAATTTTGTATTTATAAGAACAGAAAATTAAGTTCAACCAGAACTGAAATTTTTTTTATCTGTTCAACAATCAAACCTTGTTTCTACAGCAAAAAAAAAAAAAAAAAAAAAATTGCCGTGATCACCAAACACTTCTTATGAGTTTTGAATGCGAAAGCATGAATGTCGTTCTTCCACTCATTACCCACCAATATGAACACGAATGTATTCTGCGGTCTACTGGCGTGGACGGCCCCGTTTCGCTACTGTCGAGGTTGCGGCCGACGACGATAGAGATGCTCCAGGCGCCGCCATGTACCTTGGCGCCGAGAAGAGCAGAAGCGGTCGGGAGCGTTTCGCGTTAAGAAACAAAATAAAGAAAGACTATATCTACTTGAAATTAATAAGAGATCATCACTTACCTAGCGCAGTAGAACCAGCAGGATACGCGGACGCTTTCAATAAAGTGTTTACTATGAATGCGCGAGGTTCTCCGATTTCTTTTGCCTATTTTCAACTTGATGAGACATTCGTTCCTTGTTTCACGAGAGCGCGCATTCGGCCGCCGCTTTCGTGAAACAAGGAACGAATGTCTCATCAAGTTGAAAATAGGCAAATGAAATCTGAGAACCTCGCGCATTCGTAGTAAACACGCGTCCGTGTATCCTGTTGGTTCTACTGCGCTAGCTAAGTGATGATTTCTTATTAATTCCAAGTAAATATATATTTTTTCTTAATTTTGTTTACCTGTAAGCAAACATTTTCTCAAAACAATTGGCCGGAAGAGGCTAAGGCTGGCTTCCGCGGAGTCGTCTCAACTAACCTCCCCCCCTCTCTCTCTCTCTCTCTCTCTCTCTCCCCCCCCCCCCCCCCCCTCCCCCCTTATTTGCCCGGGCGACGCGAAACGTGTCTAAACCCCTTCCGCGATCAAGACCTGTGAGATCTAGTAAAAAGGAGAACACTTGAGCATCCCAAAAAATAAGGAATACACCTGCAGCCTGCTATGAATTACAACCGTTTCTGTTTCATTTCGAGGACCCTATAGAATTGCGAAAAATGTTTTAGGCACTTCTCGGCGAGCGACCTTAAATTTGTAAGCAATGTTTACTAACAATTAGGAGGAGCAAATGAATCCATCGTCCTAATTTGCCCGACCCTGGTCGACGATTTAACAAGTTATGGAAATTTCTGCCTTTTCTTCAAGCAGAAGTCACGAAGTGGCATACTTTTAATCCTCCTATTTGGTGCGAGAGATGTTAAACATCACTATATAATAAAAACTCTTCAGCAACTCTCGAACCACACTTGGATAGAAGCGAAGGAATAGACCAGCTCAATGTAGCTAAAACTAGCGTGCGACTACACAGCAGTGCGCGTGTGCTCAGCTAAGGTGACAGCATGTCCTATACACTCTGGCTACTCCCGAACATTTTTCTAGCCTCCTATCCGACAAAACAAGACTCAGGCGCCGCGAATAGCCCTGACCTACACCGTGCAAGCTGTCATGTAAAGCTTCATTCTTGTGTTTGATAATTTAAATGTTTTTAAAATAAAAAAAATCGACTTGAGGCGCTGCAATTCGCTAGAAATATCACTCACATAAACGCCAGACACGTTTCTTTAAGAAATCAACCGTTAATAATTGGTATAAATGCGAACTAAAATGGGCAGCTACCCACATCTCTAAAGTCCTTTAATGCATGAAATGCAGTATTTAAGTCGCGTAGACCAACGATCGCAATTTTTAGGCCGGAGTGGCCCTTACTCCGGTACATTTTCTCGTATTTGAGATTCGACTGCCTTTAGTACAAAAAATACCCCTAAATTACGAGGTTTATATTTCTTATGAATTGTGTAGCTTTGTAGACATCCTACCTCAAAGTTCTCTTTCAGGGGTTTACGGTGAAACTGAAACTACCGGCTCGAGCTTGATGTCAACCGTTGTGATCAGCTGCACGGCTATCATGCACTGGAGCAAAGTTCGTACTGCGATCGCGCAAAAGGTACGACTGGCCTAGGGGCAGTTCTGATCAGTCAGGTAAAATGATAGGCTACTTTACTGCTTTGATTCGTAGATATCAAACATACCTAGCAAATATTAATAGACAATTCAAAAAGTTGCCATCCGAAAAGCGAGTTCGCCACGATAAATACAGGCTCAGGTGCAGAACGAGCCCCTACTTTTATTCTGAGAACTAAATTTTTGGCGGTGTGCAATGCACGTTGCAGAATCGTTGTGATAGCTAATCGTAAACTCGCGTTGAACAGGTACGGGCTAAACCATAGCCGCCAGTGAACGTCACTTTCGGCACCACCGAGGTGCTTGGGCGAGCAGGGAGTCAATATTCTTAGTGCGCGGTCGCTGAGGAGCACTTACAAACTACCGCCGCTAAAACATAACATAACAAGCATAAATCGTCCTCTGGGACGGCTGAAAACGCAGCAGAAAAACGCGGCGAAATAAGTGGCAGGGTGAACAAGTAACCTCCTCGAGTTCGAACATGACATTGGGGCACAAGGCTGCTTGACGAACACCCAACCCGCTGAATGCCCACTGAGAAGCTGGTGCTAGCATTTTAATATAGTTTTGTACCGTAAGCTACACTGACCGAGATTGAGCAGTTTCGCGTGACTCCTGGAGAGCTGTGCTGCGCATGCTCGAAAAGCAGTGACGTCACACGGCGCACAGCTGGCGCAAAAAAAAGACAAATTTGGGGGTTTTACGTGCCAAACCAACGACGGGCATCTGGCACGCCCAGCGGAGGACTGAGGATTAATTTGGACCACCTGGGGATCTTTTGCCGTGCAACCGAAAGCTCGGTTACACGGCGCCTCCTCCGCAATAAGCCTCCGTCAGATTGCGGGCACCTCTGCCGGGATTCGAACCCACCACTTGGGGATCCGTAGGCCAGCGCTCTCGCCTCGGAGCCACCCAGGCGGCTGCACAGCTGGCGCGCCGGAGCCGTCGCCGCCGCGCGCGCCTCGGCGGTCTGTGCATTCCAGAGGAGTGACGTCATAGCCACGGCAGACGCACTGGCGCCGTCGCCTGCCCAGCTGTGCGCCTCCGTTACGCAGTAGCCAAGTCTGACGCTGCACCGGAGCCTCTTGATAGCGCCTCTCATTTTGTGCGCATGCGCAGAGGAAGGCACGTATCCAGGGGGGAGGCCCATGGGGCCCGGCCCCCCCCCCCCCCCCCCGAAATCTTCCATTTTGCTGGGGCCTCCTCTCCCCCCTCCCCCTCATACAGCACTTTGTCATGGGCGGGCCCCCCCGAAACAAAATCCTGGCTACGTGCCTGCGCAGAGGTATCAGTGGGGGTATACATATATATATAAACCAACACACAGTTTACAAACAAGCCCGCTTTGGCCCACAACAGGTGTGGGCACTGCGCATGCGCAGAAGCCAAATTTGGGAGGAATGAAGCATTAGCGCATGCGCAGTACCGACAGCAGCGCCACCGCGGTCGTATGACGTCAGCAGTTGAGTTGGTCTATAGCGGGGCGTTTGCCAGTGTGGTATAGCCATGGAGAAGGAGAGCGAAATTGCTGCTCAGTGGCGCAGAAGGGCGGAGAAGCTTAACTCATCGGATCCCGAAGTAGTCACATAATGCGTATACCGTGTGCGTGTCATTGAAGCAGCAGTAAGCATGATAATCAAGCTAATCCTAGACAACCAGGAAAGCTAAGAATAACCAGCTGAACCTAAGCTTACGCTACGCATATCCTGGCACAGCCGAGCTAAGCCACTGCACTTTTTTATGAGTGGATCGCGGCTTCCCATTAGTGTAATATTTTGGCAGTGCTCGCATTTACTGTCTGTAAATCGATGAATCATTTATTTTGGTTCGACTTTTCACCAGAGTTAACCTACTACAAAGAAGAAAAAAAATTTTTTTTTCTTGACAGTGGGACACGCTAGAGCCACAGTATATGACAGCGTAGCTGGCAGAGTAGCGCGCCACGCTCTTCCCTATGCTGCTTCTCACCGCGATTGGTCACACGCGGTAGCACAGCAACGAGCCGAGCTGGCACCATGCCCATAGCAACCGAGTGACTACTCTTCACGTGACCTCGCAAGAGCCGTGATGTCACCGGTAAGATGGCAGCGCCCAGAGCTGGTGGATGCGAGTTTGTTCGGTGCGCGGAATCGTGATGTGCCGCTGCTTGCCGACGATTTGGGACTTCTTCGAGCTCTATGACGCAGGTATAACGTGAAGATCTGAAAGAATGAGACTTTATACCTTTTCTGTGCAAGATGGCTCTGGATATTACCACCTGTGCAACAGCATCAGTCATATCGCCGTAGCGTTGCTCGGATTCCCGGATGTGTTCGAGCATCGATAAGACTTTTAGCATGCAATTTTAGCATACTCCTAGCTTTGTTTGAACATTGAATTGTCTGCGAATCGATGCGAAATGTATGCGTCGCATGTTGGGCCTTGGAGAAGTTGTTTCAAGCCCCAGGTAACCGCATCATCACCGAAACTTTTAGCGAGGAAGCTCCTGCAATTTTTACGTTTGTACTAATCAACGATTTTACAAATAACTTCTAGGATAAAATTTTCGCATTTGTCTAGCTTCCTTTGAAAGTTGAATTTCTGAGAATCAAAACGAAAGGTATACGTCGCGTGCGTATAGGGCCTAGGGGAAGTTGTTTCAGCCCTGGGTCACCGAATAATCACAGCAAACTTTAGCGAGGAAGCGCCTGTGGTGTTTAACCTTTTGTACAAATCGAGGATTTTACGAATCGGCGGTTCTGAAGACTTTGATATAACATGCATTCGCTGCAATAGCTTGCATTTGGTCGCAGTGTTTTTTGAGTTGTTTCTCAAGTGACAAGCTGGCGTTTCCTCAAATGACGTATTTGAAATATCCTGCTATATAACAATGCATCAACACATACTATTAAACTTAATGCTCAGAGGTGTGTTCGTATTTGTAATTAACAAGTTACAGACATAATTATTTCTTAAAGGTGTAATATTTATTTTCTGTAGCTAAGCCCGTTTTGGGCTCATTAATGTCAGTGTGCTGTGATGTTATCATCATAGTGTGTATGGTTCTAGATATCCTCTTTGCAATGCCTACAAAGGCCAAAATGACGTCAGTCGACCCCAGCTCACGCATTGGACGCGAAAACTGCTTCACTCGGACGTATGCGATCGTCAACAATAAATTTGTCGACGAATATTTGAATTGGCGTTCGTGGCCAATGAGTGCCCTGACGAAACTTATCATCACTTTCGAATGCCAAGTTGTATGCTGTGATTAAAAAGCACGGTAGAAGCATGGGGTCATCGCACCGGTGCCCCAGCATGCCACGACCGCGTGATTTGACAGTTCGCTTTTGGGTTGAGAATTGCAGCTAAGGAACAAGTAAAAAAAATTACACCATCTTCCCGAGGGGAACCATGGGGTGATGCGGAGCATCGCGGATCGTTAAACTGACGGGACTGTTGCTTCCATCACACTTCATCGAAAGAACGGAGTGAAGTGGAGTCAACAGCGCTGAACTGAACGCGCGCAGCGCGCTGCCGCTGCTTATATTCACACTTGAAGGAGAGGAGACTAGAGGAGGAGAGTTGCGCATGCGCGCGTGGTGTGAGTAGAAGCGAACGCACGCGAAGTGCACGCAGCTGGTAGAGAGAGAGAGAGAGCGGAGAGAGTAACGCGCAACTGTTGGAGAGAGGGAAGGAGGAGAGTTGCGCATGCGTAGTGTGAGTGCGGACTACTGCGCCGCGGGACATAGACCCGAGCAAGAGATGCTCCGCATCTAAAATTATTTCATGGCCCCTTTAACACGGATATGTGTGCTACACCAGATACAAATTTTGACTTTTTGCATGCCGGTAATCTTCCGGACGACCACTTGGCATGTCGGCAAGAACCCCCCATATCCGGCGTCCGTCTCTTTTGATGGCATTAACAATCCTCTGGAGACTACCATGCTGTCCTTCTTGGTTTAACCTCGTCGACTGTTCATCGTCCAAACGAGGTTGAAACCGTCGTCGATGTCGCTCCTCGCCAGTCGGTAAGATAATCTCATCTTGAATGAATGATTGGATCTTGAAGAAGTATGATGCTGAGCATACCTTCGCTTACTATGGGGCAGTCGAGCAGCAGTCATACCCCGAGGAAATTGTCCTGTCGTGGCCGGCGTAATCGAATTTTGTTCCATAGGAGCGAAGTCCGAAAGTACAAGAACGGTACGTACGTCCCATGAAGCGGCCGCCATCCCGGCGGCGCGGAAAACCCCTCGCCTTGTCCGTGCACCTGCGATACTTAACAGCTCTCGTCGCCCGACAGTCCCCGGGCTGCAAATCGTCTCACTTCACAGAAGAAACAGGCACCGTTTCTCTAGAGGCCCGTGCCGTATCTCCATGCCAAGCGTCTTTTACCACTTTTCAATGAACGAATGGAGATATGAACGAGAAACAAGTTGCCGCCCGGCGTCGCTAGCAGCACGGTTACCATGGCAACCTCCCAGGCCCAAAATGAAGATCACTATCGGCACTTCTGACATCGTACATCTAGATAATTTTGCGTCGTGTCGCTACCCTGGCAGCTACGCTGCCATATACAGTAACTGTAGGACACGCGTGTCAACAAATTAATTTTACGCGGAAAAAATAATTTAGAGCAATATTGACGGCGCGATATTTATTTCAAATTCTGCGCGCAAAGTCCATGACGTCACGAATTTTAACTACGAGAAGTTGTCCCACTATGGACAAGTTGCCTGTTTTCAGATACAATATTAATTATCTAAGTCAGTTGATAAAATGCTTCGTACTTATATGTGGACGACCTAGTTCTTTTACGAGTGTCCCACCGTTTAGAACTAGTACGTAGGCACAAATGAACTGCAAACAAGTATGCGGCGGGTGTCCCTGAAAAAAAATGTGACGTTTCTTCACTGCAATAAAAAAAAAAAAGAAGAAAAAGAAAAGAACATTGCATTGCCAAATTTTTCGTCTCCCCCCAAATGTAGCGCTGGTGGTTTGGACCAGATGCCAGGGTTCCAGAGCTTGCCCTTTATCTGGTCCAAAAGGTCTAAGTTATTTTTCTAAATTTACAATTAGAAAATGTGGCCTGTTTCCTGTAGCTAACACCATTCTTCTCTATGCACTCGCATGCTAAGGCTGAATCGGCCTTTATTCGAAATATTCTCTCTTCTAGTATTTCTTTGTGACACACATTATTTATTTATTTATTCGTGTTAGGTCGCGGCGCCTACCAGGCATTTTTGTGAAGAGGAGGCGATTATATATTGACGTAGAACTCTGTCTTTCTCCGCGCTTGTAAGGGGGTGCACAAGTTGCGAGTGGATATCACAAAAACTCTGCCACGGAAGTGACGTCACTTCCGTGACCTCAGGTGGAATTGGGTCACGTGACGTGAATATTCCCGTTTAATTTAGCAGGGAAACTAAATTTTTGTATAGTTCAAGCGGCGTCAGGTCCCGTGACATCAATTTCATCCCCAAATTTATCGGAGAAGCTAAATTGGTGTATGTATCACGTGACGTCAGGTCTGATTTAAATCGCAATATAAATTATTATTTAAATCGCAATTTAAATTAATATTTAAATCAGAATTTATAATATTATTTAAATCACGATTTAAATCAGATTGATTTTTATTTTCGATCCTGACATCATGGCTGCTTTAGGGTATTTTCCTGAAGCAGTGCGCGTATTGAGAAGCGTCAAACCTTTTTCGTTTTGTTATGTTCTGCAAAGGAGCACTTTATACCCCACTTGTAGTCCTGAGAGCATTTTCATTCTAAGAGAAAACCACGAAAACCGGGTTCGCTTGTTCGTGCTAATAATGTCGTGCTCCGTCTACGTGGGCAGTTTTACTTCTATGTAACAACAGTTATGGGGCAGCCAGCATTGTGATTAAGCCAGTGCCAACATCTACATATTTTCATACATTAAAGCAACATGCCGTTACTTGCTTCTTTCTTAGGTTGAAAGTAGCGAGAACACATTACACGAACCTCTTCACAAAATTAGATAATTGTTTTACTTCCTTACTTAGAAGTTAATCAGTTTTAAGTAATGGCTTGCAACGCGTTGCGCAGTATGCGTACAGGTATAAATATCCCTGCTTATCCGTGGATTACCCGCGGATCATCCGCGAATATGCGCATTAAACTGGCGGATGCGGATAAAAATGAATCAGATTTGGCGGATTGCGTATCCGATGCGGATACTAGGGGTTGCGGATACGGATCGAATGCGGATATCCGCGGGTACGGACCTACATTTTCGCACAGGCGAGTCGGTTCATACACGTGTGCGGCCGCTCAGTGTAGAGTGAACAAGTGAGTTATACCCTGAAGTGCATCATGGAATGTATTGCGGGAGCAAACTACTCCCATAGATAAAATGTGCCGATCGGGGAGAAAATTCTACTTTTACGTCAAGAAAGATCTGATTCTCACCAAATATCGTTATATCTCGCCAAAAAAAAATGTTGTCCCTGGGAAAGGTAAAGAACGCAGGAGCATCAGTCGTCCTGGGAAAGTGTGTTCTTCATTGAAAGGGAAAGAAGCGAAAAATGTTCTTTGGGAAAAGGAAACCCAAAGCCTACAAGCCACATAGAAAGTAGGACAAGCCTGCAAGTGGCTTCTTCGCCTATAAGTAGATCGAGGAGACTGAATAGACCAGTTTGCTAAATCTCCCAAGGGCCCCGGCCCGCACTTGCCGAATGATGGGATGGTGTTCCTTCCACTCCCTAGTGAGCGCTGATCTCGACCAATTCCATGGTTACACCGTTTAGGGTGTATAATTTGGAGTCACCCTGAACAAGCCGCTGATATACCCCAAGGACCTGTCATATCGCTTTTAAAATTTCTCCTCAATGTCAGCGTTTTTGATACTCTGCATGCTGTCCACCCTTCAACCTGGATGAGCTGCAGAAATCTCTTACATTATTATCATTCTCGTACAGCTTCAAAGACGCTGATATTAAATTAGAAACGCTAAAATGCTGTGAACAACCCCTGCTGACTCCGAACTAAATTCTGGCTTTTGTTGTTGTGAATTCTCGACTTTTTAAGTGATTCATACTAAAGCAACAATCACGAGAATGATAATATTGTAAGAGATTTCTGCAGCTCAGCCAGGTTGAAAGGTGGATCGCATTCACAGTATAAAAAATGCTGACATTGACGAGAAATTTTAAAAGTGATACGACAGGTCCTTGGTTTCTATAAGGCGCTTGTTCAGGGCGACTCCGAATCACGCTTAAAAGCTCTGTAATCGTAGAATTAGTCGAAATTACCGATCACTAGGGAGCCGAAGGAACACCGCTCCCATGATTCCTCGAGTGCGGGCAGGGGCGCTTGAGAATATAGCAAGTGGTCTATTCGATCCTCTGCATGGAGTGGTGGAACTTGCTGCCAGCACGAGTTTCCGTACCTCACTTTTGTAGCACAGGTTCGTGCATGCCACTACAGCATTTAGTGCACCAACGGAGAGAGACTTCTCATTAGCGGGTATTCATTTAAGAGAGGCGAACCAGTCTGAGTCCGTTTTCTGTTTCTTTTTCTTCTACAAAACAACCTAGACAAGTAAAACGTTGCGTGTTTGTGCGTTTTCTTTTCCCTCGATAGTTGTCACTCGGTTGTTTTTTTAAGTGTCAGCTTTCGAGCATGCAGTTAAAGGGACACTGAACCGAAACTGTGGATTTCGCAAAATAAGGCCGCAGAAGCGTTGAACGCGACGCTACGAACTCCTAAACAGCACTCATACAATCGATATCTCAAACGGATAGGCCGTACTTTTGGAAAAGAAGAGCGCGATCAGGCGAGGTCTATGACGTCACTCTCCTCCCGGAGAATTTGAGAATGAGGGGAAGCGGCCTCTCTTCGCTCCTCCTCGCTTCGGTTCAGCGGCTCGACGGGACGAAGCGAGGAGAGGGAATGAGAATCGTGACGTCACTTGTCTCGTCGGCGTCGTCCTTCGTGTTCAGTCGTGCACATCTTTTTAAAAAAAAATACAGCGATTCGTTAGAGATATTGCTGTATAAGTGATGTATTTGCATTTTGCAGCCTCCCGCCTATCCGTCCCAGCCTTGTTTTGTGAGCTCGCATATTTCGGTTCAGTATCCTTTTAAAGGGGCACTGAAATCGATTCTGAGATCGGCCTTTTGTGGTGCCAACTAAATATAGACGCTCTGAGCATCCCAATAAAGCCGAAATTACAAACGTGTGTAGCTTATTTCCTGGCTAAAAACGTGTTCAAAGATCGCGACACGTCCTTTTTGGGAACAATTTCTTCCGAGTGAAGTGGTCGACGAAGGGCGCTTGTCGGCGAGTTGCAAGCGATGGCTTCGCCCGCGGTGAAGAAGAGGAGTCTTACCCAGACTTGTGCCCGTTACTTCAAAAATGCAATGAATTACAATTACAAATTACCAAGCCCCAAATGTAATGAATTACCGCTACAAATTACTTTCGTTGAAAAGTAACGGTTTACTTTACTTGTTACGTTACAAATTACTTTCACGTTACTTTTCCAGTGTGGTTATCAAGAAAAACAATAGAAACAATTTTGTTGTTTCCAAAAAAGTCATGTAACACTACATTCCATTTCTCATACACCCGTATTATGGTAGCTCTTGTAAAAATAAAAAATATTTTACTTGAGAGAAAGATTGTAGGTGCAAGGTTCACCTGTAAGCTGACAAAGCAGCAAAAGCTGCAACCACAACCGCCATCCCACTAGCTTACAGCGATCGGAAATGATCCCTGGAATTGTGTGGACAAAGCTAACGGTGCGCATGCTCAGTAGCAGCATCTACCTTCGCTAGGAGATGTGGAGGTAAGGAACCGATCCACGAAAGCTCCCATTGGAAACGGGCCTTTCAAGTGGTGCAAAAGTCAAAAATGATTAAGAACGAAGAGGTTTCTCAGAAGAAAAATGCGATGGAAGGCGATGGAAAGAAGCTAAGTCTACTCGGCATTGTCTTCTTGGTCTTTGTTTTTCACATAGTATTTTCACGTCTTTCTAGTGGTTCTGCTGACCGGTTTAAATTTGTTCAACTTGCTCTCTCTATGCTTCTGAATTGCCTGCTCACATTGCTCAAGTTTCTTTATTATGTTCATATTAAAAAAAAGTAACGAGTAATTCAAGTAATCTGTTACCAATATTTTGCAACGAAATTACATTACAAATTACTTCCGCAAAAAAGTAACGTGGCAATTACAAAATTACTTGAAAAAGTAACGGATTACTTCCCAAGTTTGGACTCTTACCCGAATGTGTACCTATCAGACTCTCTTCAAAACGAGTATTGTAGGGCTTGTAGTTCGCGAGAAAAAAGTGTAGTCCGCGAGAAAAAAGAGGCCATATGTTTTTCTCTTGCCCAGAGATCAATAGACGGTTTTGTAATATAGGACTTGGTATATGCGGGAATTAATACCTTTTAAACATTATAAGGTCGAAAACGACCATTTTAAAAATGACTTGTGTGCCCCTTTAAGGGTTCGTGCTTAAAGCTAAAACCGATAGAAAATGGGGCCATTATTGAATTCTGTGATATTGTTCCAGTGGTTTACTCGCGCCTCATAAAGGAGTACTTTGCTGCGGTGAGTGAGCACCTTTCCTTTCCCACTTTTTTATTGTTTGACCTAAATCAAATGACATAATGTTATTAGTCCATTCTTTGATAATTGTCATGTTTATAAGATATGCGTCTGCTTGAAGTGGGGTTTAGAAACTAAAAAGGAATATAAATATTACATTATCCGTTCTTTTGAGCGCTTCTTCTGGGCGGAATGTCAGTGTCACGAACTCCCAAGACGATCTCATAACTGCGATCATCTTTCCAGCGATGTAAAATATCTCTGGAGGGATGATCGCTGATTATATAAACGCGACAAAAAAGATTACGATAAAATTACTTTTACTGCATTCTGGTACGAAGTGTTCTTTGTACAAAGGTAAGCAGACAGCTTAAAGAATACCACCCAAGTTGCTTCTGTGTTTAATTTTTATGCATTCTTCATTTTATGATGTAAAATGGATGCGCGGATGCGGTTTCTAATTTTGCGGATACGGATACAAGGTCTGCGGATGCGGATCGGATGTGGATGATCAAACTGTTATTTGCGCAGCGCTCTACTTATAAGCGCGATGAAAAACAACAAAACATTTGGTTCTGAGCCATGTTTCAAGTTTCCAGTCTGAAGTGACCTTCTGGTTCCACTCAGAATGCGAAGTTTTTTGGGGTCGTCGATTAATACTTGGATGAAGGATCTTCCAAATGAAATCGAGTTTCGATTTCCAGAAACTGACGCTTGACTTAGGAATACACGCAAGGGCCAGTGGCGTAGCCAGAGGAGGAGCTTACAAGGCGCCCCCCCCCCCCCCCTCCCACCGATGACAGTGGAACTTATAATACGCACATGCATTTTGATCCTCCCCCCCCCCCCCCCCTTTTCCAGATAAACATTTTCCTGGCTACGCCATTTAAGGAAAAGGGGGGGGGGGGGCAACGCAAAAAGAAGGAAGCGTCGAAATTAACCATAACCACTTCTAATGGTGAAGAAATTACAATTAAATAAGTTGTGGTAAAGGGGCGAAAACAACTTTTCAAAAGAGGAGTGCGAATACTGCTTCCATAGCTTCAACACTGTTAAGAGAGTCGGTATGTATCAGCTCTCCTTTGCACTGTGAATGCTATGGACAATGCAGCGCTATTCGCACACCTCTACTTTCCGAGCCAGCCGTTGTGGAAACGTTCAACTAATCATCGACATATGCAATCGACTGAAGAAGGCGGGGGTGGAAAGGGGGGGAGGGGGGGGGGGTGCAACGCGCAATTCAAGGCGACGCGACGGGCAGATAGCGAGGATGCTGGTTGGATGGGGGTTGTGAGAGACACGTTAGTTCCACGCGAGAAGCATTGTGAGGACGAGCGAAACGTTCGCTCGCCTCCTAGCGGGCGAGGATATGCGACGAGATCGGCCACTTCTCGCGCTCTCTGGCCGGGCGAACGATGGCGACCGAGTCGTCATTCCGGTTTCAGGAGAGCCTCGTGGTACGCGCTGGTACCGAGCGGCGCTTCGGCGCGAACCAGCGCCGGCGACGGAACCAACAAACGCCGACTCGAAATCGCCGCAGAGCCGGTTTTCGCAGACGACGCCGCCGCCATCACTCCGCCGCCGTCGTCGTCATCGTCGTCTGCTAGCGTCTGCCTCTCCTTGGAATGCGGTAGTGGCCGCCGTTAGCGGATCGGCTAACGGGACCTCCTCTCCGCTGACGTCGACAGGAAAGGCGCATCACGTGACGCCTTTCTCGCCACGTCGTGGTGACGTGCGCGTGACGTCACATTGATGCGCGTGACGTCTGGAAGGAAAGAGGTGGGGGAGGAGCAGGCGTCCCGCGGCTGCGTTGGATGGTCTTAAAGGCACAACGGCGAACGTGGTGTGTGTGTTTTTATTTCTCCTTTGGTTGGCGTTGTTCTGTTCTTGTTGTGTTCGCGTCTTAAGTACTACCGTGTGTAGAAATTACGGGATGTGGGTCGTTGGGTTGGGAAGACGCGCAAGCCCGGTCGGACCGAGCTGACCGAGTTTTGCTTCCTCCTGTGTTTCTTTTTAGGGTTGGCTTGGGAGTGGGGTGTGCAATTCCGACGCGCTTCTTGGCTGGATCCGTATTTCCTCCTGCTCCTCCGCTTCGGCTGACTGAAGCTGTTGGTGTCTTCGCCGCTGGTAAAGACTTCCATAAACCAAACCATTTTGTCGTTTTGTTTTGTGGTTTTAGGCTTTTGCGCCAAATTGTTATCCGTTTGTGATAGCCTAAAGCAGAACGCGTCTACTGGAAAGCGACAGAAACAGATTGAGAAGACAAATAACGTTTTTGTTTGTTTGTTTTTCAGAAATAAAATATTTAGTCATTTCATTTGAATTGTCCCCTCCCCGGCTCTATTCATTGCTGACACATTGCCACCGAACAGCTCAGATGGCCGATGCAACCGGGAATGCCGATAAGCAACGTATTAGCTAACGGTGAGGCTCATCTATGTAACGTTCTACCGAACCCCTCTCGGAGTACCCATTCGATGTACGCTCGGGCCGATTGGGACAAATCACGTATCCTGGAAGCGACGTGTTCTGTCCGTTATTATCGTTCTGGATTCAGAACGCCTAAACCATGGGATGAGGTGAAAACGAAGTGGACATCAACTCTATCCAGTTGTACCGAACGGCGTTACAAGGAAGAACAGGTTCCTTTTAGGAGAAACGAAGGAACGCCGCCGGTTCCATCTTGCATCGTTGGAACTGGAAGGGGAACTCATTACATTTTGAAGGAACGGCGGGAGGAACGGCGTCCCTTTTATTTTGAATATATACCTCCAAGTTTACCAGAGCGTAGTATGCATTTGGGCTTTCTATTGTCCTCCATTTCAACCTCCGACTTGAAGGGATGAGGAAGTGTCCGAGATAGTCGAAAACAAAAGAAGTGGATCGTGGCGACATGATACAAAGTTGGACGAGGTTATTTTCAGTTGCTCGCTTTATTATATGTACGGATTATCCGGCGCAGTATTTAATGAAAATACCCGAGCGTAATTGGTTAAAGCAACGATACGTTCCAATCTTAGAAATGTAACGGGAACGCGTTCTTTTCGAACCACTGGAACGTGTAACTGGCATTCGTTCCGAGATTGGGAAAAAACGAGGAACGAGCTGTCGTTCCTGTTATGGAGGAGCGTGTAAAACACTGAGTCTATGCCGTGATAGTCTTGCTTTCTTTTTTTATTTCTTCTTTAATCTGCAGAAACGATAGAAACTTTGGAGCTCTTTTCAGGGTACCGGATACTTCATAGCAACTGTTACGGAAATAGCGTTCGTCTGCCTCAAGCCGCAAGTACTCCTCCATGTGCTGTGCATGAGATTTCTCGAGCTTGTAAACAAATGCGCAACCAACGGGTAACGTAAGTACGTTACCCGTTATGTTTTGAAAATGTATGAAGTGCATTACTATACGTTACGGAAGAAAGTAACACGCCACCGCGGGAACGCCGTGATATGTAACTTGCTACCGCCATCACTGTTTGCGATGAAACCAGGGACTATATAGACTCGACAAACACAAAGTTAGAGCCGAAAGAGCTCTGATATGCGACAACAGAGAGGCGTCATCGTCGCCGGAGTTCAATCGGCGCGCTTCATAAACTTCGGCCCCAACTTTACGTTTGACGAGTTCAGGGCCACAAGTCCTGGGACGATCAAGGTAACGGCGACAGGCTAAAAATCAAAAAGGAAAGAAAAATGTGCGCCTGCCAGAAGGGAAGGGAGATCTGGCTACATATCTTATTCGGCGGCCTGAGGTACGCGCTCATTCAAAGTCCCCGATGGTACAGATTGCCGTACACGCTCGTCCACACGGATGCAGACTTGTTCACTGAACACCAGACGCGTGTACGCGGACGACACAGTGGCAACATAGTTGCACTGACGATCCCAGCTCGCCGCGGGCAACAGATATGCAGGAGAGCGTGACTGGGGATTATCGAAACGAGACGGCTCCGGTCCTAATTGATCCAATGCACGTGAATTGGCGGCCACTGTCACGCCACGGCGTTGCAGCGACCTCCGGCTGACCATGCGCGCACCTTTAGCCTAATGGTCGCACATTGGCTGGTAAGAAGGAGTTTCAACGAGTGGTCTTTCGTGCACACGGTTCCGTAAATCACGAACGGTGCAGCTGGTCCGTTCCGTGAGACCTTACGTGAAATATGACATATTTTAGCGAATCGTGAAACTGGCGCGACCGTGTAAACGATGATGATGATTTGTTTGACTGGCGCTGCCATCTTCTAGTAAACACGTGAAACATTCTGCAACGTGTGAAACTGTGAATCCGTGGCGGCTCGTGTTTCCGGCGTACGACTAATGTAAACAAGACGGCCGACGTAACTTTGCCGGTCGGAATTTCAAGAACTGGGAAGCTAGATAGAGAAAAAAGTATCTGAACGACCGTTAAGGTATGTGGCGTGTCTCCGTCATCTTGAACTTGAACGATCGTTTCCGTTGTGTGCCATCGAACCAAATCATTTCGTCTGCTCGCGGTCATCACGGCAGCTAGTCTGCCCGCAGGATCGCACAAATTTACTAGCACGCGCAGTTTAGAGCATTCACGGTCGCTTACCATTGCGAGCAGTCCTCGAAATGATTTGGTTCAACCTCTCAAATCAAGCAGACTAACAAGATGGCGAATCGCCTCCCGCTGTCCTAAGCCTAACGCTCGGCTGGGTTGGCGAAGTCAGTCGCCGAACCGACCGCCATCTTTTTTTTTTTACTCGAGTCGTGAACGGTGCTGGCTGCGTTGCGGTGACGACTCCAGCGGCTGGAATGGGAGAAACGAACGAGAAGAGCCTCCCGACGCCTCGAACAACTCGCGCGCGCATGCGCAGTGGCGTCGCCGATGCGTTCGAGGGCGAACCGTTCGTGTGGAGACGACCTGCTAATACTCCCTATTAACACGTGACCCGTCAACGGGTGGTGCGTACAAAGAAAATGTTTTCTTTCGGACGGGTAGGTCGGATTCGGCCGAGCCGGATACGGCCGCTGCAACGGAGTAACCCAACACCATCTAGAATAATGAAGGCCTCCGAACGCCCCACTCTTCCTCCCTGGAACGTCGTCGCAGTGCGCCCTTCGACGTAGCGCGTCGTCACAGCACGTCCAATCAGCGCGTTCTTCGACGCGCTGATTGGACACGAGGTCCAGCCGAGCACCGACGTAGCACTCGGGTGACCAATTTGTGTGTTCGCTGGATCTCACTCCGATGACGTGAGACTTCTGGTGCACAGGCTCTGATTATCCTAGGTTGCGTTGAGCGACCCCAGTATTTCAAAAAAGGAACAGAAATACATTTTAATATGTCGAATAAACAAAGGGTGTTCGTTCGGCGTTCATCGCTTTGGGCTTTTTGTAAAGAGTCAGAGAAGATCCATAAGCGCTTTATAAAGTAATTGTGCTCAGTGTATGTATAGACAAGGAAAGTTGGTCAGCCCTTAGGGGGGAGAAGGGGCTGTCTCCTCCTGAGAAGTGAAGCCAGTGCAGTGCGATCGCTGGCCTGGGGTCTTCAACGTGCATCCCGCTAGAGGAATACACGACCTCACGTTGGTACGCGATGTCCATGTTGATCAAAGCGGGCAGTGTGGGAGTTGATGAAAACCAGGGCCGACTTTCCAGAAACAGAGTATTAGCTGAGACTGGGTGAAAGAAAACCTGCCAAGCCCCAGCTATACGCACTAGAGTTTAATCAAGGTTTGATACTCCCCTTGAAACGCCACTCTGCTCGTGCGCTAGCTTTGGCAGTGCTTTCTTTCACCCTTAAGTGAGACGCTGCTTCTGGAACGCCGGCCCGGGGCCCCTAAGTTAGCTGCAGCACGACCTTCCTCCCCATGCGCTCCAGGTTGCGGGTCACTAACGAACTCGTCCACAGATCCCCTAGCTTCGTTTTATTCCACTCGGCATTGCTGGCAAAAAAGGGATCCGATGTTTGTATGACGAAACAGGCGCTGTAACTATACAAAACAACGAGTGAAAAACTGGCTCGGCAGGATACATAAATTCCTGTTTCCTCCGAACCTGTGTAAAAAAAAAAAAAAAAAAAAAACCGGGACGCCGGGCACGCTTGGATTCGAATAATAGACTTCACCAAGGAGCATGCTGGGAGTGTAGTTACGAGCTTCACGTGCTGGCATGTGCAGCAGTAACTGCTCTAAAGTAAAAGCCCAACACAAATTTGATCTTGCACGTGTGTTCGTCACCGTCCTTTTTTTTTTTTGCTATTTACTTCTAATCTTTTATACGGGACAAACGAGCACGTATGGCGCGTAGACTTACATTTTCTGCATTGTCCTGCATGCCTGGGTAATTTATCAGTAAGTCCACTCGCGCAGGGAAATCACTTTCCTGTATCATGCCTGCAGTCATGTCTGCTGCTGCAGACTTGACTTCTGACAGCCCCACGATCTCGAGCCCGAAGATTTTCGATAGCGCCGCACATAACTCGTAAGATGAAACGGGACTCACCCCCCCCCCCCCCCCCCCCCCCCCACCGTTCCTCCTAGTCCTCTGGCGTGGGCGTTCATTAATCTTCGCCTCCAACCGCAAAGTGTACAAGCTCGCGTCTCTTGCGTTGAGTCGGGCCTCGACAGCCTCGACCACCGTGGCCTCGACTCGGCTGCACGAGCGCTCGTGCAACCGCAGCAGCCGTCAAAGCTACTCAATCGCGCTCGTAGCTTTGAGGTAAGTCCACGTCACCGTGGTCCATGTCAAAGTGAGACGAGGTATAGCCCTTTCCAAAAAACGGCTCCTGGCCGGTCCCATTTTCAGTGTTCGTGCTTATGGCGCGTGATTTGCTCACTTTCCCAAGCGACGAACATGTACGTGCGGGACTGAGAAGATCGCACGCTGGGCTGAGGGCTTGTATATATTGGAATGGTGTATATATCGTTCTAACGAAGAGCTTCTGGTAGGTGCTACCCTGAGAGTTGGTGCGTCTTGCTCACATTCGGAAGCAACGAACACGCACGTGCTGGGCAGCAGGCTGGGCTTCACCGTGGAACAGCGTATTGAAGAAGGGACAGTATTGCCGGTCTAACGGTTCCCTCTTTTATCCCAACTCTCACGACGAGTACATCGTCACTTCTCAGGCCAAAACATCCATGCCAGCGAAGTGTGGCGCCTCTAGAAAAGACCATTTCACGAGAGTCCCTACCCAGCACCGCATGAGTTGCTCGGGGCAAAGACGCCTCGAAGCCCACCACCGCCCCCACCCGCAGCCACCCGGAGCAGGAGATGCTCCCGCGCGTCGGCGGCAGGCGCTTCGGCGCGCTCGGAGCGCATCCCTGCCGCCGCATCCCTGGGCGTCGGGGCCGCCTGGCCCGAGGGGGCCCATCGCGGCCTCCGGGCCGGCAGGGGTAAGCGGGAAGGGTTAGTGTGCCGGTCACCGGGTCACGGGGCCCCCGGCCTCCTCGCCGCGCCCCTTCCGGCCGCGGCAAGGTCGGCGACGCTCACGCCGCCGCCGCTGCCGTGCCTGGCACCGCCGGGCCTCCCCTCGCGTACGCTCACGCCAGTCGTGAGCCTCTCCCTGGTCCGCGGCGGGGCTCGGCCGGCCACCGTCCACGGGCACGGCCGGCCGCAGTGCGCCGACGCACGACGGCGACGCCGCTGACGGACGTGACTGCTTGCCCGCGGGGCACGCCGGGGCATAATCGTCGCTACTGCCTGCGTGGGGAGTTGAACAGACGACGGGATCCAATAAGCGTTCGGACTGGGAGTTCGCGTTGAGTAGTGCAGCGCCCATTGTATTCGCCCAGTGTCCCGGTACACATCGCAGTTTATGTTTCGAAGCATGCTTTTTAATAATGCTGGGCGAATACCGCTTCGAATCGAAGTAATATACCATATGCGAAATTGTTCGAACGTCTGGCAACACTCTGTGCGCTGCCAGCTTTGCTGCGTCCAGATTCCTCTGCTGTTTGTCAATAGACCATTTTCAAATGTCCACTAAGCAACATGGGCGCTCACCATTGTTTGCTCACGAAGCGAATGATTGGATCCGAGTCCTCGCCAAACGCCGACGCCGCGCTCGTTTTCAAAACGCTAGATGGCGCTATGCATTTCGGATATGGTCTATTAGACCGACAGTGGATTAGCCTGGAGCCACTTAATGAGCTATGTTTATGCGCGTTTCACATGCAGCGGTTGCGCGACCAAAATCGCTGCCGGAAGCGGCGCCGCGGCACAAATCGCAAGGTTTCATTTCACATGCGTCGTCCGTAAGCGTTTTTTTTTTTTTGCCTCTGTTACGTTTAACGTTGCTTCTAGCAAGCGGACGTGCACAATAGGGAGTTTTCGTCAACAGATTTTCCTCCGTCCTTTAAGGTGTCCGCAACGAAGAGACCGCTACTGCGCCTGCGCACCGCTAGCCTTGACTAAAGAAACCCGAATCTCGTAGCGGGTTACTCCCTAATGAAGTTTAGCGGTCTTGAATAAAAATCGGAATGCCAGGTCTGATTGAAAAACGTGAAAACGCCCTCATTTGCGCAAGCTTTCTCGTTATGCTTCTCCTCCCGTCACGTGGTTCTCCGCCGCTCTGTGAATGGCGAGCCGGGGGAAGGGGGGGTCGGGGGGGGGGGGGGGGGGTTTGCTGCCGCTCTGCCATCGAAAAACGTTTCCAACCTTCTGGAATCGCGCCACTCTGCCGTTACGGCTGGCTAGAGCGCCGCGGCGGCGGGAATCGCGCCGCTGGAGCAAAATCGCTGCATGTGGAACGGGCACTAGAGTATCGGCACTCTGCTCCCCGATATAGGCGCTTTGCACGCGCGCCAGATTACAGCCGCCATTACTGAAGCAACAACAAAGCAGACTGATGCTGCTTTTGGTGTTGTTGTTGTTGCTGAAGCAACAACAACAACAAAAGCGGCATCAGTCTGTAAGGAGCACGCGTGCAGCGTACCTGTCACAGTGCAGATTGCTGAAGCGTCTCTACCATGGTTCTCATCACTCATAGGCATCTTGCCTTGAAAGAGTTAAAGTCGGTCCCCATTCCTTCTGCCAGAATGTAGGAGAAAACTGCACCGGAAAGGAATATGTCGGACATAATGATCCCAGACAGAATGGCCGGGACAAAATGACCCCGTCCAATATGGCTTCCGGATTTAATGGCCCCTACAGAACGGTTCTAGACAGAATGATCCCGGACGGAAGGGCCTTGGACAGAAAGGTCCCGAACAGAATAGCCTTGGTCAGAAGGTCCCGGTCAGAATGGTTTCAGACAAAATGACCCAGGACAAAGTGGCCCTTGACAAAATGACCCAGACCTATATGATTCTGGATATAATGGCCAGTGCAGAATGGCCCAAGACAAAATGATCCCGGACAAGATGGATCGGGAAAACATGGCCCTGTGAAGTATGGTTCCAGATATAATAACCCGTACAGAATGACCCTGGACAGTATTGTTCAGGACAGAATTGCTCCGGACAAAATGCCCCGTCCAGCATGCCCTTGGAAAGAATGGTTCCGGATAGGATGACTCGGGACAAAATAACCTAGTGAAATATGTTTCCCGATATAAGGGCCCGTACAGAATGCCTAGACAGGATGGTTGCTGAAAGAAATAGTCCGGACGAAATGGTCCCGTCCAATATAGTTCCCTATATAATGACCAGTACAGAATGGCTCCGGACAAGATTGTTCTGGTGTGTATGGTTACAGACATAATGGCCCGTACAACATAGCCCTAAACAAAACGGTGGTAATTTTACATTCTGCCACGGGATTGACTTTTTTGCTCATATGGTGCCTATACGAGCGTAACGCTCTTCGGTGTCGGTTTTTACAGCGAAGCTGTTTATGGCTAGGGTTCAGTGGATTTTTCGTGCGCAGTGACTAAAAACTTGACACTCGCACCGCCGCACGCGCCACACGGGCACGCCTTCCCCGTATAAAAGATTCGAAGTAAATAACCAAAATAAAGCGTTGACTGAACGCGCGTGCAAGGTGCCATTATTTTAAGCTTTTGCTTTAGAACAGTTAGCGCTGCAGACGCCGGCACGTGCGGCGCGTGGAACACTATCCTGCATCTTCTCTTCTCTCGTCGTCACGATGACCACCGATCAGACCGTGAATAAGACAATAAATGTTTGCGTGCCTTTGTTAAAAATTCTGTGTCACGTCTGTGTCGTGGGCTAAACAGCTTAGCTGGTCATCCGCCGTCACAGAGTGGAATGGCTCATAATTTTTTTGTTACAGCCGGCCGTTACAGCTAAGCGTTACAGAACTTAATGAAAATCGGCTGATAAAGCCTATTATCTGTTAAAAATATTCGATGGGCGCAGGAAAAATAGGCATGCCGTTTCACGCCCCCCGTGTCCCTTCGCACATCGCATTTTTCCCGATCTTATTGTATCCTTAGCTTCGGCATTCGATGGGATTCTCCTATTGGTAACCATGATTGGCCGTGTCCGTGTTCTGCAGAAAAGCGAACATGTTTGTTTTTTTTACAGTCCAATCTGGGTATTAGTCTTTAGCATTCCGCGTTCAGCCTTACGTGAATGACGCTTCGCCGAGCCGTCTCCGACTGCAACGACGAGGGACTATGCGCTACGCGCTAGGGTGCATGGGAGGCCTCGACCTCCCGTGCACTCCCGTCAGTCGTGCTGGTGATCGGCGCCGGCACGGGTCGGCACCGGCTCTCGGTGCCTATGTGCCGCACGTGCACGCCCGTCGCGTGCGTGCGAGGCTCTTACAACGTCCTCGCGCACTTGAAGAAAGAAAGAAAGAGAGATAAGGAAAAATAGGAAGAGTTAACAAAGAAAGAAGCAAACTGCGTGCCGCAACTGGTTTCGGCCAAAAAGGGTTGCGTGTGGTCGAAGAGCTGCCGCGTAAAATACGATTATTCCCATCATCGCACAATATGAACCTACTCGTCCGGTATGCGGTAGGATCCGCTTCATTGCCCACCGGCTTGTGTCACGCTTCGACTGAACTCGCCTTCCGATGCCTATCGATGCGGTGTGCGTGTGGGGAGCTCCTGGCGCGTTTATTCGCCCCAAGGCGTGCTTTCTTTACTCACGTCGCCATGCATAAACTGAAAATCGATTCGCACTGAAAACACTGCAATTGAACATTTTTCACGCTGAGAGAAGGGGAAAAAGTTGACCGACCCTCGAAAGCGGGTCTTTTCAATAAAAAGCATACCTAGTAGTACCTGCTGTCTACACGTTCATATAAACAAAATGACAGAACGGCTTCTTAAATCGTTGTTAGGCACAAACGAGACATGTCTCAAGAAGTTCTGCGCAGCGTTAGGGAAGGACAAGTGCCAGCTGCGTGGCTTCCTATTTTTGTTTGAGTCGGCTCGCAGACGTAGACTTTTGTGCGGAGCTACAGTCGTGCATCTTTCAGACTGATGGGGTAGCGTAAACTGTAGATTGGGTGTATTGTAAAACTTCAAGCCAGTGACGAACGCTCAAGGGCATGCGATATAGGCAAACAAAAAAAAAGAAGAAAAAGACACACACACAATATACAGGGTGTTTCAGAGAACTCAGGCCAAATCGCTCCTGCGAAAACTATAGACTCATCGCAACGAAAAAAGGCTTGTGTCGTTTTGGTCCTGGGCCAAGGGCCCATTTAGGAAAATTATTAAAGTCCGGGATAATTAAGTTGTTAATTACTTTTGCGTAATTAACTTTTTTAATATTGTGTTTAGGGGCATGGTTTCAATTAGAAAATTGCTCAGCATCGTCGAAAAACACTAAATCAACAAATTGCAGAACGATAGAAGACACGCCAAGCATTTTACGGCTTTCTGAAAAACCGCACAAATTCGACGGGTTTTTAAGTTTCGGTTTGCTATCGGAGCGCATCTTGGCCCCGACGGCACCGCGCCCCGTGGAGAAATAGTGCAACCAACCTCTGGTGCGCTGTCATCGTGCGACGCAGCAGAGTCTGGTTGCACTATCTCTCCACGGGGCGCGGTGCCGCCGGGGCCAAGATGCGCTCCGATAGCAAACCGAAACTTAAAAACCCCTCGAATTTGTGCGGTTATTCAGAAAGCCGTAAAATGCTTGGCGTGCCTTCTATCGTTCTGCAATTTGTTGATTTAGTGTTTTTCGACGATGCTTAGCAATTTTCTAATTGAAACTATGCTCTTAAACACAATATTAAGAAAGTTAATTACGCAAAAATAATTAAAAACTTAATTATTCCGGACTTTAATAATTTTCCTAAATGGGTCCTTGGCCGAGGACCAAAACGACACAAGCCTTTTTTTTTGTTGCGATGAGTAGTTTTCGCAGGAGCGATTTGGCCTGAGTTCTCAGAAACACCCTGTATATATTATACATAAAGGTAGTACATTTAAAACGTCGAGACTGTTGGGTTTAAGTTTACAGCGTTTTGTGGTCACTATAATAATATTGTTTAATTATATGAGTGTTTACAGTATAAACTTCGCAAGTATGGGGAATCGCAATTTCACTCCTTGCCACGGGGCAAGGACTGAAGGTGCTGGGGGGCTATAAAATGCGAACGTTTGCACAAAAAATATATTTTTTTTTAATATTTGCGTATTAACTTTCCAACTACAAAAGAAAAAAGAAAATCTCGTTTCGAAATTAGAGATGGGTGTGGATTAAAGAATTTAAAAGGATTTATCGCCACCCTTTAATCAATTGAATCAGCCTCATTCATTTTCATGCAATTATTTTTAGACCGACCAAATTATATTATTTTTTGCCTTTTCCGAAAATGTGGCAGACGGCGCACTATCCCATTTCAATTAAGAATCAACCTCGTTGTGTAGTTGAGAACAGTTAAAAAAAAACAATCCCACTCACAGATTCTTACTGGAGGTGCATGAGGCAAGCGGGTTTTTTGATATTATGCGGCAAGAATGACTTCCTTTGATTGTTCACAATATTCTCTGCTGCGCTAAACAAACACTGGCACGGCGTTGAAGTGACCAGGACACGTGTAACCTTCTGCAGTTGTCTGGAGTTACAAATCTCGCCCCTACAGTTTACTTTAGGTTATATTTCAAGTAACGTTTGCCCGTTATACGAGTGTACCCGTTCAAGTCTGCGAGGAGAAAGCGTTCAATTTTTATTTTCTTTCGGTTCGCAAAGTTTTACCGATGAACCGGTTAAAAAAGATTAATCGCAAAGAAAGCATTAATTGATTAATCAGTAGGTTAATCGATAAATTTCCCAGTGCTACCCAGAATGCGTTCATCGCTGTGCTTGTGCGTTTCGGAGGAGCATTTTCTGTCTGTCCGGCAGGCCGCAGTTTCTAGCGACCGCAACTACAGTTGCGGTCGCTAGAAATCAGTTCACCGCATCACCGCATCGCTAGTAATCAGTTCACCGCAACTACAGTACCAGTCAACGGAAGGAGCAACAGCAGCTGGAATTGCCTCGTTTACGTCTAAGCGGCGTTCTACTGTGCGCCACTTTATTCTGGCTTTCCAGTACGTTCCCAAAAAAACAACATTTCAAACTCACAGATATTTCTGATGTTTTAGTGGCCCGTTTCTGTCTGAAATATTCAGGTTGCGCTGAGTACCGTTTGGAAAAAACGCAAGAGAGATTATACGGTGTCAGTGATTTATTTTTAAGGGGGGGGGGGGGGGGGAGGTGGGTACGCGTAATTAATTAGAGGAGTACCCATAGTTGAAATAAAAACAGAAGCAAGAAAAAATACTTTCGGAGTCCAGATGTCCATCTCGTCTTGGTATCTTAATGGACAAACGTCTCCCTTTCCTCTTCCGTGTGTCTAAAGGCTTACAGTGCATGCATGAATTTGGGCGCGAGCTTGCCTTACGCGTGACTGTTTTGTTTAGCATCTCAAGATAAACGAACTAAACACATGTAGCCGCCAAGATAACCTATCGGCAACCATAGGTTGAGACTGAAATATCGAGCTGTTCCTGGTATGTCTTCACAGTGCCATTGGCCAACAGAAACGAATGCAGTGGCAGAGGTCGGACATACTAAATTAACCTATATTATTCTGAACTAAGGAGTGCCACGAAGAAATAAGCGAATATAAGAACCTTTTGTGAGCATATTTATGTTCAGGCTTACGGAATCATCAATACGAATTCAAATGCTCAGGCGTTTTCGCTTTGTGTGGCCCGGGATCAACTGCTTGTAAGCTTTATTTTTTGTCGGTGTCAAACCCTTCAGATGTCGGATTATTTAACAAAGAATATCAAGATCTGATAGGCTCGCTAATAGTCTTGCAAGTGATATTACGGAGCCTATAGATAAATGTTTGTGCAGGCCAGAAAACGCGCAAAGCGCTAGCGCCCAGAGTGCTTCAGAAACATTTGGCCCCTCGTTGTCCTCTTTTTGATACGATCTACCCCACACCTCCACCAAAGTATGTTACGATGTCTTGGGTTCGAAAGTACTCGATGACGGGCTCTAACTAGAACTGGTCGCAGCGAGCTCGGTATGGCTGTCGCTGCCCAGTGCCGCGGCACCCGCAGACAGGCCGTCTTCGGAACGTTTCTCTCAATATTTAGTATATGAAGCCTACGGGGCTGATGTCCGTCGGGCCACGTGAGGGAGACCTACAGGACTGCGCTAGTGTGCGGGCAAACACGACCGCGCGCGAGCAACAAGCGCCGGCGGCGATTGCCTTTCAGGACGTCCAAGTTCGCGCGAGTCCGCCGTCCCCGTTGACCGCGGTGCTTTCCAATCTCGCTCCGCGAGCTGGTATCAGCGAGGTGCTTCGGCCGGGCTTGGCGGTCGTCGTTTTTGGAAGAACGGTGGCGCCGACGGCTGACTTGGACCATATTCCGTTTCACCTGGCGATGGACTGTAGCAGAAGCTACGAGCCACCCCAGCAGATCCAGCGTCGTGAACGGATCCTGTGGCTACGGGTCCCGCGCGTCCCTGAAGGTCACGTGGCACTCACACGGCATTGAATTGGCTTCGACGGCTCTGGTGTCTACTGCGGTCCATCGTAAGATGAAACAGGGTATAGAGAAACTTGGACGAGTGCCCGCTGCCGCTGCCGACGCCCTCCAAGGACGCCCCCACCGTGACAGCCCCGCCGCGCTTTCAGCTCCACTTTCAGCTCCACTGTCGGTTGGAGAAATAGATGAACCACGGACTTGCCAGAGAGACAGAGAGAGAGAGAGAGACGCGTTTGGGGCTCAACTCTTCACTCGTTTCGGAAAAGTCTATCGAGGAGAGGCCCCGCTGAGTGAACACTCCAACTCTCGTGAATTGTTGGCGAACATTGGCTAAGTGTTCAGTCATGGTAGGCGAGGCCAAAAGGACTGCTCGGCAACTCGGTAACGTATCAGCAGTGCCGCTTGCCGACGAACCCGTCCGGTCGTGGCCGTTTGGTGTCACGGAAGCGTCATGGAGGGCTGCTAACACAATGCTCTCGCCATGACTACGAGCAGACCCTCGTACAGCACATCGCTAGCTGTCCTCCGGGTATTGCGTGGATGACTCCGAGGCAATGGGATGCTGGGAATACGTGTGGAGAACAGATCGAAATTTGAAACTTTCGACATCTATAGCCAGCCGGCAACAGCCAGGCGGCGCCAGCAGAGTGAGAGCCCACGGTTATAGACCCTTTACAAAAAACAGCGCCATCTGTTGAACGCAGCGGCAATCAGCGTCAGCCGCCATCTTGCAGGGTTGGAGGCGGCAGCGCCGATACCAGTTGACATCACGTGACTGGCGTACGGCGCGTGCATTTTCGACCACGTGTGTGATGCCTACCTAGTACCTACTGCTGCGTGCCCCTCTGTAAACAGAGTGGGTATTTGGACTCGTCCGGAAGAAGGGTACGTACTTATCGATGTTCACGTTATGTTTTGGCGGGTTTAGACACGATCGCGCGGCCAACAAATGTAAAAGCCAGCACTGAGTATCGTGCCTTGCATCCCCGGTTCCTAAGTGCAGTTTGCAGCATTCGTAGTCCGATTCCCTTGTTTCAGCTAGGAAGGAGATTACACAGTATCACTGGCTGATACTTTCCACACTCCGTGGGTGATGTGGTGATGCAATGCTGCTCAAGGGTGTAGCTTTCTTGCTATCCCACAGCTGCGTGCGAAGCTTTACATCCGCGCATGTCTGTGATTTTATTTCATGTACGAGCGAAGCCAATGCTGCGAGAATCCGACGCTGAACCCGACGCTTTTCATGCAAAAAATGACATGTACGAAGTGCACAAAAGAAAAAAAAGAAAACATGCACTTATTTGCAGACAAATTTTGAAAAATAAACTGTGTCGAAGAAGCCATCATGCTGTCTCTTTAAAAAAACATAGTAATAATGTATAGCATTTTGACGACGGTGATGTTCACAAGTTGCTGTCGCGAATGCTCCCATCGCATCGCGGCGTGAAAATGACTGCGATTTGAGTCAAAAAGCGACAGGGATCACGTTATTTGGAGAAGAATCGCAGCGTGCAAAATGGGGCTAAAGAGCGCGAAGCAGCACGAAAGAGCAATTACATTTCGCAATCGCTAGTAGTAGTACACTGTTAGTCAGTACGACTAGCGTAGCGCAATGTACTTATTTGAGGCAGCAACAAAGAAACTGAACGTCTGTGTTCGGCCTGCCTGCCCCCGTAAAAATATTTTTTCGTGGTACAAAATATGCACAGCCAACGATCGGCGAGAACCTCAGCGATATCTGTTCGACGATCGCTGGCCGGTTGCTTTTCTCAGCGAGTGACACCTATGCGAATCAAAGCCTGTCGAATTTTGCAATATCGAAGGTGCTCTTACCTTTTTCTCGCGTAGTTTGCCTGCACGGACGACGAGATGACAAACCCCTCCACAAGGAAATTGCAACTTCTCTCGAAGCAACGCACCGATTCCGATCGACTCTCGTAGAAACGTTCCACTTCGTTGTCTTTCACAGCTGGAAGTTGGGAGATGTCGGTTACCCAACCGGTGATGGGGAAATCCCCGCTTGTAGTCATGCAGGAGCGAGGTAAATAAGAAAGTGTCATTGGAGAGAGCAGGGGGGCTATGTTGCGCTTTTTGGACTCCCAGGAGACTAGGGAGAAGGAAGTGACATCAACAACGCAGCAAATGCAGATTGGATGTCGATTTTGTTTTCTTCTGTCAACATCCAATCTGCGTTTGCTCTAGTCGTTGACGTCACTTCCTTCTTCCAAGTCTCCTGGGAGTCCAAAAAGCGCAACATAGCACCCCTGCACCTACAGCCGCACGCGCGTCCGGGCGTCCGGAACAACCCTGCAAGATGGTGTCGGCCGCCCAATGTTGCGGCACTCGTTTAGCGGATTTTCACCGTTGCCAGACATTTTGAAAGGGGTCTATACCCTATCTCGTTGTAACTTGGCAAAGGGTGAACGATAAGCCCCACATTGCGTGCCGAAGGCTTCGAAATGCGCGACGTGTACGAGCGCAACCCACACATATTGGAGCATGACGCAGCGAAAAGGCTGATACTTCTTCGGAGTAGAGGCGCGCTCCGGTGATACGCGGTCACGTTCCCATTGGCCCGCCAGGGCCGTAGCTTCCGCTGTACTGGCATGTTACGCGATCACGGCTTCCTGGGATACCCAGCGTTTCTTGCTTCAGACACTAGGCTAGGCGGCGCCACCAGATTAAAAGTTCACGTTTGAACAATGCAGCCGCCACTCCCAGGTGTACCCCATATTTCTAGCTTCATTCGCTAGATGGCGCCAAACCAAACAGCATTGCAGGTTGCCTATGGTACGTCGACACACGATCTTCAATCCCCCTGCAGGCGACTTGTGGGCGCAGTGGCACCTTACGCAGAAAATAATAACTTAAAGCTAAATCCATTTTGGAAATTTATTTTCCACAGTGCCAACGTAACTAACGATGAATACTTCTATGATCGGCGAGTCGTCATTCCTGCGCACAAACAACGAATATCGAGCACTTATACTTCGTCTCACCTTAGCATTGACTATTGTTAGCCGCGCATGCTAGAAGCACGAGCAAAATGCTATGGATGAAGCCTCGGCGGCTGCACGGGCGTTCGTGCAGCGAGTGCTCCAGTCAAGGCAGTCAAGGCTAGCCGCTCGCGCTTGCACAGCCTTCGCAGTTAGTCCATGCTAAGGTGAGACGAAGTATAGTATAAGCAGCGGCACTTTGATACTATTCAGAGTGGAATCCTATCAACATGAACAGTATGACCGATCGATGGACCATCACGTCCTCTGTGGCGTGCTTTTAAGACGATCTTTCGCCTAATCCGCACATTTGATATTAAATAAGAAAATTCCAACGCCAGTAGTTTAGCCTCATGCTGCTTGTAAAGATTGCAAGGTTCGTAAAATTATTTCGCCGGAGAAAATCAGCCGTCTGCGTTGTCCTAATTTCAAACACGTTTGGTTCACACGCCACATGCCACCTGCCCCATTGAAAAACCGCAGTGAAAGAGCCTAAGCAGTGAAAGAGCCCAAGCACGGACCTGATCTCGCCAAGCACCAGTCTCCGTCCGAACGATAAAGTCGATCTGCTATCATCGTCACCATGGCAACGAAGCGTCTTGCGTCCAGACGAAGCCGACGCTATAGAGCTGATGGGACCTATAAGCCGGCGTTAAAAGCGCACCATCCTTTTGTTCGTCATGTTCCTGTACGTGTTCTATCATCGCTGAACCAATCATAAAAAGAAAAGGCACAGTGACTCGCACTTTTGACGCTGCTCGATTGGTTCCATTAGCTTGTAGCGTCGGCAGCCAAAACTGAAACACATAAGAGATGACCAAACCTTAGTAGTTATATTAGCTTCCGACGTTAAAAACTCTGGCTCGATGACCCTAATGCCCCTGAATAAAAGAGGTAGCGACATCTTCTCCCTCCTTTTTCGACGCGCACACCTTTTATCTTTATGTTTTGCTTTTTTAGACCCGCCCGTCGACTGTAGCGCCGCCTAGTTTGGCCCAAGATAGCAGATGGCCTTCCTATACTTGAGTCAGAGCGCAGTCAAAGGCTGAAAGACACGCGCAAATACATAGACACAGGCTAAAAGCGCACTGTCACGGTCTGCCAGCCTCGAAGGATGGGCTCAAAGAAGGACGATGAAAGCCGTGACGTTGCACAGTCGGCGTTATTTGATTGGCGACATGAGCTCGTAACATGCACGGCACTCCAACAGCATAGGCATTCCTTCTTCCTCCTCCTCTGACGCGCACAGCTTTTATTTTTATATTTTGCTTTTTTACACCCGCGCGTCGACGGTGGAGCCACCTGGTTTGGCCCAAGATAGCAGGGGGCTTTAGGTGGCCCAAGCTGCCGCAGGGTTTTAAATAATTCGTACGTATACAACCATGCGACCTTGAATTGGGATTCCACGAATTGGGATTTGGAAGCGAATAATAATTTGTACATCGCCCGGCGAAATTTTCCCAGACCCGCAATGAGAGCCGCCTGAAATGATTTGTTTTGCACCGGGTAAACCAAAGCCTTTAAACAAAATACAAAAAAAAAGCTACACGTCAAATTAATGACACCTCAGCCATACTTCTGCTTAAAATCATTGTCGCCGGTTAACTGAATAGCTTTATCTGAAATCCCAGGAAACGCTTATCTGTCCTTCAAGAATATTAAAACAGTCACACGAGAAAACAAGCACCCGATATCCTTCGAGCTACCGGACATCCCATTTAATATTCGGAAAAGATCGCATTCTCGAATCGTAACTTAGGGTCAAGTGAGCCCGCTCTTTCTTAAATGCCGAAATGTGAAACAAAACAAAAAAAAAAATGTGTGAGGTGCTTACAATTTAATAATAAAACGGAGTGGCGACACTCTAAAGCCAGAGTCATACAAAAAGACACGGTGTCCGCTGCAGACACGATGACAGGAAAAGTCCTAGGATCTTATGAGCTGTAAATGCGATCTCATGAAGGTCGTTCTTCCGCTCCCTTAGTTTGTCTGCGGCGTAGTGGCGTGGACGGCCACGTTTCGCTACTGCCGAGGTTGCAGCCGACGGCCGAGCGCGCGCTCCCGTGAAGTGGCCGCGCCGCGCTGAGCTCGGCCGTTCAGCCCCTCCGGAGTTTGCCCGAGTAGGCTGTGCGGCCAGGCTCGCACTTCTTACCGGCGGCCGGGCCACTGCGTGCGCTGTGCCACCATGGAGAGGGCTTCTCTGGTGGCGCTTTCTGGAACTACGCCGCGCGAGAGCCAATGGGAGCCTCGTTCCTTGAAACTAGGGCGCGCGTCAGCCAATGGGAGCATATCCATCAGGTCCCGGGTTCACTTCGCTCCATTGGGACAAAGGAGTTTAGGTGCCGTTTGGCGCGGCTTCAAAGCTGATGACGTCAGTTCGCTCCATGGTACAGTTAATGCTTTCGCGTTCATAATAAAAAGTTTTAGGAAACCGATTTTGCACATCCGATACGGTACGACGGGCCCTCCGTTATGAACAGCGCACAATGCTGCCGCAGAAGACTCGCGCATGCGCAGTTCGTACCGGAAGGCCCATCGTATCGTATCGGACGTGCAAAAACGGTTCAATAAAACTCCCTCATCTGGGGACACGCCTCGTGTATAATGGAAGTATGTTGACTTTATACATATACGAACATGTCTGAAGAAAGCTTTTGCGTGGTGCAGTACAATAATTGCAAGAAAGAAGCAGGCCTCAGACGGTGTCTACAGACTCACTTTTTTACGATGTGTTAACACTCTAAGAAATGCCTGTGCGTCTACTTACCCTCAAAATACTCAAGGAGCCAATCACTGCGATCTAGGATGCTTGCGTTGCGTAATGCCACAGCGCAGACGTAATTTTAAGGTCTAAACAGATGCTCCGCCTCATCATTCGCTGAGCTGATTTCCTAGAACGCAATGATTGGCTCTCTGAGTGTTTTGCAGTTAGTAAACGCGCAGGTATTTTTTAGAGTAAACAGTGTGACGACGGCTGCAGCGTAGTAAGACTAATCGTTCCCTTTTTGATTGCCCTTAATTTATTTATCGTTTCGCCTCCCCCCTCCTTCTTTCTAATCTTTTTTTTTACCTTTATATTTTTCCCTCCCCCGCTTCCCACGAAACAACGTAGCGGTGTTTCTATTTTTTTATTTCGTTGATTTTTTTCGAAGTATCATAGTCCCCGGCAGAGACGAGGACCACGGCATAACCCGGGAGATCTATTGAGACGGACCGTCGAATAAAACCTCAGATGGAAACCTGTCGACAAGAATACAATTCGCAACGTAGAAGCCAAATATATATATACTATATGAGGGGGCTCCCACTTTTTTCCCATTCATTCATCGCGGAGCCATTGGACACGGCGGGTTCGCTTCATTCTTTACATCTGGAAAGAATGCCTCCCGACCCGCGAGTCAAGGTGCGTACACGAAGCGCGCTCGGGAAGGACTCGGCAGAGGGGTCGAGCCCGCAACGCGCGTATGCGCGGTGGAAGCCACGCTGCATTCGAGTGTGCACCGAAGCGACAGGTGTGGGTCGTCGCCCCGTTGTCGACCCCTAACCGCTTCTACGATTGGGTGCGGTGGGTGAGGGCCCGAGTTTGACTGGAGGGGTTTGTTGACCCTGCGAGGGTGACCCCGGGTTCGTCGTAGACGACGACACGCCCGTCGACGTCTGAGGAAACTAAGAATGAGAGATATAGAAATCGCTGATGTTGATGTATGGCGGCAGTTCTGTTTTCTTTTTAGATCTATTATTACTTAGAAATGTGGCATTAATGCTTTATTCGCGTTTTTGTTGCTCGGTATACGGGACACAGAGTACGCTTACGAACAGAAATTGTAGCTGGATCTATAGTGCTGCGGATGAACCTTTATTTATTTATTTCTAAATAACGCGACCTCTTTTGAGGTCATTGCAGAGGTAGAAATAGAAAAGAATCAATTAAAAATGCCTCAAAAATGGCAAAAAAATTGTCAACTAAAAATATATAAATAAACCCTTTTCAAGAGTCCATCAAGTAACATTGGCGGCCACCATTGCTTGCTCACGAAGCTCGTGATTGGATGCGAGTCCTCGCCGAACTCCGAGGCAGCCCTCGTGTCCAATACAAGCTGAGAGTACGTGATCAAGCAATGGCGGACATGCGTTGTCGCGGACGTTTGAAAGGTGTCTATTGACAGAGTCGTACATCGGGCAAGGGCAATCCTAACAAGAGGAGAAATACTTCAAATTTTCACAAAATGTGCAGGAAAGGTTTCGCCCACAAAATGCCGCCGCCCTCGCGGAAGAAGGCTGGTGGTGAGGTAAACGACTGTTCAGGAACACTAATAAGCACCATCGATCCGACGACTGCATGTGAAAACGACGACGAAATGCTCTGAGCAAGAAGCCCGAATTTCTCGCTCCTGTCAGCAAACTCTCATAATCAATTAACCCTCTTATCATCCCATCCGCAATAGGGTGTATTCACTGGCGGCCATATCCGTGTGCGCTAATGCTGAGCACGTGCTGATGGCGAGCTTCCACAGTTATTTTGCAACGTGCACCCCGCACCATCAAGAGTGCCGGTCTTGGCAGCCTATTAATGCGAGCTCGTTCTGAGCATGCGCTCTAAACAGTGACCTCAGATATGGCGGCCAGTGAATACCCCCTATAGACCGATCTCACTAAGCGCTCGGCGCATGCGTGACGCCGCCATAACTTTAGTTCACTGGAGGCAGACGGTAGTGCACGAGAGGGCTCGTTCCGTCTCGTGCTCTACACGCGCAGACCTCCAGCGAGGTTGTCGCACGTGCCCAAAGACTAAAGTTTCCTCGATGCATTGCGGCAGCGGTGGCGTAGTCAAACTGCCTGGTGAGATCGATCTATTAGCTACGGCCCTCAACCACGTCAGGTGACGCCCCGCAGAAGAAAAATGGTCAGCCAGGCTTATCGTGAGTTGGAGAAATCGTTTCGTGACATCGGCATTGCCTGAGAAAATGGACGCCATCAACGACCAAGCAGGTTCTATGGATCATGGAAATGACGGACAACGTCTGATTCAACCTCCACAACTGATCCTTCAAGAAATATCCGGCAAAGCACCAGACGCAGTTCGCCCATCCAGGCGACCGCGTCCTGCCGATGCCAAGAAAGTCGAAGACAACGCCACCTCAGTGTACTCCCTGGAGAGCATAGCACATGAGGACGACAACGGGACATTTACCGTCATCACATACCGTAAAGATAAAGCAACAGGAATTCCTGTGCTCTTCAAGCCCACATCGGCAAACACATCCTTCTGGCGAGTTAACCCTAACTTACTCGCCAACCAGATCGTCTCAATTACCAGGAAAAGGTAATATCCCACAAGATCAACAAAGATGGCAACCTCTCTGTGAACGTTGCTTCCCTAGACTCGGCAAACAAGCTACTCGCCCTCACCTCGCTCGGAGAGGTTTCAGTGACAGCACATGTTCCGGAGGCATACTCTAGGAACTACGGGAAAGTAAAAAATGTTCCACTTGAGTACACCAACGACGAGCTCCTGGAATATTTGAAAGAGTTCGGCGTTGTGTCCGTTCAACTCCAGGTAGCATACCGTCGTCAGGATATTGGAACCGTGGAGGAACGGCCTTCTAAGACAGAGGTACTCAGATTCCGGAGCGACCGAGCCATGCCTCTGCGCGTGTTCCTCGGATTCACAAGTCTTGCTATTGAAGAATATTTCGGACACGCAACTCAGTGCTTCAACTGCCAAAGGCATGGCCACATTGCCAGAAACTGCAGAAGTGAACGCCGCTATAAGGTATGTCCAGGACCACACAGCAATGAAGAATGCAATTCTAGGGAGGAACCTAAATGTGCGAACTGTGGTGAAAAACACTCGGCCACATATTCTGGCTGTCTTCGAAAGAAAGCTGACACTATAGCAAAAAGAATCTCTATCACCACCGGAAGGCATTCAGGGCGCCGAGCTCCATCACCGAATCCAACCGTAGTTCGCTGCACACCACCGCCAGCGCATTTGCTGGCATTACCTGCGCCGACAAGTTATTCCGCGGTCTTGAAACATCATCCTCGCAAAATGCACAGAGAGAAAATAAACAAGGCGGAAGACTTTCCTCCACTGGAGCTACGTCCAGGACCATTCGCAATGACAAGACCCGTGCCCTATCCGTGTAACAAGTCAGCATCACGAACCAGTAGAAATAATCAAACGCTTTGCTCCGGCACGCCAGCACCACTTGCTTTGGAAGGCCCGTCACAGTACCCTAGACAACCAGGATATCTCTTGCAGGTACTCCTACCCATGTTATTTGTAGCACTTAAGGCTATCATACAAGCGTCCCCAGACTCGAACAACCTCCCAGAATTACAGGCTCTACTTGCTATGGAGAGATTAATAATTTCTTTGAATGCTTCCTGCTATCACCCATGGCGTTAATCAGCACAATGGACCTGGACCACGGATCACCAACAAATGCAGAGATTCCCAAAACCCTAAGCGCAAGATCCCCACGGTTCTCCAATAGAATGCCAACGACCTTCGACCTCGCCTCCCTGATTTACAGAAATACATATTTACTAATAGAACGCATGTACTTGCCATTCAAGAACCCGGCATTCGGCCAGGACTGCAGACTTTCCCCTTACGTCATTTACCTGAGTGCTTCAAAACAAGTTGATGACCGCTATCATGAGGCAGTCTTTGTCCGTGAGAAGATCAAACAAACCCCCATAGACCTTTCTACATCGCTAAGGGGTCTGCTGAATACGCTGGCGTAAGCATCCGCCGTGGAGAAGTGGTTTTTATAATTTTGGTATATGTGCCACCGAATGTCTCATGGGACCAAGATGAGCTCCGATAGGTGAAAGCTGCGTCGAAAGGGCATGTCATTATCTGCGGCGACTTCAATGCCCACAACGAGATCTGGGTAGATAGACGCACGACAATGTAGGAAGCAATACGCATCAGCCAGCATGGAGATTCGAACGAATGATCTTTATGTCGCGCGCTCCGCGCTCGTGTTCAGACCGCGGCATCCCAGCGAGAGAGGTGGCGCCATCTCTCGCTGGTTACTACAGCTCTTTTCTCTGGAAAAGTCAGCGTAGAGCTTCACCATCAGCATGGTTGGGGTTGTTTGGGGTATCGCTGTGGTGGCCTTCTTTCCCTTGTTCCTCTTCTCAGCTGCGGTCGCGGCTGAGGATGACACTGGTTAAAGTCACTGGGACTCTGTTCCGTGCCGGTTGTTACTTTCCCCGTGGAGGTCAGTTCTTGTCGAGAATCTGTCGCCGGTCGTAAGTGTTCACGGGTTCTTCGGCGGACTTGACCTTCTGGGGTTAGAATGTTGTAGAACCTCGACACTGGATGTCCTACGACTATGGCAGGTGACCATGTGCGCCGCAGAGTGCTGTAGACGGTGATTGTAGAGCCTGTGTCGATGTCTGGCAGCGTTCTTAAGTTTCTATCGTAGTTCGCCTTTTGTTGCCGCCTTATTTCTGTGAGACGACGTGTGACAGCCTTGGGTGGCACAACAGAGGGCAGGTAATGTTCCGATCGCGCAGGTAACAGTGTCCTTCTGCGTCGGCTCATCAGTCTCTGTACTGGCGACCAGGAACTGCTTGAACTCCAGGCTCCAAAATGGTGGGCCATTGTCGCTTATAATTTTCAATGGCAGTCCGTGTGTTGCAAATACTTTAAGGCAGAACTCTTTTACTTTGGAAGCTGTGGTGCTTTTCATTTCTTCTACCTCAAAATAAAATGAGTAAAAATCCACCAGGATTATGCAGTCTTTTCCTTCATGAGTGAAGAAATCGGTCCCGACAAACTGCCAAGGAAGCGTTGGCAGTGCGTGGCTCAGGAGTGGCATCTTCACGTTTCTTGATTTGTACTTCTCGCATTTGCTGCATTTGTCATGTTTGCGTTCAATGTCAGCATTGATTCCGGGCCAGAACAAAATTTCTCGGGCTCTTCTTTTCATTTTGTCTTTGCCCGCGTGTGCCGTGTGGAGCAAGTTGAGAATTTTGATGGCCGTTGGTATTATTATCTTGTTGGACCGTAGCATAAGGCCGTCTTCCTCGAGGATCTCCTCTCTGTAGGACCAGAATGGCCTTCCGAGTTCAGGAGCTAGATCTTTCTGCTTGGGCCATGACGTCTGTGCATACTCGCGCAGTAGTCGCATCTGCGCATCGGCTGCAGTTGCGTCTCTTATTTCATTTAGCCGATCTTGTGTGACAGATATGTACTCCAGTGCGTTGACTTGAAATTTCTCTTCTTCTTGCATTGTTTGCTTCGTGGGAAAGCGTGACAGTGCGTCCACTAGCTGCAGTTCTTTTCCAGGTATGAATTTCACTTCCAACGAGTATCTTTGGAGAGCCATCTTCATCCGCTGCATTCTCATCGGGCACTGATGCCACGGTTTCATGAAAATCGCTTGTAACGGCCAGTGATCGGATTCTACTGTTACGTTTGGTTGGCCGAATATGTAATGGCGGACCTTGCTGCAACCATGAACGATGGCCATCATCTCTTTCTCGATCTGCGCATATTTCATCTGTGCGGCTGTCAAAGATCTCGATCAGTACGCTATTGGTCTTCCGTCTTGGGTGGTAACGGCTCCTACGCCGTATTGGCTTGCGTCGACTGACAGCGTAGTTGGCTTTTCTGCAGTGTAGTAGGCCAGCACTGGTGCCTTCGTCAAAGCGTCTCGCAGGTCTTCGAAACTTCTTTGTTGATCTTCCGTCCATACCCTTGCGATCTCTTTCTTCAGCAGTTCTTTTAGTGGTGCCGCACGCTCGGAAAGTCGTGGTATGAAGTTCGACAAGTAGGTGATTATTCCGAAAAATGTTCGAAGTTCCTTGCGATCTTTTGGTTTTTTGACCTCCAGTATGGCTTTGATTCTTTCTTGGTCAACAGCTACTCCATCTCCAGTCAGCACTTGTCTGAGGTAGCGGACTTCTGTCTTGGCAAATTGGATCTTCTTTGGGTTAAGTCGTAGATTCTCCTCTCGTCATGTTCCTGACGGGTCTTTCCCCACACCAATATGTCGTCCATCACGACTGCTGTTCCGGTGAGTCCATCTAGTACCTCGTTCATGATACGCTGAAAAACTTCAGGTGCAGTGCTTATTCCGAAGGGCATTCTCTTAAACCTGTACCTTCCATACGGAGTACTCATGGTGCACAACTTTGAACTCTCTTCATCAAGTTCGATCTGCCAGAATCCTGAGGATGCGTCTAGCGTTGAGAACACTTTCGCTCCCGCGATTCAAACGGCAATGTCATCCATTGTCGTCATCGGGTAGTACTCTCTCCTCAGGGCTCGATTCAAGTCCACTGGGTCCATGCAGATGCGCACTTTGTCCTTCTTTGCGACAACTACCATGAAACTGGATCATTCTGTCGGTTCTTTTACTTTTGTCAGAACTCCCTGGTTCTCCATTCTTTGAAGTCCACACTTGATCTTTTCTCGCAGTGCCACAGGCACCTTCCTGGCTGGGCGAACGACGCCTTGTGAACCTGGCTTCACCTTCATGTTGTACACAAATCCCTTGACCTTTCCCAGTCCGCGGAAAACGTCTGCGTATGGTCCGGCAGGCTCGCAAAGATTTGTACCTGCTGCATTTGTGTCTTCGTGTTCTCTTGACACTGAAGCCAGACGCTTGATCATTCTAAGTTTTTCGCTCAGTTCTCCTCCCAACGTCACTGGTACCTCTTCCTTGACCACAAAGAACTCCTCATCGACCGTTCTGGCTCCATTCGACACTGTCAGTGTTTGTTCTCCCACATGCTTTTCTCTTGTGGCCAAAAAACGATGACAGTGTGGTGTCGCACTTCCGGACTTTCTTGTATGATATTAAACGAAGCAGTCTCTCTGGGATGACTGAGCAATTAGCCCCGGTGTCGAGCTTGCAGCGTACGCTATCTTTTTCTGTTGTGACTGTCTCGCTCCATCGGTCTTCTTTCTTTATCTTATCTACGGTTAAATGGCACATTAGATAATCTTCATCGATGTCGTCCGTATCCTCGCGCTCTATTTGTCGCACTTTGGGATCAAATTTTCGTCCTTTTTTCGGCTGGCGTCGCTGACGGCTGTCTGATGTCTGGGTCCCGCTCTTGCAACATTTTGCAAAATGGCCTAGCTCGCCTCAACCAAGACACTGAGGCCAGATTCACGAAACGATCTTACGCCAAAAATATGCGTAAGACAAAATTACAGAACAAATTCGTATTCACAAAACGAAATTTTCGTAAGTTTTGCGCAGGTTACGACGAAATCCTACGACAGCTCCGAAGCTGTCGTACGCACTTCTTACGATCAAATCAGCATGGCCGACAGCGTCGCGGTCGCGACGACCGACGGACGTTTATTTTTCTACGTGCGCTTCTCACGCGTCCTGACTTCAAGTAGAGAAACAGACCACGACGAACAAGAACGCTGGATCCACAAACACCCGGAAAAAGCTCCAACGGCCACGATTCAACCAACCCTGACCAAGCGAGCTCGTCAGATAGGCCTACCAGGCACTCCGACCATGGTGGAAGATCGGCTCGGCGCAGCGGTGCTACGGTCCTTACTCCTTGGCCAAGACCGTCTGCCCACGACCGGCTGGCGTGCTGAATGGAATATGCCCACGCGACCTTTGTGAACCCTTCCGTATTATAGTTTGATCGCTGACCTCAATTTTAGATTAAGAGGTCAATCTCTTCTTCTCGTCATCTCCTAGATTTTCCGAGGCAGCGGTGACGAACGCTGTCGTCGAAAAGGCGCTCTCATCGATTCTATCTCTTTGTTTTGTGTGATATAGAGCTCAAATAAACGCCGTATGGATTATCTTCGCAACACGGTATGTACACTTTGTTATTAGTATTCCATTTTCATTCTGACACGACTGCACCTCACTGTTGATCGCTATAACAGTTCGTGGGTCGCAATGCCGATTCAACCTTTCTTTGCCGGGTGTCACGTCAGCATCGAGTTGCAACCGTAAAGGATCGGCCCCGAAGCGCTTATCAATTCGCGGTCCAACAGCGCGAATCCAGCACTTCGAGATAAGCGCGCGTCCGCTCCGAGTGTGAACAGGTATTACGTGGCTCTTGCTGACACTCTCGGTTCAAACGTATCTTTTTTAACGTCGGCTCGCTCCTGCATGTCCGAGGCCGCGAAAAACTCCACGGCAATTTGTTTCCATCTACGTCGCTTTGCAAACGACTGACACGGGCCGTCTTTTACCAACGATGACAGTTGTGTTGACTTCGTAGCGATCGAGTTCGTAGCAGTCAACGGAGGCGGTTACGCATCCCGGCCTCGGCATTCGGGCGCGTTAAATCGTGTTAGCGTCGACATATCACTGCACGGACACGAACCCCAGACAAGCGGTGGCAGGAAGGCCGCCTGTGTTTGTTATTAAAAGTCCACGTGCTCCGAACGGCTCCGAACCATGCCGAGCTCTCCGATTGGTTGTTCGTGCTGCCGAAGACGCGTCGCCGTAGCAACAGTACCGGTATGTTCTAGTTTTTCCATACGGAGAACGCCGCATTCCTCCTCTCACTTAAGAACGCGTTCGTGAATACCGATTTCTCCTCTTCTTACGATGTTCTTAACTTACGAACTTCTTAGCTAAGTTGTTATAAACTGAGAAGCTCTTCGTGAATCTGGCCTCTGTTCTCCACACTGTAGTTTTCCAGCAGCTGGGCACGTTCTCGCGTGATGAACGAGGCCGCAACAGTGGCACGTGGCTTGGTCCGCTCTTAAAAATTGAATTGTGTGTATGTTTATACAGCCTAGAACTTGGTTCTCCCAGCTGTAGATGAACAATTTAGCCAGTGCGGTACAACCGCTAGCCTGGGGTCTTTAACGTGCATCACGCAGTAGAGATACACGACCGCACGCCGGTACGATGCTCATCCAGATCGAAACGGGCAGGGGTGGGGATTGAACCCAGGATCCTGGGTTCTGCAGCGTGAGCTTTCGCTCCACTTGCTCCGAGCTGGGTACCTTTACTGCCAGTGGGTCCTCGTGGCGCTCGTCCTTTCCACGGATTTCGTTGAACTGTTCTACAGTTCGCTCCCTTGTTCGGCATATTTCCAGGGCCCGTTTGCTCGAAGCGCTAACCGCGGCTAAAGTTAGCCGCAGTGCCTAGGAGAGGGATTTTGAAATCACGTGACTGGCTCGGTTGGGATGCGGGGAAACATGGTGGTGCCCCAGTGAGTGAGCGCCGCTCGCTTTGGAACTAATACGTCGTTGTAGCTGCAATATCGGGCGCGTTAGTCAGCAACGAATGTTGCAGGAGGCTTTCGCTTTGCCTTACCTCACTTAAATCGCAAATCATGAACAATGACCTCGCCGCATTTTTTAGATAATCTTTCGATTCTGGCCATTCCTAAGCCTAAATGAACTCGATAATTGTCGGCATGGCAACGTCTATGGAAAGCGGATTGCCTTGACTCAATCGGCCGGGTATTGGTAGCACTAGAGTCACTAAATAAGCTACGCTTTCAGAGTACCGCACTCCTTTTCTTTGGCATTTTGCCGACAATACCGTCGCTCTATTCAACAATGCTCTGTTTCGCTGCGGCATCATTGGACAGCGGCAGTCATGTGAGTTGCTATCATCATCATCGCGTTTTTTTCAACGCCACCATCTTGGGTCCAGCGATCAACTGCCTGCTGCTGTTTTACTGTTTACTGCGCGCGCACGCTGAAGTCCGTCGCTCAGCATGCACTTCTTCCTTCTTACGTCGAGATACGAACAACACGACTTAGGCGATGGCTACAGCTCGGCTTGGCTTAGCTACAGTCACTCCTTCATCTGCGCGTGGACCCAAGATGGCGGCGCCTGACGTGCTTCAGACTGCTAAGGCAGCGGTTATGACGTACCACCAGCTAATCTTCCCTACTGGAGGAAAGCCGCGCGTCGAACTAACTTACAAAGCCTTGCTAGAGTTCCTTCAAGAGAGTGACCTCGCAACTCGGCTCTGATCTTGGCACCCCTCACGCTGTGACTTTTGATGTAGCCCGAACATCTCCATGAGAGACAACATCGACTGAACTGAACGCACCAGACTCACGGTGTAAGATAATACTCTTCTGGTGAGGACAGCGCGCTTTTCGCGCAGTGCAGATAAAGTTCGCTTTTCACTCTCTCTCTTTCTCTCTCTCACTATGGTTTCAAGCGGCGCCGGCAGATGACTCGTCGACCCGTGGGCTCGGCAAAGACGGCTCGTGCCGCCTCATGCTCCACACGCGCAGAGCTCCAGCGAGGTTGTCGCTCGTGCAGAAAGACCACGGTGTACCGGGGTGTCATGGCAACGAGATAATTTTTTTCGCTCTCACACAGTTTCACCGTTTGGCCGCCGGCGACACTGTCAGCCACGGGCACGGTGGCCGCGGAATAATGCAGCTTTTCGGATGCCCATCGAACGAACACTATCTGATTCCTCGCGCCGCGCGTTCAGCCCCACCGGGTCCTCACCTAAAGAGTGTATCTTACACCGTGACCAGACTATAGCTACCATGTGGATGCCGATGTTCGACACCAGTGGAACAGTTCCCCGACAAACTTCGTGCTGACAGGAGTGTGGTTTTTCTTTTTCTTTTATCTCTTCTTCTTTATTTTTTTTCGTTCGTGTCTACATTGACGTTCAGGTAAACAGACCCGGCAGGCGACATTTAACGTACCCCTACAAAACACATTCCCTAAAACCAATGCAGTTAGCTATTAGAAGCCCCTTACACGCATGGCAAAACTTTTCTCAGCCACCCACCACCTCTCCTTTAACTCCATTCTCCCCCGTCCGTGCCAGTCTTTTCCCCGTCATGGGAGAATAACATTTCCGCCGGGCATTTTCCCCTTTCCCGTAAACTACAATACAACAACAACAACAACAACCCCATATTGCGGACAAGATGTTTCGGTGGCTCTTTCTTTGAAGTCACGAACAGGATAATCGATTGTCAGCGACAACTTCGATGGTGTGTGTAATATGCACGGCGGAAGCTTGATTAGTCGTTGCCGTCGTGGCGTCCTTAAGCTAGCACCCGTCAAAGTCAGCACTCTGACATTCCTCTCATATCTATTAATGAAAGCACAATAGACCAATCCCACCAACCAGTTTGACTACGTCACCGCTGCAGCAATGCATCGAGGGTCTACGCCGCGCGAGAGACCCATGTTCAACTGCTGTTCACATGGGACCCTTCTCCACTTCAGTCCTCAAGGTTCTCACTTGAGGATTTGCTACTACCACCAAGATCTGTACCAGCGGCGGCTACAGGCGGACTCACGCCCGACACATTCAACGCTCATTGGAGCGGCCCTCCTACTCGCGGCAGCTAAGCACCCCCGTATTTGCGTGCATCTGCCGGCAGCGGCCGGGATAGGCTCGACACTAGGCGTTGGTCATGTCGCTCAAGACACTAATTGTCGAAGAAGAACAAAGCCCTCGAGGTTTTCAGGATGACATAAAAAAATGTAAAGCACAACTTCTCAACTTACTGGAAGAAAAGCTCAATGGTACTGCAGCCCGGAGACGCACGCGAATCTTAGACGAAGAAGTGCCGACAGATATTTTCGCAATGCTGGAAAGATCAAGAAGGGAAAGAAATACGATTCTGACAGTAAAAAAAAAAAAAAAATTGAAAGCCGTTTACAACTCCCTGTAACGCCGAATTAGAGCGCAGCTCTTGAGGAGGAGGAGGGAAGGGTACTGGGGGGGTCAGTTGACCTCGGAAGGGGGGTCACGTGGCCTTGGAGGCGTCACGTGACCTGGGAGGTCACGTGACCTTGGGGGGTCACGCGACCTGGGGGCTCACGTGACGATGACGTTATCAGTGACGTCACTGATGACTTCATCATCATCGTCATCGTCATCATCACTGATGACGTCATCGTCACGTGACCCCCAGGTCACGTGACCCCCCCCCCCCCTCTAGGTCCTCCCGAAGGAACCCGAGGTCCTCCCGAGGTCCTCCCGAAGGAACCCAAGGTCCTCCCGAGGTCCTCCCGAAGGAACCCGAATTCCTTCCGAGGTCCTCCCGAAGAAACCCGAGGTCCTCCCGAGGTCCTCCCGAAGGAACCTGAGGTCCTCCCGAGGTCCTCCCGAAGGAACCCGAGGTCCTTCGGGAGGACCCGGGGTTCCTTCGGGAAAATTTACCCATAATGCACCGCGCGGTTACGCCGACGGCGACGGCGACGCCGCTCAAGCCGGAAACGGGCGCCTAAGAGCTGCGCTCTAAAAAGTGATGTCATGGCGGAAGGACAAACAGAAGTTGAAGAAATCTTTGCAGCCGTCTACAGTGAGTTGTTTCGAAGAGAAAACATCGGTAATAACATCGATAGTTTTCTCAACGATCAGCCGCAAGTTTCTGAGGAACATAAGGACAGTATGGATCAACCGATCAGTGCAGCAGAAGTCAACTGGGCAAGAATCTGCCAGCAAACAAGGCCCCGGGCCCGGACGGAATAGGCTCTGAGTTTTATAAGATATTTTTAATCCTCCTCTGCCCCATTCTGCTGACAGTTTTTCAAGACACACAAGAAAGACAGCTACTTCCACTATCGATGGAAGAGAGCTTTACTGTTTTGATACCAAAAGTACAAACCTGCGACAAAATTCTCGAAATAATAAACTTCCGTCCTATAAGTCTGTTAAGCACATACTACAAAATAATGGCGAAAATATTGGCACGGCATCTCGAAATTTGGACTGAAAAACGTCATCGGAGAGCACCAATCCTACGGATTGAAAGGACGGTCTATTTATCGCAACCTTAATTTCATGCGTTTTGTCTGTGAAGCGACAGCCGAAAGTCATCAACCATTAGCGGTGCTGCAGACGGATCTCTGTCAAGCGGTTGATCGAGTGTCCCACGAGTTTCTCATGAAGGTTTTGGATCGATGTGGGGTGGGCGATGTGATGAGAGATCCGATAGCGCTTTGCTTCAAAAGCATCACCACGCGGCTTTTAATAAATAGAAAGAAAGGAAAGCCAGTTTCGGTTCAGCGTTCTGTCCGGCAAGGCTGCCCCATGTCACCAATCTTTTTCGCTCTACAGCTGGAGCCATTGTGCCTCAAGGTGCAGCGCAACAAGACGATCTCTGGTCTCAAGCTGGAGGGAGCGTCTGTAAAACACCTGGCGTACGCAGACGATGTTTCTTTTGTATGCTCTTCAAAGAGATAAATCGAAACTGTCGTGGATGAAAGCTACGGTCAGTGTTTCGGAGCAAGACTCAATAAGAACAAGTCAAAAGGTAGCTGGCTCAGAGGGTGGGCCACAAAGTAAGGATGCAAAACTATCGATAAATTGAATATCGATATTATCGATAGTTTTTTCAAAACTATTGATAGTGTCGAAGAACTATCGATAGTCGACTATCGATATTACAATCGATAGTTTTTCGATAGTCGCCTTCGATAGTACTATCGATAGTTTTTCGATAGTCGACTATCGATGATACTATCGATAGTTTTTTTTTACTATCGATAGTCAGATTTCTGGCCACTATCGATAATATCGATAGTACTGTTGATAGTTTTGCACCACTAGATCGGACACAGTTGCCGCATCGCCGCTCACCTCCCTTTATCCTCTCTTCGCCCAAACTCCCGTCTTCGTCATCACTGAAAGATGAACCAAAGTTGGGAAGGTAAGTGCTGGGGCTAGTTCGTGTCCCATTTGAAAAAAAAAATAAAGCTAGAAAAAGAAGAGGGAACGACGCAAACTGTTAGTGTCGCAAAACTATCGATAGTAAACCGTTGATAGTACTATGGATAGGTTTACGATAGTCAACTTTAACGATAATTTTCCGATAGTCGATTATCGATAGTACTATCGATAGTAGTATCAATAGTTTTTAGAGCGCAGCTCTTAGGCGCCTGTTTCCGGCTTGAGCGGCGTCGCCGTCGGCGTCGGCGTAACCGCGCTGTGCATTATGGGTAAATGTTCCCGAAGGGACCCGAGGTCCTCCCGAAGGACCTCGGGTTCCTTCGGGAGGACCTCGGGTTCCTTCGGGAGGATTCTTTCGGGAGGACCTCGGGAGGACCTCGGGAGGACCTCCGGTTCCTTCGGGAGGACGTCGGGAGGACCTCGGGCTCCTTCGGTGACCTCGGGGAGGGGGGGTCACGTGACCCCCCCGAAGTCCCGTGACCCCCCTTCCCTGAGGTCACGTGACCCCTCCCCCCCCCCGAGGTATCGGCATCGTCATCGTCTATGATGACGTCATCAGTGACGTCACTGATGACGTCATCGGCATCGTCACGTGCCCCCCAGATCACGTGACCCCCCTCCGCCCCAAGGTCCCTTGACCCCCCCCCCCCAGTACCCAGTACCCTTCCCTCCTCCACCTCAAGAGCTGCGCTCCAATTCGGCGTTACAGGGAGTTGTAAACGGCTTTTTTTACTATTGATAGTCAGATTTCTGGCGACTATCGATACTATCGGTGACTATCAATAGTTTTGCACCACTGCCACAAAGCCATCGGAGTTCATGGGTGTTAAGTGGTCTACAGGCTTGGAAAAGTAACTCGGCGTTCCCATGGACCTGTCAGCACCCACGTCACAACAATGGCAAGCAGAAATTGACCACCATACCAGCAAAACTGTCTTCTTGGACAGCAAGACGCTTCTCAATGTTCTCCAGAAGCTATGTCTGCAATGCGGTGTCACCCTGCGATCCCATATGTGGCGCAAGTGATTTGTTGCAACTAGAGTTCCTGTATAGGGGGTATTCACTGGGCGCCATATTTGAGGGCGAAGTTTAGAGCGCATGCTCAGAACGAGCTCACATTAATAGCCTGCTAAGACTGGCGATCTTGATGGTGCGGAATGCACGTGGCAAAAGAACTGTGGAAGCTCGCCGTCAGCACGTGCTCAGCAGTCGCGCACACAGATATGGCCGCCAGTGAATACTCCCTATAGGCTCCCTACGGGAGCCAGAGTTGCGCGTCTGTTTTCCACGTGCCGCCGCGCCACTATTCGCCGAGATCCGATCACGTGAGGATCCGGATCAAATGCCGTGCAGAAAAGTAGACGTTGCACGGGGCAGAGGCACGGGGGTATCGGTGGCCGAGTGGGCTAGCGCACACCAGCTCGGAGCACGTGGAGCGAAAGCTCGCGCTGCAGAACCCAGGGATCCTGGGTTCAATCCCCACCCCTGACCGTCTCGATCTGGATGAGCGTCGTACCGACGTGCGGTCGTGTACCACTACTGCGTGATGCACGTTAAAGACCCCAGGCTAGCGGTTGTACTGCACTAGCTAAATCGCTCATCTACAGCTGGGAGACTCGTCGCCCGTTGAGGCAGACCAAGTTCTAGGCTGTATAAACATAAATACAACCCAATTTTCAGACGTTGCACGCGCCCCGACAGTACGTTCCCCTGCTTTTGAGTGCGCCGCGCGCCTCGAACGCACGGTGCCGCTATTCGCCGAATTCAGTCATGTGAGGAGCAGGATCAACATGCCGTGCAGGAAAGACGGCGCGACGGGGATGAACGCGCAACTCTGGCTCCCGTAGGGAGCCTATACAGGAACTCTAGTTGCGGCGCAGGCACAGTGAACGCCATCCACAGACATTGGGACACTTTCATTTGGCAATCGCGAATGGAAAAGATGCGAAGAAGCAACCTGTTTCGGAGTCTGGAAGGCGGTGGCTTCGGACGACCCTCAAACTTTATATGCGGCGTTTTCTATTGTTCAGAGATCAAAGAGATCCAATCTTCACGACCGCATTCCACTGCTTAGAATATGGAAACCTGGAACAATGAATGGTGAGCACCACGGGTCGGAAGACCACGTCGAGGCATCTCAGCTATTGCAAGGAAGTTGTTGACTCAATCAGGTTCTTCTTGGTTCACTTCTCTTGGGACTATCTTTTGACGGTGAAACAGAAGACACTTTACTGGGACACTGTCTTAGCAGTTTTAACAGTACCGCTGTACCGACAGTGTGTCAACGCTCCCAACTCATCCGATGTCTTCAAGCAGCTGAGAAAGCTGCCTGTGCCTACAAGCAGCAAAGATTTCTTTGTTCTGTTTTCATGTTGAAGTGCTCCCTGTGAACGTGCGGCTTGATAAGAAAGGATTCTTTGTGTCGTGGTTGCTAAACTGTGCTTTGTGCGGGCCGACTGAAACCTTACATCACGTGTTTGTGTAGTGTTGCAACGCTTACCTTTTTTGGGCAAAACTGAAGTGCCTCTTCACTGTAGAGTTTGAAATTGACTGGAACGTGTTCAAATGCTTTTGTCTTGAGAGCAAGGAGCACTCTTCCACTGTGCTGCGTGTTTTAGTAGTGCTCGGACTGCACGCGATTTGGCGATCCCGAAGTGCGTCTCTCGAGTGTGACATCCGTGCCAAGTGAACATGTTGGTATTTTGCGACCAAATTGAGATGGACTCTCAGTGTTGCGGCGAAAAGATTTCCAGAGGACAAGGAGCAGTGGGACTTCATCGAAACACGTCTCCAGAAATGGTGTATGTGAAGTGTTAGCGTATAATGATATAACGAGCAGGCTGCTTATAGCCTAACTGAAAAGCAGCCACCGTGTCGGCTGTCTGCTTTTGTTCGAAAAAGCTTCCAAAAACTAAATAAACTTGCTGTTAAAAAAGAGAAGTGGAGTGGTTTAGTGGATGGCACACTCGACCGGATATTGGGAGGCCCAAAGTTCAAATCCTGGCTCCGCCGTTTATTTTGGCTTTCGGCGGGTTCATAAGACTTTGATTCTTTGATTCATTGAATTAAGTACTGTTCATTTATCTACATATGTTGTTTTTTTTCTTTCTCGGAGACCACGTACGATGATGAAAAAGTGCCTGTGATGTATATTCAAAAACGTGGCTCTTGATTCTCGCAGTGAGATGATGATGATGATACCGTGTGTCTAAAACCTCATAAACAAAAATAATAATACATGTACACGTGACGCGACAAACAGTGGGAGGATTTCTGGAGCACAAAGAGCACGTACCACGTGCCAGCAAGCGTCGTGCCGCGTTCCACGCGGCGGCGTGTGCTTCCAGAATAATAATTGGGGCGTTGTGGACGTGTCACTCGCTGTAGATGAGCAATTTAGCCAGTGCAGTACAACCGCTAGCCTGGGGTCTTTAACGTATGCCACGCAGTAGTGATGCACGACCGCACGCCGGTACGATGCTCATTCAGATCGAAACGGGCAAGGGTGGAGATTGAACCCAGGATCCTGGGTTCTGCAGCGCGAGCTATCGCTCCACGTGCTCTGAGCCGGTGTGCGGTAGCCCACTCGGCCACCGATCCCCCCGTGTGCTTCCAGAACACCTCTGACAGAATACATTTCGTTTCTTGTGCATCCCAAAGACATAAGGTGGAGTGGTGTAGTGCATGGTCAGCGTACCCGACCGGACATTGGGAGGCCCAGAGTTCAAATTCTGACTCCGCCGTTTATTTTGGCTTTCGGCGGGCTCGTAAAAACTTTGATATTTAATTCATTGGATTAAGTACGGTTCATTCATCTACATATGTTCGTTTATTTAATCCTCGGAGACCACGTACAATGACGTAGGGGCCCGAGGACCAGTCAAGCTGCATATTGCAGCTTTTTTCCACTGGTCCCACCATCACAATCGATGGAAATAAAAATATTTATTATTATTTATTATTATTATTATTATGATGATGAAAAAGTGCCCGTGATATATATATATATATATATATATATATATATATATATATATATATATATATATATATATATATATATATATATATAAGGTGGAGTATATATATTAATATATATATATATATATATTCCTGTGATTGTTTAGCACGGTATATCGCAAAATCGCAATACCTCAAGAGAGAAGGAGGAGAAAAGAAGGGGAGGAGGAGGAGCAGGGGAGGAGGAGTGGAGGAGGGGCATACCCTACCCTCCGTACCCACCCCTCCTCCTCCTCAAGAGCTGCACTCTAATTCGTCATTACAGGGAGTTGCAAACGTCTTTCATTTTTTTTTTATTTCAGTTGTGAGCGCGTGCTGTCGGCATCGGTACTATAAGGAGTATTCACTGGGCGCCATATTTGTGGGTGATGTCTAGAGCGCATGCTCTGAACGAGCCCACATTAATAGGCTGCTAAGACCGGCAATCTGGAGGGTGCGGAATGCACGTTACAAAAGAACTGTGGAAGCTCGCCATCAGCACGCGCTCAGCAGTCGTGCACATAGCTATGGCCGCCAGTGAATACTTCCTATACTCCGTTTCACCTTGTGTTGTACCGCAGCGAAGGCTAGAAGCGCGAGCTGATTTGACAGCTGCTCCTGCTGCACGAGAGCTTGTGCCGCCGAGATGTGCCCTAGAGCAAGGAGCTCGCGCTTGTAGCCTTTCCCGCGCTACATTCACGGCTACATCGTAAGGTGAAATAGAGTATACAAAGGATGTCATCCACCTAATCAGAAGGATATATGCTGCGTTTACATAGATGCGACCGTAGTGTTAGCGCTCTCGCAAAAGAAGACGACTGACCCCAAGCTCGTGCCACCACCCGCGTGGCGCACCGTTCTTTTTGCTGGGCAGGCGTACCCGCCAGACGTGTATTAAACGCTCCCTTTTAAACCTTCACTGGTCCCCGTTTCCCATGTCGAGGCTCTAACATATCAGAAGTGGGATGGACCAAGCCTGATCCAGGGACCACGACCGAGCGCAAGTCGACTTCTGTGGCCACGAATCGTCACAGCAGCGGCACCGACCATCACCTCGACATGGACGAGGAAGGGCGGCGGCGGAGCGAGCGGAATCGAACACGGCAGACTGCGGCGGCGGGCCCTCCCCGACTTCCAGCAACCGTTGCGACTGGAACAGGAAGCACGAGCCTTGGCGGTAGCGACGACGCAACCACGAGCCAAGATGGCGTGGCAGGTCAAGATTCGGAACGCTCCGACACCGACACCGTGGGGCAACGAATACCGCTGGCAAGCCCAGCAAACGTTCCACCAACAATCCAGACTGGGTTGTATGGACCGACAGGTGATCTGTCTGGGCTTCAGACTATTGTACAAGAGGCTGTACAAGCCGCCGTGCGAGGAGCGGTCGCAGGCATGGCTGACCTGCTTCGTCCCGCAACCCAGCACACGCACGACCCAAGACCACCTGCAGAGTCCGGTAAGCTAGTACCAGTGTTCAACCCCGTCACGAATCCGGTGCAGACAGTTGAACATTGGATACGGAAAGTTGACGAACTATCGGCGATATACTCGTGGACCGAGATACAGACGGCGTGTTTTGCGCTGACGAAGCTAGAAGGAATCGCCAAAACGTGGTACGACGGCCTCGTCAGTGTCCAGCGTTCGTGGCTTGAATGGAAACTGGAGCTGAAAAAGGCTTTTCCACCGGTCGTAAACCTACAGCGCCGACACCAAGAAATGGAAGCGAGGCGAAAACTCCCGAACGAAACCGTCGAACAGTATTTTCATGAGAAACTCAGCCTGGCACGTCTTTGTCAACTTCCGGAAGATCAGATCGTAGACTACGTCATTACAGGCATCAGTGACGAAGCGCTCATTCGGAGCTTGAGCGTAGTCAAGTTTTCTACTCCGGAGGATCTGCTGGAGTGCCTCAAACGTTTGGACGACCGACTCACCGCCGTCGGGGAAGCGTCCCACCGATCCGATGCGGCAACCGGTTCAACGGCAGGAAAGAGCAGTTCGCCCAGCGACCGAAATGCCGACAGACTCCTGAAACGAAAACCGCCATTCAGTACTGGTGAACCACGGTGCTTCAACTGTGATGAATACGGACATATGGCTGTAAACTGCAGTAAATCGAATAAGCGAGAACACTGTAGCGAATGCAGCCGAACAGGACATAAAACAGCGGTAGAGGAAGTGTGTCGGTAGAAAGGCATCACATCGAAAACAAAGAAAAAGTAAATGCACAAAACGAGAAGTATTTTCAAGACGCTCTCGTAGATTGGAAGCTTGTCCGAGCTTATGTTGACCTTGTAAGTCAGTGCGTTACGCTGTGCAAGGTGGATGCCGATAATCTGGGAATCAGCTATAACCAGCCGTCCCGAGGATGTAAGATTGGAGGCTACGGTTTTGGTCAGGTCCTACCGTGCGGAATCACGGAAGCAAGCGTCACCGTAGACCAGGCGACAGCCCGCGTTCCAATCTACGTTGTTCCAAATGAAGCGCAAGCGATTCCTCTTCTTGTTGGACAGCCGTTTACAGAGCAACCGCATGTTACCATCGTGCGAAGAAGGAACACGCTTCGCATTTTCGAGGAACAAGGCAATTCTTCTGATGATGATGAACGGCTCCGACAGATTCAAATTCCTGATCTTCCACCATGCTCCCTGGTGTTATGGGCCAAACAGTCTGTTGTGATTCCACCGAACTACGTGGGAATCATTTTTCCGACGACCAAGGAGTCTGCAGGACACGTCTTTGTTGACGCACAGTTGCAGATGCAAGAAGGCAAGGAACACTGTTCGCCTGCTTGTGTAATCAACGTCACAAAAGATGGCGACACGGTTTTGCCTTTTTTGAAAGCATTTAGTTCTAACGTCCATATTTCGAAAGGCCATGTAGCAGCCAGAGGCTCCTGGTGTTCAGAAATGTCTCAAACCGCTATCAAGCGAAGGATGGCGGATCTCCTGGAACCGATCAAAGCGGAAGATGTGCGAACAGGACCTCAGCTTTGCCCTGATCTCTGGAGGAGATACCACCTTACAACAGAGGACGATCCTATCATGCGAGCGCCTTTTAAGACGCGGCCATTTAAGGAACGCTACTGCTACAACTCCACAGGCCAAGGCCACTTTGTTCACCGATGCCACATGAAGAAGAGGGGTAACCCAGGTACGGCCTACATGATTTCTTACGACGACCCTCACGAGTCTCAACACCAGAGTAGACAGTCAGAAGGAAATTGGCGAGCTCCACCGAACAAGCAGAATGGAGGCGAGGGCAGCCGCAAACGGGTGCACAGCGGAGACAAGTCGGCAAGAAGACAACCAAGGGAACGGCCTCACCACAGTGCGATTCAACAGCACCAAAACAACAACGGCGGTTACGACAACAAACCTTCCGTGAGCAACGGCAGAGGCTCGAGAAAGAAGAAAAAGAACAAGAGGTCGCACTTGCAGCGGAAACTTGATGCGACTTTCTAATGACACCTACCGCATTGAAGATATACCTGGCCACAAGCGGACTCAACGTTTCTACGCGTCACCAGCTCCCGTCGACAAGCTGAAACGACTGGACACTTTTGATGTTGACATTGAAGAAACATCAAGTGAGGACACTTGAATTTCAGGATGGCCGAATGTTAGCGCTCTCGCAAAAGAAGACGACTGACCCCAAGCTCGCGCCACCACCCGCGTGGCGCACCGTTCTTTTTGCTGGGCAGGCGTACCCGCCAGACGCTCCCTTTTAAACCTTCACTGGTCCCCGTTTCCCATGTCGAGGCTCTAACAGTAGCGTATCGAATCAAGATTTAACAATTTTGATTGGTAGTAGATGGGTAGAAGAGGAAGAAGTACAGAAACAGGGAGCGTGTGATTGGTCCCTGCTCGATTCGATGCTCTACGATTACATTCATGTAAACCCAGCCACTGAGGCACCCTAACCAAGACCACCTATACACCTTTTTCGTTTAGCCTCGCACCCAGCCACGTTGTCCCCATATCCGGTATGCGTTCCGAAAAAAAAAGCAAGAGATTACAACCCCGAACAAGTAAAAAGTATGGAAGGGTCATAACAAGAATGACTGACGGTTGCAATTAAAATGTTAACACATTCTACTGTCGAGGGGAGAAGAAAGCGACGTTTTCACGCATACCGGAAGTGCCAGAATTGAAGATGGCGGCGCCCCCGTAGAAAAGGTGTATAGGAGGTATTCACTGAACGCCATATTTGAGGGCGATGTTTAGAGCGCATGCCCAGAACGAGCTCACATTAATAGCCTGCTAAGACCGGCAACCTTGATGGTGCTAAATGCACGCTCCAAAAGGACTGTGGAAGCTCGCCGTCAGCACGCGGTCAGCAGCCGCGCACACAGATATGGCCGCCAGTGAATACTCCCTATAAGAGAAGGCCTGCGCGTTTCCTCCTCTAAACGTCACCACTAGTAGATCCCCTCAGCGCCCCCAAGGTACCCCGGATGAGCACCATCGTCTGCTTTAGCGCCTGCTTCAGTGCTCATGTTCAGAACGAGCCCATATTAATAGGCTGCTAAGACAACACCTCATAAAAGACAAGGTCTGCGCGTTTCCTCCGCTAAATGTCATCATTAGTAGATCCCGTTAGAGCCCCCTAGGTATCCCGGATTTACACCATCGTCTGCTACATGGTCTGCGACATCGTCTGCTACATCGTGTGCGTTGTCTGCTCCATCGCCTGCTTCAGTGGTTTTTTGTAGCTGATAATGAAACAGATGCTCACGCTGAGTGTCTATTGGCATAAGAGACAATGAAGTTAGACGTTCACGGGGAGCGCCGAATGCCTGAGTGAAAATTCTGTACTGCTGTGCGAAGGGCTGCAAAGCCCTTCGCTGGACGCTGGACGCTGGACGCTGGCACTGTACGTCATACTTGAGGGCACTGTTCATACTCCGTTCTGCAGACTGCAGCCAATGCCCCAAGCACGAGAGCTCGAGGTCGCTGATTTGAAGCGTTCTTCATCAGAACGAGCACTCGCGCTAGAAATGCACGTCTCAAAGTCAGGAGTGCCAGCTTGCTCGCGCTTGTAGCTTTGGCTGCAGTTTCAACTCAAGGGTGAACAGAGTATAGAGCGCATGCTTAGAACGAGCTCACATTAATAGGGGTCGGGCAATCTGGATGGTGTCGCATGCACGTTGCAGAAAAAAAACTGAGGAAACTCACTCTATCAGCTCGCACTCAGCGGTCGCGCACACAGCTACGCCGCCAGCAACGTTGGTCGCCAGTGAACGTGAAGTAGTTGTGACGGGGCCCATACTCTCGTCAAGCTTCAGCCAACGTTAGCTTCAGCCTGTTTGCCTCTTGGCAAGGGTCGGGGATCCACTAACGATGACGTCATACGCAGGTCTTGTGTATATTGGCGGCGAGATGTTTTGGTGGCGCTAGAGTTCCTGTATAGGCTCCCTACGGGAGCCGGAGTTGCGTGTACATGCATGGCATGTGGATCCAGCTCCTCACGTGACTGAATTCGGCGAATTGCGGCGCCGCGCGTTCGAGGCGCGCGGCGCGCTCAAAAGCAGGGGAACGTACGCCGGGGCGCGTGCAACGTCTACTTTCCTGCACGACACTTGATCCGGCTCCTCACGTGATCGCGCAACTCTGGCTCCAGTAGGGAGCCTATACAGGAACTCTAGGTGGCGCCTCCCTATAGTTCCCTCTCGTGGCGTCTTTACCTTGCGAACAACAAGTTCGATGGTGTTTGTAATGAGCATGGTGGAAGCTTGAAATCATTACGCTCTGAAACCAGCACTGCTAACACCGCCAAAAGTGAAGTTCTTCCCTTCCTCTTATTTCCGTCGAAGAGAAATCCTTCGCTGACGTCACAGACAGCATTCGGCGAATCGTGGAAGGCCGACCACAGCGACGCATTCAATCGCGCACGTCGCCAATAAGGCTCGTTCTCACAGGCCCGTTTCATTACGTTACGTTACGAAAAGTCACTGGGATATCTGTGCTTCGTATTAAGCGTGGCTACCAATTCAAGGAGATAGCCTGACACGCGACATTCAAGACACGAATGTTTCGGTGACTTAGACGTAACGTAAGAAAACGGGGATGTGTGAAAAGTTGAGCCGAGCTCAACTCCTTACGTTACGTTACGACGAGTCTTGTGTCCTTGGTTGCCACGGTAACTCTCCGTCCTAGATCGTCCTCACCGAAACATTCGTGTCTCGAATGTCGCGTACCAGGCGATCTCCTTGAATTGGTAGCCACGCATAATACGAAGCACAGATTTCCCGGTGACTTTTCGTAACCTAACGTAAGAAAACCGGGCAGTGTGAACAAGCCTATAAGGAATATTCACTGGGCGCCATATTTGTGGGTGCTGTCTACAACGCATGCTCAGAACGAGCCCACATTAATTGGCAGCTAAGACCGGCCATTTTGACGGTGTGGAATGCACGTTCCAAAACATAGAGATCATACATACTAACTCTAGAGGAAAAGGTCCGCCATTTTCCCATGCATTCTGGCTGCCGCAAGCGGCGGAGCATGCAGGCAGACCTTCGGGGTCCCACACATGGTTACCAACTGCCTTCGATTGGCTGTGTTCCGAGATTTTGAGGGCGCGAATGAAAAAGAAACGTCTGACTCGGTGTTTGTACAAAACGGTTCTGCGGTTTTATTATCCGTCTGAAGGTGACTGCGCCGACTGCGCATGGAGGGAAGAAACCTGACCCTCGGGCCCGGCCGGCGCGCCGCGCTGTTTTCTCGAACGCGCGCCGGAGAACCAGAGATGGAGCGCGCTAGGGTGCCTCGACATCTCAGATAAAATATATGGCGGAGGCGGGCAGAGGCCGCAACAATATCATCAGAGCAGTTTCATGAACTTCAACAATCCACGAACTTACCGGTGGAAAGATATTCGCGTTCCTTTCGAAGCTTTCTTTTCGCATAACGCGCAGACGTACGGCCTCTCGTCAACACTAAACTAAACCACATAACCGGCTTCGCTGGCCGCGCGGACCGCGTTGGCCGCGTCCCAGGAATACGAAACTGCGGAACTACCTGATTTCCGAGATTTCGACAGAAGGGAAGTTAATGCAGCGTAATGAGTATACTTCTTTTTATAAGCGTTAGAATAGCTCAGAGTTTACTTTACAACGTTAAAGTATCACTGTTTATATTGCTGAGAGCTTTCAGTCTTCGCGATTACCATTGCGACTGTCGTCCTTCAGCTGGCAACATTGGTTTCTTTCTCTCGTGTTCTGTCGTTCTCTTTCGCGGTCTTTCACTCGGGACGCCAGATGTCGGCGCACGGGATTTGCCACTCCTCCTCACCCACCTTTACCCCCCTGTTCCAAAAGAACCCTGGAAGCTAGCCATCAGCACGCGCTCAGCAGTCGCGCACACAGCTATGGCCGCCAGTGAATACTTCCAATAGGGGGTATTCACTGGACACCATATTTGAGGGCGATGTTTAGAGCGTATGCTCAGAACGAGCTCGCATTATTAGCCTGCTAAGACCGGCAATCTTGATGGTGCGGAATGCACGTTGCAAATGAACTGTGGAAGCTCGCCGTCAGCACGCGCTCAGCAGTCGCGCACACAGCTATGGCCGCTAGTAAATACTCCCTATAGACCTTTCCAAAAACGAGCTTGTGGCCGGTGACATTTTGAGCGTTCGTGCGTATGGCGCGTGCTTTGCTCGCTTTCCGAAGCGACGAACACGCACGTGCTGGGCTGTGAAGATCGCACGCTGGACTGTGATTTTGTAAACATTGGAAAGGTCTATAGGGAGTATTCACTGGCGGCCATAGCTGTGTGCTCCGCTGCGAAGCGCGTGCTGACGGCGAGCTTCCACAGTTCTTTCGCCACGTGCATTCCGCACCACCAAGATTGCCGGTCTTGGCAGCCTATTAATGCGGGCTCGTTCTGAGCATGCGCTCTAAACAGTGACCTCAAATATGGCGGCCAGTGAATACCTCCTATAGACGCTTTACACACGCGCCAGATTGAGCCGCCATAGCCGCCCTTCTCTTGTTTTACCAAGATGCCGAGCCACTGAAGCGGGCGTTGACGAGTCTCCACAACGGCCTATGCTGGGGGGAAGGACACAGTAACACTTAAAATGGCAATAACCTGTCCTGCTGTGGAAATGATGAAGTCAAGCGAACGGAATAAGAGGGAACAAAAACTGAAGGTCAGTTATGGCGGCGCCCATGCACAGCTGCTGTAAAGCGTCTATAGGCGTTATTGCCCTAGTCCGATATAGCAACGTAAACCGACGAAAACAACTCTCGGCGTGCGCGTGCTGTTTACGTGCGCGAAACGATGGCATGCAGGTCTGGTCAAGTAATAAGCCACGCGACCCAGAGCGGAAACACGCGCAGACCTGTTTCACCGTTTGTCCGTCCTTCTTGTTTGTGGATTTGCCACTTTTCGCTATATTTACCTTTCCTGACATTCATTCGTACACGCACTTCCGGCGTCTCAGCTTTTTGGTTTCCGCCCTTTCCACCTTCATCACGCGAGAAAAGAAAACTTATTCAGAGCGCGCACTTATAACAATACCACATATAACGATGTACTGCTTAGCACAATCAGTTGCTAGAGTTTCTATACTCGATTTCACCTTATGATGCACCGCAGGAAAGGCTACAAGCGCGAGCTCCTTGCTCTAGGGCACATCTCGGCGGCACAAGCTCTCGTGCACTAAGAGTAGCTGCCAACGCTATGAGCTCGCGTTTCTAGCCTTCGCTGCGGTACAACATAAGGTGAAACGGAGTATAGACTAGAAAAGCCCAGTTTCTAGTCCAGATGCAACGATAATAGGTTGTAACGATTGAATTTTCGGGTTTTCTTATTATTCACTATAAGTGGATTGCACTCTTCTCTGTTTCATACTTAGTATACAACGCTGTCGAAGCTGCTGGCGCGAGCATGGGTCTTGATCTTGCAGATCGTTTGCACGCGTTCTCGCGCAGACGAAAGCTTAGATAACGCCACGCACTCACGTCAGTAGCTTTGACAGCATTGTACAGACCTTTCCAATGTTTACAAAATCACAGTCCAGCGTGCGATCTTCACAGCCCAGCACGTGCGTGTTCGTCGCTTCTGAAAGCGAGGAAAGCACGCGCCATACGCACGAACACTCAAGATGGCCCCGGCCACACACTCTTTTTTTTTTGGAAAGGTCTATACAAAGTATGAAATGAAGCATAGACGTAGCATTTGAGCAACAGGAAAGACGCACCAAAGAAGTGGTGATGAAAAAGAAATGAGAAATCTTCCCTGAGCGTTCTCCCTAATCGTCTATTCCAATCGTCCAACAAACCCCCAGTTGGAGAAAGAAACTAAAAACGAACAAACTATATGGCGGAGAAAGAAAAAATTCAAGTGAAAGGGTAATTGTGCGAGGGTTTCTAGAAGGGCGAGAGAAGAGATGGTCTTCCGGCAACGCCCGCGGAAGGAGCACGCGGGCGCACGCGGACACGCGCCGATGGCCTCTCTCTCTTTCTCTCTCCCTGTCGGCGTGTCACGTGGTCGTGACGGATGATCAGCTGACGCCATGTTTGGGTCAATACACCAATGGGGGTCGGCAGCAGTAGCCGGGCGCTCAGTTCTCTGACTTGATTATACCACGTATTCCAGTCACGCAGCTACCAGCAAAACTGCCACCGTGTGTTTCTTTCTTTGGTTCCTTACTGCGACTACAACTTTTAGGATCACAGCAGGAGACAAACTGTAATTTTGTTTCTAATGCGGTAGTATTTCTTTCTGCAGCCCCTTTTCTTAAGCTGCAACGGACTAGGACATCGGATTTTATTTTTTAGGTATAGGCTCTCGGGTTGAACGAGATTACAACTTTCAGTATTTTCTCTATCCAAAATTTAGGATATTTCAAAAACACTTGTGCCACATTTGGATGAGTGAATTCAGTAAAAACAAAAAGTAGCCACACCAGATAAAACATATGTATATTATTATGTCAAAGTGCTCATATGTGAGTATAAAACAGGCTTGTAATGACTATAATGCCAACACGAACCTCTTGTAACGCAGACGATTCTTCAAGCCATGTCGTAAATCAAAATTAAACGGAACGTTTTCAAGTCGGTGCCTTCTTCGTCAACATCATATTGTTCTACGCATGTTATTTGCGTTATCATATGTTAAGGAAGCTATGGTAATATAGCACGTTTTCATCCTGAATGATCCAATTTTCTCTTGCGAAATCATCAAATGTCATCCGTAACCTATCCAGGAACCAAGAGCTGTGTTTTCGTGTGCTTTTTTCTTTTCTTTCAGCATTAGCGAATTCTGTGCTTGGTTTTTGTGGCGAATGCATCGTACGTACATCACCTTCATTCGTGCAATACGTGTGTAATTATTGCAAAGTTGATTAAATGAACAAGCACAATTTCCTATGAAAACAACTATATAAATGAGTACAATAAACACTTGTGAACATGTAAGGTGGTATAAAATATTATATGCGACTTATCTAACTTGTAGATGTTCTGGTATGCTTATAGGGCTTATCCTTTAAGAACTACTTGTTTCATTAAGGCTATTGAATAAGCACTAATCATTTCGGTAATAAAATCATGACTGTTCTTATTGTAGCCTTTCTAAGAATAGTATATGATGTAAAAAAAAATAATAGAAAGAAGCTGCTATGCTCTAATATGAAAGAGCTCTACCCTTAGTTCACCACCCCTTTATTCAAACGTAAAATAGTTAATTTTATTTCCTCACACCTTTAACATACTCGTATCTTATTATTTTAATGTAAAATGTACGCTTTCGGAATGCATCTTTATTTTTTATTTTATCCCCACCTTTCACTCAGAAATATAGAGAGTACCGTGATTTTATAGTGACTACGGTCTTTGAAATCTCAAATGTACCTATATTTGTAGTAATTTATAATTATTTGGACGTTGTTTTGAAATCAAATAACGACCATAATAGTTCGTATTGCTGCATGTTCTCAGAGCTGTGTTTATGTTTGTCTACCTTTGAATACGTTCCTAACTTGTTGTGTTTGGCCAAGTTATATTAGAAGTTCTGTATTTTTATAACACACTTGGATTGGACAGTGTATCGTAGAGAAGTGTCCCATACCTCGTCCGACCGACCTTTTGTACCTACTCATTGGAGCTTCATTAAAACCACTAATAAATTTTCATGGATAAGTTGAGTGATTGATAAATAAAATGGATTGCTATTTTTCTTATGCAGTTGAAGCTTTGAAAAAAACAGTGAGTTAAATAACGCACGGGAACCGTAATGATACTTTCTTGGACCATGACCGTAATTCGCGTAATTGTACCACAGATTGGTATTGAATCATCATTTTAGGCACATTATCATATGTTATTGGGACAAGAGATCTCTATGCTAGTTATCTGCGAGCTTAATTTTTGCTGTGAAATTTGTAAAGCCTCTTTGGTCCTAGGAGACTACGTGCTTCGGTTCCGGTTTTGGTTCCTCTTCGGCACGAAGCGGAACCAAAATACGTTATCGCTCGACCACAACTGTTATGGTGTTGCTGTCACGTGCTGTCAACGAGCACGTGAAAGATCACAGCTTGCAAGCCCTAAAGTTCCTAATTAGCAACTCCAGCGACCTATAGAGGTTGCTACTCTCGACGAATATAGCGAAAACAGGTCATGCCGTGCCACGTGCCATGCTCAGCACACAACGCTCGGGAGCAGGCAAGCGTTGTATTCGAAATGGCCTGTCCCAATTTCTATGCACAACGTTCAAAACATGAGGCAGTCTGTTGGCGTAAGAGAGCTTCCAGTGGCTTATCTTTCGTGGAAGCAATGAAATAAATACCTACCGTCCTTATACCGCGCTGATGAACGCTGATTAATGCACAATGTAGGGTCTACATGGTCGCGTAGGGTAGGCTACGTTCAGAACGACCTAGGCAAAACACTGACACGAAAGATAGGACAGTCACCGGGACAACTGTTCGCCCTACAATATGAGAAGAAATGCAAGACGCACTTAATCCTTGAAACCTGATTCACATCCTGTGATTTTACTTGCGATTTCGCAGTTGCAACGTCGCTCGTGCGGCAAAAATAGCGGAGGCCCGACGTCGCAGCTTCAAATTCGCAAGCTAACTCGCACCATGCGAATCGGGCCTCAGGCCATTATGAGCCACGGTTTTTCTTGCGTCCCTGTTGCTGCTGCTGTTTTCGTTTCTGGGGACACAGCAGCAGCAATTTCACTCACTTTACTTCAGTGGCCGTCGAGCCAACCATCAACAATAGACCCCTTTCGAGATACTGCACTCTCTTGGCAGTAGTGCATTGAATCCCTGCACAATGGCGGACTTCATCCGCAACATCGCGGCACACTCTCTGCGTTTGGTTGAAGTAGAAGGCAAAAACTCACCCACGAAAAAAGTGATGAGCGGAATGACGTTGCACTTCCGACGCTGTTTGATAGACTCGTCGGCTCCTGTCGTTGGCCGCACTACGACATTTGCTTTCTTATGGAATGACTTGCGCGTTTCACGATATCAGTTGTTCCGCCATTATGCAGGGGTTCTGACTTTCTAATAATCGGCACGTGACTTTAGAAATGGGTCTATATGCAATGACGGACACCACAAGAGACTAGCAGAAATCGCACAAGGACCTGTTCGGGCCCGGTGCAGTGTTTTTCCGCTTCGTGGCGTCCGTTTTTTCGGGAGTCCCGAATACTGAAAGCAACGTGAACCATTGTGCTCAGATTTTCTCCTTGCCAACAGTCACCTTCAAATATTCTCCCCCCTCTCTCCAGACGACGCCATTTTTGAACGCGCCGGGAGGGAAAAGAGACAAGTACTGCGTGAGCGTATGGCTTACCTAGCATTTAATCAGTGACGACAAAGGTCGTCGCTGATTTTATTTAAAGACGGACTTCCGCCGAACGCTAGCGTGGTACACGTGCCCAGTAATTTCCTTGCGTTTGCCTCTTTAGGTGACATCAATAATTCAGTACTATGGCTTCGTCCTCTAGGAGGTGTCGCAGTGCAACGCTCAAAAATGGCGTCGTCTGCTGGGGGGCGATAGAGGGAGATAAGAATCTCTCCGTGTAGAGGAGGAACCGGCTTGTGGGGAGGAGGTTCGCGTAGCTTTAGCAAGCCCTACGTGTTTTGTGGACCAAGAATTAGTTTTTAACAGTAGTTTAGTGTCAGTAAGATAATTGATTCAGAGGCACATTAATCTCGAGTCGCACGGAGATCGCCACGAAGGGTAGACGAAACGAATTGAGAGCAATGTGTGGGAGTTGGATCGGATCACAGTTCTTTTGTTCGACTGAAATCACGTCCTTGAACTATTTTGGGGTGCTCACGCACATACAGTACATACTGTACGGATGCAAAAAAGCGCAACGTGTACAAGTAAGGCGAATCTAGCCACTTTAATCAAAGACAGGAAATCATTTTTGTTTGCGTTTTCATGATTCGATGGAACAAAATAATTATAAAACCCTAAATTGTCCAGTTGTGCAGCCTTAAAGTGCTTCAGATCTACCGAAAAATGCGTGATTGACCGCGGAAAAAAGGTTTGTGTGTGTGTGTTCGTGTGTGTGGGTTTTAATTCTATCTTAAATCTTTGTTCACCACTTAATAGGCGGCAAACATTTCAAAATCGAGGACCCAATTTAGACTCCGAATATAGCTTAATTACAGAAAACAGAAAGCTCCCGAATCACTGACCATACGTCTGAAAGTTGGAAGTTTTGCTTTTTGACTCCCCTCCTCTTCTTCTGCCGAAGCTTTGGCGTAGGTGAACTATCAATACCCCGCGGATAAAAGTTCGGCGGCACATCAACTCCCTTATCATATTGACAACGCACGTCAATGCATCTTCTAACCAGCTGAGATGGTCTCTGCGCCTGATGCAGGCTTTCCTTTTTTGCTGCCCTACAAAGCTTATTTATTTATTAATTAAACATTATACAGGTAAGTGCACGAGTGGACATATAAAATATATATGCGCATAAACAAGCTAAAAAGTATGTTTCACTCTATTATGTTTCTCCGTAATATAGCGTAAAAACGAGCGTCACCGGAACAGAAATAGAAAGTTATAGAATAGCGTAAAGACCCTTGCGTTAGCACTGCTTGCGGTGCGCGCAAGCTCTCAGCGGAACGCTGCGGAGCGCATCAAACCAGCGCTTTTAGTACAGAGGAACGCACGCGCAAGCAGTTGCAGCGCCATCTAGATGAACCCATGCACACTGCTCCAAGCAACCCAAGGCCGGCATTCGGTCAAGCCAACGTTAGCTGAAGCCAATCTGAGTCTCCCGCTGTCCCCCACGCAACGAGAACAACGAGACGGGAACACAGAGGAGCGCCGCGTACACACGCAAAAATCGATAACGAGCGCACTTACGTAAAGCTCGTGGCGTAGCGTCCGTATGGAGCATGCGCAGAGTGGAATACGCACGCTAACGTAAGCGCACAGTTCATGCGTTTGCTCCCTTAGGCAATACCTAAAGTGGCTGCAGTCGGTGACAGCTTAAGAGTTCAGGGGGAAGCTCCTCCCACCTCTTTCTACTTTAGCAGAGCGAACGGTGGAGAAGGGGTCGCCTCCTCTCCAGCGTTCGCACTGCTATAGTGGAAAGAGGTGAGAGGACTAGCTTCCACTTCACCCTTCACTGGTCACCGACTACAGACCGTTTTACTGACAGAGGGCAAGAGAGAAAGGGAGCAAGGGCTACCGGCGCTTTCCTTCTTACTGGTTAGTTATAAGATCGAGCGGAAGACGCGAATGAACGCCTTGGACGCGTGTATTGCTTCTAGTTCGCTTGTTTTTCTGGATTTTTTTTCGCGGTTTCCTTTATTTTCTTATTCTCAGATTTAGTTAGAGCTACAGTAAGTTACAGCTCAGGAAGTAAGGGCGAGAGAAAGGCAGGCTGGGGAGGGAGAAGCAGATGGAACGCTGGAGAGGAGGCTTTCTCCTCCCTGGCCTCCCTTTTCCTCGCCCTACTTTCTTGAGTTGCAAACAGACTACGGCGCATCCGATAACGACAATCGGCTGGTCATCGAGACATCATTGTTCGGTAATAGGCTGCACGAATAACAATTGAAAGTGCAGAATATTATCGGAGGACATATGTATCACGCACGGGATCCGTCAAGGCAACTGCGGCTGCAATGACCTCAAACTTCATCGCTTTTCAAATGACCATGACCTCTGGCGGCAGTGGGTTGTGTCCGTAAACCGAAAATAAATTTCGCAACGCCATTCTCTCGAGTGTGCTCTAAACATTTTGCGAAAGGGGCGAGCACCGAACTTGACATGGGGCACGCTCGCAAGGTGCGTGCAAGTTTTCTCGTGAGAATCGCTCTTTCAGCTTGTAACTTGATTTCAAAAAAGCTTTTGACAAAGTACCTCATCACCGTCTTATGTTAAAACTACGCTCATTAAAAATAGACCCGTTTGTAACGGAATGGATTGCAGGTTTCCTTTCTAACCGAACTCAATGCATTCATTATGAAAGTAAAGATTCGTCACCCCAACAAGTAAAATCGGGCGTGCCTCAGGGAACCGTGCTTGGTCCACTACTTTTTCTGATATATGTTAACGACCTGCCTACTCGTATTCAGTCCACGATAAGATTATATGCCGACGATTGTGTTTTATACCGAAAAATACAGGGCCTGGATGACTGTACGCTTTTGCAGAGTGATCTGATGTTTCTCGAGACGTGGTGTGAAGAGTGGCAGTTGCAAATTAACGTTTCCGAAACAAAATATCTGAACTTCAATAATAAACGCACATCAACACAATTTAACTACACCCTTTTCAGTGTCCCTATTGAAAATGTTCATACATATAAATATCTCGGACTTCATTTCACGCCCAACCTTTCATGGGAACCACATATTAACCACGTCACGGCAAAGGCTAATCAAACTTTAGGCTTTCTAAGACGTCACTTACACTTGGCAACACGGGAAACAAAACTGATTGCATACACATCTCTTCTTCGTCCAAAGCTGGAATACGCATCTCTCATCTGGAACCCGCATCAGTCATATCTCATTGACAAGTTAGAAGCCATTCAAAATCGAGCCACCCGCTTCGTTCTCCGAAATTATACCCGTACAAGTATAACAACACTAAAACAACAAACTAATATACCCCTTCTTGCAGACCGACGTAAAATAACTCGACTAACTGCCCTTCATCATCTGTACTATCATTCACCCTCAAAGAAAGAAAAATATTGCCCAGCTGCCAACCACGTCTCGGCACGCACAGACCATTCACAGAAACTTCAGCTCGTTACTCCTAGAACTAACACCTTCAAATTTTCTCCGTTGCAGTTATCTATATCAGACTGGAATTCCCTCCCCGACGACATCGTAACAGTAAAAGAATCCATTAGATTTCGTTCCGCAATTGCCACTCTTTACAATACGTAAGAAAGAGCGGAAAGAGGAAAGGATTCCTAACTCTTGTTGATTTGTATTTGTATTGTTGTTTTTGCCCCCCCTTATGTAAAGCCCCTACCGGGCGCTATAAGGGTATATTAAATGAAATGAAATGAAATGAAATGAAACTTTTCATAACCTTATTTATCTTGTGAGAAGCCGAGGAGGGACAAGCCACGGGAGAGACACGTGATGGGCGGTCGAGTGGTGCTGGAGACCGGCGCGCGAAAGTGCGAGAGAAGGAGCGAGAAAGAAGGGCCGCAACGGGGCAAGCCTCAACGATTCGGCGGAACAAAAGACCGAGCCAGCCCCGGGGAAGACGCGGTCAGGCACCGAGGAACAGTAAATCGTTTATTCACATCTCCCCTAACGTGTGACTTCTTGGGAGGGCGGAACAGGCGGAGACCGATTGGGCGGCACTATTATTGAGCGAGCCACAATCTTAACGTTGATATTTTGCAGTGGTGATATTGACTAAATTTTATCATCTGCAACGCTTAGTACTCAACGCTCAATTCCGCCGCCGGGTGTGGCTGAAAATTGTCAGATAGTTCTATCGGTTTTCTTGAATCGCGATCTCCTGAGCGATACCGGAGAGCCGTGAACCTATAGGTTGACCGTCACAACGCAACTTACTCAGCGACAACTTTTCTTGGCAATGTAGCGGAAGGTACAGGCACGCGTTCCCTCTCCCATTTCGAGCGCTGAATAAAGCTTTGCGCAGGGTCTTCTCCGCTCCCCGGAATTGCCAAGAAAAGTTGTCGCGGAGTATAGATTCTTCTTATTTTAAAAATTAGTACATAATGTAACCGGATAGAAACCTTCAATTTCTGTTGCTAAAAGTTTACCTACACTTCCCCCCCCCCTCCCCCCCCCCCCCCCCCCCTCTTCCTGCCTACGCCACTGACCTGGTCGGAGGATGTAAGTACTGTTAAAATGGTTCCCAGCCTTAGCCGTTTTGTTTTGGAAAAGTCTAATTCATTTCTTCCATTTGGAAAAAGTTTATTTTTCTATCGTTATTGTTTTATCAATATTAGAGGGTTTTAGTAGATCGTTCCTATAACGATACGATAACCATACGATACCGATACACAGAACAGGTGCGCATTCCTGTTCTGTGTATCGGTATCGTATGGTTTTCGTAGAACGATCTACTAAAACTCTCTAATATATATTATTCTGTATTCTATCATACACAGTCTGTGTTTTTTAAACCTCGTTCATATATCTTTTTTTTTTCGTACTTCCTGCCCCCTACAATAATGTTTAAACAAGACGTAGGTTATTCTAGATATAAATAAATAGAAAATGTGTAAATACAACGGCTTCTGGACGTAGTTTTAAATATAGCTGTACGATCACATGGGGGAGGCGCTGAATAGTAAACCAGACTTGAGTCAGTCAAATAAACAAAGTTATGATTACCAGTTCAACATAACCAATGCTTTTCATCTTCGCTGCTATCGGAATTAGGATAGAGCAGAAGTGAACCGGAACGACGTGGTGTGTACACTGCGCTACTATTAGCGAGACCACGATGTCAGATATCTTTTACGACCTACTGAGGAAGCGCACTCGCGCTCAACAAATGTTACCGCTTATGTTGGTGCTCCGAACGAGCTCTTTCCACTGCACTTGTAGTTTCGATGAACCAAGTAATTCCAGCAGAAAGACTAGAACAGTATTTTGTCATACCTGACAAAATCGCCATACGTAGAGTACGCTTTTGGGTCGGTAAATCTCCGTACAACCATTTATTCACCAAGATGCATACCATGACTTCCGACAATAACGTCATTGGTAGTTGCTGTGGTAACATGATGGGATCGCTCACGTCATATAATGGGATAACTAGGCCGCCACCCGCGAGCAAACCCTCTGTAGCGCTAGCACTATTCACGACTCCAGCAAAACGGACGCCACCAAGGGGGAAAACCGGAAATTAGCCGGAACAGGTCGCTTTGCGCCTCTCCGCATCTCTGGCGGTTTTCGTGGGCTCGTGTTGTCGGCGCGGTGGCGAACAATGTAATTTCACGAAGGTCCAAATATTTCTTAAGTTTGCCTGAGTGTTCATTAGTGTCCTCAGTAGATTGTTTCCTTCCATCACATGTTTGAAAGCCCGTTTACCCCACAACACACGGTCGCGTGCTTTCGATTTCTTCGATGAGGAGGAATCACGGAAAAACGTTGTGATTTCCTGTCTGTCTCGAATCACAATCAAAGTGACGACTACTTGGTAACTGATAAATGGTTTCTTTATAAGGATGTAGAACAGTGGACTGAGGACGACAGACGAGGTGTTTCACTGGAGGGAACCCCAATGTTGCAGTCAAGTGAATGGGAAGGTTTGATAGCTGTTTTTCCTGAGTTTGGTAGTGTTCGACTAGCTTCAAGATTGAGCCACCCACGCCGGTTGGTGCGTCGGCTATTCATGTTGGCTGCTTTTCGCCGGAAAGCCTCTGGGCCACACCGAAGGTGTTATGCTGATTTCGCAATTACTTGATTCCGGAAAACCTGCTCACTGCATAAGATTAATTAGGGAAATTGTCTGCTTTCAAAAGGTGGGGGACGCGTCTCGCAAAGTACGAAGCTGTCACAACATTATGATCTATCGCGCCTCCAATATTTATATCATACCCCCGTCAAAGCCAGCTGCAATATGCGTCTACATTGCTCAGGTTGTTCAGCCACAAAAAATACTCATTTTCTCCGTTCAGGATTCGAAGTCAAGTTCAATGCAGAGAGGTTCTGCGTGAGTTTACGATGAAGACTCTCTTCAGTTTGTCCGCATCCGTGTCCGTGCTGCCGGCTTGAACAATTTGGCTGAGTTTAAAGGGCCTCTGACAGGCCAAAAAAAAATTTTTTTTTTCATGCTAGGCGTTGAATTGGCATATCAAGACATTACAAAAAAATTGTTTCACTATAGAGTTGCGTAGTTTTTGTATAGAAAATAGAAATATGAGGCCCAATTCAAAGTTCCCGCCGTGCACTGTGACGTAACAGTGTACCGCAAGGTGTCGGGGCGGTCAGAAGGGAGGCATCGCCGGAAGTCACGTGAGTTTTATCCCTCCTCGTGCTTACCGCGAGCGCGTGTAATATTTTTTTAAAATATTTTTGTTAATCTCCGCACCTCCACGAGCGATCCAAGCAGACAAGGTTTCTTTTATTTGCTTTTCATCGCTTAATGTTGCTGTAAAGCTAGAAGAAGCGGAGTCAGTGAATGGACCTTTTGTAGAAATACGCGGTGCGCATGCGTGGAGTATTTCATGCGCCTGGGTTCGAGAGTATCTAGTTCCAAACAATCCGCCATCTTGCATTTCTCGCCTTTGAGCGGTTTCGTTGTGTCGACCTCGGGGCGGAAGATTACGCACGATGGGGACAAAGGTGAGCTTGGGGGAGCCGTATCTCAGTCACATCGCCTCAATGGGTGAACAGAATGTAGCTGACGTTTTGGGTGTGGAACGGGTGGGAGAGGCCTTGGGCGCGCGTTGTTTTCCAGTCACCTAGTCTCGAACCGATTCGCGTGTCTAGGTGGCAGCACATATTCGCCAAGAGGTCCATTGACGTGATCAACTACAATGCCTAGAAGGTGCTGTGTGAGGGACTGTCCCGGTATTTCAGCAACTGAAGAAGAGATCACACTGCATGCATTTCTGAGAGACATACATCGGCCGCATGAGCACCCAGTAAACAAGTTCTACTCATGTTGTAGACAAAATACGTACTTTGTGCTCGACGTTTACTTGTACTTGGTACACTCACCAGTTCGTATTCTTTAGACGGCAGGCATCTACAGCCTGGAGAGTATCCGATGATTCAACGACCTCGGTGTCTCAACCTTCAGCAGTGCGATCGGGCGTGTCTTATGCTAGCAATCCTAATTTCTGCGAGCGTTCTACATTTTTTTTTCAAAACTTGATAGCTTGTTTTGCGCCCAGTATAGCCCTGTATCATCGGACTGACGGCATGCACTTGTACACTGGCTTGTACTCGCAACGCTTTCATCATTGACCTCCATCACGTCGATCCACTGACTCTTCGTCCTCAAATTTTACAGCACGCAAACTAACCAACGGTGCAGGGATAAAGAGCAAGTGGAACTGAAACTTCGTTTTCTACGATCGCTCGTACGAAGAGCAGAATAATAAAAAGAAAAAAAGTCTTAGGCACGGTCGCGGAGAGCACGAGGAGTGAAACTCACGCGACTTCCGGTTAACCCACTTTTAGTGACGTAGCTCGATGCCTCCTTTCTGACCGCCCCGACACCTTGCGGTACACTGCTACGTCACAGTGCACGGCGGGAACTTTGAATTGGGCTTCGTATTTCTATTTTTTATAAAAAAACTACGCAACTCTATAGTGAAACAATTTTTTTGTAATGTCCTGATATGCCATTGCAACGTTTAGCGTGAAAAAAAAAATTTTTTTTTTTTGGCGTGTCAGAGGCCGTTTAAGTAGTCCCTCTCTGTCTGTCAAATATACTTTTATTTAGCATGTCACCTAATAGCTAGTCAAATAAGCTCATATTTCAACCCGAAGAATATAGTAATATCACTTTAGTGGGACACAGTACGTAATATAATACGTAACCCGCACATTCGTCAAAATGACTTCTCGATTGCCACTAAAACCTGAATTGAAATACGAGTATTAACTACTCAGTGGGGCGTCAGCAGGTTAACATGCTCCTTGGCTCAAGAAGCGCTTGCTTAATTGTCGTAATTTTCCTGCAGCCTGTGTTGTTGACCGAGCAGACGACTGGAGCTGTTTCTTAAACGCGGATACGCACAAAAGCTCGATTTAGCGGACAGATAAGTCGCATGGTCGAGGCATGCGAGTTACCTGAAAATTACTTTCGGTGGAGCAATTCTGTAGTCACCGCCGCTTTCCTAAACTAATCAAAACTGATTAGAGTCCATTACCCTCTCCCCAGAGCCTATAGTTTCGGTTTTGAATGAAATCTTGCAACAAAAGTTTGACATGAACAGGACAAAATGCACCGGGAAAACAAAACTATGTTCTGCAAGTTTATGTGCACCGGCTACACTTAACTGTTGCAGTTCAAATATCTATAAAATAGGGCATTAAACAACAACAAAAAAGTTTTTAAATTGAGTGCGTTACCCGTTCAGCCGGCCCGGCCGACCCGACGCGACCTGTTCTCAGCCGCCATGTTTGTTTGGTGGTGGCGCCCCCTATAGGTCGCTGGAGTCGCGAATTGCAATGGTATAACCAAAGTTTGAGCGGCTGATCCAAATCAACAAAATCCACTTAATTCGGCGGGCGACACATCGCTCGCCCAATTTAGCGGTCACTTAACCACCGTGGTCACGTCACGCAACATGGTCATGCGAGTCTGAGGACGGTACGACACGAGAGCGTCATGGAGGCAATTTTTATCCGTAGGGTTATTCTGCGATGATGGAGAGCACAGCCCGCACCGAACCAACGTCTTTTAGAATAACCGAGGCACGCGAATATCCTCCTCTTTCTACGCGGAACGGCATCATGGTCGGATGGCGCCAACCCAGCAAGTGCCACCCGAACCCGATCCCGAGCGTCGTTCGACGCGTTCATTGGACACAAGGCCCATCCGAACGCTCACCCAGCATTCGTGTCGATTCTGTGTCTGCACTCAATGTGATGACGTCAACACTCTATTGCACAGGCCTTGACTATCCTGGATTGCGTTGACTGAAGTGTCCGCGCGTGTCTGCTTCTTTCTTCGGTAACCACACCCGTTCTTTTCTTAAAGGTATGTTTTTCAAGTATCCGGATCCCGTGAATGTTCCTCGAAGGCTTGGGCAATCTCACGCCCGTGTACTTCTCTTTTTAACGTAAACAGCGACTAACGACGTTTTTTTGTGTTTGACATATGTTGTCATACTTGTGAGTCCCCTGTTTCTTTGGCACAACTATCAGCCATACAATCTTATACCGTTTCACACACAACGCAAAACAAGGAGATATACAGTCATTTCTCGTTAATATGGACCCCGTTAATACGGATACCCCGCTATATGGACGCCACTTTCGGGGACAAACCGGGAAAATACATGCATTTTTGTCTTGTTATTATGGAGTACTCACATTATGGACGATTGTTTACAGGAACGCAGGTGTCCATATTAACGAGACATCACTGTAGTAGCACCAAAACCTCCCAAGCCACCCTCGCGAAATGCTGCCTGACCAGTCTCCTGGCACCGCTGTGACTGGCAGCGCCACCCCAGGCCCCTGCGGCAGAACTGGGCCACACGACACCTAGCTACTATTAGCGGCGAGATGTTTTGGTAGCGCCCTCGTACGGTTCCCTCTCGTGACGTCATTACCTTGCGAACAACAAGTTCGATGGGGCTTCTAATGAGCATGGTGGAAGCTTAAAATCATTGAGCTCTGAAACCACCACTGCCAATACCTTAAAATTTAGAGTTCTTACATTGCTTTTATTTCTGTGGATGAGAAAGCCTTCGCTGACGTCATAGTCAGCCTTCGGCCAATCGTGGAAGACTGACCACAGCAACGCTTTCGATCGCGCACGTCACCAATAGAGACGCCGACGCGGTCGGCATACCTCCCAGTTCTAGTACACCCTAGCTTTACCGCTGAATTTGTTCACGTCACTAAAAGAGGATACCGCAGGGCACCGATTGGAAAGGAGTGCTGCGTCTATGTTTCAACTCCTGTACAATCTGCGAGAACACGAATCCCAGCCGAACGCTGACACAGCAGTAAGTTCGATCTGTGCCCTACGGTGGTCTCTTCTAGTGACGCAGGAAAATGCATCACTTAGGCCTTCTTATCTGGGAGCTGTTGCTTCATCCCAAACTGACTCTCTCTCTCTCTCAACAGGAGCAGTCATAATTGTCTCTTCAGTACGAACGAACTTCTTCCCGAAGAACGATCGGAACTGACGAAATCCCCACGAATCTCGCCGGTCAGCTGCCTGTGACTGACTATTGGCGACTTTAGCGAAATCGACGGCAGCTAGCGGCCAGAGCACAATATTTAGGCGGCAGGTTCGCTCGCCAGCTTTCTAGAGTTAATCAGGAATTCACTGCGCTTGGCGGTCTAAAGACGAAGTCGTGAAAGTGATAAAAACAAAGAAAAGAAAGTGATGAAAATCGTAGATACGCGGCTTGCACGTGATGTCGCATCAAGCTGGTGCTCATTCCTACATTTTTTTTTTTTTTTGCCGAGATAAACAAATTTAGAGGTGAGAAATGTACGCAGCAAAAGGTACGCGCTCACCCAACATTCGTTATAACCGTTGTTCCATCGAGAAACAAAGAAGTTTTGAGCAGTATTCATGTGCTGCGCGGAGTATTCTTTACAAGATTTGGTCGTTGAAGGAACAAAACGATGGTTTTGGCTTATTACACATGTACGCCTGACTACAATAGCACAAAGCTAATCTAAGATGCACATATATAAAACTTGATAGACCTTTTTGCTAAATTATTCAGGCACCAAGAAGTATGCTGGGAACGTATGGTACACGCGCTGCACGCGATCGACTTCTTCGTATAAAAGATTCGAAGCAAATAACCAGAGTAAAGGCTGAACTTAGGGTGCCTTCGCTGAACTCCGTGGAACGAATTATGTGACGAATAACTGGCGAACGCCGCCCGACGGCACGCTCGCTTTGCGCGCGACGTAGCAGCCACTGTGTTCATTCTACGCGCAGAGCAAAAGCCGCCGGGCAAAATTCGTCGGTTATTCGCAGCATATTCGTCCCATGGAGTTCAGCCTTAAGGCGTTGTGGAATGCACGTGCAAAGTGCCATTTGTTTCACATTTTTGCTTTTGATCAGTTTCTCCTGTTGACGCCAGCACGTACAGCGCGTATAACTACGTTCCCAGATTTCCCTGTTCAAGATTTGGGTAATGTGGCAAAAGGTCCATTCAACACATGAAGGGGGGAACAAGTAACGCTCCGGGAGGTTAACAACAGTATAGTTGAGGTGAATTCGAGTATAGAATGATCAAGACCTAGCATTTCGACGTCAGCACAGTGAGATTGAAGGCAGGCACAGGTTGGACGCGAGTCTGACGTCAGTGTTTGAACTGGGCTCGTATCCAGTCAACGTGTCAAAAGCCTCTCGGCGTCGGTTCAAGTGCAGAGTTGATACCATCTCAGTGTAACGATGCTACGTGGAGTGTACGTAGACTGTACGTGGAGGGAGAGGACTGACTTCGGTTATTCTAGAGACGCTACGGTTCGTTTCGCCTTATGTCTAGACGCAGCTGACGCTACGAGTTTACGGCACCAATCAAACAGCGTCAAAAACACCCCATCATGGTGTTTGTCATATTTCTGTACGTGTTCAATCATCGCTGAACCAATGATAAACAGAGAAGGCACACTGACATGCGGTTTCGGCGTGGCTTGATTGGTCCCATTACTTCGTAGGGTCGGCTGCGTCTGGACTTAAAGGGGTCATGAAACGATATCGGGCTGGAATGTTCATGACTTTGCAGAAACGTACTGGTCCTAGTCAGGCCGAAGTATACTCGCACGGACCCCCAATAATTCAGAAGCTTCTTTGTCGCGGTAAAATTGTGAGGATAAAAGGGATTTTTTTTCTTCAATCTTACCTTCGCAAAGCTTGATGGCTTAAATGTGGGATCGAAACCACCCGCCTGACGACAGTCGAGCGCGGCTCATGGATGGGACACGAGAACTGCGTAAGCGTCCGACTTCGGCTCGTACCAGTCAATGCCTCGGCGGACACTCGGATAGTGGCTCCTGTCCAACCACTGCGCTGATGAGAATACCCGAACTCTTGTTAACGTAGCAGCTTGGGCTAGTTGGTTGCACATTATTACACACACCACAGCGCACTATAGCAAACAACACTCACTCCCTTCCACACGAAAAATAAAGCAAAATTAAAAAAAAAACGCGCTGACTGACAACTCATTTTATAGAACTTTGTCTTCTTCAACATCTAGCAACACCGAATTTTCCCAAATCACGCGCGCAAATCTCCTATACCCGTTTTCACCTCAAGAACCGTAGTAAAAAAAGTCCGGCTCCTCGCGGAGCATTACTACTTTTCTCTTTTATGAGGGGAATTAATACATATGTAGGTGCATTTTTGATTAGATATGTGTTATCTAATTAAGACGTATACGTTTCAAACGCCAAAAGCATTGTATCTTCCTCCGACAACCAAATCTTGTACGACGTAGTACAAGTTAGTTAAGGAGACACTCTATTTAACTAATGTAAGGCCCATTCTCGAATATGCCTGTGTACTGTGGGACCCGCAGACACAGTACCTTTGTGATAACCTTGAAAGAGTTCAAAACCGGGCAGCGAGGTTTGTGACCGGAAATTATGATTACACTGTAAGCTCGAATCACCTAAAAGACTATCTTGGATGGAAACCGCTAAAATGCCGGAGATTTGCCCTACGCTTAAAACTATTTCATAATATATTTAATAACAAAACAGGCATAAACAAGGAATCATTTCTTCAATCACCTCACTTTATATCACGAAGGGTGGATCATCAAAATAAGGTTCGCGAATTTTCATGCCGAACTAATATTTTCAAACACTCTTTTTTTCCTCTTACTACTCATCAATGGAACTGCCTGCCCGAGTCGCATGTCCTAATATCATCAAACGCTGCATTTTTTTCCAAACTTATTGAAGAGTACTTGTAACTTGTCGTCTGATTGTGTCAAGTGTGCTATTTATGTATAAAAATGTTATATTGTACTGTTCCTACATTTTTGTAAATTTTTGATCGTTACCTTGATTTTGTGTTATTTTTTCCTCACTGTAATCCCCCCCCCCCCCTTCTGTAATGCCTCCGGGCGCTGAAGGGTATATTGAATAAATAAATAAATAAATAAATAAACTACTTCGACCGGCGTATGAACAATGCGCAAAACGTCCTTTTTTCTTGAGGTGAAAACGAGTATAGATGCCTAAAATTTCTTTCTCTTTTTCTGTCAGGTGTAAAGAAGGTGTACTAATACAGGTGTTAGAATTCCTGACGATAAGTTCTGCTTTGATAATTTCTCGTGTTAATTGGTTACTGTTCCTACCTAAAATGGTACAGGATGGCAGTTGAACGTCGCACCCGCAATCACGGCAGTGTATGCCTAGATGGCCTGATTTGGCTCTGGTGCTGTTGGTCTTGTGTTCCCGGAGCCTATCATTGAGGCATCGTCCGGTCTGACCTATGTACACTTTCCCGCACGAGAGGGGAAATGAGTACCCCACTTCATCAGCACACTCAACGAACCTGTTCTGATGGTTTTTGGTGCATCAAACTGTTCGGTGGGAAACAGGCGAGCTGACTTGTTTACACAAGTTGCCAAGCTTATTGGGTGCAGTGAAGACGACATTGATGTTGAATTTGTTTGCGATTTTCTTGATGCCATGGGAGAACCTGTGGAAGTATGGAAGAACGACAGGTCTCGTAGATCTGTCTCTGGCTCTTGGTGTGACATATGTTCTCTTATTTTTTTGTTTTCAAGATGCTCTCTGCAATCGATGTTAATAACGACATGGGATATCCGGCGGATGTTAATCGGGAAATTTGCGCATCAAAGCTGTCTGAAATAGATTTCTCGCAGGATTTTTGAAGAGAGTTGTTTAGACATAATTTGACGATTCCTCTTTTGACCAGCTTAGAATGTGCCGAATTGTACGGAAGAATTGGTGTTTTACCCCTTGGCTCATACTTCCAGCAGATATGAGTATGTTGTAAATTGATCTTGAGATCGAGGAATCTGGACGCCGAGAACAGTAATGTTCCAACCACTGTAGCTGGTGTTCTATCAACATTTAAAAACTGCCTAAATCCACTGAACATTACCCATGAGCTTCCGGAAGACAGATCAATCCGATTCCTCGATCTCAGGCTCAATTTACAACACACTCATATCTGCTGGAAGTATGAGCCAAGGGGTAAAAAACCAATTCTTCCGTACAATTCGGCACATTCTAAGCTGGTCAAAAGAGGAATCGTCAAATTATGTCGAAACAACTCTCTTCAAAAATCCTGCGAGCACTCTATTTCAGACAGCTTTGATGCGCAAATTTCCCGATTAACATCCGCCGGATATCCCATGTCGTTATTAACATCGATTGCAGAGAGCATCTTGAAAACAAAAAATAACGGAACATATGTCACACCAAGGGCCAGAGACAGATCTACGAGACCTGTCGTTCTTCCATACTTCCACAGGTTCTCCCATGGCATCAAGAAAATCGCAAACAAATTCAACATCAATGTCGTCTTCACTGCACCCAATGCGGAGGGCAAGTTCGTCTGCTTCTTGCGCAGGGGGTAGCGGTGACGTCAGAACGCCGAGCCCTGATTGGCTGATCGCGACCCCCCTATCTGAGCGTCGTCTGCTCCTTTGCAACGTCGTCTGCGTCTGTCTTACCTTTCCTGCGACTTGCGGAAGTGCAGAGGCCAGATTCACAAAACCATCTTACGCCAAAAGAGTGCGTAAGACAAAACGTGAGAACAAATTCGTATTCACGAAACGAAATTATCGTAAGTTTTGCTCAGGTTACGACGGAATCCTACGACGATCAACTCAGCATGGCCGACAGCGTCGCTCAGTTACTGGGTCGCGACGATCAACGGACGTTTATTTTTGTACGTGCTCTTCTCACGCGTCCCGACTGCAAGCAGCAAGAAAAAAAGTAAAAAGTACTTGAAATAAACCACGACGAACAAGAACGCTGGATCCACAAACACCCGGGAAATGCTCCAACGGCCACGATTCCACCGACCCGAGTAAGCCAGCTCGGCAGATAGGCCTAGCAGGCACAGCGGTGCTCCGACGGTCCTTGGCCAAGACCGTCTGCCCACGACCTGCTGGCGTGCTGAATGGAATATGCCCGCGAGACCCTTGTGAACTCTTCAATCTCTTCCTCTTGTCATCACCTTGTTTTCCGAGGCAGCGGTGACTCTCGCCGGTGAAAAAGCGGTGAATCTCCGACAGACGCAGGAAAGGTAAAGCAGCCATCGCTTTGACTAGCAGACGCAAAGCAGACGACGTTAACTGCGCCAACCCGCCGACGCCGTTAAAGAGTGAGGAATCTCGCCGCACACGAAACGTGGGAAAAAAGTATTTGGGAGGGAACTTGCGGACACTAACACGCTCACTCTCGGTTCTTAGGAAACAAACCTCGGCGCCTCGGGACACCTCGTCAGTGAGTCCTTTGACTTCTCTCCTTAATGCGCGTCTGCTAGTTGTTAAAAACAACGTACCGCTCGATTTAAGCTTGGCAACTTGTGTAAACAAGTCAGCTCGCCTGTTTCCCACCGAACAGTTTGATGCACCAAAAACCATCAGAACAGGTTCGTTGAGTGTGCTGATGAAGTGGTGTACTCATTTCCCCTCTCGTGCGGGAAAGTGTACATAGGTCAGACCGGACGATGCCTCAATGATAGGCTCCGGGAACACAAGACCAACAGCACCAGAGCCAAATCAGGCCATCTAGGCATACACTGCCGTGATTGCGGGTGCGACGTTCAACTGCCATCCTGTACCATTTTAGGTAGGAACAGTAACCAATTAACATGAGAAATTATCGAAGCAGAACTTATCGCCAGGAATTCTAACACCTGTATTAGTACACCTTCTTTACACCTGACAGAAAAAGAGAAAGAAATTTTAGGCATCTACGAGATTTGCGCGCGTGATTTGGGAAAATTCGGTGTTGCTAGAGGTTGAAGAAGACAAAGTTCTATAAAATGAGTTGTCAGTCAGCGCGGTTTGTTTGAAGTTTGCTTTATTTTTCGTGTGTAAGGGAGTGAGTGTTGTTTGCTATAGTGCGCTGTGGTGTGTGTAATAACCCGAACTCTAACAATACCTTGAGCTCAGCACGCGTTTTCTGCTTTGCCAACCCAAGCGCCTGGGTATGATTAACGTTGGCGGCATAGGATAGGTACCAGGCCACGTGGCCGCTTGTTCTAGCTCGGAGTTGGGGGGATGAAGGATGCTCATATTTTTCGAATTTTATAGGCGACTGTCATTGCCTAGAAAGGAAAACAAAGGCAAGTTTATTCAGTTATCAACGTCAGGGAGTGATTCTAAATAGTATTTAGCGAAAGCAAAAAAATCGTCTCAAGGCTCCATTAAAATAAACGAGTTAAAGGTTAATTATACTCTGTTTCATACTTAGCGTGCAACGCTGTCAAAGCTACTGGCGCGAGCGCGTGGCTCGAGCGCGTGGCGCGAGCGCGTGGCTCGCTATGGTTTCGTTTGCGCGAGAACTCGTGCAAATAATCAACGAGATCAAGCCCCACGCTCGCGCCAGTAGCTTTGACAGCATTGCATGCTAAGTATGAAACAGAGTATAGAGAGTATTTTTATCCCATGAATCTGAATATCACGTTTGTTTTCACCGAAAATGTAACTAAACGCGAGAAAACACGAAAAACCTCCGACCAGTCGTTACGTCAGACCGACCGTCAGACCGGCAGACCTTTCGGCCGCCAAGCGCGTGCCGCTCGTGTGGGCAGCGCGTGCAATTGCAAGCTTGCCAGGTAATTCCCCCGCAAAAACACCAGTCGTGAGGCTCTTTTTTTAACCTTTTTGAAAATAGCATGAGTGCGCTTGCATAGCTTCCGTAGGTGCTGAAGATGCGCGAAAGCGGAGATTCCGGAAACTCCTAATATGACCTCAAGTTCCGTAAAGGAGGGGCTTTAGTGGTACATTGAAAATGATTTTCTGCAGCCTCCGTGCTCCAAATTGAAAAAAAAAATAATCTCGATACTCGTGATCCTGAAAGACAAATGGAGATGATTTAAATGTTTTTTCTCAAGTACAGAACCGCTTCAGTTTCCCTTCAATCTGAAACAAAGTTTATACTCATGAACCGCAAAGTTTGAGCATGAATTTTTGCGTAGCGCGTCGGTTGGACTCCTTCGACACGCGCCCCGTCGCGAAACTGGAATCAGTGCGCTCCGTAAACTTCGGCCCCAATTTTGCGTTTGACAAGTCATGCGCCCTAGGTTCTAGGCGGTGGTAACTCAGCAGCAAGGTCACCACGATGGTAGCTGACGTGACGTCCGTGCAAGCGGTATAGCAGTACAACGACCGACACGCCTAAAAATAATTGGGAGTGTACGGGAAGGTTTCGTTATTGGAAAAGGCTGAGTCAAGATTACAAACAGCACGGCGACGTGTGAAACTTGGAATGCGAGTCTTTTCTTTTTTTACGCACTATATTCATTCCAATTTGATGACGATCAAAGTAGGGTCTGGAAATTAAAGGTATTTTTCGAAGTCACTTTACGATCAAACTTACCTAGCTATCGAAACGAAGTAATGACGTTTTATTTAATATCAACAATGTGGTATTCCTTATCCACCTGGGAAAGCTTGTTCGTGCTAACCGTGTCGCATTTTGTACCTTCTGAACATGTATTAGTACAATCTATTGAAATACAAAGTGAGGGAAAAAAATAGAGTCACACAGACACAGTGGGAAAGAAGCTAGGAGAGCGAAGGAGAAAGAACCAGCGCTTCCAGGCAACGCAGGGAAAGGTCACTGACCCCTCCCTCGCTGTCCCTCTCCCCCTTTTTCTTTTTACCTCGGCTAAATCGATCTGAGTACGAATAATCGTCGCACGTCCTCGGGGCCTTGTCGCCATGCTGTGCACACGGGACTGATTCCAAGCTTCTCCACCAATTTTGCGCGCATGGCACATATTCGTCACAGCCTAAGCTACGACTTTCCCGTGCTGCATTGCAAATCGCCGATGAACGTACGGCTAATGTAATTCTAAAGGATCTGGGAAAACGCTATAGACATTGAGTGTCATATATTGCGTACTTTATATTTACGTTCCAGTTGTATTGAGTGGAAGACACATAACGTGTAGACATCACCTGTTGGCCAGCCTTACAATGAACGGGACGTGAATAATGGAACGTTTGGGGCACATTAAAATCAGTTCTTATTCAGACAATCGACCGGTAATGCAGTTGTCTGACGAGGCGACAGTGCAGTTTTTTGTATGCCATAGTCAGTGCGTATTTTTTTCCTACATTCACGCACGCAATCACGCATACATTTTTCGTATGGCGAAAAATGTATGCGTGATTTTTTCAACCACGGGAAAAATAAGGGCTGTTATGGCGACAACACCAAGGTGTCACTACGCCTTTACTTCTCCTATTGACAGAAATCTGCTGACCCTACAGGTCTAGAGCTGTAACCGAAAGGCGCGCCATGAATAGATGAATGGACACATATGCCTGAACCCTTTTAATCGGGCGGTGGCTTGCGCGGCTGGGGGAGAAAAAGGTAACTCTGCACGGAAATATCCGGCAAGCAACGACTGGACACGTGTACTGCGTTCCGGTTCAGAAGGGGACTTGGACACTGGAGCTTTATGCCCGATTTAATAAAGGCGACGTTGGAAAACCTTCCTACATGCTGCAAGAAGTTCGTCCCAGAGAGTGACCCCTGTACAAGTCAAGTCAATTCAATTCACAGTTTTTAGAATATGGCAACTTAAGAACTACCGGACTTAGCTGACTATATTACTCTTAATATTGCTTCATGATTGATTCTTGGCTTACTTTGTCGGGTGATATTGCGATTTCACAGTCTGCCCAGTGATAAGGACGGGACCACGTTTGGCTAAGCCCTTCTTAACATGTTAAAAAATGATTTTAATATGCTGGCTCTCACTGACTTCACAACGCAAGTTACTTTACGGCAACAAAAATAAATAAATCCGTTTGTATTTAACTTTAGCATGAAGTAATCCATGATGATTCGTCTCTATACCATAAAAATATAACACACAGCGGAGCACATAATCTTAATTGATCAGTGACTCAAACTTCATTGCAGCGATGCCTGACAACGCTGAAGAGCAACCTTCCATTGTCAGCTTCATCCTATAAAGAGTATTCGCTGGACGTCATATTTGTGAGTTCCGTTTGGAGCGCATGCTCAGAACGAGCTCGCATTAATAGGTTGCTAAGACCGGCAATCTTAATGGTGTCGAATGCACGCGTTGCAAAATAACTGTGGAAGCTCGCCATCAGCACGCGCTCAGCAGTCGCGCACACAGCTATCGCCGCCAATTAAGTACTCCCGATATTGTTTCTGTACGCTGCATGCAGGCTCGCACGGGGCTCGGGTTTTTCACGTGTCATCAGTTTCATTTTCCACACAACACCTGCACGCGCGCACTGGCTGTTTAGACTTCGTTTGCTTCACTTTAATTGCAACCATGTAGGCCACACTAATTTGGCGCTTGGGGGGGGGGGGGGGGCGCATTTAGAGCTCTGACCTCCTTTAGCAAACGGTAAGAGTTGTTATGCAACGTTTTTCCCCAGGTTGTTGGTCTTGTGAAAGTAGCGTAACATGCGTGGCCCGCCAGGCGCCTTACACTGAACACAGCCCGCGAAATATATCTAACTAGGACGTCGAGTCAACAACACTTTGTCATACGCACCGTTTAAAAGTAATTGTGTTGAATGTTTGTTTAGACACCAGACGTCCCCAATCGTTGGGAGCAGGTGTCTCCGCTATAATCAATATCACAATAAAGATTAGAAACGCAGCCAGTGCAGAACTAGTGCTGGCATGGGGTCGTTAACGAGCTCAGGCAATAGTGATGGACGACCGAACTTCAGTGCGATGCTCATCCAGATCGAAACGAGCACGATGTGGGGATTGAGCCCGGAATCTCTGGGTTCCAAGCTGCAAAGCGTTCCAACCTGCAAAGCGTTATCACACGCGAACACCGATATTTTTTTTTTTTTTTTTTTACAGCGACAGCTGTAATTTTTGTTTGCCCTTAAGCGGAGACTATACTCTGTTTCATACTTAGCGTGCAACGCTGTCAAAGCTACTGGCGCGAGCGCGTGGCTTCATCTATGGTTTTGTTTGCGCGAGAACGCGTGCAAATGATCAACGAGATCAAGCCCCACGCTCGCGCCAGTAGCTTTGACAGCGTTGCACGCTAAGTATGAAACAGAGTATAGAAGCTCCGCCTTCAGCGCGAGCTTTCTGTCCTCGATAACACAAGTGTGAACGCGAAGGCACGCGCAACCAAAGCTTCTATAAAAAAAAAAAAGCTTTCCGCAACGAAGAAGCCGCTAGTGCGCCTGCGTGCCCATGGCCTTGACTGTAGAGTTCCGGGTATCGTAGCGGGTTGCGGAGAGCGTTGCGGGACGGCGAAAACGATCTACGAAATCTCCCATCTACTCGTTTGCGTCGCGCTGCCGAGCGTTGCGGGAAGGCGCGCGTCGCATCGAAAGCGACCGCTACCGGCCGCAAGGACTCCGCAACGCACTCAAACGTGTTCAAACGCGAATGTGCGTATATGGACCTTTACGTCCACAGCTTGCGTGCGTTGTACGCAGTGCTGACACAAGGCTCTTTACGCTATTCTAAAACTCTCTATTATTACCTTACCTTGTCAGTGAGTATTAGTGAAGAGATGTTTCGGCGGCGAACTCTTATTGTTCCTATCTCTGACGTCACGACCAGGATTATGAGTAGCAAGCGAAAAGTTGGACGGTGCGTACTGTGGGAACCGATCGTGTTCCCTCTCACCACAGTGGGCTGCTGAAACAATAGGGAGTTTTCGTAGATCGTTTTCGCTGTCCCGTAACGCTCTCCGCAACGCCCTACGATACCCGTAACTCTACAGTCAATTGCATCAGTGCTCAAGCACAGTAGCGGCGTCTTCGTTGCGGAGGGCTTAGCGGAGGGGGAAACGCGGTGTACAAACACTCCCTAATGTGACGATAGCATCGAACGGGAGTCGCTGAAGTTGACAATCTTGTGGCCACAGCGGCGCTGCCCGAGGATGACAAGCCATACGACACGACTGCACGGGACGAACGACAACGGTTGCCTGGCTCTCGGCCGCGGAGCTTTGATTGCTGCCGCGGACGGCTACCTGGCCGGAGCTGCAGCCTCCCAGAGATAATGCTGCTGGCGGCCGATGACTGCAACCTCCGGCGCCAGACGCGAGAGGCACACGCGAGGTAGCCGCCAACAGCCCACTCGTGAAAGGCGGACGCTCTGTTATGGCGGTCACTCATGTGACCCTCAGGAGGACGACATTTGCGCGCCGCCCGCCGACTGCCTGGACATTGACGTGAGGCCTGCCGCCGAAACATTATGTTGCGTTAATAAACCGCTAACCTAGAGCGTCCGTCGTGTACACTCGAGGAAGGGGCGTAAAGAACAGCGCGGTGGAAGTCTAGTCATCACGTTCTTAACTCAACCACGTGAGGGTTGAAAGTCTGACATTGCTCTTATTTCCGCCAATGCGAGCAGAAAGGATCCTACTCAGGACGTCATAGGGAGCGTTTGGCCAATTGTGGATGGCCGATCACAGCGAATCTTTTGGTCGCGCACCGCGAATATGGGTAGAAACCAAACTGGGGAGAGGTCGAGATGAGAGTGTGCGGGGAAGTTAGGGCACTAAGCTCAGGTTGGAATGATTAGTGGTTAGGATGGGCTGAGGTGCTGAATTTTCTCATACAGAGTGCTACTTTTCTACGGAACCACAAACCTTGGGCCATTGACTCATTAACGAAAACAAACAAAAGCGGCACCTTATTTCTCGTTTCAGCTGGGATGAACCTCCACATTACCAAACTGGAGTCTGGGCTCAAGCTGCCGAAGGATGGGACTCCGATCTTTGCGCCTATTTACTTGAAGATATTCATAATGGTCGCTTTCTATTTTTTGCTGGCGATCGGATGACGATGCCGACGCACTGCACACGTGAATATCCTTGACTAGACGTTGAAAAAAGGATTTGAAACATATTATTTCCCCTTTCTTCTTTCTAAGAACATAAAAACAAAATTGAGGAGTCGGGTTAAAAAAAGTCACCCCTTTGCCGCATTAGCCTGGCAAAAGCTGGGGTAACACAGACAGTGATGCGTTAGTGTGGAGAAACTGTGTACACAGATCCGGAGACTGGATGGCGCGAAGCGTATCTGTGTCGCGCAAGGTAAGAGCGTGGGCGCTCCATGGATGTCTTACTTGGGAGTGCCGTCTTCCGCGGTTGCAGTGTAAAGGCGACTTCCTCAGAGCCTGTTCGAGTGTGAGACGGAGTAGACGGAGCCCGAGGTAAACATAATAATATACCTTTTGCCGAATTACCCAAGCAACTGTAAATATAAAACAAATGGCCCTTCGCACGCGCGTTCCATAAACGCATTATTTCGCTTATTTATTTCGAATTTTTTGTATTAGGACGGCGAGCGCGCTCAGCGGCGAAAGGTCTATTGGAACGTGGCCCGAGCAGAGCTCGGGCCCCAGCTCGCGTTAATAGAGAACCAATCACTCGGAACTACTTCAACCTAAGGTCACTGGATCAAGGGAAAGTAGCGACAAGCTCCCCGTATGGTCGCATCTTGGTTCATAAATTGAGCGATTTCTCCTTGACCTGTTCATTCTTGGTGAGACAATCCAAATTCGAGGGTGACGGGTAGCTTTATAGAGACGTGTCTTGTATGCCGAAATTTTTCTGTCCACAGATTGGCGAGACAAGCGTACATCTTCGTACCGCCATCATATGCGGGTTCGGTGCTTGGAGCCATTGAAAAATAATTCTGGTGTCGTTATCTACGCAAAAAGAGAAATATCGTAGCAAGGGATCTGTGGAAATGGGCATGATTGATAAGTTCATTGCACATACAGTGCCAAAGACGCTTACGTTGGCGAGGAACGCCTTCAGTATGATGATGCTCTATGGTGGTCTTGGTGCGACTGGTTTAGGACGACCCTCTCGAAGACTCGAAGATTTCAATGGACCGAAATGGCGGTTGCCATGACAACGGAGACCGATTAGCCAATCGCCTTTTGAGATCTTGGTCGTCTGAATGTTAGTATTTGTTTCTGTCCGGCTAGCAGGCAGGGAAGACAATGGCGCTACTTTCCCAAGATCAGTGACTTTACAACCCGTTGCGACAAAGGAGTCTGTTTTTTTTGTTTTGTTTTTCATTATACTCAGCGCTTTTTTGAGGGGGAAGCCCTGCGCACTTTCGCTTCACAGTGCAGAGCGCCGCTGTACGTCGGAACACGTGCACCCGTATTCACCAGGCGCGAGTAGCGCCTGTTCAACCACTGACTAGCGGCGTCATCGACTAAAGTGATCACGTGGCGTGTGATAGTCACCGATAAGTGACCGCTTGGATGATCACCGGTCGTGTTTAGAGCCTAGTCACCCCGCGCGACTAAGAAGTCGACTAACAAATCTTAGTCGTGGGGTAGGGCTAGTTTAGCCGGTGTTTAGCGGGTGACTAGCGGCTCAGCGCCATTGCCGACTCGTATCACCGCTGACCGCCAACGCTAACGAAGCACTTTATGTCTCGGAACGCTGGGGGACACATCTAGAAAGATTTGGAGGAGCAAATATTGTATAAATAGTCATGTTCAACGATCAGAGATACCGCTAAAGAGATCTCAGCAGGGCGCTGGACGACAAAAAAAAAAAAAAACACATTTATGGGCGCTTCCATATTTGTTTATGTCGTTGGCGATGTGGCTTCCGTGGTTGTCCCTTGCGTTTTTTATTTTCTTTGTAAAACTGTGTTTCGGATAATTAGACTCTCAGTGTAACTGTTTTTTTCCTGATAAACATATAAATATTTGTTTTTATACGATAAAATATTTATATACGCAGCGCCGTTTAAGTACGCGTATGCGTGACCTATCTTTTTATGTCACTTCCGCTTGTTATACTCTGTTTCACCTTGTGTTGTGCCGCAGAAAAGGCTACAAGCGCGAGCTCCTTGCTCTATGGCACACCTCGGCGGCACAAGCTCTCGTGCACCAAGGGCAGCTGCCAACGCTATGAGCTCGCGCTTCTAGCCTTCGCTGCGGTACAACATAAGGTGAAACGGATTATAGTTCTGACTGGTTCTGACTGGATAGTCACCCGCTTGCTTCGCGCTCGTGAATACCGCAGAACAAGTCAATCCTTAAGGCCGGTTCAGACACTTGCGTTTGAGTGCGTTTGACTGCGTTGCGGAGAGAACCGAAAGCGAGTCACCGGCACATCTGTGCTTCGTATAAAGCGTGGAATCCAATTCAAGGAATCATCTTGGCACGCGACATAAGCAGCAGGGATGTCCTGGTGTCTCGCTGCCGCAACGCAGTCAAACGCAGTCAAACGCACCGGGCTTTAGTCGCTTAAAACAGCGCCAGTTAGTCATGACTGGCAAATAAGACTTGTGATGTTTTTGATCCGCGGGGAGTAACATGGAGGCACTCAAGGAACAGTTTCGGCTAGCATGTGGTGTCCAATCAGTGGGGAGACGAGCGCTGCGTCAGTGTTCATCTTGCAGTTGCCCTGTAGACTTCCGTTGCTGGCACCTCACTGCAAAGGGTTAGGTTCCTGCCATCTAGCACATTCTGTGTTCAAATAATCGTTTGCTTTTTCATGCTTAGCAAACAAACTTCTCTAAGATGCATGATTAGGGTACTACACGGCATGATCTGACCTCGTTGGTCGAGATAGCGTGCTACGTATTACTCTGATATGGTTGAACCGAACGCCTCGTTTCGAATTCTACTGCGGTTGCGCTAGTGGTGATGATAATGGCGATGATACTCATACTAACGACTCATTATCGATTCGAGAGAACCCCGGCATGGTGTGCCGCCTCTGGCAGAGGCGATTATCATGCGAATATAAACAATTGCTGAAGCCCCCGTAGCGAACTTGTGCCACAAACTACACGTCCCTTCGTTTTCCCGAGTAGGGGTGCGAGTTGAAACAAATGGCGTGGAAGTTTCGATTTTTAGGCAGCACTGTTTTTCGGAGCTCCTGGCCGTGAGTGATAAAGGGCCAGACACTATTGATGTTCTGTCGAAACCGGTGCTCTATATTTCTTTTGACGCACAGCGGGCCCCCAGGAAAGAAGCGCCTCGCTTGAAATGTTGACTCCAAATCGTATTTCGCTCACAAGGGTAACACCCGTCGCAGGTTTGTTCTGAAAACCTGTCGCCGCACTAAAACTGCGTAGAAACATCCTGCAGCTAGCCGTCTGGCTTTGCCGTAAAAATCTGTTTTCCGGAGCCTTTTTTTTTTTCTTTTTTTCTGCGCAATTTTCAAATACTTTTTGGTCAAATGAACTTTTCTCGTTTAGACGTAAGTGAAAATGGGCAATCGTAAAGAAAAGAAATAAACAGACCTGACGTTATAGAGGCCAAACTGTGCACTGATACAATTTTTGTAGAGTGTGAACCAGTGTTGCCATACCAAAAAGGCAGACTGACCTCACGGTATGTAAACACTCGCTCTAATTTGCTTATACAATACTGGCTTGGTACAAATTTCTTTATTAAATAGTTTATTGGTTCAAAGAATAAAGGAGTAACGTCGATATTCGTTGCCAGCAGTTTATACGTAAGTCGCTTGGTTAATGAACACTAAATTTAAACATGATGTACTCTAATATTGGTGAACAGTGCCACTCGGTGGGATTAGTGCTTTGTTTAGAAAAGTTTAGTTTCTCTAATTGAGAAGTCTTATAACTAAAACCAGGCGTGTGCTACGCACTTTACTCACCGGAGACACTGTAAGTTCATCTAATAACCCTATTAAAAGAATGAAACGAGGGTAAAGAGTTTCTTATAGGCTCACATTTGTTTGTTATGCGGACAAAATCAAATTAATGGCTCTCGTGCTAGATCGCGTATTTCGACTGCGTATGCATACGCGCCTAAAGGCTTATGATCAAGCGTAAAATATTTACGACGAAAATACTCGCACATGCAATGAAGAAGAGAAAAACAAATTTAACTTCCTTAAACTGCGCTTTTTGTTGCGCGAATCATGCCGGAACTTCTTGACCACATTTATTTTTTCATCTTAGATTGTTTGTTATAGCATTATAAATAGCATACGAAAAAGCTACAGTTCCAAGACAAAAAGCTCTCACGGGTCTGTTTTGTTCGATCCTAAAGCATCGCGACTGAATGACCTTCCGTCGGAGTCAGCGGAGAACCCGAGCAAAAGCGCCAACTATACCGACGGGCCTTGACGCGGCAGAGCGAGATTGCAGCCCGCCAAAGACCATTAGGAGAGTCAAGCGAACCAAAGCTACCCCAAAGTTGCCGCGCACCCGTTATGGCCTCAACCATCTCGTTTATTTTTCCGTTTATTAGAACACGATGTACCTTTTCTATCTTCAGTTTAGGGTTTCCTTCTCATCTGGGGAAAATGCGCGATGGCCTGGTCGCCTTCTTTTGGTCTCGGTGACATCGAAGATGACGCCCCGTTTCTCTCTCGCAGCAGCTCTTGGATGACTGGAGCCATTCCTCCGTCGTCGTATCGTTTTCGCGCCCGTGCCGTCCTCCAGCGTGACAGTGCGGCGGTGGGGCACACACCATCTCCAGTTATCTCACCGGGGACCAGGCTCCGACGTGTGATTCATGGATCGTCCCCTTGCCCGAGTCCGCTTCCAGTAGCTACTGGCCCGCGGCCGACACTGCGGCCGAACGACAGATGGCCACTTTCGCTTCTTGCTCGGATGCCATCGGAGTCATGCTCATGCTTCGCCTTCATCATCCCCCGTCGGTCTGCCAGACTGTTTTAGAATTTAGACATTTTCCGTACCGCTGAACCTTACCAGATTCATGTTTGTTGTACTGACCTTAAAACTCGATTGCCGCGCGATTCGGGGAAGAGCTCTACACCACACGTCTGCTGCTCAAAGTGCAAAACTGTAATCAATCACTAAATAAAAAATGGCGTGCACACGCAGAAGTTTTTTTTTTTTTTTTTTTTAAAAAGCAAGAGAGTTTTGAAAATGGTTGAGAGATGCTTGGCGGTCCTCAAATTCTTCCTGCCCATGACGTCGCTACCGGATTTGGGCTCGGTGAAGTAGGTGCAATGGTCCTTGTGATGTCCTGATCAGTTGCAAACGAAAAGCTCGGTACTGTGCGTCGGCACGTATCCCGGTGGAGGGGGGGGGGGGGGGGGCATAGGGCCCGGCCCCCCCTCTCCCCCCGATATCTTCCATTTTGCTGGTGCCTCCTCTTCCCCCTCCGCCGCATAAAACATTTTGTTATGCCACCCGCCCCCCCCCCCCCCCTTTCCCGAAACAAAATCCTGGCTACGTGCCTGACTGTGTGTAACGGTGGAAGCTTGTAGTCATCGCGTGCAATCACACCGTTCAAGTTCACGTTTGACATTGTCTTCATTTCCGTCAATGCAATCTGAAAGAAATAATATTGAAGACGTCATAACGAGCTCTTGGCCAATTGCGAAAGACCTACAACAGTGGCGCTTTTGGTCACGCAGGTTACCCATATTGAAATGCTCTACACTAGTGGATCGCCCGTATCCACATCACTTGTCTCAGGGACTCACTTTTAAAATCTTGCTCTGACTAGCAACCAGACAATATATACACACGGGCACAAATATATCTTCAAGCTGCATTGGTTGCGTGAACGCTCACACAACTTTCTAACTACTATAGCTTCAACTTTGGCGTGCGCTCTCCCTCATGCTCCACATCACTAGTGAGTTTTAGTATTGTGTATACGAGCGAACGCAAGCACTGTAAGTTCACGTTAGCGTTGCGTGTTCCACACTGCGCGTGCGCGGAGCCCAAACTGCGGTCCTGAATCGGCGCATGGCGACGACGCGCATGCGCAGCGTAGAGCACGCAACGCTAACGGAGGCGCAAAGCGCTTGCCTTTGCTCCTATACACGCAGTACTAAGACTCTATCGTCACGGTGCTCTCTTGTGGTAGATGCGATACCAAGGAGACGCGAAAACGGTTTCTACAGCAACTCATGTTTTTGACCTCACAAAGTGGAGGCGGCACTATGCGTGCTCAGTACTGCACTGCGCTTTAGTACACTCCCTTTCCTGTCATTGCAACACAATAAGAGTGACGCGCCCTTTTATGTCGCGCATCTACGCATGCCCGGGGCTTGGAGGTTCGATGACAATATAAGGGGTATTCACTGGATGTCATAATAAAGTGCACTGTTCATTGGGTGCTTTCGCTATGGTCGCCGAGCCTACGTCTAAGAAAGACTGGGTCACCAAGGTGCGATCGCAAATCAAGACCATAGAGGCCCAACGATGGAAGGAAGAGATGCAAAGACACACGAGCATGCACCTTTACGCATATTTTAAAAACGAAATCGCCCCCCATCTTCTTTTGTGGGAATACAGTGGGCAGCAGACTCCTCATCGAGGCACGAGGTGGGGCCTTGCGCACCCGCCTTTACCGACGGATGTACGACGCCAACGTGATGGACACGCGCTGCAGTGCATGTGCTCATGCGGAAGAAACAGTTCCACCTTTGCGTCTCGAGTGTCCGGCACTTGTGCCGGCACCAAGAGTCGGCACAAGTATCGACCAGGCGCTTGGGATTACAGAAGGACGGAATTGCCTCACGTGTTCCAAACACAGGCTTGAGGCTTGGTGGTCTATTCACGTGTGAACTTGTTGGATGGAACCACTCCTTTTCTAAAACTGTTTGTTTTTCTTTGGGGAGGGGGGGGGGGGGACGGGGGCGTGTCTATTGTAGACTCTCGTTTCAAAAAGAATGCACCGCAAAATACGTATACATACATACATGCGATTGTAGCACGCGCCTCGCGGACCCGTTATCACTACGGCGCGCGCTTAAACGCATGCTTCGAAGGCTCCGATAGTGCGGTACGCAAAACACTGTAGCGGTTTGCTAAAAGTCCCCGGTGTTCCTTAAGGGGTATTCACACGAGAGAGAAATCCCGGGGATTTCTCCCCGGCACGCGCATCCCACGACGAAAACGCCAGGCTTTGCGATGTGCAAAAGCCTTGCGTTTTCATCTCGTGAGGCGCGCGTGCCGGGGAGAAATCCCCGGGATTTCTCTCTCGTGTGAATACCCCTTTATCAGTGACCTACCTTACTAACCGAACGCACGAGCAAAATATTTCGTTATATGACCGATGCTTTCAGGCAAGCCCCAGAGAAAAGAGATAAAACCACGGATAGGTGCATTTTGTGGCAGAAAAACATTGTATAATATATTAGCACAGGGGTGGCCAAGCTGTGGCTCGCGAGCCGCATGCGGCTCTTCGCATATAGAAGTGCAACTCGCGGAACCCCCCCCCCCCCCCCTAAACCACCCCCTCCCTCCCCCACCTTCCTCCCAGTCACACGAGCACTTCCCCAAAAAGAGAAACTGAACGCGCTTTAAGTCGAAAAACAGGTTGCGGTTTGGTAGTCTTGTGCTACTGCTGCCTTACGTACAGTTGGACTGCTTTTGACTCGGATGGATTGAAAGTAGATCAAGTTTCGGTTATTTCTCTAAACAAAAATTTGCCCCCCCCCCCCCCCCCCCCCCCCCCGCGGCTCTTGGAAGTTTCGAGGTTTTGTTTGCGGCTCTTAGGCCGGGTCAGCCTGGCCACCCCGGTACTAGAATTTTAATTTTTGCTTTGGTGCGCAGGTTCCCTTTAAGTTTAAACGCACTTCGTTCGGCGGTAATTATTTGCTTTACAAGTCCTACGACGCCGCGTCTCAACGCCTTTCAGAACACGACGTGTGAGGGACCGATCCGATCGGAACTGCAGCGCCACCGCTTCGGCGGCGGCTGCGGGGCGCGCTCCATTGACCCCGTAGCAGAGCCGTATATTATACTCTGTTTCACACTTAGCGCACAACGCTGTCAAAGCTACTGGCGCGAGCATGAGGCTTGATCTCGTTGATATTGGCACGCGTGCTCGAGCGAACGAAACCATAGACAAAGCCACGCGCACGCGCCAGTAGCTTTGACAGCATTGCATACTAAGTATGAAACGAAGTATAGGAGAGTTTGGACAATGGGCGGAGCAACGGCCGCCGCCACCGCCGAAAACTCCCCCCGCGGTTAGAGCGTAAACTAAAGGTACGACACAGCGTCGACCAATCAGCAGGCCGCGGCGTCACAATATTGCAAACGACACTTAAAGCGTGAAATAGAAGCGTTCGATCTCGGCCTCTCTACTCCTTATATGTCTGCAGTAAATACAAAGGCACAGGCGCGTGAGCTTAGCTCAGCGAAATGCTTTTGTTTGTACGAGAACTCGTGCATAGGAGGCACTTTCCAAAGCCACGCGCTCGTGCCCATGACTTTGTCTGCACTGCTGATGTTTGTGCAGATGGAGTATCGGTGACAGTTTGCTCTGGGCCGGCTTGCTAGAAAAGCGTTTCAGAGACTGGCTGAAAAAAAAAAAAAAACAGTGCAAAGGGTGGGGCGCGCGAGCGTCTTGAGACGCGGAGTCCCGCTCGGCTCGTGCGCTGGCTTTGGCAGTGCTTCCTTTCCCCGTCTCAGCTGAGACGCTGTTTCCAGCAAGTCGGCCCTGGTTTGGAGCGTACGTTCGTTTATTCTCCACTTGAATATTGGCGTGACGAAAACCTCACATGCGAAAAGTTTTCAGTCACCGAGAGCTAAACCTTTTCACTCTAGCGACGCTAAAACGGCTTAAATTAGTCGTGTCACAAATTTAAAGCACACGACCACCGCTAGGGGCTGTTCCGCGGCCTGTGGTTGGCCCCGAGATGCTCGCCTATTCAAACCAATGTATGGCCAAACTCTCTCAATAAACGGCTCTGCCCGTAAGTGACTACGTCACAACATGGCGTCTGGGTATAAAGTAATCGTTGCTAGGGACGTTGCTATGGACTAATGCATGGAGACTCCACATGAGGCTAGATTTTTGCTTACAAGTAAGTAAATAATTTTTTTGTAAACAACCTAACTTCTTGATATCTAATTATGAAGATGTTCTTGTCGTCTCAGTGTCGTATTGCAACGAGGAAAGCCATTTCTGAAGTATTACACTCCGCTTTGCTTTGGTAGCAGACGACACGAAAGATTTGCTGGCCTCTGTTGCAGCGGACGTCTTCATTGAATTGCGTCGGTAAACGAGCGACAAAAACAAGTGCATCGCCATGGCCGTAAAGGCCTCCGCAATGTGCGTTTCTTTTTTTTTATGTGAAGGACCCAGCTTACTTCAGAAAGGTGAACATGCCGTAAAATCAAAAGACGTCATGCAGCTCAGTTATGACGACGACCTGAAGTGCGTTACCGGCATAGTGCAGGCCAGCATGAGAAACATATCCTACGCAGTCGAGGTAGGTCATTTATTATTATTATTATTGAGGTTGTCAGGTTATTGAAGAATTGCATGTCTATCGCCATTTCGCAGTATTTTGCTTTTTTTCCCCTTGGTATACATCAAATTCCGGGGATGTGCTCTTTTGGTGAAGATCTCCATCGAACCCGCTATGCGAGTACAATCTGTAATAAACTCACCGTATTTTTTTATCAAATTCTTTCGCGCTTTCGGGTCTTGCGGAAATTTGAAAAAACTACAAGAATCGTTTTCCACGTGATGGTTACAGCCACGCAGGTACGAAGCACACTCCCATAGCGCGAGTCCGCAAACAAATCTGGGATCTCAACTGAATCCCCGAAGTGCTTTTCTCACTGGTGCAATGCGATCTTTTAGCAGACGATCATCTCCATCTACGCCCGGACTTTAGATAAACCATATTTTGCACCGCACCCCACTATGCATTCTGATAAGTGTCTGAAACGCATTATATTTCAAACAAATGCAATATCAGAATATCGTCTTTAATCCCACGATTCAAACGACGGCGCTGGCTTGGCCGGCCGGCGTGTGGCAGACGGCATACTTCTTGCATTCTTCGTCTGCTGCAGGCATCTTGAGGACCGGAAGTTGCAGTCGTAAATATTTCAGAAACTAGCGATTACCGGTACACTTCTGTCGAAACATATATGACATACAAGCTTTCTATATTTGTAATTTTTAGAAGTTTAAATCCTACTCCTGATTTTTGAGCGGTCGGGTTTCCGTAGCGAAACCTAGCCACATGCATTTGTCCATAACAACGACCCTAGCAACGGTTTGTTTGGACCCATGACGTCACACTTACGGAGTCAATTGCCATGGCGCGCCCGAGCTCCTTCCCAACTGACCCTCATCTAAAAAAATATTGATGGTAGCTCAGAGACACTTGGGGATTCCTTAGCCAGCGCCAAAAATACGCGTGGCGGCCTCTCCGCGAAACAACGGGCAGTTTTACAACAGTGCACGCTAAAGCTTTGCGTACTCAAAGAAAAGCGTCATCGCCACTGCGCGTGCGCAGAACGCTTACCATGTTTTGCGCTTTACGTGTGGCAGTTTAGCTTACGCCATTTTTCGAAAATCGCCTGTGTACGCAAAGAGTCTTTGCGCTCCTCTAAGGAGGATTCGCGATGAGAAGTTGGCTAAAGACAAGACCAGCACAGTTAAAAATGGCGGCTCCAAGGACCGCGGCTGCCGACGCTTTGGCGTTGTCGCGCTCACGACGATTCGGCGGCATCCTCGCGACTTCGATTGCACTCGGTTTGGAAGACCCAGTAAGGTGGTCAACGATTTCCAAGAACTTGATGCTTGCGACGTGCGAACATTTCTCGGCGAAGGTATGGTGTGCGAATTAAGGTCAGTACACGCGAGACCTCTCTTGCCGAGGCGAAGCAAACGAACACGACCGGTCGACCGCTCCCATCGCACACATTTTTGAACAAATCTAAAAAAGATACCCTAAATAATGTTTTTTTAACTTTTTTTTTTTTTTAGTTACAGCATTTTGTGTGTGAAATAAAAATGAACTATCTTAGCGGCGTTGCAAGCGCTAGAAGTTTGGGCTCTTGAGTCGCGGCGGAGAAACGCTATTCTAAAACTCTCTCGTGCGCTAACGCAACTACTAAGTTTAGCGCAAGCTTGCGTTAAAATTATGTGCGTTATCCTAAAACTCTCTAACAACGCAGCGCAACGGAAAAAGAAAAAAAGGAGGCAACCGGCGCATGGTGAATCGGGAGAGGGGCGAAATAGTGGAGAGTCGACGCAAAATGTTCTCCTTACCTGAAAAAAAAAAAAAAAGAAACGCCTTTTATGTTTCCGTATTTTACCGCTGAGGCATTGTTTGGCGCTGCCCAACAGACCCCCTGAGCGCCCTCTTTCCCGATCACCCGTCCCCTTCACAGTGACCACGTTCTTTCGCGGTTTGACAGCCTTTCTAGAATAAAGAATACTATGGCGCCGGCAAAATTTCTCACGTACAGCGTGGGCTAGTGTCGCCAAACCTCAAAGGCGAGCCACTTCTCGCTGTCTAAACATTCAACATCAAATTTTTTTTTCTGCACGCGAGGCAAGGGCTTGTGTTCCCAGAGCGAAGTCAGGGAGTAGCCGCGGGTAACGGAAGGGGAGGACGTGTGTTGCTCGCTCATTGCGGACGACCTCGACGAACGCGCCAGCCAGCGGAACGCCACCGCCCCCTTTGTCTCCGGCGAAGGGAGGCCGCCGCTTCTTCCACTTGGCGCCCTCCGCGCCACTCCGGCCACGCGCCGCAAGAACCGAACGAGAAAATCAGAAATCCGACAACAACAACCGAGTGCCGACATTAGCGGTGGAAACAAAGAGCACAGCGAGAAAGCGCCCCTGGAATGTTGCCGTGAGTGGCCGTATGTCGGGAACAGGGTCGTTGAAAAGGCGAAAACACCTTTCAAGAAACCGCTGAATTTTTGTTTTTTGCCTCACTTCAAATTTTTTAAAGTGAGATACAATTTAAGGTTACGCTAGAAGCTCCGCCTCCTGCAGCACGCCCTCGCTGCCTTCCGTCGTGCTTCGGATGAGCGTGCTCACAAAACCACAAAGTGATACCGAAGGTAGAAAGCTCGAGCAGGAAGCGGAGCTTTTGGCGCATCCATGAATCGCATTAGGGCCGTGTGCGAACAACGGTTGGAATAGAATAGCCCTTCGTTTTTCATAGAATTTACAGTGCCATACAAACTCTCGATCCACACACCGATTCTCTTTGCAGTGTTGAAAAGTTGAAGCTGGGGATGACCCAGTGATATTTGGTTCGACGCAGTATTCGCCCATTCACATATACCGACAATTCAAAACTCCAGGGCGGGCTTGACAGAACAGCGTCTCAGCTCAGACTGGACGAAAGAATGCGCTGCAAAGGCCAGGGGGCGCGAGATGTCTTGAGACGCGGTTTGGGTCCCGCTCAGCTCGTGCGCCGGCTTTAACGGTGCTTATTTCTTTCACCCCGAAGCCTCGGCTGTGACGCTGTTTCTAGCAAGCCGGCCCAGAAGAGGCGACGGGAACCCAGGTGAGAAGACGCGAAGGATAAAAGCGGGTAGCTATACCGCCTGCTCGAGCAATACCAGGTAGAAGACAAGGCCATGTGCGTTTCCCACCCCCAACGTCATCTCTCGTGGATTCACGCAGCTCCGCCTAACTTGCGTGTGCATCGTACCCCTCCCGCGTCTTGCAGCGTCTCTTAAAGGGGCGGTGCAACGATATTCAGTTGGAATGTTTTTTCACTTTACACGAGCTTACTGGAACTATAGTGGGACTCAAGGTTACTAGCACGCAACGCCACTGGCCAAGAAACTCCTTTGTTGCGGTGTAATTTCACAGGCAGAAGCGATCATTTTAATTCAATCTCTCCTTTGCAAAATTTGATGACGTAAAGTGGGGATCGCAGTACACCCATATGACGATATTTGAATGCTGCTCATAGATTGGACCCGAGCATTGCGTGGGCACTCGATTTGGGCTCGTGATAATTACTAGCTCGAGAAGCATTCGGGTAGTGGCCCGTGTCCAATCGCTGCAACGACGACAATAGCCGAGCCATAACAATATCTGGAACTCAGGGCGTGTCCTGTGCCTTGCCAACCCCAGCGCGTGGCTATGATCAACATTGGCGGCTATTGATCAACATTGGCTCCAAACCACGTGGCCGCTTGTTCTGGCTGCGAGTTGAGGGGGTGAACGTTGCTTGTTTTTCTTTAATTTTTTTACTGGGACTTCTATTTCGTAGGGTGAAAAACGAACGCGTCTTTCATAGGTCATTAACGTCAGGGATCCGTTCTAAGCGGTATTTGCGCAAAGTACAAAAATTGTTGCATCGCCCCTTTAAGAAGCGGAACGTAAGCACGCGGTGACTCCGAGATGGAAGGGTCTTGATTCAAGTGTGCGGCGAAAACTGTCGCGGCTTGGCTGCCCAAATGTGAAATAGAGGAAATGGGATGAAATGCCCGCCGCTGGAGTTGCGAAAACGTGTACCAAATCAACGTATAATTTTACGATGCTTGGAACAAGCGCCTCATCGCATGTGCTAAAATTTGTAAAAATTATGATTTGTGCGGGGCGATCGCATTTCGGTTGTTCCACAGCCCGTCTGGCCGGCCCCCGAACGGACGATTATCTGCTTTTATTAAAACTAATAAAATAAGAATCTATATGTCGTGGGTAATTCACATATTTCCTCGGTGGATTTGGAGCGATCCAAAAGCGCCCCATGCTCGCGCCTCGACTGGGCTAAATGCGAGCGCGCTCTAAAATACAAAAAAAAACGAAAAAAAAAACGGTCCTAAGCCGTTCCAAAAACCACCGCGGAGACATCGTAAGCCTCAAGAAGCTAACAGGAAAAGGAAAATCCTCTACAGCCGGTGGCTACTTTGGAGCTGTCGCGTCCCACGAAAGTAAGAATGACGTCCCGAAGAGATGATTGTAGAGAAGCTAGAAGAACCCTTCCGAAAGGTTAATCGCGCACAGTCAAGATTTTGAAACCCGTCAGGTTGAGCGGTAAATTAATCTGGGCGGCTTCTATAACGCCCCCCCCCCCCCCCCCCCTATCCGCCAACAAACAAAATGCTCCCTCCCTCCCCCCTTTTTAAAAAAAAAAAGTTATTAAAGTTTTTTTTTTATATTGCAAACTTAGACGACGCATTGCCGATCGCTCATTCTCCTCGTAAAGGTAGCGCTAGTGGTCCGAACCAGATGCGAAAGTTTCACCTATTAAACCGTTATTTTCTAGAAATATGAATGGGAAAATGGCGTCTGACGGAGCCCTCGAAGAATACATAGAGGTGAATGGCGCCGGTTACCATAGATGGGCCATACTTTCGGATTGAAATTTTCAGAAATCTCTCACAGCTTTTAAATAGGATAATGACTGCTCATGAAAATTAGGAATCTGTTTCGAACCGCTAGTGCTACATTTGGGCAGACGTTAAGTGTTCAGCCATGTGTCGTTATTTTTTACCCTTTCAGTAAAAAAAGAAAAATCTTTTCTGGACATTGTATGTTGGCGGGTTGGGGCTCCGCAGAAACCGCCCAGGCTAATTTACTGCTCAGCTTGATGGATTTTAAAATCGTATCTGGCTCGGGAATGACCTTTCGCTCTAAAGAAACCACGATAATGTACTTTTTACCTTGGGGGTAGATAAATAAATAAGTAAATAAATAAATAAATAAACAAATAAATATAGTTTGTTTACCTTCCTCGGACGTTTTGACGCATACGCAGTCATTGTCGAGTGCACCATCTTCATGACTCTCACTAGCATCATTGTACAGCAATGCGGTAGGTTGTTATTAATTGTACCTCGCCGCTATATATTTGATCTTATCTCATAGTAGGGAAGCTAGCGTATGCATGGTATTATATCGTACTGTATATATTAAATTCCGTTATATTTAATAATTAAGTTAACGTTTTAAAAGTTTTATATATATATATATATATATATATATATATATATATATATATATATATATATATATATATATATATATATATATATATATATATATATAACCGTGTATATTCACTATATATATACATATATAGTGAATATACACGGTGCAGCCTGTCCCTATGGGGAGGAGTGGTTCCCTAGATATCTTGGAAGACGGGCCCTTTCCGACATTTGCAAGCTGAGATGACGTGCCACGTCACTGCCGCAATTTGGAAATAGCGCGGGCCTTAAACCAGCAACGGTTGTCGTCTCTCCAGTTAAGCGAATTCGAAACTAACAGTAGTACACAGAGAGCTGGTCAAAGATTGAGTCCGCCGAAACCAGTGGCCGGGATGGTCTAATCGGTTAAGGCGTCGCCGCGCACAGGCGAAGGTTGCGGGTTCAATCCCCCGCTCCTGGCCCAATTTTTCGCCAGCTCTCTTTCCCTTTTCCTTTCCCTAACTTTAATGCAATAGATTCAATAACCTCCTTCTCCCCTCTTCATTCACAATATTACTACGGCTGCACTTGTCAATCTTCACTCATTCCCATTATACACGGTGCAGCCTGTCCCTATGGGGAGGAGTGGTTCCCTAGATATCTTGGAAGACGGGCCCTTTCCGACATTTGCAAGCTGAGATGACGTGCCACGTCACTGCCGCAATTTGGAAATAGCGCGGGCCTTAAACCAGCAACGGTTGTCGTCTCCCCAGTTAAGCGAATTCGAAACTAACAGTAGTACACAGAGAGCTGGTCAAAGATTGAGTCCGCCGAAACCAGTGGCCGGGATGGTCTAACGGTTAAGGCGTCGCCCCGGACAGGCGAAGGTTGTGGGTTCAATCCCCCGCTCCTGGCCCAATTTTTCGCCAGCTCTCTTTTCCTTTTCCTTTCCCTAACTTTAATGCAATAGATTCAATAACCTCCTTCTCCCCACTTCATTCACAATATTACTACGGCTGCACTATATAGATATATATATATATATTTATTAACGAATCCTGTGTCTTCCGTACTTCTATTAATACCCCAAACACACGAACCGTACGATTATATATATATATATATATATTATATAATGCAATAGATTCAATAACCTCCTTCTCCCCTCTTCATTCACAATATTACTACGGCTGCACTATATAGATGCAATAAGTCAAATATATATATATAAAAGAAAAATCTTTTCTGGACATTGTATGTTGGCGGGTTGGGGCTCCGCAGAAACCGCCCAGGCTAATTTACTGCTCAGCTTGATGGATTTTAAAATCGTATCTGGCTCGGGAATGACCTTTCGCTCTAAAGAAACCACGATAATGTACTTTTTACCTTGGGGGTAGATAAATAAATAAGTAAATAAATAAATAAATAAACAAATAAATATAGATTGTTTACCTTCCTCGGACGTTTTGACGCATGCGCAGTCATTGTCGAGTGCACCATCTTCGTGACTCTCACCAGCATCATTGTACTGCAATGCTGTAGGTTGTTATTAATATTACCTCGCCGCTATATCTTTGATCTCATCTCATTGTAGGGAAGCGTATGCATCGTATCATATCGTACTGTATATATTGAATTCCGTTATATTTAATAATTATGTTAACGTTTTACATGTTTTATATATATATATTTTTTTTAAATAATTACGTTAACGTTATATATATATATAATCGTACGGTTCGTGTGTTTGGGGTATTAATAGAAGTACGGAAGACACAGAATTCGTTAAGGAATATTTTACTATTGCAATATAGACATCAGAAGAAAAGAAAAACAAAATATTTACACCACGGCTTTTTTCAGAATGTTGTCTTCCTCACAGGTTTTTCCCGGGTCACATCGAGGGGCAGCGCCGAAGGCGGATGGTGGAGGGCTCGTCGTTGATGAGCTCGGCGGCAGTTGTTGTTAGCCTGGAGCATCTGGTTCCCGATGTTGGCGAACCCGGTCGCTGGAGTTGTCTTCAGCGCCTCACGTAGTCCAGTCCGCCTCAGGCAGGCCGGCGCCTTGACCAAGAGAGGAGGCGGGGCAGAAGTCGGGCCTCTTACGCCTGGTCACGTCTACCGAGGTCCGAACAGCTGTTCGCAGCTTCGCCTTCCGAGTCCAAGCTGCGCTGGCGCCCTTCTCGAGCCCTTCTCAAAAACCGCGCCATTCTTCGCGCATCTCTTTTCTTCCACGTTTTTTCTTCCTTGTCTTCGTAATGAATCACCCATCACAATGACCCCCCCCCCCCCCCCCCCCAAAACCAAAGTTTTTTTTTTTCTTTGCCTTTGTCTCCGTTTGCAGGACAAAAAAAAAAAAAAAAACTAAAACCACTTTACATTGATAGATCTCGAAGTTCCCATTACACGTTCTGCCGCAGGTCGAACCAAACTTTATTTGCAGTCCTAATTACAATGTCACACCCCCATTCCAACACACGCACCATACAAATATTGACAACCACGTGCCCCGTGAGGGTCCTCAGCTCATGTCACACCCGGCTCAAATAGTCAGTCCCTACATTCTCTACTCCCTTTATATAGTATAGCCGGAATCGGTATTCTTGTAGAAGCAAACTCCATCTCATGATTCTACTGTTTGCTGTTTTCATCTTATGTAGATGTTCCAGCGGTTGATGATCCGTTTGGACTATAAATTCTCGTCCGTATAGGTACACGTGTAACTTTTGGATCGCCCAAACTAACGCCAGGGTCTCCCTCTCAATAGTAAGGTAATTGTTCTCACGGGGCATGGAGCCCCTACTGGCATACGCCACAAAAATTTAGGTACGACGTGTAATCCTGCATCAGCACCGTACCAAAACAGCTATCTGACGCGTCTGTCCTAAGCACAAACTCTTTCATCAAGTCTGACGCCCGGAGAATCGGTCCTACTGGGAGAGAGCTCGCTGTAATTGTCGAAAAGCTTCTTCATGCCTACTAGTGCAACGAACCTTGTTGGGGTTTTCTTTTCTTCTGATGTCGATATTGCAATAGGGAAATATTCCCTAACGCATCCTGTGTCTTCCGTACTTCTATTAAAGGGGCGATGCAACAATTTTTGAAATTTGCGGAAATACCGCTTAGAACGGATCCCTGACATTAATGACCTATGAAACACGTGTTCGTTTTTGACCCCACGCAATAGAAGTCCCAGAAAAAAATTAAAGAAAAACGAGCAGCGTTCACCCCCTCAACTCGCAGCCAGAACAAGCGGCCACGTGACCTAGAACCGATTATATGCCGCCAATGTTGATCATATTCACGCGCGTGTCCTGTGGCAAACCACAGGACACGCGCTGAGTTCCAGACATTGTTATGGCTCGGCTATTGTCGTCGTTGCAGCGATTGGACACGGGCCACTACCCGAATGCTTCTCGAGCTAGTAATTATCACGAGCCCAAATCGAGTGCCAACGCAATGCTCGGGTCCAATCTATAAACAGCATTCAAATATCGTCATATGGGTGTACTGCGATCCCCACGTTACGTCATGAAATTTTGCAAAGGAGAGATTGAATGAAAATGATCGCTTTTGTCCTTGAAATTACACCGCAACAAAAGAGTTTCTTGGCCAGTGGCGTTGCGTGCGAGTATTCTTGAGTCCCACTAGTGCCAGTAAGATCGTGTAAAGTGAAAAACATTCCAACTAAATATCGTTGCACAGCTCCTTTAATACCCTAAACACACGAACCGTACGATCACAATTGGCGTCCGCGACAGGACGGAAGGCACATTGGATCGTTCGGAAATAATCACAAAACTATGGATCTGAAAGAAATCCACCGCTTTCCGGGTTCCCGGTTCGAGAGTTTGGATTTGGATTTGGATACGACTGAAGTGGCAATTAGCCGGATCCAAATCCAAGTGTATGACTTGGTAGGAAAGCTTGGGAAAGCTTCACGCTTCACCGCCATTTTGCGTAATTGAAGGCGGACATAACCTTCTTCCTTGAAGGCCCATCCTCGGTTGCCATGCCGAACCGAGTCCGACTTGCTGCGCAAGTATCGCCACACTTCGTCTTGCGACAAGTTGGCGCACTGCGGAGGGTTTTGAACCCAGCCGTCGGCTTGAAACGAGAACGGGATGTTCTCGTCTTCGGCCATCGTCACTGGTTACCGAAAAGTAGCGGAGCCGCAAACTCTAGACTGAAACGCCGATGACAAGGAGAACCCAGCAACGTGGAGAAGTCAAGTCTAATGGCGTTCCTATCATACCCAGTATCCTCGATACCAGATTTTTTACTAGTTTACTTTTCTGCCGCCAGGTGACGTCACATCCGCGGAGAGTGGTGGATTATAGTACAGCTAGGCAAACAGCTAGGCCTACAAGGTGTGGAATGGGCGGAAGAGAAAGTTGCTACCAACGCGAAGAGAAGGCGCGTGAGAGGGAGGAAAGGGCTGCCGATAGAATAGCAACCCGAGAAAAGGCTGAAGTGGAAGAACGGACATTACGATTACGCATAAGGCTAGCTGAGACGGGACAACAACTACTGCCGAGATCACCACAGAGGGTTAGTAGTAACGGGAGAACAAACTCCAGTCAACTCTGTCCCCGGAAATTTATTCCTCCGTACGATGAAAGGCGAGACGATTTAGATGCCTACTTGAAGCGTTTTGAAAGCATTGCTAAGGGGGAAGACTGGCCAGAACCTAAACGGGCTACCGCTCCAAACATGTGCCTGACGGGAGAGGCGTTGAAAGTCTACGGCAGACTATCGCCTCGGGATTCTATGAGTTCTGAAGCGACCGAACGAGATCTCCTGGACTTCGATTCCGATTTACAACTGAGGGGTATCGAGAGAAATTCAGGAAGTCAAAACCCGAAGAAGGAAAAACAGCCAGCCAGTACACGCCCGGCTTCAAGGATACTTTGATAGGTGGATGGAGTTGGGGGAGACACCTTCAACATACGAAGCGCTGAGAGGTAAGATCCTGGCAAAACAGTTCCCATCTCAGTGTCACACAAAACTTACCATCTTTTTGGAACAGAGAAACTGCCGGACGCTAGCATCAATGGTTGAGGCCGCCGATCGATTTCTATACTTCGTCTCACCTTAGTATGGACTATTGTTATCCGCGCGTGCTAAAAGCTCGAGCTAGTCGCTTTGAATGAAGCAGCGGCGGCTGCACGAGCGCTCGTGCAGCAAGTTCTCTAGTCAAGGCAGTCAAGGCTGGCCGCTCGCGCTAGCACAGCCTTCGCGGTTAGTCCATGCTAGGGTGAGACGAAGTATAGAGGTGCAACAACAAAAGAAACTCTCCTCTTTTAGGGCTCATTCACACTGGAAGCGGATCCGCGTTCGCAAAGCGGTTGCGAACGCGGTTGTATTAGCGGCGAGAAGTTTTGGTGGCGCCCTCCTGTGGTTCCCCTTTGTGACGTCATTACCTTGCAAACAACAAGTTAGATGGTGTTTGTTATTAGCATGGTGGAAGCTTGAAATCATTGCGCTCTTAAAGGAACACTGCCAACACCGTCAAAATTAAAGTTCTTTCATTCCTCTTATTTCCGTCGATGAAAATCCCCTTTCCGACGTCATAGTCAGCGTTCGGCCAATCGTGGAAGGCCGACCACAGCGACGCTTTCGGTCGCGCACGGGGCTAATAAGAATTCAGTACATTTGCACGCGCATTTGATGACATCAAATGCGCGTGCAATTGTACTAGATCTTTATACAACCGCGTTCGCAACCGCTTCGCGAACGCGGATCCGCTTCCAGTGTGAATGGGGGGTTAGAGACTACTCAAGAGCCACGTCAACCCATAAAGCTAACCTCGACGCGCCGGCGTTTGCGAAACCTAAATGTTTCTTGTGTGGCAAGCTTGGTCACAAAGCACGGGAGTGCCGAAGTAGTTTCAGGCAAAAGATTCCATCCTGTTCGTTTTGCCAAAGAGAAGGGCATGATGTAAAAGACTTCCCGAAGAAAAAAAAAATTCCGCGAATACTGTGTATGCTGGAGCCAGAATCAGTAGAAAGTACACAAAATCCACTTGGAAACTTTGTAGAGGGATCAGGTCTTGTATCCACAAAGGATTGCGAGGCAGGGCTAGTTAACGTGGTTCACGAGAACGACGAGGTATTCGACGTATATAACATGCCCGTCTTACTGGAAGCGGATCCACGTTCGCAAAGCGGTTGCGAACGCGGTTGTATAAAGATCCAGTACAATTGCACGCGCACTCGGTGTCATCGAGTGCTCATGCAATTGTACTGGATCTTCATACAACCGCGTTCGCAACCGCTTTGCGAACGCGGATCCGCTTCCAGTGTGAATGAGTGGTTACAGAGGTTGCTTAATCAGCAATCAGTCAGCGTGCTACGTGACACGGGTAGCAATACAGTGATAGTTCGACGCGGCTTGGTAAAAGATTCTTGTCTCTCGGGAAAGACAGGAAAGGTTTTTCTCGTAGATTTTACATCCTTGCAGCTACCGGAGGCAAAACTAATGCTGCGTTCTCCATACTTTGTTGGATAATTGATATTGAAGGATATGGACACATCTGTCTATGATGTGATTGTAGGAAATATTCAGGGTGCACGAGGAGTCGATGAGCCGGACTTCGAATGGAAAAACAAAATGGTCCAGCAGGCCTCACAAGAACCTGAAAAGGAAAATGTCTCGATAGACACTGCAGCAACGACTGACGTGTCAGCTGCAAATAAACTGAAGTCCTCGAACAAAAAGGGCACATCTAAGGAAACGGAAAGGCAGGAGGTCACCACCGAAGTCCTAAAGGAATGTCAACGATGCAATGGCACGTTGGAGAATTGTCGCAAAAAAATCGGAGAGATACACCACGCCAAGGATGGATCGACATGCAGCTTTTATTTCTCGAAGAGGGTGCTATGTCGACGTTATGAGCAGACAGGAGGTAAGGTGTTTAAGCAAGGTGTCGTTCCAGCCGCCCTGAGAACGTACGTCATGGAGATAAGTTTAACACATGACAGCGTAATGGCTGGCCACCAGGGAATGAAACGTACCATTGGCCAGGAGTGCAGGCCGACATTAAAAGACATGTAAAATCATGGGATGCATGTCAGAAGGCAACTCCTAAGGGGACGGTCAAGAGGGCGCCTCTCGGCCGAATGCGAATCATTAATACTCCATTTGAAAGGGTGGCTATCGACCTTTGTAGGTCCGCTTTCTACGAGCTTCGAAAATAAGAAGCGCTACATTCTAACTATGGTAGATTTCGCGACGAGATACCCTGATACGGTACCGCTACCATCCTGTGATACTCGCACAGTAGCGAAAGGCCTATTGGAGATCTTTTGGCGCGTGGGCCTCCCCAAACAAAGTTTGTCTGATTGTGGGACAAGCTTCACATCGGGGCTCATGCAGGAGCTCACTCGTCTGATGTCCGTCCAACAGCTGCTGACGACTCCGTACCACCCCATTGGTAACGGTTTAGTGGAGAGGTACAACGGTACTTTGAAGCAGATGTTGTGCAAGATCTGCCAGGAGAAGCCCCGATCATGGGATAAATATCTCGCCCCGCTCGTGTTCGCCTATCGAGAGGTCCCCCAAGCGAGCCCATGTTTTTCTCCATTTGAATTGATCTCTGGGAGGTAGGTTCGGGGATTGTTGACGATACTAAAAGAAATCTGGACGAATGAGGAGTTAAGACGAGATCTAAAAATAACATACTCGTACGTTTTGGACCTGCGGGATCGCCTTGAAGAAACCACGGAACTGGCACATTAGAGCTTGGCAGCCGCCAGCAAGCATCAGAAGATGTACTACAAAAAGGCGGGAAGACGACTTTTAGATATAGGAGATTGTGCACTGCTGATGGTGCCGGCCAAGAAGAACAAGCTGCTCGTGCACTGGAATGGTCCCTACAAAGTACAGTCAAACCTCGATGTAACGAAGTCGGTAAAATTCGGAGTTTACTTAGTTACATTGAAATTTCGCTACATAGAAATTCGGGGCTAACGTTAAAGAAAGTTTCCACAAATGTTTCTCGGGTGCACAAAACTCACCGAGGACGCCTTTATTTTGGTTGAAAGTAGTCCTCCACCTTCATCTGGGCCACTCTTGGCATTAATATTGGCATCACGCGACGATCGCATAGCCAGACGGCCTGCATCGCGTCTTCGTCTTGCTGTGTACTCGCGAACCGCCTCAAGACATCGATTGCGTCCACCACTTCACGGTTACTGGTCACATCGCAAGTGTCTTGCTCATCAGGCTTGATGTCGTCCCCGTCTTCAGAGTTCCCACGAACATCGCTAGCTATCGCCTCGTTGGTCAATTCCTCCGTTGCAATGACAGCAGCGTCGGCTTATTGAAAGTTGTGTAGGTCGACGTTGTCGGGGGCGGCTCCATCGCCTTCAAAGCTCCATCACCCAGGACAACGAGAAACGCGCGCATTTAGTTAGGCCTCGAAACGAACTTCGCAGCGCGAACGAAGCCGACGGACGAAACCGCGGCGGCTCTAGTCTCCTCTAGTGGCCGTTCTGTATACACCACACTCGCAAGATTCGGCCCGTTTCACCTTTTGCGCTTTATCGGGGGCCCGTTTCAGCGCATGTGTTTCCCAAAATCTCCTTTGGGACCAAAACGTTTGTGACGAATTGTCCATGAAACTTCGTTACATCGAAATTTCGGCGAACGGGACTTCGTTACATAGAGGTCAAAAATACATGGCGTGCATACACTTGCGGTTAGAAAACGTTATTAACTTCGTTACATCGGGGGTTTCGTTACATAGAAGTTTGTTACATCGAGGTTTGACTGTAGTAGAAAAAATAATGAAGTTGACAACGTCAGAGATTTAGGGCATACTACGAAAGTGTTTCATATTAATATGCTAAAAAAGTATGAGGAGCGAGAGAGGGATACCGATGGGTTAAGAATCAAGCTTGCTCAATAATAGCTATCGAGGAGGGGGAAGCGGAGCAGGGCATACCGTGTATAGACATCAGGCCTTCCCAGAGAATTGATGATGTGGTGTTGGCCGAAGACCTCAGCGAGAGAAAGAAAATGGCCGTCAAGCGTTTTACAAAAATTTGAAGAGATATTTACCGAGGTGCCTGAACGAACAGAAGTGCTGGAGTGTAAGCTTGAGCTGACGGCAAGCAATCCTAGCCAGACTCCACAATACCCAATTTCCTTCGCAACGAGGGAAACGATAGAGAAGGAAGTGGCACAAATGTTGGCGCTGTAAGTGATTGAGCAATCAACGTCACCGTATCGTTCTCCTCTGGTCCTGGTGAAGAAGCAAGATAAGTCACATCGCGTCTGCATTGACTTAAGACGTCTAAACGACGCACTCAAAACGACGCGGATATAAGACGTGTTCGCGGAAGTTGGAAAAAAGAAATATTTCTTGAAACTAGACTTGTCAAAAGGGTACTGGCAGGTTCCCCTTACCAACGACTCTAAAGAAAAAACCGCATTGTTTGCGAAAGCGGTTTGTATTACTTCAGATACATTCCTTTTGGGATTAAGACTGTATCTGCCGTCTTTACGCGACTAATACGGAAGGTTCTCGCAGGTATCAAAGGGGTACAACATTACATCGACGATATTCTAATCGCCACTGAGACTTGGGATGAACATCTCGAAGTGCTCGAACAAGTTCTTCGGCGAATTAGCGAAGCGGGATTGACTGTTAAACCGACCAAATGCCAACTGGAAATGAAATAAATCACGTATCTAGGTCACAAATTGGGGCATGGTGAGCTAGCTCCGCTACCAGAGACCCTACAAAACATTGTAGGCTCTAAGCGACCTGCAGCAAAGAAACAAGTGCGATCCTTTTTAGGACTGACGGGTTATTATCGGCACATTGTTCCGAATTATGCGGAGAGAGCTCTTCCTTTAGTTTAGTTCACGAAGAAAAGGGAACCCAAAAACGTGCGTGAGACTATTAGGCACGAAGAAGCTTTTCGAGAATTACAGCGAGCTCTCTCAGTAGGACCAATTCTCCGGGCGCCAGACTTGACGGAAGTGTTTGTGCTTAGGACAGGCGTGGAGTACGCGTCATCCTAAGCACAAATGAAGGGGTACGCGTCGTACCTAAATTTAGTGGCGTATGCCAGTAGGGGCTTGATGCCCCGCGAGAACAATTACCTTACTATTGAGAGGGAGGCCCTGGCGTTAGTTTGGGCGATCGAAAAGTTTCACGTGTACCTATACGGACGAGAATTTATAGTCCAAACGGATCATCAACCGCTGGAACATCTATATAAGATGAAAATAGCAAACAGTAGAATTATGAGATGGAGTTTACTTCTACAAGAATACCGATTCCGGCTATACTATATAAAGGGAGTAGAGAATACGGTAGGGACTGATTATTTGAGCCGGGTGTGACATGAGCTGAGGACCCTCACGGGGCACGTGGTTGTCAAGATTTGTATGGTGCGTGTGTTGGAATGGGGGTGTGACATTGTAATTAGGACTGCAAACAAAGTTTTGTTCGACCTGCGGCGGAACGTGTAATGGAAACTTGGGGATCTACCCATGTAAAGTGGTTTTAGTTTTATTTTGTTTTGTCCTGCAAACGAAGACAAAGACAAAGAAAAAAACTAAAACCGCTTCACATAGGTAGATTCCGAAGTTTCATTACACGTTCCGCATAAACAAAATATTATTTGGTGTTGTACATACATAAATATATATATATATATATATATAACGGGCATGGTGGCGGGAGGCCGAAGGCGTGGGTATAACTCGGAAGAAAAAAACCCTTGGTGAAAACAGCAACAACGGACGATTTAATTCTTTCTTTCTTTTTTCTTTCTCTAAGTTCTTTAATTGACATGTACGAACTCCACAAACAACCGGATACCCCAGATGGACACGTCGTCGCTACTCTAGCGAGGCTTGTTTTAGAACTCAACACGTTCGTATTTAACAATAAATACTTTAGGCAGGTTAGCGGAACCGCGATGGGCACCAAAATGGCCCCGAACTACGCCAACGTATTCATGGGAAAATTAGAATCTCATTTCCTTTCTGAATGTCCCGTAAAGCCGCTAATATACAAAAGGTTTATAGATGATATATTTAGTGCCTGATCACACACTGAGGAGGAACTGGTGGACTTCATAGGTCGATACAACGCTGCTCATCCGAGCATCCGCTTTACACGTACTTACTCTCAAACCGAAATAAACTTCTTAGACGTCTACGTTAACATAGATGAAGGTAAACTCGCCACGAGCCTGTACCGTAAGCCAACAGATCGACAGCAATACCTGCATTATCAAAGCGACCACCCACGCCATTGCAAAAACAGCATTCCCTATAGCCAAGCTCATCGTTTCAAACGAATTTGTTCCAAGGAGACAAATTTTGATGCGAGCAGCCAAAATTTAAAGTCAGTGCTAGAGAAACAAAAGTATCCACCGCGTATAATCGACGATGCAATCAGAAAAGCCAAGCAACTGAACCGAGCAGACCTTATCAGCCCGCGCCCCACGCAAAGCGACACACAACGCACACATCTATATCTAATTTATAGCATGAACCATCCTAATGTAAATAATATCTTAAGACGACATTATAACATTCTCGAACAAAGCGAGCGCCTAAAACGCGCGTTTCCATCCGCCCCTGGGGTAGTCCACAGACGATCACGTAACCTCAAAGACGCGCTTGTAAATTCTCGGATCAATTCATCGCCACCACCTAACGAATGTAGGCCTTGCATGCACCCAGGATGTCTGGTCTGTGAACAGATGCAGCACACAAACACGGCCAGCAGCACGCACTCGCAGTTCTCGATCAACATTAAAGGGCACTTAACATGTGCCTCGTCGAATGTCGTGTACTTATTCGAGTGTACGGTATGTAAAATGCAATACATAAAGCAGACTAGAACGGCATTTAGACTGCGCTGTAATAATCACAAATCTCACGCCATAAATCTTCCGACATTGCCTCTATCCAAGCATCTCGCTCTCCCAAAACACTCGTTTGATAAATTGTCAGTGACGCTCCTAGAATCTGGATTTAAATCAAATCGCGAACGCGAACAGCGTGAATCCTACCTAATTTACCGATTCAACACAATTAAACAAGGAATAAATGAAAGCCCCGGTACTGGCATCGATTAAAATGCTAACAGACGAATAGCAACAGCGATGAGGGGACATTTTTTCAGGTCCCAGACCTTATTGTTAGCAGTGGTACTGTTGGTGAATTCCACTCGTAGATCCGGAGCGCTTTCCAAAATCCACGAGGGAGGCAAAATTCCGCTCTGTGGGACACGCTCCGAATCGACGAGCGGAAGATGAACTCGCCTTCGACCCCTCCCCCGCTCCCCCCTCGGCCGTCCAAAATGGCCGCTGCTCGAATTTGACGAGCCCCCAACGCTTAGCCGACTGATCTTTCCGACGACCAGTGACAACTGTCGTTGCTTAGCTGCAGAAATAACACACGATACAGGACGGGCGAAAATATCCACAGCACGGAGCCCATGTCACAAATAACGAGGAAGACGTCCGCATTCGGCACCGTCACATACCTTTCGGCCGCCTCCAAGAGGCGGGGCACGCACAGCGATTGCCAGTGGTGGAGTTAAAATTGCTGGTACGGCTTTATTAAACACAGAGGTAACAAACCACCACTGCCACGGTCGTTGCGTACTCTGTTCTTGCTTTATTGCACGAGAAAACGCCGGCGGCATGCAGCGTAAAAAAGAAAAAAAAAAAAAAAAACAATCAGTGGCGGCAAAATGAACAGGCCTAACCTTGCGTCTGCCTCCTTCCGATTTTCTGCCGTTCTTTTTCTCGTTCTTCCTCTCACGATCACAGATGTCAGCGCTTCCGATTTGTCACGCTCCTGTCCCGGCTTTCAACACGAGGTAGAAGCGTTCGAGCCGTCACAATCCCGCGTGAACAACCGACGCATCCGAGGAAACCCAGCTCGACCGACTCGACTCCGTCCCTTCGTCGACGGCGCGGCCAGCGCCTGGCCAGCGCCGCCAGCGCGGCCGGTCGCCGGCAACGCCTCGTCGCGCATGCGCCACCGTCGAGGGAGGGGAAATGACGTAGCGCGCTCTGTGGCGCTCTGTCAACTTCCGTGTAGATCTCTCAAATCCCGCAGGTTAAGTTCGGCGGAGTTGGAGGAGCTCCACGGGGCGGTAGCTGCCAGAGATCTACGAGCGGAAGATGACCAAGTCGAGCCAGATCTGCGAGCGGAATATGCGCGCTCCAAATGGAGCGCTTTTGGAGCGCTCGAGATCTGCGAGCGGAATTCACCATGCGTTTGTGGCCGGAACTGGACCATCAACTTTTATCTTTTATTTCCAGGTTTTGATATTCATATTTTTTTGTTCTAAATTTAACATTGTTCCCTTTCAGGTCTGACTCATGCATGCCCCACGAAACAACACAAGTGACCGTGCCGTTTTTTTTTTTTTTTTTTTGAGACAGCATTTTAGTTTGCGCGTTAACTTTCGTCTATTGTACGCTATCGTTCAGGTCACCCCTGCCCGCCCGGCCACAAAGTCACCCTGCGCCCCCTCTCAAGAAGCTACAACCGTCATCCCACCGTCCTTGAAACTTGGCCCCGACCGTCAAGCTTCTTCACCCGGATACGAACTGCCCTACTCTTCCCTCTCACCAAAGCTCCAACTGTCACCCCGCCGAAATTTGGACCCGACCGTAGCATTGTGTAAACGTTTGCCCATCTGGAACTCTTCCTACGCTTCTTTGGAAACTCCAACCGTCATCCCGCCGTTTTTGAAACTTGGACTCGACCGTAGCATTGTATAAATACCACCCGCGTTCATCTGTAAAGGTTCTTCCTGACGAAGGCCGGACTCCGGCCGAAACGACGAAGATTAAATCGTCCGTTGTTGCTGTTTTCACCAGGGTTTTTTTTCTTCCGAGTTATATATACAGGGTTTTTTTTTTTAAGCTTAACGGATTTGTTTAAAAAAAGCCGTGAAAGTTACACTTATGCCGCTTGTGGAGTTGAGTTATACGGCCAGGAGGACACATTATGGGGGGCTAATCGTAATGATCAGGTGGCTAATTAATTAAAATGTGTTAATTAACTTTTTAATTAATGAAAATAGACATATGGTTCCAATTAGAAACTTGCTCAGCGTCATCGAAAACCCCTAAATCAGTCATTTTCAGAAAGACTTTGAGCGCGTGAGAAGCGTAGTAGTGCACTAAAGTTACCACTCGTGAAGCAGGTACGAGGCTGGGGCTAGATAAGAGACGGAAAAATCGCGCGGGCGCCTTATCGCAACCTCTAGCTTTGTACCTGCTCAACGAGCGGTAACTTCAGTTTACTACTACGCTTCTCACGCGCTCAACGCCTTTCTGAAAATGACTGATTTAGGGGTTTTCGATGACGCTGAGGAAATTTCTAATTGGAACCATATGTCTATTTTCATTAATTAAAAAGTTAATTAACGAATTTTAAGTAATTAGCCAACTGATCGTTACGATTAGCTTTTTATAATGTGTCCCCCTGGCCGTATAACTCCCCTCCACAAGCGGCATAAGTGTAATTTTCACGGCTTTTTTTAAACAAATCTGTTAAGCTTAAAAAAAAACACCCTGTATATATATATATATATATATATACAACACAAATAATATTTCGGTTATTGCAATGCATTCGCAGATTCGCAGATAGTGATCTTAGATGTATAATTTGCATTAGACTGTATTCATTTATAATATCAGCAATCGTGCCTATCACACTGTATCCATCTAGTCATTATATTAAATTATCTACCAGACAATCTTTGTGTATCGAACTTAATACACATTTTGCCCTCGAAACAATTAAGGAAAATCAAGATTTTTACCTTACATTTGCAAATTTAAGAGGCACGATGAGTTCACGATTTACAGCATCTCAATATCCCAAGAGTAAATTGGGACAAAGTGAAACAAGATAACATACTGACACGTCTTCACTCTGCGACCGTGGAGCCGATGGGATTACGGATAGCGAGGAGGAGGAACGACATAATGACGACAATATTCTTTCCTCCCGGAAGCGATGAGCCTCGCTGCTTGAAGGTGCGATGCTATGTAGACCTTCGCATCACACATTTGGAAGGAGATTCAACCATCCCGCCCCTAGTGGCTGAATTAGGAACTACACTGATGGGGACAACAAGACCAAAGATTATTTGTTGGTGTTTTGACGCAGCGCTCGACCTGCGTAGCCGATTGTTGCGTCAACGTTCTTCTGGAGCTCGTGTTGAATCAGTAAAACCAAACGCGAAAGCAGCAAAAAAAAAAAAAAAAGCGCACGTGTCTTGCTCAATTTTTTCCTCGTGCTCAATCGAGAAAGTTAAAGTAAATAATTCAGTGCATGTGCCTTCTGTTCGAAAACACAGAACTCTGGAGAAAAAGAGCTGGACGTTAAGCCTCATATAGTTCGATCGATCCTCGCCAATACTTAAAAAAAAAAAAAACACAAAAATGAAGAAAAAAATATAGGCTTAATTTTAGACATTTACCGTATTTATTCGAAAATAGGTGAGTTTCTATGATCAGACCTGTGTGTGTACTTCTTGGAAAACCCACGGAGGAGCTGAGGAATGGCAAACCAAAAATAGCGTTAGGAATAAAAATGAATAAATAGAAGTGATACACAGATTTTATTTCTGCGTTCCGACTTCGTCGGTGCCTCGTCATTCGCCGGGCCTCTTCCGTAAATCGCAGTGACTGTCTCTTCTTGAGCGTTGCAGAGAAAGACACGCACAGGCATTGTTCGAAAAGAAGTCAACCTTAATAAAAAAAAAAAAAGAAAAATACACCATATTTTATGTTTGTTACGCAAAAAAAAAAAAAAGAATATTCGTGCAATTTTACGCCGTTAGACGCAATTTAGGTGGAGGTAGCCCATTCAAGGCCCCGCCCAGGAGCGTAGCTAGCTAAGCTCTGTATGTTGACTCTCACCGGTGGGAGAGATGATTGACGTGTGGACTGTTCGTTGTAAAATTGTTTCTCCGTGGCGCGGTAGCCTTTTATACGACACATGTCTTTTGTTTTAGTGTTTGAGAAACAATCTATATAAAGGGAGTCATTATTGTTTTCAGGAATATCACGAGATCGTTTTTTTCCGCTTTCGTTTCACACGATGACAAACATGGCTGCCGGAGTTTGCGGCCAATGTTTTCTCGCAAAGCTCGTTGAGCTAGCCTGTTCTTAGGAGTGCGAGTCGTTTAGCGTTCACATAAGTGTTTAGAGGAAGATATTCTCAACCGACGTAGTTCGTAGTAAACAACTGTGGCAAGTACACAATTTCTCAAGTGCTGCTCGGGTACTTGTTTTCGTCGTGGGACTGACGTAAGCCTAGCGCCAACGGCAACTATTTTGGTATTTGATATTTCGTATTTGTTTGAGCTCAAGAAAGGCAAGTCGCCCATAATTGCCTTTGCTGATGCTGTTGATGCGTGTTGATGCTAAATAAACAGGAAGTTTTCGTAGACCGCGTTTCCCCCTCCGCTAAGATATCCGCAACGAAGAAGTCGCTATTGCGCCTGCGCGCTGATGGCCTCGACTGTAGAGTTGCGTGTATCGTAACGGGTTGCGTAGAGCATTGCGGGACGGTGAAAACTCCCTGTTGTGCCGTTTTCCTTAAAAGCGGCCCCGCTACCTTAAGAATCGCGCAATCGTCGTGATTGCGGGCATGGCTTCAGTCTGAGAGGTGACCTACAAAGGTAAGAAATTGCGAGCAGTTTCGCTGGCATCAGTCGGGTGTTCGCCTCGCATCAGGTTTGTCAAGGTATCTTTCCGTCTTCCGCTGCGGAAGGCCCGTAGCTCTCAAGTTTTGAGTGTTGCGCCTGAATTTCTACAGCCACTATTTTTAGGCCACGTTTTAATTGAGCGTCATGACGCTCACACACTTTGCTCGCGGAAGCCATGCAAAACAAGAAAAAAAAAAAAAAGAAACAAGAAGGAAATGGCAAGGAGTACGTATCGGGGAGTTTTCGTGGACCGTTTTCGCCGTCCCGCAACGCTCTCCGCAACAGGCTACGATACCCGTAACTCTACCGCCAGGGCCGTGGGCGCGCAGGCTCAGTAGCGGTTTCTTCGTTGCGGAGGGCTTAGCGGAGGGGGAAACGCGGCCTACGAAAACTCCCTATTTATAGTGTTGATTCTTTTAGTCCTCCCGGTCGCTTTTTACCACACATCGACAGACGCTGACAGACGCTTGTATTGCACCGTGGCTTGTGCACAATGGAGTGCTAGAACGCCGCTTTCATAGTCCGTCTTGCGAGCGTTCCAGACATTTTCAGACGGGGTGGACGCCGAGGCGCAGTTTTCATGCCCGCGTCTCACGGGCATCCCAGGTCGATGGACGGAGGTGGAACAACAAACGATACCGGAGTCAGCCGCGCGTCGGCTCGCACGACTCGCTGGCGCTGTCAGACGCCAGACAAGACTCAGCGCATGTCGCAAAAGGGAGGCATAATTAGGCTTGCGAGCGTCTTGGGCCGAGCAGCTGGGCCAATCTAGTAGGAAAGGGCGGGGCCACTGATCTGTGGGCGGGAATCGAAGCGGGACTGACCTCTAGCTAAATCGCGTCTAACCACGTAAATATTGCGCAAATTGTTTGTTCGTCGAAAGATGACAAGAAGAAAACGTGTCTCATTTATGCTTTTAATTTTTTTTTTTTGTGAGTGATTTGTGTGAGTGGGTCGTTGATCCGCACTCTTTCTTTCCTGTCAATATTGCCTCGAGCTTCGTGAATAACACTGGACACTGGCAGGCTGATGAGGTGAAGTGCTGCCTGAGCCAAAATCGGCCAATCAATTAAATCTGACCGCCAAAAGAGACACGGAGCGACGTTTTGAAGCACAACATATTTCGTGTACTCACTAAACTCTGGCTGCAGTCTCCCTTACAACGAGTTTGAAAACAAGCTGGTACATGGCGAAGTCATGGGGCATTTCGGGCTTCACGTTCCGATTGATGATGCGCACATTAAATTATAACGTCGTGATGGCATCCGTGTATCCCATACATTCGGACACGTTTAGATAGATACTGCCGTTCCACTTTTTCGTCACGGCTCTATACAGTACGACTGGAAGGTCAAAGTGACCTTTTTTGATTAACACTGAATTCTAGAAAATGGATTCGACTTACTTTCATTGGTTTTTATTCATTTAAAATGAAAACGCAGAACCTACAAACTCACCTTTTTCGGTTAAAACAGAATCTCCGAAAATGGGTGCGGCGTACTTTTATCGGTTTTTATTGGTTTTAAACCGAAAACTCCGAACCCTACCTGTGTGTAACTTGTTTAATTTGCTTATAATGCCTTTGTTGCTTTCGTCTGTTGCTCGCAGCATTTAAGTTATTTATCTTTTTATATTTTCCGCTTCTTTTCCCCAGTACAAAGTAGAAAATAAGAACAGTAAACTTTTTCCAAAACTCAAAACGCCTCATCGCGGCGTAATGCCGTATTATACATTGTGGAAATCAATGGGAAGCAAAATCCATGCTCCTGGCCCCCAGATTCCCAGAATGTAAAGGGCGCGGTGACGGATATATGGAAGTAGCAGACATGTACACGTTACCCAAAAAAAGTAACTAAATACCGTTACTCGTTACTCGCTCAAAAAGTAACTAAATACGTTACTCGTTACCGATTCTCAAAAGGAACGCGTGAGTTACCTCAAAAGTAACGAGTTACTTTTCACGTTACTTTGACGACCAAATACAAAACTGTTTTTGTGTCATGGTTTATTGTTTTCTTTTTAGTAGTCATTGCCCTTCAGCAGCAGCTGCCTGTAGAAGTTTTCATCAGTTATGTTTCCCCGCTTCCTTGAAAATACATCTCCGGCGACGCTGAAGAGTCGTTCTACCGACGCGCTCAAAGGAACGGCAGTGTTGTGCTTCAGGAAGAGCTGGTGAATCTTCGAGAACTGCGCCACTGCGCCTTCATTGAGGACAGCGGGTAATGGGTTATGTGCCTCCCCGTGTTTGCAACCTCCGGGTTTACATTCGGTCCGTACCCGTTTCTAGAAGGTTCAACCAACGAACCTGATTGTGCTCGGTGGGTGAAGGACATTCCCAGCTGTAGAGTTCAGTACAGCAACGTTTACCGCTGGACACATCAGTCGAACCGTTCGACTGACGTGTTCAGCGATATACGTTGCTGTACTGTCATACTGGTTAGTTGTTTTTCGGGTTGCCCATCTGCCTTTGTCACAATAGACGCATACTCAGGTTAGAATAAAAACAAGACCGTTTAAGCGGTGTTGTACACGTTACTCTTCAAAAGTAACGAGATACCATTACTCGTTACTTGGCATTCAAAGTAACTAAATACCGTTACTCGTTCCTTTTCTAAAAAAGTTACTAAATACGTTACTCGTTACCAAAAATAGTAACTAGGTACAAGTAACTCGTTACTTGTAACGCGTTACGTGCATGTATGGGAAGTAGTCTATTCAGCCCGGTTAACCTCATCGCCTTCTCAATAGACAGTTTGAATGGACCGTATGCAAAAGCTTTGCATACGCAAAGAAAGTACGGGTAGAGAGTGCACATACGCAGAACGCAATAGAGGGACTAGCAAGCGTATTGCACACCCACGTAACGCTGGGGATTTTGCGTTGCGAGCTATAGAGGGCTTTGCGGGAAGTTCTCGAGAGATCTCGGGCTCAGCGAGAATGCCACTTTCAAGATGGCGGTTACCCCGACTGGCGCAGCAAGGGCGACGTGGTATTCGCGAAGCTCAGTGTTACGTGAAACTGCGTGGTGGTTCACTCGGCAATTCTTTCCGGAACCTACCGCAGTCGATTTAGATCGCCGTGCAGCTGAAGGGGTGCACGGTGAAAGTGTTCACCGCTCGCGTAATGCGTGAACGCTGCGATCTGCTCAGCGATAAGCTTCTTCACGCAGTCCATCGCCAACGGACAAACGACTCTTCGGGAAATAGCCGAAGTTGATGTACTGGACATCGGTAGGTCAGGAATTTCTTACCGCGATAGCACTGAGTGACGCAACCTACCGCCTCGCCAGAGTTCGTGGACCTTCCTCGCCGAGCGCGCACTCGACCGAGAGCGGGGAAAAACGCGGGACAACCTTGGCGAGTACGCGGGGCTCACACGCGGCGGCCAGGTTGTTGTTGTGCCCTTCCTCGCCCCTTCCCTTCCTTCCTTCCGCGGGACGATTGGCGGAAGCTCCGTGATCCAATTTGGCTACGAACTCGTACTCATAGCCTCCTTACACCGCAGAAAAGCGCGCTTGACCAGGCAGCTGGGGCTTAATTTGATTTGAAATAAAATTACTGGAAACGTTTTCATTTTCAATATTTCTTTTGAGGAGCATGGTTGCGCCATAAGCACGCAAAATTATACGGCTCTGTCAAACTGAATCAACAAGATCACGCGAGATGTACACTCGGCAACGTAACGCACAACTAAAATCGGTCCGAGCAGATCGTTTTTAGCATAGGTTATACTATAAGGAGTATTCACTGGGCGCCATATTTGTGGGTGAGGCCTAGAGCGCATGCTCTGAACGAGCCCACATTAATAGGCTGCTAAGACCGGCAATCTTGAGGGTGCGAAATGCAGGTTATAAAAGAACTGTGGAAGCTCGCCATCAACACGCGCTCAGCAGTCGTGCACACAGCTATGGCCGCCAGTGAATACTTCCTGTTGCGTATTGCGTACTTAAGAGACAGCAACTCTACACTAAAACTGTCTAGTAACACCATTCCAACTTGTTTACAACCTCTTCTACTACCCTTCCTCATCCATCTCGTCCAGAAGAGTGAACCAACCGATGGGAACGGGCCAGCGCCCGGAACAAAACCTCCCGATGATTGAGAACTTTCTCGCAAGGTCTCCCGCTCTCGGTCGAGTGCGCGCTCGGCGAGGAAGGTCCACGAACTCTGGCGAGGCGGTAGGTTGCGTCACTCGGGGCGTCCTTGCCGTAGGAGCGGGGAAAAACGCGGGACAACCTTGGCGAGTACGCGGGGCTCTCACGCGGCGGCCAGGTTGTTGTTGTGCCCTTCCTCGCCCCTTCCCTTCCTTCCTCTCCCCCTCTCTCTTCACTGCGTTGTTTTTCTCGATACTCCGTTTCACCTTACATTGAACCGCAGTGGACGCTATAAGCTATCCCATCCAATCCGGCAGTGCGAACTTCTCACGTGGCGACGCGCCTCGCGCTCCGATACACCCTCGTGGAAGTCACGTGACAGACATACGGCATTGGATTGAAACTCCAATTTGAAGGGTGTGCGCGCCAAACAAAACAAGGGCATCCGGCACGCCCTATCGAAGGACTCGGGATTAACTTTGACCACCTGATTCATGATCAACCGGGATGCCGTGCAACCGCGGCATCCCGGTTGCACGGCGCCCTCTCAGCGATAAGCCTGCGCGATTCGAACCCGCCACCTAGGGATCCGTAGGTCGGCGCTTTGCCTCGGAGCCATCGAGGCGGCTGCATTGGATTGTGGCTCTAATGGCTTTGACCACTGCGGTCCATCTTGAGGGTTAAGCTAAGCGTCGATAGCCTATGGAGGAAACGATGTAGATTAGAACGTCGATAAGATTAGCTATGCCTTAATGATACAGGTGAATTATCGCACCGTTGGATGGCGCGCCGTGTTGGCTTGACCCGTACAGGGTGGACGCTTAATAGAGAGGGGCTTCTAGTTGAGGTTGCTTTCACTTCTCCACTTTGTTCTTCATTTACAGAAGTCGCACCTCAATTTATGAAGACTCACTTCATCAGACCCAATGATAATATTTAGAAACTCGGAGCTCAGCGCGCGAAAATTGCTGTTAGGGGGGACTCGCCACACAGTGCGTTTGGTAAGCGGTCGGTGAATGCACTGTATACGTAATCTGAGACGGGATTCTCAAAGCGAACTTACGACGAAAAAAGTGCGTACAACAAATTTGAGAGAAACTCCGTATTCTCAAAACAAAATTGTCGCAACTTTGGCGCAGGTTACGACAGAATCCTACGACAGCTCCGAAGCTGTCTTACGCACTTTCTACGATCAAATCAACATGACCGACAGCGTCGCTCAGTTACTTGGTCACGACGACCAACGGACATTTATTTTTCTACGTGCTCTTCTCGCGCGTCCCGACTTCAAGCAGCAAGAAAAAAGTACTTGAAACCGACCGCGACGAACATGAACGCTGGATCCACAAGCACCAGGAAAAAGCAACAAAGGCAATGATCCCACCGACCAAGCGAGCTCGGCCGAATACAGGCCTAGCATGCACTCCAACCTGCTCCGGCGCAGCATTGCTCCGACGGTCCTTGGCCAAGACCGCCTGCCCACGACCGGCTGGCTTGCTGAATAGAATATGCTCGCGCGACCCTTGTGGACCCTTCCCGTATTATAGTTTGATCGCTGACCTCAGTTTTAGATTAAGAGGTCAGTCTCTTCCCCTTGTCATGACCTTGTATTCTGAGGCAACGGTGACGAACGCAGTCGTCGAAAAGGGACTTTCATTGATTCTATCCCCTTGTTTTGTGTGATATGGAGCTCAAATAAACGCCGTATGGATTACCTTCGCAACACGGTATGTACACATTGTTATTAGTATGCCACTTTTATTCTGACACGATGCTACGTCACTGTCGAGCTAAAACAGTTCGTGGGAGCTACGCGATGCTGGTCCAACCTTTCTTTACCGAGTGTCACGTCAGTATCGAGTTGCAATCGTAACAGATCGGTCCCGAAGCGCTTACCAAGTCGCGGTCTAACAGAGCGAATCCCGCACTTCGATCGAACCCGCGCGTCCGCTCCGAGCCTGAACAGATATTTGCGTGGCTCTTGCTGACACTCATAGTTCAAACGTATCTTTTTAAACGTCGGCTCGCTCCTGCATTTCCGAGGCCGCGAAAAACGCCGCGGCGGTTTGTTTCTATCTACGTCGCTCTGCAAACGACTGACACGGGGCTTTTACCAACGATGACAGTTATGTTGAGTTCGTAGCGATCGAGTTCGATCGTAGCAGTCAACGAAGCTTTTAAATCCTGTTAGCGTCGATATATCACTGCACGGACACGAACCCCAGACAAGCGGTGGTGGAAAGGCTACCTGTGTTTGTTATTAAAAATCCACGCGCTCCGAACTATGCCGAGCTCTCCGATTGGTTGTTCGTGTCGCCGAAGACGCCGTCACCATAGCAACAGCACCGGTAAGTTCTAGTTTTGCCGTACGAGAACGTCGCTTCCCTCCTCTCACTTAAGAACGCGTTCGTAAATAACGAATTCTGCTGTTCTTACGATGTTCTTAACTTACAAACTTCATAGCTAAGTTGTCGTAAACTAAGAAGCTCTTCGTGAATCTGGCCTCTGAAGTGTCTGCATCTCCCGCGAGGCACCTAGCAAACGGCTGCAATCCGCGGAATGACCAGGCAAAAGACCAACTCAACTCTTAGACGTAATGCCCCTGTGGTGGCGCTGCGGTCTGCATTGCGCATGCGCAGATGCTTTGCCCTAGTCGGATCTGGTTTCTGCGCATGAGCAGTGCCCATACCCTGTGTGGGAAAGCGCGGCCTCGTTTGTAGGGTCGATAAAAGCTTTTTGCGCTGTAGCACCATGTATGCTGAAACGCCAAGCCATGCTGCGCCGAACTTAATTATGTCGCAACGCAGTTTTTTTCTTTTTTTTTTAGATTGAAACATAATTTTAAATTCTTCACTCGCCGAGCTTGCTCCTCGCATTGCAGCGATTCGGTTTCTTAAAGGAGCCACGAAATTAATGTTGGGCTGGAATAAATGGTTTTATATCGGGATGTTCGTTTAATCGCATATCGTATAGTGGGCCAAAAGAAAGTGGGTACAAAGCCCAAGCCTGCTTTCCGGTACGAAAATTTGGAAATATAGCCGCGATTATTTTGTAGCTCCTTTCCTTCGTAAGCTGTCCGCCTTTTCACCGTGATACATCCACGGTACCACAAGCACGTCAGCCGACACTAGTCATACATGGGACGCGCACCGGCACTCGCACAATCCGAATGCCCTGATAAAGAGTTAGCGACATCTCTCTCTGCTCCTTGAAGTTGTTTTTTACACCCGCACTACCGTTAATCAGATGTTATGCTTTTTTAATCTCGCCACTTGCGGGTTTAAAAAGTACGATTAGCTTCGGAGTACGGAAAATGAATAACGTGTAAGACATCTGATAGAAGGCTCGCGTGCTGGTGGCGAGCTTCTGCAGCTAGCATTTGACATTAGCAAAATTATCTGCCTTTGCAAAAGTTCGTCCTGAGCATGCCCACTCAAAAAACCTTTCAGCCTTTCCATGCTGGTGAAGAAGGAAGACCAGCGAAGCTGTACTATGGTGGGTATGAAGTAAGGGCCGGCCGCAAGCCGGCAAGCCAGAGTGGAAAGGCCAGAAAGGTGGCCGCCATCTATGATCGATGACGGCAACCAGACAACCGGCAAGCGGTTGTGTGGTCGCCGCTGTCGCTCATTGATGGCGGTAGCTGTCTGGAGTTTTGTGTCGACATTTGTTTGCTGCGGACACGTACTGGGGAAACTAGGCCTTAACAAACTCCGCTGTAAACGAAAAAAAGAAAAACTGAGTTTACACAGAAAAAAAATCAGATCCTCACTTTGTCGCAACGGGTTGAGGCATTGGCGACGTGACCGATCGAAAGCGTCGCGCTGGTCGGCCCTCCACGATTGGCCAAATGCTGACTTTGACGTCAGCAAAGAATTCCTCATCGACGGAAATAAGAGTAATGTAAGAACTTCGATTTTGACGGTGTTGGCAGTATTGGTTTAAAAGCGCAATGATAACCAGCGTCCACCATGCTAATTACAAACACCATCAAACTTGTTTTTCACAGGGTAATGACGTCACGAAAGGTAACCATAGGAGGGCGCCACCCAAACATCTCGCCGCTAATAGACGATTGCAAACTGGGCATCTGGCGGTCGCCATGTTCCTCCTTGTGTGAGCAAGCGTGCGCGTGCAATTGCAGGCTTGTCAAGGCTGTCTTCATGCGCATGCTGCACGTGCTTGCACACATGTGGCGCCAGTCGCGAAGCCATGCTCCCTTTTGCTGTTTAAAAGCATGAACTGCCGCTTGCAACCCAAGCGAATTTTGGTCGCTCCGTCTATGCAAGCCTGTCAGCTCGCTTATGTCCCAGTGCTAGAAAGCATAAATACTACACGTACAACAAACTTGAAGATTGAACGAGGGCCTTCGGCTGTGCAATTTCACGTTTTGAAGGAGGCAGGTTGGTTTACGAGAATGTTCGAAAACATTTGACTAATCTCGCGCTTCTTCGTCTCTTGGTGTTCACCTGGGGTGCTATTCTGGTCACAAACGGTCACGTTCGTGTTTCTCGAAAACTCCTCCCCCCTACGAACCGCGCGCTCCTATTGGCCACAGCGCGCGTGATAATTCCACGCGGTTCCCATGGGAACGTTCGCGAAACACGAAAGCAACCGTTTGCCGTAAGTGCCGCTCTTCGAGTTCGGACCGTGACGACAAAGTGACGTATGACCACGTCCGACCTACGTAGCACATAGCGCAAGTCACGTAACTAGATTAACTGCGGTACTACTCGACACACCCTACTCTCTGTTTCACTATGAGTGCGAGATCTATGACGCCCCGACCCCCCCCCCCACCCCAATCGAACAACCGACACACGCCGCCTTTTCCTGGCATTATTGTCAAGTGCCTAAAATTAAAGCGGGCTGGGCGGAATTGTGCAATCATAGCTGGGCGAGAGTTCGTCAGTCAATTAAATATCGGGTGTTCCCTAATGCGATGAGCCTATGCAACATATTCAATGACTTTTTTCACGCGACAAATACTACATGTCTCTAAAAGCTCTGATAGTACAAACGGTGTCGAAAACTAAATCAATCTGAAGTTCACCTAATATTTAAAAAAAAAAAAAAAATTTCAACTTTTTTTTTTGGGGGGCGGGGGTTTAGATAACAACTTTTCTAATCGGCTGGAGCAAGGGGCCGTGTACCATGTGTGACTTGACTGATAGCATCAGTGCCGCCAAGCGGATCAAGCACAGGTGGCGCTTCTGACACATTGCGGAGAAGCAAAGAACATCCGCACCATCACTTCCTGCCCACCATGCCGAACCAGGAAATGAGCACACCTCTACATACAGCCCTCCCTAACTGTGTCCTCTAGTGCCATGGCGAATTATTATGCGCACATTTTTCCTTAGCTTCTTCCCAGTTTCTGCTTGCCATCATTGAGGTAAAGCGGTTTACAATTCCCTTCTTCAATGCAGCATGCGTGACAGTGAGCACTTGCGGGTTTAAAAAGTACGATTAGCTTCGGAGTACGGAAAATGAATAACGTGTAAGACATCTGATAGAAGGCTCGCGTGCTGGTGGCGAGCTTCTGCAGCTAGCATTTGACATTAGCAAAATTATCTGCCTTTGCAAAAGTTCGTCCTGAGCATGCCCACTCAAAAAACCTTTCAGCCTTTCCACGCTGGTGAAAAAGGAAGACCAGCGAAGCTGTACTATGGTGGGTATGAAGTAAGGGCCGGCCGCAAGCCGGCAAGCCAGAGTGGAAAGGCCAGAAAGGTGGCCGCCATCTATGATCGATGACGGCAACCAGACAACCGGCAAGCCGGTTGTGTGGTCGCCGCTGTCGCTCATTGATGGCGGTAGCTGTCTGGAGTTTTGTGTCGACATTTGTTTGCCGCGGACACGATACTGGGAAAACTAGACCTTAACAACTCCGCTGTAAACGAAAAAAAGAAAAACTGAGTTTACACAGAAAAACAAAATCAGATCCTCACTTTGTCGCAACGGGTTGACGCATTGGCGACGTGACCGATCGAAAGCGTCGCGCTGGTCGGCCCTCCACGACTGGCCAAATGCTGACTTTGACGTCAGCAAAGAATTCCTCATCGACGGAAATAAGAGTAATGTAAGAACTTCGATTTTGACGGTGTTGGCAGTATTGGTTTAAAAGCGCAATGATAACCAGCGTCCACCATGCTAATTACAAACACCATCAAACTTGTTTTTCACAGGGTAATGACGTCACGAAAGGTAACCATAGGAGGGCGCCACCCAAACATCTCGCCGCTAATAGACGATTGCAAACTGGGCATCTGGCGGTCGCCATGTTCCTCCTTGTGTGAGCAAGCGTGCGCGTGCAATTGCAGGCTTGTCAAGGCTGTCTTCATGCGCATGCTGCACGTGCTTGCACGCATGTGGCGCCAGTCGCGAAGCCATGCTCCCTTTTGCTGTTTAAAAGCATGAACTGCCGCTTGCAACCCAAGCGAATTTTGGTCGCTCCGTCTATGCAAGCCTGTCAGCTCGCTTATGTCCCAGTGCTAGAAAGCATAAATACTACACGTACAACAAACTTGAAGATTGAACGAGGGCCTTCGGCTGTGCAATTTCACGTTTTGAAGGAGGCAGGTTGGTTTACGAGAATGTTCGAAAACATTTGACTAATCTCGCGCTTCTTCGTTCTCTTGGTGTTCACCTGGGGTGCTATTCTGGTCACAAACGGTCACGTTCGTGTTTCTCGAAAACTCCTCCCCCCTACGAACCGCGCGCTCCTATTGGCCACAGCGCGCGTGATAATTCCACGCGGTTCCCATGGGAACGTTCGCGAAACACGAAAGCAACCGTTTGCCGTAAGTGCCGCTCTTCGAGTTCGGACCGTGACGACAAAGTGACGTATGACCACGTCCGACCTACGTAGCACATAGCGCAAGTCACGTAACTAGATTAACTGCGGTACTACTCGACACACCCTACTCTCTGTTTCACTATGAGTGCGAGCTAGTGCTACAAGAACGTGTTCCGGGCTTTCAACGTCCCTGTCGACCAGGCGCGCTTGCGCAGTGCAAGCCAACGTTCGTGTAAGCATCGTTCGGCGTGATGTGCTCGTGCTTGTAACTTCTGTTTCTATTGCACGAAGAGGAAAAAGCTTTGGGCAGGATTCTAAAGCGTAGAAAATGGCAGCGATGCTTGTTGCTCAACGATGGCTCGACCAACGCGTACAATGACGGGTTTTCTGCGAGCACCCGGTTGCCTTCGCTATGCACGACGACTGTTTCTGACGGCAGTACCGCTTGTCGAAAAGCACCGTGCGATCGCAGTGTGAGAGACAAGGGCGATGAGAGATGATGATCGTCGAGCAGCAGCTACTAATCGAATCGCACTGAGATTTTTTCGCAACGGGAAGCTACAAGGGCGCGGTTGCCACCGATGATCTCATAGCTGATGCCCAGTCGATGGTGATCAGAGCCGTGACGGCCGTCGCGAGTGTCGCTGTCAATCGGCAGGGAAGAGGCGGCTGGGTCGACTAAACCCTGGGCCGAGGAAGCTGAGGCATGTGCGAAAGAAGGCTTTCGTCGCCACCACGACAAGCACACCGACGTCGTGGGGTGCGCTGACGGAACCTAGAATCTAACTGAACCTTCGTTAATATCATCATCGGTCTGAAGGAGACCGTCACCGTTCTGAAGGCCTCCTACACTTTGCCGCAAACACCACTATGCCATCAACAACATGGTGGTAAGTACGTTAAAACTTCAGGGTTTCTACCGCTTCGAAGTTAGTGCACACTTAGTGCCTATGTCTACAATTGACCGTTTGTTGCGGTTTGTAGCTACTGTCATTCACGCAATAAAATCTGGGTGGGCTGCTGATGGCATTTTACTGTATCAATTAGATATTCTACCTTTCTACGCCAAGCTTCTGGAGTTGCATGTCAGTCATCGGACAGTCCTAAGAAACACTGATCGATTCCCTGCCATTAATTGTAGACGAGAAATTTAGCCAGTGCAATTTTGTGGATGGCTGTCACCGTCCGTGACCAAGAAAAACAATAAATATACCATTGCCCTACATTCAACGCACGTATGTTTAATGTAAAGGTTATGATACCAATTAAATAGATTGTCGTTTCAAAAGTGACAGTAACTCATTGAAATTAAAGAGTAGTGTTAACTGGATTTTTTAAATTTGCCTGTGATGCAGAGCAAATACGCACTGTTCACTTATCACCATCAAGCATAAACAACGAGCGAAAGCAGAGTAGATGTGTGAAGGAAATGCGAGCATATGCTGAAGAAAGAACTGCTACGTAACGTGAAGAATGTCAGCAACTATCTTGCTATTGTGGTACGAGCTCAGTTGATATGCACATGCTTATGGCAGCCTGTGAATGTAGGATGCTCCCCAGGGGGGTGGGGCTTATGTAGTAGAATGTAGGATGCGCCCCAGGGGGGTGTGGCTTATGGGGCTTCGCCCCCCCCCCCTCCCCAAATCCGGCGGGCCCTAGAATATACACACAAATTTCGACAACATCCACCCCCCCCCCCCCCCCCCCCCCCCGCACCCCAAGTCATGAACATCTCAGTCACCTCAACTTTCCTGCCCCCTCACCCCCTCAAAAGTTCCTGGCTACGCCACTACGATCAACAGCACTCAATAGATAGTCAACATTATTAGGATAAGCGAAATTTCTTTTATTTTATGCACCATATAGGCAGTGTTTCTGTCTTTATATGCATGCAGGCAAAGCACACACTTCAGAAAACACTTGTGTGAAGGCTGCGTTCACAATGCAGGCCCCGTCAAACTTTCAAGGCGTTAACGAATTGCACAAATTAAATTTTCAACGAAACGCGTTAGTTTTGCAAAGCGCTGGCAAACTTACATTGCGTTTTACATAATTCACCTTTGTCGTCCGATTAATCAGCAGTCAGCGCTACACAAACCTCAATGAGCTTGTCGTTTTTTTTCTTGCCGTTGGGGCGAACACTGGCGGTCCTGGCGATCTTCCTCCGTGCTCGCAGAAGCGTTGGTCTCTTTGTGAAAAGGTGAGGTTTTGAATCTTGACGCATGGCAACGCTGAATGAAGGTCTATTATCGTCTTCATAATCTCAGCAAGGCTGCCGTTACGAGCCACAACAACACCACCACTTTCAAGCTTCATAACACTGGCACAAATAGAAGCCAAGTCTTGCATCTCCCCAAGTGTTATACCGGGGACTAGGGCGCCTTCATGTGCGCTTTGCTTAGGGTGGAGTAGGGTGCCTTCATGTGCGCTTTGCTTAGGGTGGTGGCATCTCGACATTTTGTCCCACACATCTACTTTTATTTTTTGTTCAGAAGGGCGTGAAAGAGCGTGTTTCTGCACGTGTTTGTGGCGCTGACTGTGCTATGGCGACATTTTGTTTTCGTCGATTTCTTTGTATTTTTCCCGTGAGCGCGTGCTGTCGGCATCGGGTACTACAAAGGATGGCATCACCCTAAACAGAAGGACATTAAGGCACCCTAGGGTGGAGACATCTCGCCATTTTTTTCCCACACTTTTATCTTTCTTTTTTTGTTCAGAAGCGCGTGCAAGAGCGTGTCCCTGCACGCACTTGTGGCGCTGACTGTGCTATGGCGACATTTTGTTTTCGTCGATTTCTTTGTATTTTCCCCGTGAGCGCGTGCTGTCGGCATCGGGTACTACAAAGGGTGGCATCACCCTTAACAGAAGGACATTGAGGCACCCTACCGCGGACGTTAAACGCCAGCTCACCTTGCTCTTCAATCCGGTCCTGCCACCGAATGGGCTCATTCAACAGCACGAAAGCATTCGTGTGCGCGTTGATCAAGTTACCGATCGCATGTCAAACCCCAGCCACGGTCGATCCGACGAACATCGCGGCCATGTTCTTTCGAGTTTATCACGCGAAGGGTACGGTTGTCGAGTTAAAAGCAATGCAAATACTCTCGTGCATTCTTGTTCTTACGTCATTTTGTCGTCACAACCCGAACTCGAAAAGCGACTGTTAGCGGCAAACAGAGGCTTTCTATAAAAAAAAAAAAAAAAAAATGACCGCATCTCCACGTGGAGAATGATGTTGATTGGGGCGAAGCTCGGGTGGTGCTGATGATACTGATTTTGGTCATAGGTAGTGCTGCTTGCTGTCGGCGTTGACGCTTTGCCGCCGCTTCCCGAGCTCTCAACTCCGGGTCCGCTTGGCGTTTTTGACGCTGTGCAGCAGCTTCTCGCGCCCTGGTCTCCGGATCAGCTTGCTGTCTACGTAGACGCTGAGGCGCTGCATGCGAAGCTTTTCGGTCCTTTTCATTCATGGCAGTAGGAGAATGTGTGGTTTTCTTATTTTTCTTTTTTTTAAGCAGACAGATGGGATGGCATCTCAGAACCCCCTACTCTTTTTTTTCTTCTTTTTCTTTTTTCATAATTTTTTTTTCATCTTTTTTTCCAATTTTTTTTTGCCCTACACGAGCACGTGAGCATGTGCTCATGTGCTCGAGAGCACGTGAGCTTTACCTGGGCTTACACGGGCTTTCATTACGTCAGTTTGGTTTCGTTTTCAGTTTTGGTTTCGTTGTCGGCATTCAAGGCAAGCACTCTATAGACGCTTTAAACACGCGCCTGACACGCGCTAGAGTGAGCCGCCATTGCCGACCTTCTCCTGTCTTACCGAGATTCCTAGCCACTGAAGCGGGCATTGACGAGCCTCCGCAAAGGCGTATGCTGGGAAGAAGGACGCAGTAGCAGCTAAAGTGGCAATAATCTGTCCTGCTGTGGTAATGATGAAGTGAAGTGAACAGAATAAGAGGAAACAAAAACTGAAGGTCGGTTATGGCGGCGCCCATGCACAGCTGCCTGAAAGCGTCTATACAGCTCGTTAGTGTCTATGAAACCGTTTCCAGTGGACATACCCGGGCTCAGAGCAGGTGTCATCTGTTAAGGAAGAGATCCCTGGCACGTCCGTTTCGATGGTGTCGGTTTATTGTTCCCTCTCGTGCCGTTCATGATCTCGTGGTTCTGTGCTCCTCTACCTCCTTTTCCTCTTGTTACCTACTACCAGATCTTTAGTAACTAAAAAACTAATTTCATTTTTATATTTTTATCGTTCAAGATTCATAGTGATGTGACAATTATTATTCAAATGACGAATATTAAGATTATAATTTACGTTACAGCCAAAAACACAATTTAGACCCGGGGACTGTGTTCAGCTGCGTAAGAAGACAGCGTGCTTCGGCTCTGTAGCTTTGGCAGCATTGCCAAGAAAAGTTGTCGCCGAGTATAGACCTTTCCAATGTTTACAAAATCACAGTCCAGCGTGCGATCTTCACAGTCCAGCACGTGCGTGTTCGTCGCTTCGGAAAGCGAGCAAAGCACGCGCCATACGCGCGAACGCTCAAAATGGCACCGGCCACAAGCTCGTTTTTGGAAAAGTCTATAGTTTCACGAACGTTCTCATGGCAAAGTGTTGAATCGTCACGCGCAATGAATCCAATGGGATAGCGAGGTACCTATGTAGAGACGTGTAAAAACGTTTTATTATTTTTATTTTTTTTTGAACGAGCTTTTCTGGAAATAAAAAAGTAAGTAAAAAAGACTGCCCGAGATTATGCGGTCGCGTCCATTTCTTCAGCGCCGAAAGCAAAGAGCATGGCTTATGAAGACTACCGGCGTAATCACTGTAGTGAGCAAAGGGAGCAAAGCATTATTAAAACTGCCCGAAGAAACTTTGCTGCATCATCCACAGCATGTTCACAACCGGTACACTCTGCGTCAATCTTATGACTTGTCATTTATTACCACAGAGTCGTCGTCAGCTCTGTATCCATTTGGAGTCTCCTTCACAGGCAAACAGGAAATTTTTGCCGCTTATGTTCACGGAGGCTTCACAAAGGATGATCGGTGTCGCAGCGTACCTTCACTTAATATTTTCTTCTCGTAATACGATCCGTATCGTGCAGAAACAGGGAAAGCAACGACGCAAACGAGACACAAACACCACAAGGTCGTTACCGCGGTTTTCGCCATGTTTGTTTTCAAAGACCGTAGCGAAAGACTTCGAGAAAACAAGCTGAGATATCTGAGCTAAATTTACTTTACGCCATAATTATTGAAATAATCTTTCGTATTTTATAAAAGGATAATGTTATTTTTCTCTGTTTCCTTCCATTTTCCGGAAGGTAGCCTTTTTTCCGTTATTCGCTCGGTTCTCGCCGCAACGCAGTCAAACGCACTCAAACGCAAGTGTCTGAACCGGCCTTTAGGAGCTTCGCCCCTAAAACTCGGTGACAACTTTTCTTGGCAATGAAGGGAATGCTAGGGGGGACGGAGCTCCTGCACATGTATCACTCCGCCAATCATCCGGGCTTTCATTACCTCAGTTTGGTTTCGTTTTCAGTTTTGGTTTCGTTGTCGGCATTCAAGGCAAGCACTCTATAGACGCTTTAAACACGCGCCTGACACGCGCTAGAGTGAGCCGCCATTGCCGACCTTCTCCTGTGTTACCGAGATTCCTAGCCACTGAAGCGGGCATTGACGAGCCTCCGCAAAGGCGTATGCTGGGGAGAAGGACGCAGTAGCAGCTAAAGTGGCAATAATCTGTCCTGCTGTGGTAATGATGAAGTGAAGTGAACAGAATAAGAGGAAACAAAAACTGAAGGTCGGTTATGGCGGCGCCCATGCACAGCTGCCTGAAAGCGTCTATACAGCTCGTTAGTGTCTATGAAACCGTTTCCAGTGGACATACCCGGGCTCAGAGCAGGTGTCATCTGTTAAGGAAGAGATCCCGGGCACGTCCGTTTCGATGGTGTCGGTTTATCGTTCCCTCTCGTGCCGTTCATGATCTCGTGGTTCTGTGCTCCTCTACCTCCTTTTCCTCTTGTTACCTACTACCAGATCTTTAGTAACTAAAAAACTAATTTCATTTTTATATTTTTATCGTTCAAGATTCATAGTGATGTGACAATTATTATTCAAATGACGAATATTAAGATTATAATTTACGTTACAGCCAAAACACAATTTAGACCCGGGGACTGTGTTCAGCTGCGTAAGAAGACAGCGTGCTTCGGCTCTGTAGCTTTGGCAGCATTGCCAAGAAAAGTTGTCGCCGAGTATAGTTTCTCGAACGTTCTCATGGCAAAGTGTTGAATCGTCACGCGCAATGAAGCCAATGGGATAGCGAGGTACCCATGTAGGGACGTGTAAAAACGTTTTATTTTTTTATTTTTTTTTGCACGAGCTTTTCTGGAAATAAAAAAGTAAGTAAAAAAGACTGCCCGAGATTATGCTGTCGCGTCCATTTCTTCAGCGCCGAAAGCAAAGAGCATGGCTTATGAAGACTACCGGCGTAATCACTGTAGTGAGCAAAGGGAGCAAAGCATTATTAAAACTGCCCGAAGAAACTTTCCTGCATCATCCACAGCATGTTCACAACCGGTGCACTCTGCGTCAATCTTATGACTTGTCATTTATTACCACAGAGTCGTCGTCAGCTCTGTATCCATTTGGAGTCTCCTTCACAGGCAAACAGGAAATTTCATTTGCCGCTTATGTTCCCGGAGGCTTCACAAAGGATGATCGGTGTCGCAGCGTACCTTCACATAATATTTTCTTCTCGTAATACGATCCGTATCGTGCAGAAACAGGGAAAGCAACGACGCAAACGAGACACAAACACCACAAGGTCATTACCGCGGTTTTCGCCATGTTTGTTTTCAAAGACCGTAGCGAAAGACTTCGAGAAAACAAGCTGAGATATCTGAGCTAAATTTACTTTACGCCATAATTATTGAAATAATCTTTCGTATTTTATAAAAGGATAATGTTATTTTTCTCTGTTTCCTTCCATTTTCCGGAAGGTAGCCTTTTTTCCGTTATTCGCTCGGTCTAACTCCAGGAGGAAAGGAAGAAGATAACAAAAAGAACAGGGGGAAATGCGGGGATTTCTTCGCCCCAACTGTGTGGACACGTCATCGCGACGTAGGAGGATCGTCAGATTCTAGCTGACCGCGTGCTTGAACCCGAACGTTGGGGCGGAGCCTCAAAGAAGAATCATTCTAGTTTGAGGCTCCGCCCCTTCTTTCTCGATACGTCACAACTCGAAAGGTACCGTTTGCGACCAGAATAGCTGTGTGCGCGAATGCTGAGCGCGTGCTGATGGCAAGCTTCCACAGTTCTTTTGCAACGTGCATTCCGCACCATTAAGAGTGCCGGTCTTAGCAGCCTATTGATGTAAGCTCGTTCTGAGCATGCGCTTTAAACAGCACCCACAAATATGGCGTCCAGTGAATACTCCCTATTAGCGGCGAGAAGTTTTGGTGGCGCCCTCCTGTGGTTCCCCCTTGTGACGTCATTACCTTGCAAACAGCAAGTTCGATGGTGTTTGTTATTAGCATGGTGGAAGCTTGAAATCATTGCGCTCTCAAAGGAACACTGCCAACACCGTCAAAATTAAAGTTCTTTCATTCCTCTTATTTCCGTCGATGAAAATCCCCTTTCCGACGTCATAGTCAGCGTTCGGCCAATCGTGCAAGGCCGACCACAGCGACGCTTTCGGTCGCGCACGGGGCTAATTGCTATATTGCCCAAGCATCAAGGAGAATGCAGAGATTGGTGTTCCACGCGCCGCACGTGCTGGCCTCAGCAGTAGTAACTTTTCTAAAGCAAATACCTAAAACAAATAGCATCTTGGGCGCGCGTTTGTCGACGCTTTATTTTTGGTTATTTACTTCGAATCTTTTACACGGGGAAGGCGTGTGCGTGTGGCGCGTGAATCACCAATCCCTGCATTCTCCTTGATGCTTGGGTAATATAGCAAATTGTCTATTGGTGGTTAAACGTTTCGTCGACATTTCAGGCTGGGGTGTTAAGGTAGCCTTTGTTAATTTTTTTATGAACCGGAAGTTCTATTGGACGTCAAAGACTGGAGCACCGCCTGATGGCGTTTTCCTTGAAAAGGGGCTATAGACGTTTTAAACACGCGCCAGACTGAACCGCCATTGCCGACCTTCTCTTGTCTTACCGTGATGCCGAGCCATTGAAGCGGGCGTTGACGAGCCTCCAGGAAGGCCTATGCTGGGGAGAAGGACACAGTGGCACCTAAAGTGGCATTAACCTGTCCTGCTGTGGCAATGGTCAAGTGAAGCGAACGGAAGAAGAGGAAACAAAAAGCGAAGGTCGGTTATGGCGGCGCTCATGCACAGCTGCCTGAAAGCGTCTACAGTTCGAGTATTTGATTCTCTTTTGCAGCGAGCTGGCGTCAGGGCCCTGATCAGTGCTGCCGGGTTCCAATTGTCTTGTTTTCGCACACTCCGTCTGCTGCGTCTCACTCCAACAGGCTCTGAGAAGGTCCCATTTACATTGCCACAAGTTAGATATGCACGGACAGCACACGCGCTTACCGTTCACGACACAGGGCTGCGAGATCAGCCGTGCACACGAAGCCTACAAAGGGTGCTCCTTGTCCTCAACCGAGCAGGTGAGGCTCTACAGGAAATGCTGCAATCTCCTCGCGACACCGGATTCTATCATTCGCATCGTCCAGTCTCTCCACATGTGTACACAGTTTCTCCGCACTAACATATCAAATTATGTGTTAGCACTGCTTTTGCCACGCTAGTACGACTCATTTGCTCAGATCTAATCAGATTTTGAGTTCTTGCCTTCGCCGGGATCCTTCCAGTCTCCGTCGCGATTGGTCTCTGAGTTCGGAGAGAAAGTGAACTCACAGCAACAAGGCATGTAGTTGGGCTAGTTGGTGGCGCAAACTTGTTTGGTGGGAACAGTGCTAAAAGACGTAGCACCAGGACGAAGAAACACACATACAGGGCGCTGACTTACATTTGAAAGTTTATTGCTCTACAAAAAGAGAAATAAACACTCAAAAAGAGAAGGGGTGACAAAAAAAAAAAGAAGCAAACCGATCATTCACAGCTTTGTTTAGAGCGTACTGTAAACAAGGCGTTCAAATATGGCGCCCACAGTATGAGGGCGCGAAGGCACTGACGGCGACCAGATGAAAAGGAACATTGCTGGAGGGCAACACTCTATACTGCACATTAGAAAATGAGACACCGTAAGTGGGCAGGACGCCTTGCCCACCTGCGCTTCCTTTACCACAGCGTCTTGCCACCAAAAGGCCCGCCTGCTTCGGCGGGATGTGAACAATGGAAGAAACGGATCAGCCGCGCTCAGCCCGAGAAAATCATCAAGGCGAGGCCGACCCCTATCCAGGGGGCGGTGGGGGTCTTTTTCGGAGAAGTGACGCCGGATATTACCGCCGTCCGAGTGCCGTGTGTCACCGAGACCCGCGTCCGTTTCTGCCGTTCGGGATGAGTGAGCGCCCAAGGACTCGCTCCGAGTCACTCGACGACTTCCTAGGAGGAAGCCTGGAAGCGACCAGAGGGACGTTACGAATGTTTCTTCGACGATCGACGTACTTGCGTTTGCACAACCGCGACGCGTTTTGGGCTAGAACCATTATCCTCGAACTTTAATCCGAGGGTTCACTTTTTTTTCGAATTTGCTCTTCCCTGAAGCGACTCGGGGGCAATCATATGGTAATATTTCAGACATCTATTGTATCAATGTTGTCAGACAACTTCTGTGACTACAGTCACCGACAGCTGAAGAAATGCGCGGTGTGGCTTGTTGTTTTAGCGGTATCTTGCTTCCCGATTGGTTCTTGGGCATTCTTATACACTCTAAAAAAAAGTGAGCACCCCACCTAGTCATCATGCGTTTGACGGCTGAAACTACCCCACAGGCTTACTTAACTACCCACTGGGCTCGAGCCATTGAGCGTTACCACCCTGTTGGCAGGTGACAAGCATGGGGTAGTCACGTTTTATAAACTCTTCAATAGACCCTTTCCGAAATTCAGTCTGGCCACTTTGATCACTATCATCATCTGTGGAACGGCATCTGTGCCATACGAATGGCGGCCTTCTAGTGACTGATAAAGGAAGACGCTGAAGATGCTCCTAAGCGAATGTTGCGAGGCCTGTACATTCAGGGGGTCAGTACGACGCGATGTAGGTCGCGTCGTCAGTACGACGCGACGACGGGACGAACACAAGAGCTACGTAAGCGTTTATTTCTAATAACTCAGATTCAGTCAATCTGTGGGCGGTACACAATCGGCTTTGAAGCACTTTGGTGTATTAGAATTTTCTCGAGGCATCCGAGTGGGTTGTAGCTTTGTTCAGAATGCGGGTTCTTGGTCACCATCGAACTGAGAGTTATTGAGAAAGAACTCACACTGAACAATTCCTCGCGTGCCGTTGACTTGCGAAAGTGACGGTGCCGATACAAGTTTATTTCCGCCATTGATAGGGCAAAACCTAAACTGCTTTACAAACCACCAGATGGCACTGAATTTCGGAAAGGGTCTATTGAACATTCAAGTGCATGCAGTCGTTCAATAGTAAACGTCATTTCAAAAATCTCAAAAAGTACTTAAAACTTGTTTTCTTTCTGCGTTGGTTACCATTTATTCAAATTTGAACCGGTCAAAACAGGCGTGTGGCTCAGTTCGCCTAAACTGGCAAAAAACAAACACTGCCAAAGAGTACAGGCAACCTTGGTAGGCGCCTACTAAAACCCGAGGCAGATAAAAAGTATCGCGGTTGCCCTTTTTGGTTCCGTCGCGGGTTTTACCATGTACGGCAGTAAACAGCTGGCAGCTGGCGTCGTGCTCGAGGAATTTAACGAAATCTCTAGAAAAGCACAGGAAGCTACGCACGGGCGTGAGTTGACTTGAATGTTCACCGGACGAGATACTCTTGTCGTCTTTTATTGTGCGGTTCAGTAAAGAGCGTGCTCTCATTAAAGGTGTGATCGGAGTTCTGCGTGCAGATCAGTTGCAAATGGCCTCCTCGATTCCACCGAACTTGCACGCCTGTCATACCAAATTTTTTTGCTTTCGAGTGCAGTGAAATATGAAGCATTGAATACCACGACTGAGGCCGGACAGGACGAACGTACACAAATATCAGGGATCATGTCCGTGTATTTCAGTATTTCTCTGTATCGGGATATATGATTCGCCTTCACTGGCTCATTTGGCACATTTCATCGAGCATACTCGATACAAAATGCTTCAAACAAGTGTGTGTCATCCCAGGTGGAGTACTTTGAAGGGAACTAGGATTTCAGGCCTTCCGGCAAGCCTTCCTTTTACCTATACAAAAGATTCCAAGTAAATTTCCAGAAATAAGGCGTTGGCAAACATACAAGTGCTATTTGTTTTAGATAGTTTAGCTTAAATAATTTAGCATACGTCATTCGCGTTCATTGCAGGTGAAGGCACGGGCCCGAAAGCGGCGATTCTGCAGTGTCCAGTTGGCGCGAGCGCGAGCGCATAGAACTCATATTTGAAAGACACGCGCTTGAGGAGAAACAATTGTAGCGAAAAGAAGAAAACTGAAACAACGCTTCGGGGAGGACCGGCGGACGGGCCTCGCTGGAATCACCTGCGGGTGCTCAGTGTACTCAACGTGTACTCAACCGCCGCTGAAGTCATTCGGATATGTAAAAAGAGAAAAGAAAATAGATCAGCGTGCTCACTAAGTTGTGATTGCAGAAATTGGTTTCCATAATTAATACAATTAATTAAACAGGCTTCTGTATACTTGAAGTGTAGGCTAGCGAGAAAACGAAACTCATCAAAACGTGACGTGTAGAGACTATTCAAATTTATTTATAACCTGCAGTTCACTTTTGCAATGGATTACATTAGAGATACGAGCGCTTTCCTGAGGGCCGTAGAGGAAAATATTATATACGGGTAAATCTTGCACAGTCTTTTCGTATTTATGCAAAATATGACAGTGGTCACCATCCTAATCGGTCACAGAAAGTACAGCAGTATATAAGCTGGTGGTGTCTACATGTCGTGTATATAGAGTGTCAATATCTCATGTTGTACCTTGTGCTGTTTGTGAACGCGTTCATGTATAAAATCCTATGGTGTCTGTATGTCGCGTATGTGTAAAGTGTACTGTGGAATATGTACATACGTGCATGTCTGGCGAGGCGCTCAAAGCAAAGACTGTTAACCATGTTGAATTAACCTGAGACTGGGGTAGAGAAGAAACATCAAAACGTAGAAGGGACAGAAAATAGACAGGACGACGTCTCAAACTCAGCTAACTCGTTTATTTAGTCCACCTCCTTATATAGTCGCAATCTCAAGGTCATCTCCACCAACACAAAAAAAAGGATGAAGTTTATAGACCAACACGCGGCCCTGACGTCACGTAGCTGTGGTGGCGCTGTCGGCGGCACGGCGCATGAGCAGGCGTTCCACTTCACGCGAATTCAGTTTCTGCGCACGCGCAGTGCCCACACCTAGTGTAGGCAAACGCGGTCTTGTTTGTAAACAGAGTGTTGGTCTATACAGTTCAAGCGCCATAGTCTCCATCACGTGCGTGCGCAGAAACCGAATTCGCGTGAAGTGAAACGCCTGCTCATGCGCCGTGCCGTCGACAGCGCCACCACAGCTACGTGACGTCAGGGCCGCGTGTTGGTCTATAAACTTCATCCTTTTTTGTGTTGGTGGAGATGACCTTGAGATTGAGACTATATAAGGAGGTGGACTAAATAAACGAGTTAGCTGAGTTTGAGACATCGTCCTGTCTATTTTTCTGTCCCTTCTAAGTTTTGATGTTTCTTCTATACCCCAGTCTCAGGTTAATTCAACATGGTTAATATTCACCAGCTCGCCTGCACCCTTACGATTTTTTCAAAGACTGTTGGTTTCTTTTTTTTTTTTTTGTTAGTTTGAGCGCTGTCCGTTAGGTCGCGCGTTTATGTGTGTACTTATTTGAGTGAAAAACATGAAGGCGTTGCATGGCTCCACGGAGCAGCCTACGGAGGGTTCGGTTCGCGGCCTCTCGTCCCAGTGGGATCAGTCCCATAGCCAGTTGAATGGGTGTTCCGTGCGATGAATAGCGCCAAGTGCGTACACAGACGCGGTGAGGATTACCAGGGACTTCAAAGTGGATAACGAATGCTAACAGGTGAGCAGAAGCGTTGAACGATCGGAACCGACGCCGCTTGAATCGGTGATGCTTCGCCTCGCCGCTGTCAACCGAAAACGCCGGATCACTTGCGGCGAGCACAGCAAGCAGATGCTCTGTTCAATAAAAACATCATTCCATGTGTCGCTATACGATTCCTTCTTTGAATGCATGTTTTCTGGCCGCGAAGTAAATGCAGCCGGCCGCGCGAAAGCAGTCGCGAACAAACCCCCTCGAATGCCGCCCCTCACATCGTTGCCCCTACTCGTAATAGGTGCGGTGCCGGTGCTTCGAGGCACGCTTTGGAGTGCTTTAGTGCGCACGGAAGGCAGCGAACGGGCGTACGCACCTGAGAATCGTATTTCAGCAAAAAGCAGTCCAGCTCGCTAGGCCTTACTCGTATTGCTCCACCGTCGCTTGCCAGCCGCCATGTTGCTTTTGGGAGTGGTCACTGTGACTACCTGTTGATTGCGTGCCGTGTGACTACCCATGGGGTCCTTAGTATAACTAAGGGGGGGGGGGGGGGGTAGCGATATCTGTGACGGCTTCTGACTCCCCCAAATGTAGTACCCTACGACTACCCTTTTGTTGAGAGTGTAGACTAATAACGCCATTTTATTGTTTGCGAAGTTACGATAGGATGCTTGGAAGTACTGGGGTTCCTGCGGTTCTTTTTTATGTTGTCAATGACTATAGATTTTTTTTTTAAGAACTAGAAGCGGACAGCGGGGATGCTTTGCGTCCAGCAATATAGAGTCCGATGATTATATGCTATCCATACATATAACGCTGAAATAATTAATGATTTCGATGGCTATAAAAATGAAGAAACCAAGTATATGCTACGAGAAAAAATATCAACGCAGGTGCGTAAGCACCCGTGTATTGTCAGACGTGGGCCGACACGACGGAGGAGAACACACTCCTTGTGACAGGAATTGTTTTTAAACATATTACTTGTGTTTGATAAACACAGCATCAGACATGTACACGTTACCAAAAAAAGTAATTAATGTCGTTACTCGTTACTCGCTCAAAAAGTCACTAAATACGTTACTCGTTACCGATTCTCAACAGAAACGCGCGAGTTACCTCAAAAGTAACGAGTTACTTTTCTCGTTACTTTGACGGCCAAATATACAACTGTTTTTGTCTCATGTTTTGTTGTTTTCTTTTTAGTAGTCGATGCAATTAAGCAGCCTCTCGAAGTTTTCATCAGTTATGTTTCCCCGCTTCCTTGAAAATACATCTCCGGCGACGCTGAAGAATCGTTCTAGCGACGCTCTCCAAGGAACGGCAGTGTTGTGCTTCAGCAAGAGCTGGTGAATCTTCGGGAACTGCGCCTTCATTGAGGACAGCGGGTAATGGGTTATGTGCCTTCCCGTGTTCACAACCTCCGGGTTTCCATTCGTTCCGAACCCGGTTCTAGGAGGTTTAACCAACGAACCTTATTGTGTTCGCTGGGTAAAGGACAGTTCCAGTTGTGGAGTTCAGTTTAGCGGCGTTTATCGCTGGACACGTTAATCCAACTGTTCGACTGACGTGTTCAGTGATATACGTTGCTGCACTGTTATACTGTTTAGTTTTTCCCGGGTTGCCCATCTACCTTTGTCGCAATAGAGGCAGGTTAGAATAAAAAAGTTTAAGCTGTGTTATACAAGTTACTCCTCAAGAGTAACGAAATACCGTTACTCGTTACTTGGCCTTAAAAGTAACTAAATACCTTACTCGTTTCGTTTCAAGAAAAGTAACTAAATATGTTTCTTGTTTCTTTTCTAAAAAAGTAACTAAATACGTTACTCGTTACCGAAAATAGTAACTAGGTAGAAGTAGCTCTTTCTCTGCTTTCCTCCCCGTTTCGTAGGAACTCCAAGATATCAGCAAGATCACCCTCAGCTGCCCTAGACGTCAGCGACAGAAGATCCGTTTATGTTGTACGCCCTTTTTACAGTTTCTCGTATGTCCGGCAGTAGCCGCTTGTTTGCCGATGGTATTCCAGCACAAGATCCTTTGGCAGAGCCCTGCGAATGATGTCGGACATCATTACAGGGTAAGCTGTAAATCTAACTCCTAGGCCCCTCAGTTCATGGATGTTTGTTTGGATATGATCGTACATCCTGCGCAGTCCTTTTGGGTCGTTTGATGAGACTATACGGTTGGTAGTGCTCGCAACGTCGCCAAATATTCTTGCGCGATGCGTCGTTTTTCGACGAACCGCTGCGTTAGTATCTCAATGGCACCGACGCAGCAGGTTTCGGTTGCCTGTTGCCCTACGATTACCTAAGCCGCTGGTCCTGTGTCGAGAGTTCGCAGGAACTGGAACTTTTGGCATCTCGTGACGCTGTTTTTTTCGTGAATCGCGCCCCTGAACTGTTCCCAGAAACTCTGCCATTCGCATACTTCGCCGGTGAGGGTTTTTAGTTTGAGCTTGGGGAGCTTCACTTGGACCTGGTGACCATGGTTCCTTTCTTGATCACCCCGTATCACCGTGGGAGGCATTAATGATTGCGCCTCTCTCTGTCAGAGGCTAGCCTTCTGTTCAGCAGAGATATCACTCGCGTTGCCTCGTCGTCGAATTCGGTCACGTCGTAAATTACTCGTCGAGGTCTCTTTGTGTCCCGTGGTCCTCGATGTCGGCGTTAAGTGACTGAAGCACGTTATTTCTAATGGTCAGACGTTCTAGCAACGCCTTCAATGTTGCCAAATCTGCTGTCTCCATAACAGCCGTCGCTTCGTTGATCAGCCTGGTGTTCTTGTCACGTTGGACACCACGTTTCGCCTTGCTACGCTCCAAGATTTTTGCGAAGCGCAACACCTCCACAACATTTAAAGCTGTCACATTGATTGAAAGTTCCGCTCACCTCGTTCGTCTTTCGATCCCGGGGTTCGGCACCATAATTTTCTGTTGCGGAATGCTGATTGATCTGCACTTATAACTCTTTATGAAAAATAGCAAGACTGTATACATAATTACAAGGAGTACTCGAATACGTGTATTTGATCCGTCGATCCTCTTTCGTCACGTGCTTTTACTTTTCTTTCCTTTTCTCTTCCGACTCGTCCGCCGTTTCCTTTTATACTTGCTCTTTCTTTCAGGTTGGTTTGGCCTCCACAGCACACCATTGCTCCTGTATCTCAGAGGCGACCTTGTCATCTTCTTTCTATTCCGTTCGAATATGCAACAAGAGATGAATTTCCGGAAGGAAAATCGAGATCTGCAGTCGAGTGTTGATTTCTGTAACAAAGGATAGGACGATATCACTTTGAATGCACTGCATTGAAAGAAGAAAACAAGACACTGAAAGCTGAGAACGCTGCCCTGTCCTCCTAGTGCTACTCACTGCAAAAAAAAAAAAAAAAAAAACTACTGTCTGGCTTTGAACAGCGTTTAATTGATCTTGAACAGTATTTCGGAAGCAAAAACCTTCACATTAAGGGACTTCCAGTAGTGCAGAACGAACATCTGCCCGACGTGCTGCGAAAAATCCGCGAGCTAATTAGTCTCTCACTCAGCATGATCTTGACGTTTGCCACCCTATTGCGGCGAGGAACTCGACATGCCAAATCAAGGTTGTCCGGTTTCACAATCGTACAAAACGCGATGCTATGCTTGGAAAAACTAGACGGACGAAGGTCACCCCTAGCAACCTGGGGCACAGAGGAGATGTTCCTATCTACATAAATGAAAGCTTGTGTCCTGCCCTCAGGAAGCTCATGTAAATGGGAGTAAAACGAAAGAAGGAAAAGCTATGGAAATTTGTGTTGACCTAAGAATGGTCGCATTTTTATTAGGAAGGATGAAACTTCGCAAGGGGCCCGGGTGACTTAGATTAAAAGATAACAACATTTACGCTAACCGTAAGGTAAAACACTGCGAAAGCGGAGGTGTGACGACGGAGCAGCCAATGTGTCATTTCGGAGCAGATGGACTGAATGAACGGCAAAGCTTCGACGCGCACTACAGAGTCCGCATAGGCCTTTTGTGTTAAACCGGGTAACACACCGGACGAACCTTCCATATCGTTTTGGAACCATTTCGTGAACCTGCTAAACAATTTCATTGGACACAAACTAGGACTGCCTAGCGGTAATTAAGGAACATATCGAAAATTGCGCGCCCAAGTTTGAAATCCAGGGAACGACGAAACCATGTGAATGCATGAACCGTTCCCTGTCGTTGGTGTGGCTGCCTGAACGTCTTATGCAATGTTATTGATCACAAGCTAACACCGTCTTGTGGTCACTGAAGAACGCTCTCAAAATCGCGCACTCAAGTTTCAAACCTTGTAGCTCCACCTAATTTCACGCCTGTGGTTTCGCCGTCTTTACACCTAGCTAGTTTTATTCGTTTCATCACCAGAGAACCTTTCTGGCATAACCAGCGAAAACGCTTTGTTTTTATTGTTTTATATTACCAACAGTTTCATGTTTATGTTTCCACGTGCCGTCATAGTGTCACGCGACAACGTATTTTCATGTGACGTCATGACATCACGTGACTCAGGGCGTCACTTGACGTCACTCAGTCGCCTGGCGTCACTGTGCGACGTGACTCGACATGACAATGCCAAGTCATGGTGTCAGCTGACGACAGGTAACGGGTGACATGATGCGCGGCGTGGCGTAAATCTGTAACCTTTTGGCGGAGTACCAAAAATGGCCCGCGTCGACATGAAGCGCGGTCGACTGCGCGACATCCGCGAAGTATCCCAGTTAAGGGCTCGAAATAGTCCGACGTTTTCAACGCGGCCGCCAGCGGTGGTCGGCGCTGGCCACGCCACGCCAGCTAGTGTGCTGCAGAGATGCGCATATCTACAGTCCAACTTTCATGCCGCCGCACACCGACGCGTGGACTGCGTAGTTCATGCGCATAAGGAATAATTTGAAAGATGAATAGATAGGCGCTGCTGAGCCGGGCGGCGTGTCATGTAGCACAAGAACCCTCGTCGCGCATGCCGGCTCTATTCATTTTCATGAAACTCTCACTACTCTGTAATTCGGACGCGTGCATCAGCCTCGAGATCACCTGGTGTGATGGTTGGTTGAACATTCGCTGCATGTAAGCTGTAGCAAGTGCTCTGATTTGTTTAGCCACACGAAAATCTTAAAATGCTTCGGGGGAAGGAGAAATCGCGAGCTGTACGAGACACAAGACACTGTGTCCAGTGGGAATGCCTGCGTCAGCGGGCGCGTCAGTGGCCTCGACACAAAACTAACTTTATTACCTCAGTCTCGATCCTTGACGATTCCTGACCCATTCAGACATTTTAGTTGATTATATTCTCAAACTTTCCACGTTCTTTCTTTTTATCTGAATCTTTGTTTATGGCTTTTCATGACTTTCTCGTTTACACAAAACATTTTTGTTCTGTGGCGCGTTACTTAAAGCTAGGTAAACCTTAGTTGTTCATTTTCATTGATGTAAATGGGATTACCCTAGGTATGGCATGTATCACATCGTCAGATAATGCAGACATTTCTTGCAGATCACCAGATATCACTCCCAGGCTCGGGGATTCGAGGGGCTACTGCGCAAGTACGGCGAGCACGCGCGGAGCGTTTTGATCTGGCCAGCCTGGCGCAAAATAGAGCAACACCTACTTCGCGCCGGGGCCGCCGAAGCGCGCTAGCCGCCGCCGGTTGCGCTGGCGACGCCGAGGCGCCGGACTGTCAAGTGCAGTCTCTTCGACAACGTGACGTAACCATGGCGCGTGTACAAACTGCGCCACGTTACGTCGGAGGATACCAAGCCCTTAGCTGCAAACGCAGTAAGAATCTAAGAACTGAAGTGTATAAATTGAAACTCTACTGACACGTATCATGCAATCTCAACTTTTCACAACCACCGATGTTGGCACTTTGTTTGCCATAAACAGAAAGAGCATTTCTTTTTTTTTTTCAGTTTAGCACTCAATCTCTGTGAAATAAAGGAGATGACATAGCAGCCCTTCTTAGAACGCTACATTTCACTTTCGACAGTACCACCATAACAGAAATGGGCTACCGAAATGACAGTGAAGTACTTGAACTGCGGAATCATAACATAGTCCCTCAAAATCATGCAGATAAAAATAGCTACCAAAAGGACTTTCGAATGTTCTGTTGTTATTGATTTTTCTGAAGTTCATATTAATTATAAAATATTATTCTTACAATGTTGTCAAAACGTTTTATTTCTTGTCTATCGTCCTCCCAATAGAAGCTGCTCTATCTTTTTTTATGAGTATTTATTTTGAATTAACTAAAACAAGTTTAAGCTAGTCTTAGATGGTGACCTGAATGCCTGATTTCTTACCCTCGTCTCTAGAACAACCTGAAACAAATAGAACATTAAAATGTAATTATTTTGCAAACGTCATAAAAGAAGCAAAATGAATACAAAGGACGTCAACGTCAACTGATGCATTTATTACAAATATGCATACTTCAATCCTATTGTCACGAATGATATGAGCTCAAATAAGCGATCATTTGTCTATATTTCTTTTTGCCGACTGTCTAGCTGATTTATCATTGCATAAACTTGATTATTTAAGCTTGATTTATTATTACATAAACATACCAAAACATAAACGATAACACTCTTCATTATATTAAAACTGGGAACTGGGATTCTGTTTTCCCAATTTCTGAGCCAGAGGAAGGATATAGGGCCTTCATTACCACATTTACATCATTATATGTTCTATTTGTCCCATATAAAACTTACAAAATGCCTAGGAAAGCGTGCAAGCCGTTGATGAACAAAGAGTGTTCAAACATGATTCAGAGAAAAAAACTATCTTTGCAATCGTTTTCTTCACAGTTTATGTTTAGATGACCTTGCGAAATTTCAGACTTACGGAAGTGAAGTCGGGTTTATCTCTGTCAGACAAAAAACATTACATGCACAGACTATATAGTATAGAGCAGACTTGTCCGTAACGCGTTACAAGTAATGGATTACTTGCACTCGATTACATTTTGCAGTAATTTTGTAACGCTTCAATTACTTCCTTTAAGCAGTAACGATCCTTGTAATTGAATTAATTTTTTGCTGTAATCGATTACAAAATTACCCATTACAATTTTTCTCAATTTCTTTTTTTTTTTTTTGGGGGGGGGGGGGGTGGGGGGTGGTGGGGGAGGGGTTAGATATGCTGGAGTCACTGAACTCTGGGCAGTGGTCCATTTTGTTTTCTTTCTTCTTTTCCGAAACCGCTAAGCACGGGACCTCGAGGATTAGTAGGCCATTTCACTATGCTTCGTTTCCTGTGCACATTTTTTTTTTTTGATACACCGGAGACTACGTTTGGGTATGAAAAATGACCTTATCCAGTCTCTTGCGAGTAATGTATTTAAACAGCGCTTCTTTTATTTATTATTTTTTTCACGAGAGGGTTTGGGTGTGTTGGCGTCACACACTGTAGTCGAAGCGAAAATGGTCAAGGCTTTCTTTCTTTTTTTTATGGGAACAATTGAGCGCGAGCGCCCGAGGATTATGCTACCGCAATAAAAAAAAAAGTTGAATGAAAAGTAACGTGGGAAGTAATCGATTACTTTAGAGTAATTTTTCGATTACTTTTTTGAGGCTGTAATTGTAATTGTAATCGGTTACTTTTTACTGTGAAGTAATTGTAATTGTAATCGGTCTTTTTTCAGTAACGTGTACAAGTCTGGTATAGACATATTGAAAAGGAGTGATCTTGTGTGGAAGCAAACAAATAAAATTTTACTTCCCCTGACATAGACAGACCGTGCCTTTTAAATTTTATCAAATAATAAACAAACTATCTGGTAGAAAAATACAAAATTTTTATGACTTTCATGCCTCTAATTAAGAGCGACCACGATACAAACTGCGTTCGGAACACGAGCTGCGAGGTGGTGCAGCAAGCGTCGATAGTCTGTAAGCATCTCAGCCTTTCCGCCCGCTTTTCTGCTCGCCACCCAAAAATGGAGCGCATTCGCAATCATGATCAATCAGCGCAAAAAGCGTCCGCCATTATATTTCAAACGCCGCGCAATCCTCCCCCCCCCCCCCCCCCCCCCAATGATTTTAGTTGGGCCCTTTCTTCAGTCTAGGCTTTCTAGCCCGTAGCGCGCCGGAACCAATCTTTGCTGACTGTCTTCCGAAAATGTCTCTATTCTGGCGCGCGTCTTTCTAACGTACAATACTGAAAATGCGATATATAAATAAATATATATAAATATATATATATATATATATTTAACAGAGTTAAAATAGGAAAGCAGGGTTTTAAAATTTCCAATGTTTGGTACGGAGATGATTACTCAAAGTGCCGCATACTCTCGTGCAGAGCCGTTTATACTGAGAGAGTTTGGCCATTAATGGGCGGAGCTTGTTGCCCGCTAGAAACAGCGGATTTCGCGATAACACAAAATGGCTTTATTTTTTTTTGTCTTGTTTATTCCTGAGAAATCGCATAGAGTTTCTATGAGTCATAGCCACAAAATGGCGGACGAAAGTAGTCATCCCCCGGTTGTCAGACTACGCAGCTGTGGTTGCCAGGCTGTCGAAATCATCTTAAGAAAGCCATGCTCTCTCAGTGTAAACGGCTCTGCTCTTGTGTCTCATGCTGCGCCATATGTCGTCAGCACATTCGACTAAGCGAGTACGGTCATGACATCGTCTGCGAATGCTGCGGTAAGTTGCACGAAACATTTTTTAAAAATTACTTTTGAACGAGGTAAGTTTATTCGTTGACATTTGTATTCCAAGCTTCCACCTCCTAGCCGCACCTCTGTGGTAAATAGATGCGCGATAAGTTGAGAAACCGAGTTTTGCGGACCGTCTCAAGTAGGTTCATGTTACTCTTTACATGCTGTATATACCGTTCTAGAGAGGCTTAAAATTCAAAGGCCCGTTGCCAAACTTTCTAAGTGTTTGGCAAATCGTTCGAGGGAGCGTCGACCGCCCGTCCTGATTAGCGCAATCCTAGACCATATAGATCTCTTCCGGGGTTGGATGCACCCGATAAAGCAGTAAACAACAACGTAAGAGGAAAAAAAAAAAAGATTTTACCAGCGAAAATTACCGGCAACCGTTCGTTTCTATTAGCTCGTGGGGCCAATTACGCTACCGTATCCTCCGGTCCTCTTACCCACTGTTCTCCTTTTTATCCCATTAATCTTGTCTCTCGGGCAGCAAAGGATTACCGCTTCGTCGGACGATCTCGGGACTCCATCGGAAGCCCGAAACAGCAACAATCGCGGCCCCCGCCGCTCGATCGGCTCGCCCCTGTCGGGTAGCAGGAGGGGCAGGGAGAGGCGCACGAGCAGAAAATACCTCGAGATTAAGCGACAAACGATGTACCCATTTCCCAGATTACTAAAAGACGCTTACAAACACAAACAAATAAACACTACAGGTAGGAAAAAGGAGATCCATATGGCCGCTCACAAGCGTTGGAACAGAAGATTGTCTAGAAACAAGCTTGGAAAAAACGGAACGGGGGATCAGGCCTGACGGAGAGCGCGTTTGCAGATGATCGCACTAAACCGGTAACAAGCGGTCGCATTCAGTCCGCAGACGAGCACGCGTCAGTGCAAGCAAACGGATGGTCGCACAAAGGGACAACGCAGAGACAAGCGAGCCGTCCATAACACCGGTCAACAACGTTGCCAGCAAATGGTATTACTAAAAAGCGGCAACGTCCCGGACAATTAGGGTGACAATAGGACCGATAACAATGATGCGGCGAGGAGTCAGAGAGGTAACGGTAGTGGAAAGGGGACCGCCGCCGCCCGCAGGAATCGAGGATCTTCAGTAGAAAAGAGACCGGAAGTAGCCGGAAGTTTGGGTTGTCCGGCTGTCAACCCGGAAGGAAGGAAGAAAAGGAGAAAGGGAGGTGCGGGGTTCTCTCTACTAAGGTCTCTCTCTCTCTCTTTATTTCAGTTCTGCGCCTTCTGACTTCCGCGTGTAACAGGTTACGAAGAGGGCCTCTCCCTCGAGAGAAGTTGCTCATTTCTCGTGATCGAATACCACTGGTGTTTCTTATCGTTTGTGCGTTCTGAATGCATTTTTATGTGCTACACACAGAAAGTGTAGGTGCAAAGACAAATGAGCTAGAGATTTACTAGAGGCGTCACCTGTCTCGACGCCGTTTAATATATAGAAGACATGTTTACTAAATCAACATGGACATCGAGCACGATATAAAGGATTTTACATTTGAAGGGGTGGTGCAACAATTTTTGTAATTTGCGCGAATACCGCTTAGAACGAATCCCTGGCGTTTATGACCAATGAAACGCGCGTTCGTTTTTCTCCCCACGCAGTAGACGTCGCACAACAAATTAAATGAAAAACGAGCAGCGTTCGCTCCCTCAACTCGCAGCCATAACAAGCGGCCACATGATCTGGAGCCGATTATAGGCCGCCAATGCTGATCATAGCCACGGGCTGGGGACAGGACACGCGCTGAGTTCCAGACATTGTTAGGGTTCGGCTATCGTCGTTGTTACCACGATTGAACACGGGCCACTACCCGAATGCTTGTCGAGCGATTGATTATCACGAGCCAAAATAGAGTGCTCGCGCAATTCCCGGGTCCAATCTACGAGCCGCGTTCAAATACCGTCACTGGGGGATAGATACTAATGAACCTCAGGCTTCGCCATCAAGTTTTGCGATGGAGAGATTGAAAGAAAACGGTCGCTTTCATCCTTGAAATTTCACCGCAACAACGAGGTATCTTGGTCAATGGCGCTGCGTAGGACTCTACTTGGGTCTTACCACTGTCAGTAAAGTCATGTAAAGTGAAAAAGAAAAAAACAACATTCCAAGTGAATATTATTGAACCGTACCTTTAAAGTGTTTTGTGATTTCGAGAAGTCCCAAAACTCTATGCAATTTCTCCAAAATGTCTGAAACGTTTGTTTGTGTTACAAAAAAAAAAAAAGAAAGATGGCGTTTAAATAAAACAAATACATTATGATGTTTACCTTGTTTTTTTTTGTATTTTTCATGTCCTGAACGTAAGACCCAGTGTTGTCGAATCGTGGGAAATTTCTGACCTTGTGTGGAAAGCCTGACCGCCAAGGGGTAAAGATAAACTTAATTTGAACGCACGTAAAATATTAATTTTTAAAACCAATCACATCTCTTATTTTGCATGCGCTCGATTTTAGTTCCCCGTTGTCCCGTGGAGTAATGTTTTTGAAAAAAATTTCCACGATTTGGAAACACTGGTAAGACCTGCACCGTGTCGCACAGTGGAGTTTTTGAGTCGCCATACTATGGCGGAGCAACGTGCGCAACGCTGTCAAAACCAGTGACGCGATACAGCGGCTTAATCTGGCGACTCATTTCCGCAAAAGCGCGTGGAAATCAAATGCTGACTTAAAGGGATACTGAACCATAGAATTTAGTGTCCATAATAAGTGGCGCACGTTCTTTCCACGAGCCAGCAGCCGCCGGTGTGCGCGAGCACTCGCAACGAAAATGACGTCAAAGACCTCCATTCGCGCTTGAGGACAGTGAAATGCATGGGCTTCGGGCCAAAGGAGAATAAAGACAGGCTTTTCATCTCTACAAGTGAAAGCTACATGCTTGTTAGACCAATTGTCACAGAATTCAATAACTATTTTTGTCCTTCAGTGGTTATTGTGTTGTTCGTTTTCGTGTTTGCGAGTGGGGTGCGCGAGCGCCGAGGACAGGAGCGCGTGCCCCGGCGCGTGCTCCGGCGGAGAAGAGATCCCGGGCGCGCGAGCGGAGAATAGAACGTTGGAACGCTAGAGCAAGACGGCGTCGGTGTGGAATGTTCGGCGCTGAGCAGGTCCGCGGGGGTATGGTTGTTCGACCACCGAGAAGTATTCGACGGGGGTTTGTGAGTGCTTGTGAGTGAGTGCTGTGCGTCACTACAACACCCAAGCCACCACGACTTCTCGACCCCGACTGGCGGCGCAACGAACCTGACGTCCACCGGAATCTTGGGACCCTGACTCGGCTCTCCCCCTCCAAAACTGTATGACAACCTCGATTTGACTTTTGATTTTCTTTTTCTTTCCTTCTTTCAACTGTGTGTACGTCCTGTGCGCCTTTCTATCACTTTTGAATTATTTTGTATAAAATACTGTTCGAAATGTCGGCATGCTTTGCTCTCACTTCCTTCCGCCTCTCAGGAAGTCTATCGCCAAGGTGTGGTCCTAACACCTGGACAGCGGTCCAAGTCAAATTCCAAATTTGTTTGTTTAAATGGGATCTTTAACATCCGAACCTGTGACAAACTGGCGTCCGCGACAGGACCTGCTGTCCACTGTGACGATCTATCCTGAGAGGAGGAGGGTGAGCGAGTGAGTTTTGCCACGCCGTAGGGAGCGCGTTGTGAGGCTGACGCCGTTGCGGGAGCACACAACCCGGCTTACCGATCGGGAGCAGAGGAGAGGTTCTAGAGTCAGACTATCCAGCAAAGGGTCCGCGCGACTTCAGCCATGGAGCTCCACGAGCTAATGGCCTGCGGAAAAGAACTCGGGCTCAAGGGTTCGGCCCTGAAGGAATGGGTGGACCAAGAGAGGGAGAATACGAGAGCCGCGAGAGCGCAGGAGCAAGAGAGGAGTGTCGAAGCGGAGCACCGAACCCTAGAGCTGAGGATCAGGCTGCAAGAATTACAGAACGCGTCGCCGATCCCTGTTACCACTAGTTCCGCCGAAAATGGGACCGGGACAACGCTATGGAAGAGTCCTCAGCGTTGGCTGCCCACCTTCGACGAGAAGAAAGACGACCTCGATGCCTACCTGATGCGCTTTGAGAGACTAGCGAGCGGGCAGATGTGGCCCCGCGAACACTGGGCCTACTGCGCTTAGCGTATGCTTGGCAGGGGAGGCACTTGGAGTCTTTTCTAGGCTAACCCCGGAGGATTCTGTCGAATACGATAACGTAAAGAAAGCGCTCCTGCAGAGGTTTCGGTTAACTGCGGACGGCTTCCGAGACAAGTTTAGAAGTGCTAAGCCGGAAAAAGGGGAAACCGGTACACAATATGCGGCAAGGCTGTCTAGCCTGTTTGACCGTTGGGTCGACCTGTCCGGGACGGCGAAGGATTTTGCCGCCTTACGGAATTTGCTGCTCACGGAGCAGTTCGTTCGGAGCGTTCCGTCAAAAATGTCGCTTTTCTTAAGAGAAAGAAAGAGCAAACAGCTAGGTGAAATGGCTGACCTCGCAGACCGCTATCTGGAGGCGCAAGAACAGGAGCCGGCCAGGAGAGAGGAGGCTACAGCAGACTCGGTGGCAAGTGGATCTCGACCGACATCGAACGGTCAACATTACAATGCCAGTAAACTTCTTAGGAAATGTTTTCTTTGCGGCAGAAGTGGACACCTAGCGGCACAGTGCAAAAACGGTCAGAAACCGAGCAGCCAAGCTGGGACCTGCCGAAATTGCGGAAAGTCCGGTCACACGTCCAGTCAATGTTGGAACCGGGACGGAGGATCGCAAGTTTCCTGTGTTCAAGCAAGCAGGGAGGAGCTGGACGCAGTATCCGGTCGTGTGAAAGGTGGCTATGTCGAGCTAAGGGACGGCACCAAGGTGCCGGTGGTAAACGCAGTGTTTGGGACTTCTCGCCTGATGGGGGAAATGCCTGTAGCTGCCGGAAGACTACACGGACAGGCTGTCACTGTTTTGCGTGACACGGGCTGCAACACTGTCGTAGTGCGCCGAAGCCTCGTACCAGATGACAACCTGACCGGAACGTCGAGTCTTGTGTACTTAGTGGACGGGACTGCAAGGGTCTTGCCTGAGGCCAGGGTGCATGTTGAGACTCCTTTCTACAGTGGGAACGTTTTGGCTAAGTGTATGGAGAACCCTTTATACGACCTGATTTTGGGTAACCTCCCTAACGTGCGCGCTCCCAGCGAACCGGAAGCTGGCTGGAATAGGCCGGAGAAAAATGAAGTGGGTTTGCCTCACGATGAGAAGCAAGATGTAGAGGCTCGTGCCACCGCAGCCATGGAGACAAGGTCCCAGAGACAGGCGGCAAAGAACGCCACCCCGCTGAGAGTGCCCATAATTGAAGGTGCACCTGAGAAGCCCGAGGAACATGCGACACTACAAATAGAAGACAGCAGTCTAAAGGGGCTCTTCGACCGTGTCGGAAAGATATCCAAGAGGAGAAACTCTGAGAGTCCACTGAAGAGTAAGCGAGATGTGAAAGACAAGAGGACCAGTATCGGTCAAGCTGCGGATGAGGTGGTAATGAAAAAGCCTGCAGGACTTGCAGCGATGAAAGATGAAATCAAAGAGGGCAGGAAAGTCCAGTATTCCTTGGATGGAACAGTTGCCATGTCGACAACTGGAAGGACCAGTGATCGTTGCCGTGGAGAAGCCAGAGTGGCAAAAGACAGAACGGAGCCTTCTAGAGAATGGGTACGAGCTGATGACGTTTGGGAAAGTAATGAAACGGCTGAGTCGGTGGCCAGTCTTGATTTTCAAGAGATAACAGGTGATCGAGACCCAGAAGGTAGCAGCGGCTCACAAGTTGCCCTAAAGATGAAGAAACGTAGAAGGAAGAAAGTCACTAGAATCAGACCTGCGACGAAAGCAAGTCTACCGAGAAACCTGTTGAACCACAAGGTGAAGAGAAAGCTTCGAGGAAGAAGTGACCGTAGCCGGCGTCTGTGGAAAAGCCGAGTCTCTCACAGCGAAGCTCTTGTGAAGCGGTTGCGGCCCAGGCAGAATGTTCGGCGAGCACAACGAACAAGTGATCATAACGTCCATGTGGTCAACTCCTCAGCGTTGAGAAGTTACAGATTGGCTGCTCAACGCCACAGCGGAAAGCCTGTTTGCGTCAGAAAGAGCAACGCTCGAAGACGCAGGCTGTTGAAAAAGACGCACAGTGCTTCAAATAACAGGGTACACAGTTCGAGAAACGAAGTGCCTGTTGCTGCTGATCCGAGAAAGCATCAGCAGGACAATCATACACACGACCGTAAGCCACTTAATGTGGAAACGTCTTTGATGTGCCATGTCTGTCCAGTGCACCGTAAAACAATTCATGCAGGTTAGTTTCATTTGTTTTATTACTGGTTGAACACATGGAACGAATATTGCTTTGGAAACTGGATGAGCTTTTTTGGAGCATTCTATTGAAGGATTATATGTGGGTGCGTGTTTTGTTTGTGAACTTGGTTTTTTTTTTGCTTTGTTTTTTATTGCGTCCTTAAGTGCAGCTGCGTTGTTCTGTATTTTTGGGTGTTGTTAAAGAATACTCTAGAGAATCGATTGGAAAGGGTATAACTAAAATCTCCCGGGGTTGGTTTTTGAGAGAGTTTACTATTAATCTGGTTAGGCGTATCAATGGAATGATCGAAATTCTTGGTGCTTAGGATTTGAGCCGAGTTGGAAAGTGTTATAGAAAAACTTTATTGAAGCAGACCTAAAATATTTTCCAGCATGAAGTAATTTCGGTGTTCGTGTAACGTGAGTACAGATATAGTTTGTATGTGCATGTTTTCGCAGTCAATATTGGTGTACCGCAATGTTTCTAACTGTCGGGAAAGGATACCTCAGTCGATTGTAGAGTTATACTATAAAAAAAATTAATGTACGGTGAAACCGGTTAATTTGCAGTAAGCAAAGCGGATAGGACTAGAAATACATTGAAATGTTGTGTGAATTGTTACTGATTGCATCGTTTTAGGACGTTCTTGAGGAATAGCAGTGGTAAAACGTGAAGAGATAGTGCGCATTGAATTTTGTGATGTTTTTTTTTTAAATATTCCTGCGTGAATATTTTTTGAAATAAGGGGTAGTGTCACAGAATTCAATAACTATTTTTGTCCTTCAATGGTTATTGTGTTGTTCGTTTTCGTGTTTGCGAGTGGGGTGCGCGAGCGCCGAGGACAGGAGCGCGTGCCCCGGCGCGTGCTCCGGCGGAGAGGAGATCCCGGGCGCGCGAGCGGAGAATAGAACGTTGGAACGCCGGAGCAAGGCGGCGTCGGTGTGGAATGTTCGGCGCTGAGCAGGTCCGCGGGGGTATGGTTGTTCGACCACCGAGAAGTATTCGACGGGGGTTTGTGAGTGCTTGTGAGTGAGTGCTGTGCGTCACTACAACACCCAAGCCACCACGACTTCTCGACCCCGACTGGCGGCGCAACGAACCTGACGCCCACCGGCATCTTGGGACCCTGACTCGGCTCTCCCCCTCCAAAACTGTATGACAACCTCGATTTGACTTTTGATTTTCTTTTTCTTTCCTTCTTTCAACTGTGTGTACGTCCTGTGCGCCTTTCTATCACTTTTGAATTATTTTGTATAAAATACTGTTCGAAATGTCGGCATGCTTTGCTCTCACTTCCTTCCGCCTCTCAGGAAGTCTATCGCCAAGGTGTGGTCCTAACACCTGGACAGCGGTCCAAGTCAAATTCCAAATTTGTTTGTTTAAATGGGATCTTTAACATCCGAACCTGTGACAGTAGCGCTTTAAAACAGACACCACGTTAGATAAAACTGGTCTATTCCTTTCGCCCGAAGCCCATGCATTTCACTGCCATCTTAACCGCGAATGGAGATCTTTGACGTCATTTTTGTTGCGTGTGCTCGCGCACACCGGCGGCTGCTCGCTCGTGGAAAGAACGTGCGCCACTTATTATGGACACTAAATTCTATGGTTCAGTATCCCTTTAAAGGGATACTGAACCATAGAATTTAGTGTCCATAATAAGTGGCGCACGTTCCTTCCACGAGCCAGCAGCCGCCAGTGTGCGCGAGCACTCGCAACAAAAATGACGTCAAAGACCTCCATTCGCGCTTGAGGACAGTGAAATGCATGGGCTTCGGGCCAAAGGAGAATAAAGACAGGCTTTTCATCTCTACAAGTGAAAGCTAAATGCTTGTTAGACCAATTAATCGCTTACCTTTTACACCAGACACCACTGTATAGATGAAAAACTTGTCTTTATACTCCTTTCGCCCGAAGCCCATGCATTTCACTGCCATCTTAACCGCGAATGGAGATCTTTGACGTCATTTTTGTTGCGCGTGCTCGCGCACACCGGCGGCTGCTGGCTCGTGGAAAGAACGTGCGCCACTTATTATGGACACTAAATTCTATGGTTCAGTATCCCTTTAAGACACAGGATCAAGCCGGCAGCCTCGACGGCGTTGTATACACCAACTATAAAAAGGAGTATACGGAGAGAAACTGAAGGAGAGGAGGAGACGAGAGGTGACGTCAAAGCACCGAGCTCTTGTTGGAAGGATTAGCGGGTAGACGCGAATGCTAGCTGCCTTGGTCTCTACCCGCTGTCTCCCTCCAACCAGAGGCGTCGTCTGCTCAGGGTCTGGCGTTCGACGTTAGGCTTCCAGCGCCAGACCCTGCGCGAGGAGCAGAGGACGCTTTTGTTCTCTTTGTTTGGAGGTAGACAATGGGTAGAGACAAAGGCAGCGTCTCTAGTCACTGTTCAAACAGACTGTATCTAAACATTCATACACCTTGCATTCAGTCGATGCAAAACAGACTGTAAAGACGCTTCCTCAACTGGGAGTTTCGAAGGAATTACAGGTAGGGGTGTCTATCCGCTATCCCTTATTGGAGAATGACATTTTATATAAAATCCTTGAATGAAGCGCCGTGTATCGCGTGAGAGAGATGGCCAGAGCGCCTCGGTAGCAGTGTACTAAATGCAGCCAAATAATTTCCAAGATGAGTCCAAAATGCCTTTTATTTCACGTAATTTGATTACTTGGGATGAATACCGTACAAGTCTGCCCACATACCACCCGGTGATCCCTCGCGTCTTTGAAGCTCATTACAAGAAAAAAAAAACAAGAAGCGCTAACGGGAACTTTGTGTTGAATCTGTACTATAAGGTTGTGCGACCTTCAGTAACTATACGCTACTTTTCTGCGGACTATGTACGTACTGACTTGAGCATCGTACCAGTGTGCGGTCGTGTATTACTACTGCATGATGCACGTGACATACACCAGGCCAGCAGTTGTACTGAACTAACAAAATTTTTCATCTACACCTGAGACAGCAGACACCCGCACCCATTGGGGCTGACAAACTTACGGCTTTCCAGATATACACAAAACACAATTACCATTACTTTCTAGAACCTTGATGCGTCCTGCAACACCCCCCCCCCCCCCTCCTCTTCCCCGTTTCATGTAGGTTTAGCCTGCCAGAATATGTGTCGGTCAACAGCTCTGCTGTGGTTTTCCAAGTAACAAAAATAAACCTATCTCTGTGTAATAGTGTCCTGTCAGAAATGTTTTTTGCTCGTTAATTTTTTTTAGTTGTATTGAATTAATACTGAGTTTCTCAATTATTCGCCGGAGTCCGCCAAAGTATCTTTGTTATGAGTAGGGCTGGGCACTTGATCGATTAATGCTTCAATTTCGAATAATATCTTAAACGAATAATCTAGAAAATTTTGAGCAAAAAGAAAGGTTACATATTCAACGCTTTAGCCTGTATAAAGTCAAACTTTGGGTAAAATGTTGACCTAAGGTAAACTGTCGGGTCGAGATTGTAGCTCCAAACAAGTGCGGAAGGCAACACGCGTCCCGGCCACTTCAAAGCCGCCGTGCGAGTGTCCGTTTCGTGCAGAAGAGCAAACGAGTTCGTCATTGCCTGAGAATATCAAGAAATCTCTTTGCCTCTGCGGCTGAAGTAAGTACTTGTGAGTGTGAGTGTATTCCAAATGTACTTAACTACGTACGAAGGTTGACTTAAAATCATAAATTATACACGGCGCCTTTCATCTCATGTTCAGCAAAGACAAATAACGTAATATTTGACTTTTTAGAGCTATTATGCATGGGAACGAACGAAACTGATGAATCAATTCAATTTCAGTTCTTCCGTCATGCCTTTCTTCAATAGTCTCCTTTCAAAAGTGCGAGCATAGTATATTTTGGGCAAGCACTGGGAGCATGCATTGGACACGGAGGCTGTGAAGGCATTCGGCGTGAACTCGGCTCAACTCGCACCAAGAACGAGCGTTACGTCAGCGTTCCGCGAGGACTCGGAACCAATCAGACGCTTCGTCGTGCCCAGTGTTGTACGCGTTCCTGAAAAAAAGAAAGCAAGGAACGAAAGCTCGTTCCTCGTTCCTCTTGCTTTTGGAACGCGTTCCCGTTACAAGTTCCATCGGTGAACGATAATCGCGTTCCCGTTACGGTTTAAGAAAATGGAACGTATCGCTACATATACTTTAGTTTTGAATTTTGATAATTGCCATATTTAGTTAGATTAAACAAAGTTTTTTTTTTTTAAATATATATCCAGTCAAATGGCAACATACGATTTTGAATGCCATGATGGAAGGACACCAGGTGAAGAAAACAACCGGAAGCAAGGTTTCATTTGTTGATATATTCACCTACAAAAATCTCACCGTTTTACCATATTCCTGTTCGTGGTGGGCGATTCTGACGAGTCAAATGTACTGTAATCCGGGAAGGAGGAGAGGGTTTAATTTTATACTTTCTTAATTAAAGGGTTATCCCACATCGCACGAGCGTTTCACAACAACCTCGCACTTTTCAGTCTGACAAAGTCCCTTGTTTGAACTTAACAACAGTTGCTTCTCGACGTTGCTGTCCGAGAAGAGGGTAGGGCTTTTGGAAGGTCAGTCTTGAAAACTATTTTTACTTCGTGAAGGTCGGATTTGTTGTTCAGTTGGAGGTGGGGGACAAGGGGAGAGGGAATAAAGATTAAGATTTTGTATCTTTTAAGTGACCAATGTTCGAGCAACAAAGGTGCGTTCGATATCTGGTAACCTGGCCTTTTGTTGTAACTGTAGGTCTCTTTGTGGAAGTTCAGTGATGGCAGTCGTCGGCCTTAGATTTCTGGGTGCATGATGATTTGTGGAAGCAAAGAATGTAGCTCAGTTTGAGACGTTCCTCTTTCTGCGCCTTTTCTCTCGACTAAAGGCTTTTTTTTTTTTGTGCCGCAGTCTCGGGCATTGAAAAACGAATCAATGTTTACCAACTCGCCTGCACCCGACTGTTACCTAGCGAGGACCCGCCAAAATAAACGCTAAAATAAGCAGACATGTACAAGTTACTCAAAAACGGTAGTTAAGTTAAGTTACTGACTATCGACGCCAAAAGTAATTGGAGTAGAGTAGAAATTACGCATTTGTAATAGTAATTGTGTAAACTACTAACTACTGTAAAAAGTAGCGAGTTACTTTTGAAGTTACTTTCGGAGTTACTTTTTATACTTCTGTGGTAGCAAAATGAGCAGCAGTTTTTACCCGTGAAAAACCCCGCAAGCCTAAAATAAATGCTGTCACTTTATGGCTTGCGTTTTCACCAAAATAGATTATTCCCTCGTACAAGCAATTGACTTTCAAAGTTCTTGATTGGAGAGGTTTCCCCTTTTCCTCTAAAGACGTCCCCAGCCAAGCTAAAAAGACGTTCCACCGACGCGCTGGATGGAAAGGCAGCGTTGAATTTGAGAAACATTCTACGCAGAGTCGGGTAAGCGAGTGTCGGCATCTTAGGTGTCCATGACGAAACATGTGAGGTTTGTCTCGGCTAGAGGGTCTTTTATAACGAACTCTCCTTTTTTTATTTTCCTTCGGCAAGTTTAGATGGTTATGGCTGGCCCCTCTTTATTCCCACGATGCTCGGAGAGTACGCTGAGCGAGTGCACCTGACCGTCAAGGGATCAAGTCTCGCGCCACGATGGTGAGATCATCCGGACGACTGCGCGTCTCGTTGCAATGCTAGTGCTACTTACTGAAAAAAACAAAAACAAAAACAAAAAAACATTGTTTTGGTTTAACAAAAGATGAAACGAAGTATACTTCGCCCCTGATGCCGGCTCCAACTAAAGGATCTCCCAAGGGTGACTCGCAGTCCTCACTTGCCACTATGGTATCCTGACGCGCCTGACACGCCTGACACGCCTGACAAGTAAAACGTTTTCAACAAAGAGGAGGTCTCCCTGGCGTGGAAGGTCGGAAGGTCGCGAAGGATTACGTGAACAAGCATCGTCGCTCCTACACTTGCAGCTGGAAGCGAGAACGTGCTCCCATGAAGGGATTATCCGTGTCTGCCTTTGTGCGCGGGGGAGTCCGGCTTTGCAAAGGACTATGCGCTGACGATGAGGCGACCATGTGAACAGGAGCCCAGCTGCGAGGTCATTCCAGTGACGTCTCCCGTGGAACCCACCGCTTGAGTCCGAACTCACTAAAGGCAGACAATATGAAAACAACACCAACTCTCAGAGTGCCCCCGTCTTTCACGGTTGCAGCTGGAGGCACGGCTCCTGCGTGCATTACCGGATTATGTCAATACCCGACCAAGGCTTGTTAAGCATTTCTGCCTGTGTTCGTGCTCACCGGTGTTATGTTTTGGCTGCTCGTCACCACCTTGGCCCAAGGACGCCTGTGACGCAGTTTCTACGGCTGCCGAGTATAGGCCGGTTCACACATACAGCGGAGCGCTCATGCGGCGCTTCCTAGCGCGAGATGTAGCGCTCGGTTAGCGCTTCAGCATTATTTCTGCGCTCAAACTTTTGTGATGAGCAAAATTAACACTAGATTTCTAAAGTAGTTAGTAATTTGAGTAGACGTTACCTGAAAAACGTAGTTAAATTAAACTACTAATTACCCAAATAAAGTTGTAATTGAAAGCTACCAAGTTATTCGGAAAAGTAGTAAAACTACAGTAGTTTGAGTAAAGTAGTTGAACTACGTCCAAGTCTGAAAATAATTAACAAAAGTTAATGAGATCGCGGTCTTCTTAAAGTTATAGTTTTTACACTTTTTTAAAGTTTCCCGTTTAGAAATAAAATACAAATTATCTCACTAAACAAAAAAAAAATGAACCCCGTTTTTTTTTTTATTGTAAAAGCGTAACGAGTTTTTGTTTAAGTTCCACCAATGCAAGATGGAACGGCGGCGTTTCTTCGTTCCTCCTAAAAGAAATGCGTTCCAGGAACGCCGTTCCTTGGAAGTTGGAACGCCGTACCGTACAACTATTGTGCCTGGAGCGCGTCACCGACTAGTGTGTTTAGCGTCCTTTTCCGCCAATACATGAAACGAGATCCCGAAGTCGCAACAACTGACGTCATAAAAGCCGGACTGTCATGCATGATACGCTGTCGGATGTCGCGATCTTAGCGGCTGATCGTAGAGATACTGGCGAAAAGCAGGAGAAAACATGAGTGTCGCTGTCGACGCGGCGCCGAAACTTCCGTGGGCTGCCGCACTGGAGAGCGACCTGCAGCAGCGTAACAAGCGTGTGCCACATAGACCACAGCTGTGGGGACGCCACCAGGGTCGCGACTGGCGACAGCAAGACACTCCTATGACGTCATCAGGCGGAAATCGAGGGACCAGTTGTTTTGGACGCGGTAAACACACCAGTCGGAGACGCGCTCCAGGCACCATAGTACAACTACAGTGCACTAGAATAGTACACTGTAGTACAACGCTAATCGTGCTCAAAAAATGACGACCGCCAATGTTACTTGATGGGGTTTTGAAAAGGGTCTATTACGGACTTTCTCTCTCTCGTGTGCTGTGAAGCAAAAGTTTCATGCCAAAATGGCGGCATGAGTTCGACCGTGTTTACCGGGTAACCACAAAAGATGTTCTGAACAAAAAAAAAAAAAAACACTTGGAAGGAAGGATTGTTATGAGCTCGCATATTTCCTGTGCGAAGAAAAGCGTGGCAATAAAGCTGCTCTAGCCCCGAGTCCAACGATCCATCGTTCATTCTTCTTTACGAGCGAAACAGAATCTGCACGTGCACCTTCCACATCCCATCAGCATGCTAATGATATCACGCAGAGGGCCAGCTTTCTCTGCTTGATGTATTGCGAGAAAGCTCCTCCCCTTCCCTACTTGGGATTACAATGGCACTCAAAAGCGAAAAAAAAAACGAGAAAAAAAAAAAAGGTCGGTTCGGTCTTGGCGTTCTATCTCTATATATATATCGATGTCAGAGCCCGCGCCTTATACCAGTGCCTATTCGTGCGGCATCGACGTCCAGTTTTATATAAGCCGAGGCGGAAAACTGAATAATCGAAATTGTAGTCTCTGGAAACTCTCTTCCTATAACGCTGTTGGTGTTGTCATTGTTGTTGTTGTTTAGTTCTTTTCTGCAAGTACGTGACTATACTTCTAGACAAGGAAGAAATGCACGACGGCCTGAGCTCAAAGTTGCGACTTGAACACACAAAGACTTATAAGGGCGGCGTGAATCAAAATATGTATACAAGGCGCACGCGGAAACGAAACTTGGGAGGACAGGAGGAAGCACGTGCGAACACACCCCATCGTACTGTCCCGAAGCTGGAGACAGGAAACATTGAATGATTTCTTTTGAAATCTTTCTTCACGCAGTTCGAAAGCTGGAAAATTGGAAGAAAAGAAAGAAACTAACATCTACGTCGTGCACGCGGTAATTAGTTCCGAGGAGCTCGTGACGAGCTGATCGAATCGATACCTTTTTCGCGATATTTATAGAATTCGGACCAATGAACTTTGTAACGCGTTAAACTCGCGCCTGCCGTACATGTGAGTAACGGCTGTTTAATGCATCATCATCGTCTTTGGTTCATCGTTCGATCTTGCCAAAATATATTTTATTATTTTTTTAATTTTTTTTTTTGTCCTTTTGCCTTTTGCATTGCCGGCAAAGCTACGATATCGGAGATACGCGCTCCGTCATTGTCATCTCCGCTGGTCTATCTATGCATCTCGGGGACCCAGTTACGTTGCCTTTTTCTCGGGGGTAGGGTCGAAATGGGATGCTAATACAAATCGGCTTACGAGTTGGACTGGTTTCGTTATCCTGGATGCGCTCCTCTGGCCATCTTCGAAATGCCTAAATATTCGAGGTTTTGTGTTCATACTTTTTTTTCAACACGGATGAAAATATTTATGAATCTGTAAATACGTTATTCTTATTGTAGCCCCCCTAGGACATATCAGAACGAGGTCTCGTAGTCACGGAAACTGAAAAACGACAAAAGGAGAATAGTAAATTTGAGTTTGGCCGGTAAATATTTTTTTTGTAACGATAATGCGGATATTATTATAAATTAAATCAAAATGTCACGTGACAAAACTAGGCTGAACAGTGCCGTCTTTTTAGACTCCTTTTCCCCCTAAAAAAACATGTATGTTTAAACAATAAATTTCATTAAAAACAATAAAAACAATTTAAATTAAAAATGCTAGAAAACCCGCGAAATGCAAACTATGCGTCTGCCTAAAAGTAATCATAATTGTTTGGACTTGCAAACTCGGTGACGCAGTATTACGTAACAGTGTTTTACGTTACAGGTTTTTTGTACTGGCAAGTACACAGGGGTTGTTCGCTTATACATATAATCGCATATTGGGTTAGAGAGAGGGTAGCTTTTGTGCGCGATATTCCTCATTTTACCTTTACACGTATGCCTAAAATATTGAATATTCTGCCAAAACATATTTTCAAAACAAAGCTTAACTGTCTAAAAATACAAAAATATACAACCATCTGCGGTCCCGTGAAATCCACTTATACGTTTCTTCGTTTCGACGTGAAAATAAAGGTCATGATAATATTGACAGAGCCACGTATCTGGCAAGTGATTATATATAAATAAAAAAAAAAAGGTGAAAGAGAAACCCACTTAATGCGGGTTTTTCTTTAAGAGAAACCACTACCCAAAGTTGCACGTTAAAATAACGTGCAAATTTTGTTATGTTTCTTACGTGTTCTTTTTCGATTTCCTACTCTTTTTTGAGATTCTAATTTTCACACGTTTGGTCACAATTGTCGATTGACTACAGTGGAAGTTTAATCTTCAAGGGCAGATTGATGATATAAGAAGCGGTTTATCGGCTCGCAAAAATAAACGCCGAAAGCCGAAACTCTGAGAGAACGTGACGCTAGCGGTGGTGACAAAATGCGAAAGTTTGTGAACATGACACTACCTGGATCAGAAGATACGGGAGAAAACCCAAATATTTTGATGAGCCGACACCCACTTAAGCCTAATTAATATTCGTCACGCCAAGAAATTATATTGTGAGTGCATGTAACATTAATTACAGTGAAAACAAATTGTCAGTAAGAAAAAATTTATGTTTGCTTTGATTCTGAAAAGTTTTGTTTTTCCTAAAATAAACGGTACTGGGCCACGCGTCAACAATGTCATTTCTTGCATCGATGAATATTGCGCCTAGGTGGACCTCGGCTCATAAAGAAATTTTGGTTTTCTCTAGTATCTTTGTATCCAGGAAACTTCATGTTTCTCGCACTTTCGCATTTTGTTACTGATACGACGGCCTGCGTGGGCCACGCGTGTGATTGGTCACGCTCTGTGACGTCATTGGGCAAGCCGCCTTTATATACTCGTTCGTTGCCAAATAAAGGAGTTCTGCATTTGGCCACCAACCGAGTCACTCTGCTGTCCGTTGCAACAGTGGCGACGACGGGTACGAACCCCGCGCCGCAGCACTTTATTTTTTCGGCGCTTCAACTGATGGCCACAAGCCCACCCGCCGACATCCGTTCGCCGTTCGCCACAAGCCATGGCCACAAGCTTCTGCTTTCCGAGCTTCGACGAAGCGCAAGATAAGTGGGACATTTATTTGACTCGCATCGAAGCCTATATCGAAGGCAATGGCATTACGACACAGGACAAGAAAAGAACACTGTTGGTCGCCGCACTCGCTAGGAAAACGATAAGCGTGCTAGCGGGCAGCTGCGCTCCCCGCAAGGTGAAGGAGCTGAGTTACGAAGAAGCGGTGTCCTTACTCAACCAACACTACGCCCCGAAACAAAACGAGATTTCCGCAAGTTACAAGTTTTTTACAAGGAGCCAAGCGGACGGCGAGACTGTTCAGGAGTACGTTGTTGAACTCCGCAAGCTCGCAAACGAGTGTAACTTTGGTACAAGCCTTCAGCGTATGCTTCGTGACCGCACTGTTTGTGGCATTCGAGACCGCACCGTTCAGCGAACGCTTCTAGCACGGGCCGAGTTGACGTTCGCGGAAGCTGAAGCCATTGCCGCAGCAGCGGAGGCCGCTGCAAGGGAAGTCAGCGCCATGACGCAGCCAGATAACAGCGATGCATCGGTATGTAATCTGAGTAACAGAACACGTTACAATAACTACACCCGAGGGAGCACCGGAAAGATAAGGCAGTTCGGTGACTGTGCACGATGCGGAGGCCGGGGGCATCGAGCCGATGAATGCAGAAACAAAAATGCGCAATGTTTTCGCTGCGGGAAGCAAGGCCATTTTGCGAAGAAATGCCGCGCGCATTCGGCCCGCCAGAGGAGTGACGTGAATGACAAGGGGGCGCACGCGTTGCAGTCCACGAGCGAACCACCGGAATCAGAAGAATTTGACATCGCAACAACCTTTGCAGTCCAGCAAACAGAGAGCAAGCAAAGCGTAACTCCCTCCTTTCGCAGGTTGATCCGATGGGGGGGGGGGGGGGGGTCGCGAAGTTCGTGGCTGACAAAGGCATAACCCACATACGAAGTGCACCGTATCATCCACAATCCAATGGCCTCGCGGAGCGCGCGGTGCGGACAGTAAAGGACGGTCTTGCAAAGCTTGCTGCGATCAACGACCTTGAAAAGAAACTGGCGCAAGTTTTGCTCGGCTACCGACGTGCTCCGCTACCATGTGGCAAGTCACCGTCGGAACTGTTGCTGGGCTACAGATTGCGATCGCGGTTGGATATAAGCTTTCCAACTCCCTCTCCCCATTCTTCACAGTCTGGCAGGCCTTGCCAGTTTTAGCAAGGGGACCCGGTGTGGGTACGCAACTTCGGCCAAGGGGAGCGGTGGAGTCCGGGTGTCATCAAAGGCACGAAGGGCTCTCGCCTGGCCACGGTGGAAACTCCAGAGGGCCCAGTTCAACGCCACTTCCACCAAATACGTCGCCGGACACCTAGGACTCCGAAGCTGGAAGAACCAACAGGGCTCGTCCAGAAGCCTGAAGACCAGACCCCTTCGCAACCAGAGCAGCAGAGCCCGCAGAGACTCTGCCCAGGGAGGGCAAGTGACTGCACTTCCACTCCACCACCGACCGTGCCCGCCCAATCTTCAGAAGCTCCGCCGGAGCTGCGGAGGTCCTCCAGGGTCCGGAAGCCGGTGCAAAGACTACAACTTTAAAGAAAGAGAGAAGTGATACGACGGCCTGCGTGGGCCACGCGTGTGATTGGTCACGCTCTGTGACGTCATTGGGCAAGCCGCCTTTATATACTCGTTCGTTGCCAAATAAAGGAGTTCTGCATTTGGCCACCAACCGAGTCACTCTGCTGTCCGTTGCAACAGTTACCACCGCTAGTGTAACGTTCTCACGAAGTTTCACCTTTCTACGATGCTTAGTTTATTTCTGGGAGCCGAAAAACAGCGTTTTATTTCCTCGATCCACGCCCGTAGATCGTTCTATTTATTTGTTACCCGGAGAACAAATCAAAATTTTTCGTAAGCTCCTTACACTCCATCCCACACATGTCTGCCGTATAAAATCAAAGGCACAGAAGTACCTTCCCCAACACGCACTTCGCACCGCCAAATTTGTTTTTCTCTTGATAAGAACGAGTAGGAATGATCTCCAACATGAGTCACGTGCGAGTCACGTGCGTTCCCTCCCACCCCAGCATGTACCACAGCGAAGGTTGTGCTACCTGCTACACCACCACGCGCACTGATGTCACGCAGCTGAGATGGCATTGCTGTCGAGGCGGAGCATGCGCAGACGTACCACTTGACCCGGGCCTGGTCCCTGCGTACGCACAGTCCCCCCCCCCCCCTCCCTTCGCCCTTTGCTTAGTGTGGGCAAACGCGGACTTACAGTTTTTCCAGGGACAGTTTGCTGACGAATGTGGCCGTCTCACCGCTCGGACTAAGATATGTCTTAAAATGAAGACTATCTCTCTCTTTCCCGGCGGCTATAATAGCCGCAATAGGAATTTTCTGGTGATATAATAGGCTTAGTAGGAAGAAAGTAGACTTAAAAAAAAAAAGAACAACTCCGCGTCAACTTTTTGTTTTGCTACCTTGTCCAGTCTAGTGTAGCTTCCAAAGTGCCGCAGCCCAGCACTGCTGCAAAGGCACGTGGCGTAGCTTCGCCTTGTGTTTCATTTTCACGCGCTCTCGTGCGAAGGGGACAACAGACGAAGCAACGCGCTCGCGCAAGTAGCTTGGACAGCGTTCGAGCACGGTGGAAGCTGCAGAGCCGTATATGTAGAAAGTTTGGCCGTTCATTGGGAAGTATTAGCCCCGTGCGCGACCGAAAGCGTCGCTGTGGTCGGCCTTCCACGATTGGCCGAACGCTGACTATGACGTCGGAAAGGGGATTTTCATCGACGGAAATAAGAGGAATGAAAGAACTTTAATTTTGACGGTGTTGGCAGTGTTCCTTTAAGAGCGCAATGATTTCAAGCTTCCACCATGCTAATAACAAACACCATCTAACTTGTTGTTTGCAAGGTAATGACGTCACAAAGGGGAACCACAGGAGGGCGCCACCAAATCTTCTCGCCGCTAATAGGTGGCAAATTAGGAGGCACCATTGGCCGAAAGCGGGCTGAACGTGTTCCAGGGCGTCTTCACAAATTCGAATGTGGATAACCAGAAGCCGGAAATAATACCCCGGCGGTGATCGGTAGAAACGAAATTAATAAGTGCGTCAGAGTAGCACTCGATGACTGAAAATATGGTGCACGTGATGCTTCAATCACGGTCTTCCAAAATTATGGTGAAAGAGCGCGACTAGCGGAACGATCAGAAAAGGAAACAAAAAGGCATTATGCGGTTATTCCGTATTTTCACGGAATTTCTCATAACCTTAAAGCATGCGCAAAAAAATTTGGAGTAGATGTAGCATTCAAGTCCGACTTTAAGCTGAACCGCTTGACGCCGTTTCAGACGACTCAGAAAGTGTGTCCAAAAGCGCACCGTGATAAGTCGGTTGATTGCAAGGAAGGGGTGGTCTATGAAATACCACTGGAATGCGGTTTCAAGTATGTAGGACAAACGGCAAGGTGTGTAAATGATAGATTGGTAGAGCACAAACGAAATGTAAAAATAAACGCACCCAATTCGGAAATTGCTAAACACATTAGTGAGTGTAACGATTGTACGGCACATTGGTCGCAAACTGACATTATTCACAGAGAGCGCAACAACACTAAGAGGCCTCCCACCCCAGCATGTACCACAGCGAAGGTTGTGCTACCTGCTACACCACCACGCGGCACTGATGTCACGCAGCTGAGATGGCACTGCTGTCGAGGCGGAGCATGCGCAGACGTACCACTTGACCCGGGCCTGGTCCCTGCGTACGCACAGTCCCCCCCCCCCCCCCCCCTCCCTTCGCCCTTTGCTTAGTGTGGGCAAACGCGGACTTACAGTTTTTCCAGGGACAGTTTGCTGACGAATGTGGCCGTCTCACCGCTCGGACTAAGAGATGTCTTAAAATGAAGACTATCTCTCTCTTTCCCGGCGGCTGTAATAGCCGCAATAGGAATTTTCTGGTCATATAATAGGCTTAGTAGGAAGAAAGTAGACTTAAAAAAAAAAAAAAAAACTCCGCGTCAACTTTTTGTTTTGCTACCTTGTCCAGTCTAGTGTAGCTTCCAAAGTGCCGCAGCCCAGCACTGCTGCAAAGGCACGTGGCGTAGCTTCGCCTTGTGTTTCATTTTCACGCGCTCTCGTGCGAAGGGGACAACAGACGAAGCAACGCGCTCGCGCAAGTAGCTTGGACAGCGTTCGAGCACGGAGGAAGCTGCAGAGCCGTATATGTAGAAAGTTTGGCCGTTCATTGGAAAGTATAGGTGGCAAATTAGGAGGCACCATTGGCCGAAAGCGGGCTGAACGTGTTCCAGGGAGTCTTCACAAATTCAAATGTGGATAACCAGAAGCCGGAAATAATACCCCGGCGGTGATCGGTAGAAACGAAATTAATAAGTGCGTCAGAGTAGCACTCGATGACTGAAAATATGGTGCACGTGATGCTTCAATCACGGTCATCCAAAATCATGGAGAAAGAGCGCGACTAGCGGAACGATCGACATAATCCGTTCTCCAGGCGCCAATGGCGGGGAATCAGCCGTGCGAGCGGTCACACTCTGTCCGAGCAAGACTGAGTTCGATCGGCATATTTGTTTCTTACATGTTTTTGCATGATCGTAATAGAAACATTACGTGCACCATATTTTTGAACCATGAAGAGTTACTACATTTAACCCCTAAGGCCTATTCACACATGCAGCGGAGCGCTACGAGCATAGCACTGACCTCGCGCTAAGCGCGTGCTGACGGAAGCGTTCGCCAGCTTTCTATCGCACAGTCAAGCTTGTTGCTTATGACAGACGATAAGTAGCTGAAGACACGTGAGCACCGCTTCATCAGCGCTTTGCTGCATGTGAGAACCGACGCACTTATTAATACTTTCTCGCAACCACCGCTAGGGGACTCTTTTCGGCTTCTGGTTGGCCAAGAGAGCACGCCAAGCCCTCTATCTGCGTCTGGCGCACGCCCTGGCTCTGTCTGCTTCTTTCATTGACCAAACTCTCTCTATATACAGCTCTTGAAGCTGCGCCAGCGTCGACTGGGCGGCACAAAATAGTTGACGGTTAGAGATGGGCAAAAGGCTGTCGTAGTTTTGTCCTCGCTTCAATCGCTAAAATCCGATTACGTACCCAGAAAAAGAGCGGAGATGCCCGAAACGTTACGTGAAATGAACCGAATTCGTGTACGTTAGGAGCGGTATGTAAATTTATTTCTGTGGAAGGTCGCTTTATGCGAGAGATGAAGAAATTGGCAGGAAAGGCTTACGTCTGCTGAGCGGAATCGGCTGGAACGCTAGGTACGTTCTCCCCACTAAGCCTGTCATGCGACTAGAAAATCGCGGCAGCCGACGGGAGAGATGCCAGCGCTCGGTCAGCAAACAGGCCTTGCTGTGCGATGCCTGCACGCTCGAAGCTCACGAGGCACTGAAGTGTTATCGAAGGAAGGAAGATCGCGCTGGGAGGTGAGACAACCGAAAGACATCCTTGCCGGTCTCATTCTATCCTGTCAGTGAATATAACCAGCTAGAAGCTCCAGCTTGGGGGGCGAGTAGATCGAACTATGGGGGTACTTTGTCCAGTTTGTTTTTCATGCAGGCTCAGCATTTATCCAACGCAAGGCCCGAAGGCCGACGGGCTCTTTGCGTCATCTATACCTCGATCGAGCGCGAGGCACAGATTGGGCAGTAGTCCTACGATTACTGTTAGGCCGGAACTTGCGTTCAGCCGGTAACACGAGCCCCAGCAGAACGTCAGAGATGGCAAAATTACTTTCAAAGAGTAATTAAATTACATTACTAATTACTTTGCTGAAAACTGCGAAAATGTAATTAAATTACATTACAAATGGACCGCAGCCTAAAAGTAATGCCATTACATTACAATTACTTTCCAAAAGTAAGGAAATTACTTTGGCATTGCTTTTGAATACCTTGAGGAAGTAATTTGTGCTCATTTTATTTACCGTATACGTACCAAAACTCAGGCCTTCCTGTTCACACCGCAACAGCCTTATGCGCCTCAAAGTGAACCAAACTGAACAGTGGTTTTGCTGGCGCACACGACCCAAGTGTTAAATATTGCCACGCGCGTCGCCGAGCAAACGCATGCGTGGCCGCATGGCTTGCGCGGTTGACTGTTGCGCCGAAGGTCTAGGGAACACTGTAGTCTAGGTTCGATTTCAGTCAGCGGAATGTTCTTTTATTTATTCTTTTAACTTGGAGTTCTCGTAAGTTTGAGAACATTGTAGTCTGATCGAGTTCCGAATGTTCTACGCCGATTGTTCCAGAAGCCAATGCGTGTACAAAAGGGGGCTCCGCGTGGTGAGCCGCAGTCAGTTTTTGCCCCAGCGTTCGATCCTGCTGTTTTGCCGCCATCAACGCCTTCGGCGCTATTTTTCATCAATTTTGTTTTGGGCACAAGTCTCCCCCATTAAACGTTTAGTTTGCTTCAGTGTCGTTGCCTCATCAATCGTCATTCGTGACACTATGACGAATAGCTTTTTAGATGTGACTCAAAGACAGTCGACTCACCGGTTTCGTTGTTTATTCAACGGTGAAGGTCCTTACTAAAAGGATGGTATGTTTCCGTATTCCTGATTTAGACGAATTTATAGTCCGTGTCAGTCTGTTAAGTCAGGCCATGGGAGCTCGTTCTTACAAAGTGTCGTCACGTGAAACGGTTCCCTTCCGCCTCGGACGCAGTATAATCCTATCCTCCCAAGCGCACTAATTGACGTATTCCCGGTCATTTCTCTCAAGGTGTATCGTTCCCAAACACCCGAGGAGCCCAAGTTTTTTGCGCATTGTCACACACAAAGGCGCTGGATAATTGCTAAGCAGAAGTGTCACCGGTTGAAGAAAGGAATGATACGAGCTTCCTAAATTGTGTACCTTTCTAGCAAACGGGTGGCGATATTAGCTTGTAGGCTTATTCCCGAATAAACCTCCCAAGGGAAGGCAGTGAGGCATACCGCGAGCGGCACCGGCTTTGCTCGAGGACGCACGAAACGTTCTGGGGCCTTGGCAAGGCATTTGGAATTAACTATTTATTCCGCTCGTTTGTTGTTCGCAATTGTCGAAGCTTACGGTTTGACCTTGCTTGACAAAAGAACAAGAAGGCTGTAGATCTTGTTGTCTTGTCCTCTCAGGTTTTAAAATTTGTTGACCTCACTGGTGATGCGCCCTTCGCCTTGTAGCCTAAAATCCGTCCATCCCTAAGCTGACAGTGCGGTGGAAGCTACGTGCTCGTTGGAATAGTCACACGTCTATCTTTCACCACGTAACCACGCTCTCGTTTATACCCACGCGCAGAGAAAGGGACGGGTCAGGTGATTAATGTAGGTGTTTGATTGGTTCTGGTTAGCTCGCAGCTCCTACCGCACTGTCAGCTTAGGGATGAACGAAGTACAGTATCGTCGTGATAATGTGACGCCGTGAATCTGTCTTGCCTCGTAAGCTTTTCTCCTTCGCCTTTCCAGCCCGCCTTTGTGCTTCTGTTTAGTTCTTCGTACCAGGCTTTGCACAGGTGGCCGTCGTTTATTTTGTCTGAGGTCTCACATTTCACCATGAAAATTATTTTTCTTTCTTCTTTTTTAAAGCTTGCAATCGAACTTTGGGACAAAGGTAATTTCAAAAGTAATGAGTAATTTTTGTTGAAATTACTGCCTGAAAGTAATTCATTACATTACTAAATTACCAGTCTAGAGAAGTAATTCATTACGTTACCAATTACCACAAAAAGTAATTTAATTACTGTAATTTTCTTAGAGTAATGTCATTATTGCCACCTCTGCAGAACGTTGACACACCGTTCCGTTACGTCAGCCGAACGCTGCGTCAGTGTCTCAACACACATTTTGTTCGTCCACGCAGCCGAAGTAAGCCGGTAGAGCGTGGCTGCACAATCTCCCGCAAAAAAGTAAAAACTATATACTGCCACAATTCAGTATTTGGTTCTGTGTGTCTGGAACGTCGACTACGAATGACTTTCTCGCAACTGAAGCGAATGGCTCCTTACTCTGGTAGTTACCGACGGCTTATAAAACGCAGGGTGTAGCTTATTCGTAACGCTCAGCGATGGCGGTACCGCGGTGTGGGAATCGCGCTCTTTAGCTCCTGGATGATCGGCTTCCGAATGAAGGTGCTTGCTTGCCCCTTCCTGACGTGGAAGCATCAGATACGGCTCTTATATCGCTCGTATACTACAAAACTCCAGAGTTACGTACGCGTCGTATACCCAACCTCGTACTGTTGTTCCATGATGATCATTCGGATGACAGCCATTTTTATAGGACTCTAGCGCGTCCTCTCCCCCCCCCCCCCCCCCCCCTTCATGAGCCGTGAAAGTTACGAATTGGATTGACGCCGCGGCCTTCGTCATTTTTTCCTCGACGTTCTTATCGGCTCATGAAGCAGTCTCGTCGGCTGCGAAGCGATAGTAAGGTGCCGGGCAGTCGCCATGCCCTGAGCTCTAGAAAGTTGTGCGCGACTTCCGCGTTGTGCGACGTTAGTTCCGAGTGTGATGGAGGTGTTTACACCCCATCCGTTATATCAGACGAACGGAAGTCTCTCGCTGTCTTTGACCGTAAATAATACATACCTTTACACCGCACACCTAGATTGCAATTGGACGACAAATAGAGCCTTTACTAATGCCCGTAGGCGGGATTATCTACGCCAGAAACCTCGATCGAGCGCGGAGAACAAATTGACATCGATCGGTGCGTCAGGGTGAAGCCGAGACCCGCGTTCAATCAGTTTGGGCGTGTGTTCACTCACTTTGCCAAATGACGACCTTGGTTATCCGCGTTGAAACGTGCTGAATGTTGGTTCCAATCACGTTTGGTTTTCCAAATTTAAAACAATAAACCAGCTGTCCGTTGTTTTCTTGTTGTTTTCTTTCTGACAAAGCACCTGTTAATTTTTTTTTTCAAAACATGGCGGCATGATTTGACTTTGTATTCATTCGATATTATCACAATCGTTGCACCTCTACTTCCTGCACTAACCTGCGGTCGCGCATTTTTATATTCTAACGTGCTGTCTGAAAAGAATAAATAAATAAATAAACAGATAAACAAACATTTTGTAAAACGACCTCCCGGCTTAATAATATTTTTTTTTCCATTCAGTAAAAAAAGAAAAAGCGGAAATGTGTACCACAACGACCCACGCTTATTTCGCACGTATCCGCCTCGTTAACTTGCGTCCGCCGTAAACAAATCGCGTGGAGAAACATGTTATCGTGGAAACGATTTACGCTTCCGTCCGCTTCGTAACAATATCTATACCTAAAACAAAGAAGCTTATTTATTGTTTTCGTGTGTGTGCGTGCGTGTGTGTGTAGGAGTTTGTGTCTTTATACATTTTTTGTTTGTTACCTCGCTGCACGCAATTAAACTGAGCCGAAACAAAAAAATACCAACCCAACGGCACAAACAAAAGAAAGAGCGGGAACGATCGAGTGAACGACACGCATCGCCGTACGGAAAACCCTCCCTGCGGACTAATAATAGTTTCTAGTAATGCGTCTTTCTGCACCCCCACGTAGCAAACAACAGTCACTGCGAAAATGAATAAGGATATCGCTATCGTCGAGAAACAAAAAAAGCGTTTTCTTTTTATTATTTTTCTGCGGCAGTGTTGGGGGAGCGATATCTGTTGGATACGAGTTTCTCGCTCGGGCCATCTCGGAGGAGACCTGTAGGCGCGCCTTTCACTTGGGTCTTCCGCGTCTGCTGTTCCGTACACACACGAAGGAGCGCGCACGTTCTTACTTTTTTTCTTTTTACCTATTCCCTGGCTTCCCACGTTAGAAAAAAGCCCGGGGTCACGAGGGGTCGTCGGCCCTCGCCCAGCGTGCGAGTTGCCTTCCCTAAACTTTCCCAAAAATTCACCTTTCTCGGCTCTACCTCCTTTCACCCGTCGAGTTCCTCCTTCCTCTCCGTGTGTGTACTCTTGCTTCCGGCACCTTACCCCTGGGCGCTGGCGCTGCGTTCACTACGGTTTCTTTTTATTATTTTTTTAGATTTGAGAACGTTGTCTCGCACCTACGGGAAGGGAGAAAAAAGAGGGGGGATTCTGAGCTTGAACTCCATTCCTACACCGGGCATTGCACTGGCATGAGGTCATGTAAGTGCGTGATGCACGTTGAAGACCCTACGGTCACCGACAACATAAGAAACGTAGCGCGTGACGAGACACGAGCATCTTATGATAGCTTCCTAGCCAATCAGAATGGGGTAAGAACGTCAGAAAGCGAATCAGAAGGCAAGGACCAATAACAGATTTGTCCACACCCTGTGGTTGTTAAATGGGCGTGGCGACAATATTCATTTGGAATGTTTTTTTTTTTTTTCACTTTACACGAGTTTAGTGGCACTAGTGGGATACAAGTATACTCGCAGGGCAACGCCACTGACCAAAAAAATTCCTTTGTTGCGGTGCATATTCAAGGACGAAAGTGAGCGTTTTCTTTCAAAATCTTCTTCGCAAAACTTGATGACGTTGACTGGATGTTGCAGTTTTCCCCAGTGACGATATTTGCATGCGGCTCCTAGATTGGACCCGAGCGTAGCGTGACCATTCGATTTGGACTCGTGATAATCAGCTCGACAAGCATTTGCGTAGTGGACCGTTTCAGTGCCCGTGTTCAACCGCTGTTGCGTGTACTGTGCTTTGCGAACCCCAGCGCGTGGCTATGATCAACATTAGCGGCATAGAATTGGCTCCAAGTCACGTGACCGCTTGTTCTGGCTGCGAGTTGAGGAAGTGAACGCTGGTCGTATTAGAGCGCAGCTCTTAGGCGCCGTTACCCCCCCCCCCCCCCCCCCGAGGTCTTCGAGGGGGGGGGGGGGGCAGGTTTTGGGAGGACCGCGGGTTCCTTCGGGAGGACCTCGGGAGGACCCTGGGTACCTTCGGTGACCTCGGGGAGGGGGGGGGGGGTTACGTGACTTTCCCCCCCCCCCCCGAGGTCACATGACCCCCCCCCCCCCTCAGTACCCTTCCCGCCTCCTCCTTAAGAGCTGTGCTATACTTCGGCGTTACAGGGAGTTGTAAACGGCTTTCACTTTTCTCTTTAATTTTTTTTCTTCGACTTCTTTTGCGTCTGGTGAAAAACGAACGCGTGTTATATAGGTCATTAACGTCAGGGATTCGTTCTAAGCAGTATCTGCGTAAAGTGCAAACATTGCACTTTACGCAGATAGATTCCAGCAAATTTCTCTGCCTCATCTTCAACCAATCACTTTCTGAAAGCTTCCTTCCTTCCGACTGGAAGGTCGGTAGGGTAGTTCCCATCTACAAGGAAGGAACTCGGTCTTCCGTCTCGAATTATCGCCCCATCTCTTTAACATGCATATCATCTAAACTTCTCGAACATATCTTATACTCTCACATAATGACTCATCTGTCCTCAAACAGTTTTCTTTTTAGACAACAGCATGGCTTCCGCAAGGGCTACTCTTGCGAGACTCAGTTGTGCGAATTTGTTCATGAGTTACATACTAACCTTAACTCTCATGTACAGACAGATGCCATATTTTTGGACTTTTCAAAAGCCTTCGATCGTGTTCCGCATCGCCGTCTTTTTTCCAAGTTATCGTCCCTGCATTTAGACCCCTTAGTACTCTCCTGGATTAGAAACTTTCTCGCATCTCGTGTTCAATACACAGCCATTAACGATCATGAATCAAGTGTAACGAGCGTTACGTCAGGCGTTCCGCAAGGCTCCGTCCTCGGCCCTCTGCTCTTCTTAATATTCATTAACGATCTTCCATGTAACATTTCCTCCAAAATACGGCTTTTTGCCGATGATTGTGTCATATATAACAAGATCTCATCGGTTAACGACAGCCACCAGCTTCAGAATGATCTTAAGGAGGTTAGCCACTGGTGTGGTAAATGGTTGATGACGCTCAATAAACCTAAGTGCAAACTAGTTCAATTCACTAGAAACAGTCCTTGTTAACATTTCAATATTTCATTGACAGCGATGTGATTGAAGCTGTTCCCATGTACAAATATCTCGGTATCAGACTAACATCCTCCCTCACTTGGAAAACTCATATTGAAGCCATCTCTGCAGAAGCATGCAGGACCCTCGGATTCATGAGACGAAACCTAAGAGATGCACCCCCACATGTCCGGAAACTAGCCTACGAAACGTATCTTCGCCCTAAATTAGAGTATGCCGCTGCAATTTGGAACCCCCATCAAGCATACCTTATCAGTACATTAGAAGCAGTGCAAAAGCGAGCCGCTCGTTTCATCCTATCATCATACGATCATTTCACCAGTGTGTCTTCTTTGAAAAATCAACTCGGACTGACGCCTCTGCTCCTACGAAGGAAAGTTTCTCGACTCTGCCTCCTTCACAAAATTTACTACCACTGCCCAGACCTCAGGGACTCCTTATTATCACCCCCAGAAAGAATGGCGTCTCGTCTAAATAACTCCTGTGCCATCAAACGAATTTCTGGTAAGTCCAAAGCTTTTAACGAATCCCTTCTTCCTCTCGCCATATCCGAATGGAATCAGTTGCCATCATCGATAGTCACCATTAGCGACGCGACAGCGTTCCTGAATACGCTTCAAACCCATGTTTTGTGAGTGTTCTTTTGTTTTCATTATGTATAACTTCTACTCCAATTTTTCCTGACTGCATATTATTGTATTTTATTGCGTTTATATGTTGATTTATTGTGTCGTACTGCCCCCCCCCCCCCCCCTCTTTATGTAATGCCCTGACTGGGCCTTTAAGGTGGAAATAAATGAATGAAATAGTTGCCTCACCCCTTTAAACTAGCAATGCCCCAAGATTTTTTTAGATTTTTTAATTGTTGTTTACTTTTATATTGAGAGTGGACAGCGGAGATCCAGTATCGCCAGATCTCAAAGAGAGGTCGACCGTTTATTGAGAGGCCAAGAAAGGAAGAGGAGTGAGGATGTCCTGGGTGGCGACGACTTCGGAGGGTTAGATGTGTGGACTCTACGCCCGTGTCAGGGACACAGTCCGAGAGAGAGAGAGTGTAGAAAATAGTTTGCAGAGCTGAGGGGGCCTCCGGAAAAGCAAGAGGCCATAATATCGTCGAGCTATCGTTGGGGAGCTTTGGTACTAAACTTATATAAAGGAGACAAAAACAAATAGGGGGGGGGGGGGGGGAGGGTGTTGTTGCCGTTTGACCACGATATCATCGGTGTGTTGGCCACTCCGGAGTGAATTCTCTCTAGGACGTAAGATACCCCTTGTACAAAGCTCCGTGATAGTGGTGTGGCGTTGATTGAGATCCATAAGGCAAGGGCCCGCTTGTGAGTGAGCGTGGCCTGTAGCCTTGTTTTTTCATCGGCGGTAACTTTGGGCGTCAGGAGACTTGGCGCCTGTCGGGGGAAGGCTGCATCGAGTGATGAGGGCTGTGGCCGGTTGGCCGCCGAACCCGGAGGAAGCCAAGCTGTGGTTTTCTCAATTCAACTGCTTTAGGCAGCCACGTGGCAAGAAGGTTTCCTTCCACATGCGCGGTGTCGGACATAAAACGCTTGTCTAAACATTAACACAATTATTCATAGTTTTCTTAGTTTCGCATTCATGCAGAGCTTTAGTCGTAAAGTATACTGAAAACAAACAGCGAAACACGCCTTTAGGACCCGTCGAATGCTTATTTGCAATACCTGGCCACAAAGGAGCATGTTGGTGAGCAAACAAAAATGCTGATGATTTCTTGCATGGGTCACCTGTTTCATTTGCGGATAAAAATTTGCGTCTGTCAGGCATGTGGAGTAACTTTTGTTTGCTCTTCTGAAAATCACTACATAAAAAGTAGAGCTCGTTACATCAATGTTCAGGCAGCCATCAGTAAGTCTGCATTAAAATAGCGTCTGGTGTCTGCACTGAAGATGGACAATCTGACCAAAGCGAAGGGGTGCAAATTTGTGATCTCGAGCGTGCACCACGCAGTAGTGCCGTACACGACCGCACGTTGGTACGATACTAATTCAGATCAAAACTAAAATGCGGAGATATCGAGCAATCAGGAGCAACATTCTAGAGAACACATCATATATACGTAACTATACAAAAAATTCCCATGTCGATATCATGCGGTGAACCATATAAATTGCCTCTAAACATAAGCAAATACAACCTTCAGAAATGCGTTGTATGGTCACATGTTCCACCGAGCCTTGTCACGCTATCTTTTCTGCGCCAACACGTTCGCGGTGTGGTATCCTCCACGCATTATAATATCAAAAAGCGCCGTATATAAAAAAGAAAAAGTACCGAAATCAACGAGAGGAAGGACCATAATGTACCCGATAGACAAATGCGAAAAATATTCCAAAAGTCGAGAGAATTCACGTTTAAAATCGTTTACGCTAACTTAACATAACAAACAAACAAAAAAATAGATGCTTCGGCATCTATACAGGTGGCATATTATGTAAATAACGACACAAATGAGGCGATAAAAATTAAGGTTTCTGGGAGAAGACGTTTGACTTTTTTTTATTATTCATTGTTTCAGTGTACGGTAAAAATTATTGCAACTCTTATATCTCTCCGTCACCTGCTTCGGTACTTTCTCTCCCTCAAATCAAGATTTCACCTTCCATTCACAAATCGTAGACCATCCAGGGAGCAAGCACAGTTGCTGAGGTTCAACAAACTCCAAGACCATTTTGGGGGAGCGCCGAACGAGCCGAGTACCAAGTGCCAGTTTTCTTCAAGTCGGGCGTAAAGAAAAGAAAAAGAAAGAAATGCAACAACTAAATATTAGCCAAAGAGAAATTTCAAAGACATAAACAGAAAGCACGAAAAAAAACATTAGTAACATAAAAAAGTATAACAAAATAGAGAGCGTAACAAACAAATGAAAACGGAGAGTGAGAAAAAAGTGGGAGTAGACACCGTCTGCTCCAGCTACCTACGAAACGGAGCGTTCTTTTTCCCCAGAAAAACAGCCGTCTCCGACCGGGAGTTAGGTTACTAACCCCGAACGAAGAACCCAGCTCTTCGGCAGGTCTCAACCCAGTCGCGGGACCAGAGCCGAGTCGTCGTCCCGTATCGGGAAAACATCGGGCGGAGCGATTCTCTCGTTCGGGCCGAAGGAGAAACCGGGGAACAGGGTCGGGTCAAAGACCCGCTCGCCGCCATCGACAGCCGGTGTTGTTGACCCTCCCTTGGGTAGAAATGCGCCCCGTCAAGAGCCCCACTCCGGAAGAGGGCCGAAGAAAGGCCCATAACCGGGAATTTACGGGAGGTAGCCATTTTCTGGGCGAAAGCTCCCCGAGCTTATAATAATATTAATAAAGAAAAAAAGGGAAAACGGAACTTGGGGTATAAGGGCGCGCTATATAACGATTTTTTCCCCTCCCGATATAAAGCCGAGTTTAAAATGCTCTGTCTTTATGGCTCTTCCTTCTTCCTTTCGGCATCCACCTCCTCATGTTGTCTGTCGAATCTGGTGCTTTCTCTCTTCCCCGATTTGGGGTTTTCTTTCACTCTCGACAATGTGGAGGAAGCGCGGCAGACGGCGAGGGAAAGGAGCGAGGGAAGGTGGTGGATGGGCGTAAACAGGTCCCTTTGATTTCGAAAATGGCGGGCAGGTGAAGCGACTGGAGGTTCGAAAGTTTCGCACGACCCCCGAGAGCCGGTGTCAGCGGCCAATGGGGAATAGCCTTTTTTTTTTTTTTTTTTGCTTTTTCGGGCATGTGAGCTTAGGGACGAACTGAAAGAGTTTAGTAAAGAAGGGGGGCACAACAGGAAGTCGCCGACTTCCTGCTGTCGGTCACCGTCCGACTCTTTGGATATTTTTATTGTGCTTTTACGCTTGTCATACTTTTGTCTCTTGTTCGTTAAGTCTTCTGAAAAAGCATTAATTGCAATGACCAATTGGCACGAAGCCGATTAACTTACTATGGGCCGTTGGCACTGTTTTGGTGCCGCTTTTTGACCGGTTGTATGTAATGAGTTCCCGTCTCAGTTCCATCAATCTAAAAGGGAGTTCGTTTGTTCCCTTTAAAGGAATGCGCTCGAAGAATGCCGGTCTTCGGAGCTTCGTTTCGTGCAGCACTGGTAATTATACTGTTATATGGCACAAAACCCCAACTGGATAGATGTTTTCGGCCGCAAAATCTGCCCAGCAAAGAAACAAGCAACGGAAGGCTTTTAAAGTGCACTCGACGATGGATATTTGTTGGTGCATGGTGTCTTTCCCGCAGCTGTACCTCTGACAGGGATGGGTTCCACAGCATCAGCACCAGAACCAGTAAAACAGGCCCTGGTGCCAGTGCCCCTCTACACTCTTCACCCTTAAGCTGAGACTAGAAGCGCCGCCTTCACCGTAAACTCGCTGTAGGGCTTCCGCAGTGCTTTCGTAGAGCGTGCCTACGCGTTCCCACTTGCGTTAGCAAGGGCAGAAAGCTTGCGCTGAAGGCGGACCATTTAGTCTCAACTTAAAGGGATTATCCGGTCAAATTTCGTATTCATGAAAACATTTAGACCTCATTGTCAATGGCTGTAGGAGCATCTTCCACGACAAATCTGAATTTTGTGTGCTTCACTGGAGGAGTAATCGTATTTTAACCCAAGCGTGCATAAACGGCGTTTTCCTCTTCCACCTTCAGGGAAGCGGAGTTTCTGAGGTAACAAGAACGCGCCGAACTGAAGTGCACTTCGAATTTTGTCCTCCGCGTGAGCGGTACGACGTGGTTCACCCTCGCTGCTGCGCTAGATTTTTTTTTTTTTTTTTTTAGAATGAAAGGGTATTTTCGTTGTGCGGTTGTCACGCTCCACACTTCTCCGCGACATTTACAGTGGCGAGTAATATGGAATGCTGCGATGCGTCGGGAGCACTGTGTTCCCACGGAGGAATGAGGCATAGGATATGACAATTGCAAGACTGGTGTGACGTCACGTCAGGCATGGGAGTGCAGCCGTTGATACTTGCGAAATTCGGCATGGAGTTTCGTTCAATTATCCGTCGTTGATTACACTAAATTGGGGTGTCGTTTAATGGAATAAAAATGGCCTATGTTAATCATTAGGCTCCCACCAGGTAACCATCACGAAATCTTAAGAACTTCCGGTTTTCACCGGACAATCCCTTTAATGGTGAATGGAGCATAATATAGAAGCCGGAGTCACACTGCTCATAACCACTTCCACCGCGCTCATACCTCAAACAAATGACGGTCTGCAAACACGATTCACCGCAATATCCGTGGTTTGACTGCCGCGTGCCAAGTTTCTCCTTGGACTTATTGCCATGTGGCATTGGAAGCACGAATCTCGCGAGAACAGGCGTTCAAATCTGTATACAGACTGTTTTTTATATGATGTATAATGCAAATCGGGGTGTGTGTATGTTTATACAACATATAACTTAGTCTGCATCAACGGACGACTGGTCTCCCAGCTGCAGACTGAGAAATTAAGCCAATGCAGTACAACCGCTAGCCTGGGGTCTTTAACGTGCACCACGCCGTAGTGATACACGACTGCACGCAGGTACGATGGTCATCGAGATCGAAACGGGCAGGGGTGGGGATTTAACCCAGGATCCCTGGGTTCTGCAGCGCGAGCTTTCGCTCCACGTGCTCCGAGCTGATGTGCACTAGCCCACTCGGCCACCGATCCCCACCTTGTACGATGTAAAAGCAGTGTGACCCCGGCTTAAGCGACAAATTTAAAATATGAAGACGAAAAAAAGTGTGGTTTTCAACACAGCATTTTAACACCCAACTCGATAGCCACACGAACGCACTCTACACACCACTCGATTTGACAAAAACTCCTCAGCTGTGACATAAAGAAAATAACGCGCGTTTAGGCAGTTCAGGCTAACCGTGTAGCCGTCCGTAGAGCCACGGCAAATGTACGTTTGGGTTTGCGCGCGCTGCTGCCGAAAAGTCCCCCGTAACACTCAGATAGCTGTGTCTAGTGGAGAATGATTGCTGAGCGCTCCACCGTGAGTGGAGAATCTTTAGATTAGTGAAGAAGAACGATGGAAACATGTTGTTACTATACTCCGTTTCACCTTATGATGTACCGCAAGAAAGGCTACAAGCGCGAGCTCCTTGCTCTAGGGCACATCTCGGTGGCACAAGCTCTCGTGCATTAAGGGCAGCTGCCAAAGCTATAATCTCGTGCGTCTAGCCTTCGCTGCGGTACAACATAAGGTGAAACGGAGTATAGTAGTTTTGTCTTTGAAAGCACTCTTTCGACAACGAACTAAAGACCGGACTCCATTAGACACCCTGTAGGGGGTATTCACTGGAAGCCATATTTGAGGGGGCTGTTTAGAGCGCATGCTCAGATTGAGCTCACATTAATAAGCTGCCAAGACCTTCAATCTTGATGGTGCCGAATGCACGTTGCAATAGAACTGCGGAACTTTGCCATTAGCACGTGCTCAGCGTGAATACTCACTATACTCGGGTGACAGCTTTTATGTGACGCGTTATCAAGGTGGTTTCTGCAGCGCTGTGGAAGCTAGTCGAAGCTATTTGCAACAGCGCCTGCATTTGCTTGGCGTCTCCTTCGCACGAGAGCGCGTGCACTCATTCGAACTGCAAGACGATACCACGGGCTCCCGCAGTTGCGCAGAAAAAGCGTGGCGCTAAGTGTAATACCCAATACACACGGCAGCGTAAAGGTACCTTTAGCTCAGGTTCCTTAGCTGAAGGTACCTGTAGTAAATGGCGTTCTGAATCACACGATAAATAAAGGGAGCAATTTCAGTTGATGTCGATTGCATCCGAGCTAAACCGCGAGAGGAGCACGTGATAAACAATTATTCCTTGAAATCGGTTTGACGCGCAGTTTTTTATTATTGTGTGTAAAATATCACATTTAAAACCTAAATATTATTTGTGTCTGCTTTTGCGGCACTTTATTTTTTTCTCTAAGTCTAAGGGCGCACCTAAATGAGTCTTGCTTTAAAACGTCCTACCCGTCTGCCCTCACTGACGCTAAATCAACTGCGTTTACGAGTTTCCATTGCATGGTGGGCGACTTTGTTTGTGTTTAGCAGCTCCATTTTTCTGCGAAGTTCTCACTTAAGTAGCTAAATAGTGCCCGGCAGAAACGAGCCACGTCGGAGTCTCACGGTTACACCAGCCACGCCATCGAAAGGGATGGATGACGACGAGGATAAGAGCTCCTGGGCGGGAGAGTAGGACGACTCGTTTAGAACCTCAAAAAAGAGGTCGCAGTGGTCCATCGTTATCAGGTTCGTAGCAGACATTGTTTTCCACGTGCCGCCGCTGCTACCTGCCGGCTAGAGTTTGCGTTCATCGTTAGTGTATTATTCCATCACACTTGTATTCACAATAATTTCATAATTTGGTACTTATATATTCAATTTGTTATAATGCATTAGACAATATATATTTATATAACTGTGATCTTTATTTTGAGTTCGTGGGTCCGAGGCTACTCCCTGTAGCTGCAAAGGGAGCTTGGCGAGCTCCGTTTAACACAAGAGCTTCCTTAGCGAAAGGAACCTTTATGCGCCGTGTGATTACGATCTCCACCTCCCTTTACGCTGCCATGTGAATTGGGTATAACGCACCTTAATTACGAGGGCTTGAAATTGTCCTCCATTGATTTCTCGAATACTACCCAATTCACGCGGCAGCGTAAAGGTGCCTTTGACACAGGTATCTGTAGTAAAGGGAGCTGGAGATCGTAATCACACGGCGCATAAATGTCCCTTTCGCTAAGGAAGCTCCACTTTTCTCCACCCCACTGACTTATTCACCCATTGACTTTCACCGACGGGTCGGTCTGTTTCCACAATGTATGGAGAATGACGTGTAACGGATAAACTGAATTTATCTGTACGTCTAGTGACGCTAATTTTTCCCCTTCATCTAGAGGGGAAACTGAATTTACGTATGGGTCATGTGATGTCAATTATTTCGCTAAATTTAGCGGAGAAACTGAATTTGTGTATAGGTCACGTTACGTCAATGTTCCCACTAATTCTTGCGGGAAGACTGAATTTCTATCGAGGTCACAGGACACTACCTCATGTGACGTCATTTTCCCCGCTATATTTAGCGGGGAAATTGAATTTCTATAAAGGTCACGGGACACTACATCACCTGACGTCATTTTTTTAGGGCTAAATCTAGCGGTGAACCTGTTTTGTGTATAGGTCACGTGACATGAAGCCATGTGACGAAGCCATGTGACGAAGGGGAAATGGGCGCTCACGCTTTCGAGGCTTCGCCTGAAAGCCTTCCCTATATACGTTTAAAGTTAAAAACTGACAACAGACGTGTATGGAGCGTACGCTTGTATAAAGCAAACATGTTTAAGGCGTTTCATCATTTCTACAACTCTGTTTGATGTATGAACAGTGTGACTGCGGCCTAATGGTGCGCTTGTCACATGCGGACGGTGCTGCGCCCAGCGAGAGCTGGCTCAGACCTCGGCATTGACGGGGGTGACCAGGTGCAATGCCCTTTGCCCCTCCACGCCACCGTGGCCCGCGTTAGTGGCAGACCTGCGGAGAGGCCCGGCCAAGTGCCGCCCTCCCCTCGAGACGACAACAATGGCGGCGGAGGGGGACGGGGTTCCCTCTTTGTGCCGCTCCGACACCCCACCAAGCGGCGTTCCGGGCGCCAGCTGGTGGCGCCCCCGCACTGGGTTCGTGCAAGTTAAAGAGCGTGCCCGCATCTGTATACATCCTGTTGTGATTGAAGGCTGGTGGTGCTGACGCTTTCATGTGTCGTTAGGCCGACGGCAGTTGCAGGTTGCTAACTGTGATTAGAGTCTCGGGTAGGAGTTTCTGTGGTGATCGCAGAATAAGGAAACGTTTGGAAACCTGGTAGGTCTTTACATGAACTAGCGAAAGGCCTGCCAGATTTTGAAACGTTTGCACATTTTGCGATCGTCGCACAAGATCTTAACCATCTAAGGACAGTGATGTTTTGAATTCTTTAGTCGTAAGTACTTGCTCTTCCCACATAGGTTAGTTCATCGTGTGACTAAAGCATATGCAGTTACTCTAATTGTGCTTTGACCCAACAGAACTGAAAAAGTGCTACACGATCTTTTTGCTCCCAATTTATGTCAAGGTAAATTCAAGTTTTATGTCAATTTACTCATTTGCTTTTACCCAAAATACCCTTGTAAGCATTACATGAGCTGGGTAGATGATGTAGTACAAGATGATTACCCAGCATGGTAAAGGGATGTAAAAAAAAAAACAGTATAATGTTGCCCGCACGAAGACAAAGTTAAACAAAAGATGAACAAATATAACAAGCCCAAAAACGTATAGTACAAAACAACTACATAAGAGGTTGCATGATATTTAGCGTATTGAATAATATACCGGGTGAGATGACTGACGTAATTTCCCTGGACACAGCACATTCGAAGGTGACGAGAAGAGGTAAAGGTTTTGAAAACGTATCATTCATTCATTCATTCATTCATTCATTTATTGATACTGTAAGCCCTTGCACAGGGCTATTACAGGGGTGAAAAAAAAAGAAAACAACAAACAAAACTGTACGCTTACATGCAAGCATACGCAAAGGTTACAAGTATATTGAGATGCTTCGTAATTTCGGCAGTTTACGAGACGGATCACTTCCTAGTTTTGAAACATTTCTTTACACAAGCTATAGGGGTTTTAATTTGTAGCACATACAACAATATCAGTGATACGCTCCAGAAATTCATTTAGCGACATAGATGACACAGCGGAATCAGATAACATATTCCAATCTTTAATAGCCCTCGGAATAAAACTGTACTTAAAGCAATCGTTTTTAACAGATGGATTAGGAATGTACATGCTATGACGATGTCTTGAGGATTCGGTGGAGCAAATTTCAAAGTACTCAGATTTCTTCATCTTTACGCAATTATGAATAATCTGAAAAAGAAACTTTAATCTTTCTTATCTCGTTCTTGATTCAAATGTAGGAAGATTGGCAAGTTCACATAATTTTGTGGGGGAATGAACGTGGCTGTATTTATTAAAAATAAACCTGGATGCGAGTCGCTGAATTTTCTCCAGCTTATTGCAATTTGTAACGGTATAGACCAACTCAACTTGCTGACGTCATACGACCGCGGTGGCGCTGCTGTCGGTACTGCGCATGCGCTAACGCTTCATTCCTCTCAAGTTTGGCTTCTGCGCATGCGCAGTGCCCACACCTGTTGTGGGCAAAGCGGGCTTGTTTGTAAACAGAGTGTTGGTTTATATAGGTCCTATACAATTTTAGAATACTCGATGACGGGTCTTACCAGTGTCATATAAGCCACACCTTTTATTTCAGGAGTTCCAATAGCGAGGTTTCGTCGAAGGCACCACAGTGCTTTATTAGCTCTGATGCATACGTTATCAATGTGAGTGTTTCATTTTACATCAGGAGTAAATATTAAGCCTAAGTATTTATGTTCTTTTACTCTCTCAAGCTCAGCGACCGCAATTCAATAATTATAAGCCAAAATTTATTTTTTTCTCGTAATAGACATGAAGACTGATTTTTCAGGGTTTAGCACCATTTGCCAATTGTTACACCACTTCTTAATTTTTTCTAAGTTACAGTTTAATTCGATTTGATCGTCTGATGTTTCAATTTTATTGTAAGTCACACAATCGTCGGCAACTAGTCTGATTGGAACTGATATGTCATTGCGCAGATCGTTAATAAAAATAAAAATAAAAATAAAAGAGGACCCAAGACACTGGCCTGGGGTACGCCTGAAACAACTGGGGGCATAGTGGATTTGCTTCCCCCAACTTTAACATACTGTTTCCGTGATGAAAGATAAGAGGGAAACCACTTCGTGATGGCTGGATTTTTAAAGACAGCAATGATTTTCAATAACAATTTGGGTGAGATACTTTTTCAGACGCCGTTTGGGCGAGATACTTTGTCAAACGCAACAGAGCGGAGGTAAGTTGATATTTTCCTTTTTGTTGGTTACTCTGCGTATTCTAGAGTAACCGCGAACTGTAAACTAGGTTAGCTTTATTTTAAGTTCTTCGATATGACTCGTAAAATAATTCTGATGAGGGTGCAAGGAAATAGACTCAAACATTAACACTAGTCTGCGTCCAGATGCTTGGAATTTGGAAAGAACCCTAATGCTTTAACCCGTCAGCAATTTTGAAGTGCTTACTATTTTTATGTAATTAAAAACTAGTAATGCCGTGACTCTCATCATATCACATGAAAATGGAACATATCAAGCACGTTATATACACGTTGACATTATGCCTGCGCGACATTTTCTGTTTGTCCTTAACAACTGGCGTGTAATCTCTCAAGGATGCAGAAAATAAAAGTGGTGGGTTTGAGTAAGAGATGTAAATATATACCTCTTTCAATTTTTGCATTATGTTTAAGGTCTTGCAAAGTAAGATAGGCATGGTAAATACAGTTTTAAAATAAACATAGCCTGCTTACTTGCGTTCAGTTCACGTTTAGTGAGAAAAAATGATGATGTAATTATCATAACTAGACCAAAAATAAATAATTTTGGAAACTTCTAGAAATAAAGCTCGCTTAGGTTTTTTTATTGATTTTACTCGAGCATTGAAATACGTCAATTTTAACATATTTATTTAAAATTGTCAATATTTGTGACGTTCAGTTTACCCTTGCTGCTTTTTAACTCCTCTTGCACCATCCTAGTCAATATGTTTCCACTGGTAAATGTTTTTTTTTTAAATTTAGACATATTATTCAGGCGTGCTGCAGCAACAGTTTCTGAACCGTTTTTTTTTTTTTTTAACATCCGCAAAAATGGCGTAGTGAATGCAGATTTTCTAGCAGCATTTATCATAAATGTAGGCTGACGGCAGCGGTATATTTCTGATGCTACTAATTCTGGTTATCTCAGTTAACGTCCTCAATATTACATTGTCCGAATTGTGAACATGGAGAAAGAATAATGGCCTAAACATTAGTACTGACAAAACAAAGGTCATAACGTCTCATTTGAAAACATGTGTTTTTATGACAGGAGCCGTTGACGGTACATATTCTATTCTAACAGGAATTGTTTGTATTTTCTTAACACTTGAAGTAATAATTTATAAACGGATGACATGGAACAGCTAGAATAATTACTTCCTCGCAAGACCGCCACTGGTCAACTGACATGCCGGTACAGCACCGTCTTTCCAATGAATTTGACACGGATAATCTACTTTTTTTATTTCTATCTATATTGAACCATTGGTTCAATAGAGATGACATCTACCAAAGGGGTTGATACCAAATTTACCATGAAAAGTATAAAAATAAATACTTTTTGCAAATTGTGTTTTTATTTAGTTCATAATGTGTTCTATGGTTTTCCTATATAGAGCTTGTTTAGGAGTTTTAAATATTAAAGGTACCTACCCTCTTTTAAATTGAGGTTACGCCTGAGTTTAAATTTAAAAAAAAAATACCCAGTTTCATCAAACCTTTTTGTATTAGTACCAAATGAACATGTCTATTTCAATCGGCATATAACGTATTGCTGGATTAAAGGTTGTAAAACAAACTATAGCTCATAAGTGCTACACTATCTTCTCCAACTAATCTACTGCTCTAGTGCCAAATAAATTTGTGTAAATTAAATTTTAACAAAAAGTTTACATTCAATAAGTGCGCGCTTCCCTTATTGAATGCTAATGGGTGTGCGTTTTTGTAATTGTACTCAATGATCTACTTTATGTGCACAAGGTATTCACCTTCCTCTGGTTTTGTTTTTGTCGTTTCACGATAAAGAAGACAGGTGCGCAAGGTAGTTCGCCAATGTTTGTTGTAGTGTTGTTAGTTCTTGTGTGTTTTTTCTTGTGATGCTGCGACTTTCACCACACGGTGCGAGGCGTTAAACAGGCCTTCTCAGGTGGTTTCCTTTCTCGTACACCTCAGTTTTTCTTTTCGAAATAAAATATTATCGTTTTTGCTTTCGCAGTGTCAACAAGGCTTTTCGTCTAACCTGCGCACAAGGTGAGAGCTTTTCTTCAATTAAGACATTTGGTGTAATTAAATGTTTTCACTTGTATGCATCATTTAGAACCTCCCACTCGTTTTTGTAACTAAAAAGTTATATAACAATCAGTCGTTTTGTTTCAACCTCATGGCGATCATTTCGAAGCGCACACGATTTTGCCAAAGCAAATGTTTAGACAAGTTGAAAAGTACGCCCTGATATTTTATTATCTGCCAATTGAGCCTTCATCCTCCTGTTGAAGTAGACCCTCGCTATAAGCTTTGTTTGTGAAGAAAATGAACCTTATCCGAGGAGGGTTCTACGGATCCGCCAACTCACCGGAGACAACCTGGAGGCGACGCTAGCAGACATCTTGGCTATATGTATGGGAACCTGAGAGTCTTGGTGGTATTACTGTGGTGTTACGAAAAGCTTCAGCTCTCGTGAGCTGCATGATAAGTTTTTAGGGGTAACTGAGTGGGAAACGACAAACGGCTGCGCTTTTTTCGCGTCTCATGCGAAGAAGTTCGCTAAATTTGAGTAACGAGTGTACAGAAGGGATTTTCAGGACACGTGACCTGTTCTTGAGGAAGAAAATCAGTGCGAACCTGTCGAGCCCGCAAAACTGTGCGCACTCGTAGCTCATCTCAGGAAAGTACTTACGAACGCCAGTCTCCATATATAGGTACTTCAAACTCATATGTACCCATGGGGCTGGTCACGTGATTGCCTCCAAAAGGCAGTTATTGAACCCTCCTCTACATACAGTATTTATGTAGAAAGGTTCATTATTCTAGTCGTTTAAACGGCTTTCTTTTTCTCCGCGTTGACTGATTCTAGTGAAGCCCATTCTACTTCTGAAGTTAAACAAAAATGCATCGCAAATCGCCTGCAATTGTGCTGCTACGTGGAACGTCCTTGGCTTAGCGCTAGTAACCTCCAGGCATTTCCTATTGACCTGTGCCTCCAGGCAACACCTACGAGATAAGAATGCCTAAGTGCCGAATTTTCCCGCGTCACTAAAGAAGGCCACTGCAGGCCAATGACTGGACGCGACTACGGTGTCAGCGTTCGGCTGGAACTTGGGCTCTCAATGATTGGACAAGTGTTCCGGTCGAAAGCTGACTCAGTACTCGTGTTCAATCTGTGACCTACGATGGCCTTTTTTAGTGAAGCGGGAAAATTCGGTACTTAGGCTTCCTTATCTAGGAGGTGTTGCTCCAGGTCTCTTCACTCCTTCCCACCCCGTTGACTCCTCTCCATCCTATTGACTCATTGACTCACTGACCCATTAGCTTTCCCCGTCGGCTCGGTCTGTGCCCACAGAGTATGGGGAATGACGAGTGGCGAATAAACTGAATTTATGTGTAGGCCCCGTGACGCCTATTTTTCCGCTAAATCTAGCGGGAAAACTGAATTTTCGTATAGGTGGCATAAGGTCACGTGACATCAATTTTCCCGCTAAATCTAGCCAAGAAACTAAATTTGCGTGTAAGTAACGTGACCATGTCACGCGACGTCAATTCTTCTGCCAAATTTAGCGGGAACGCTGATCGTTCCTTCGAGCGCGTCGGTAGAACGACTCTTCAGCGTCGCCGGAGATGTATTTTCAAGGAAGCGGGGAAACATAACTGATGAAAACTTCTACAGGCAGCTGCTGCTGAAGGGTAATGACTACTAAAAAGAAAACAATAAACCATGAAACAAAAACAGATGTGTATTTGGTCGTCAAAGTAACGTGGAAAGTAACTCGTTACTTTTGAGGTAACTCACGCGTTCCTTTTGAGAATCGGTAACGAGTAACGTATTTAGTTACTTTTTGAGCGAGTAACGAGTAACGGTATTTAGTTACTTTTTTTGGGTAACGTGTACATGTCTGGCTATATGTATGGGAACCTGAGAGTCTTGGTGGTATTACTGTGGTGTTACGAGAGGCTTCAGCTCTCGTGAGCTGCATGATAAGTTTTTAGGGGTAACTGAGTGGGAAACGACAAACGGCTGCGCTTTTTTCGCGTCTCATGCGAAGAAGTTCGCTAAATTTGAGTAACGAGTGTACAGAAGGAATTTTCAGGACACGTGACCTGTTCTTGAGGAAGAAAATCAGTGCGAACCTGTCGAGCCCGCAAAACTGTGCGCACTAGTAGCTCATCTCGGGAAAGTACTTACGAACGTCAGTCTCCATATATAGGTACTTCAAACTCATATGTACCCATGGGGCTGGTCACGTGATTGCCTCCAAAAGGCAGTTATTGAACCCTCCTCTACATACAGTATTTATGTAGAAAGGTTCATTGTTCTAGTCGTTTAAACGGCTTTCTTTTAGATGCCGAGCATCTCTTGCTCGGGTCTATGTCCCGCGGCGTCGGCGTTGTAGTCGGCACTCGAACTACGCACGCGCAACTCTCCTCCTTCCCTCTCTCCAACAGCTGCGCGTTACTCTCTCCGCTCTCACTCTCTACCAGCTGCGTGCACTGCGCGTGCGTTCGCTTCTCCCAACGTTACTAGAATACTCAGTTGGAAAACTCGCCGTCGAAACCTGGGCCGCTGGCGTCCACCGAGACCGAGCTAAATGCGATAACAGCGCCACTCTTTATCATTTGTCTGTACTGTGGTCACCTTGAGCTTTTATAAAGCATGTTTTTGCGTAAAAACAAACGAAAAATACTTTTTTTGTATGATATTTATTAGAGATTAGTACAAAATGAAGGGCGCGTGATGTTTTTAAAATCTTTAGTTTGCAAGGTTTTGCGGCATATTTAATATTGTTTTTATACGACCATGCCTCAGCGGCGCTTTCAGGTAGCACGTCCCGACCTAGGTGCATTTTAACTTCGGTTATTAAGACGCGGCGCGTCCGCTGGGGAGATGGGGGTGGCACCCCTGTAACCTCTTCCACTGTATCTGTTCTGGCCGATTATATTCAATTTGAAGTAACGTGCGGTTCCTCGAGTGGCCGCTGCGGGAGAAATGGCGGCGTCGTGTTCGCCATTAGCTCGGTTCGCGAGGACAGATCGGGGACACTTTTTCAGGGCAGTCTCTATGGCAGTTTCCCAACTGAGTGTTTTAGTAACGTTGGCTTCTCCTCACACCGCGCGCGCACGCGCAACTCTCCTCCTCTAGTCTCCTCTCCTTCAAGTGTGAAAAAAAATAAACGGCGAGCGGCGAGCGTTCCAAGTTTCTCTGCCGCGAGCCGCGACGAAGGCTCGCGTAGGGGGTAACGCTAGGGCAGTCGGTGGCGCCATCTCTCGACGTCAGCACGCAACTGACTCTTTCCTCGGAACCAACACGATGCTCCGCATCACCCCATGGTTCCCCTCGGGAAGATGGTGTAATTTTTTTCTCCGCGTTGACTGATTCTAGTGAAGCCCATTCTACTTCTGAAGTTAAACAAAAATGCATCGCAAATCGCCTGCAATTGTGCTGCTACGTGAAACGTCCTTGGCTTAGCGCTAGTAACCTCCAGGCATTTCCTAGGGTGCCTTCATGTGCGCTTTGCTTGGGGTGATGACATCTGGCCATTTTGTTTCGAATGCTTATTTTTATTTTTTGTTCTGAAGCGCGTGAAAGGGCGTGTCCCTGCACGCGCTCGTGGCGCTGACTGTGCTACGGCGACATTTTGTTTCCTGCGATTTCTTTGTATTTTCCCTGTGAGCGCGTGCTGTCGGCATCGGGTACTACAAACGATGGCATCACCCTAAACAGAAGGACATTGAGGCACCCTAGCATTTCCTATTGACCTGTGCCTCCAGGCAACACCTCCGAGATAAGAAAGCCTAAGTGCCGAATTTTCCCGCGTCACTAAAGAAGGCCACTGCAGGCCAATGACTGGACGCGACTACGGTGTCAGCGTTCGGCTGGAACTTGGGCTCTCAATGATTGGACAAGTGTTCCGGTCGAAAGCTGACTCAGTACCCGTGTTCAATCTGTGACCTACGATGGCCTTCTTTAGTGAAGCGGGAAAATTCGGTACTTAGGCTTCCTTATCTAGGAGGTGTTGCTCCAGGTCTCTTTACTCCTTCCCACCCCGTTGACTCCTCTCCATCCTATTGACTCATTGACTCACTGACCCATTAGCTTTTCCCGTCGGCTCGGTCTGTGCCCACAGAGTATGGGGAATGACGAGTGGCGAATAAACTGAATTTATGTGTAGGCCCCGTGACGCCTATTTTTCCGCTAAATCTAGCGGGCAAACTGAATTTCCGTATAGGTGGCATAAGGTCACGTGACATCAATTTTCCCGCTAAATCTAGCCAAGAAACTAAATTTGCGTGTAAGTAACGTGACCATGTCACGCGACGTCAATTCTTCTGCCAAATTTAGCGGGAACGCTGATTTCGTGTATGGTCACGAGACACAAAGCCATGTGATATATATGCCATTTTGCCCGCTTAATTTAGCGGAGAAATTCGCGGTTACGCTTTCTCAAAGCTTCAATTCACCTGAAAACGTTCTCCATAAACGTTCCGCGTAAAAAAAAAAAAAAAAAAAAACAGTTTAAGGGATTTTGCATTTTTTTCTGAGTTTGGTATATTATCGCGCAGAAACCTCACAAAAAACAACGATAAAAGGGTCTTCCGCTCCTTGCCAAGGCTTTGTTGTTGCATGCTACCAGGTCTTAGGTGAGTTCTAACGTCCTACAGAAAAAAATCGTTTGCGGATGCACACACGAATAACTTTCGCCCAGGAGAATAACATTAAAATTGGTAAATTAACGCGCATAGGTACAGTGTTAAAACTGCCAATGATCTGTTTCGAAGCATAAACTGGACGTCTGTCGCCATTCACATGTCCGAGGCCACTCTGAGAATAAGAATAACGTGCGTCAACACTGCGGACAGCTAACTCTAACTGCCAATGATCTGTTTCGAAGCATAAACTGGACGTCTGTCGCCATTCACATGACCGAGGCCACTCTGAGAATAAGAATAACGTGCGTCAGCACTGCGGGCAGCTAACTCTAACTGCCAATGATCTGTTTCGAAGCATAAACTGGACGTCTGTCGCCATTCACATGACCGAGGCCACTCTGAGAATAAGAATAACGTGCGTCAACACTGCGGACAGCTAACTCTAACTGCCAATGATCTGTTTCGAAGCATAAACTGGACGTCTGTCGCCATTCACATGACCGAGGCCACTCTGAGAATAAGAATAACGTGCGTCAACACTGCGGACAGCTAACTCTAACTGCCAATGATCTGTTTCGAAGCATAAACTGGACGTCTGTCGCCATTCACATGTCCGAGGCCACTCTGAGAATAAGAATAACGTGCGTCAACACTGCGGACAGCTAACTCTAACTGCCAATGATCTGTTTCGAAGCATAAACTGGACGTCTGTCGCCATTCACATGACCGAGGCCGCGCTGAGAATAAGAATAACGTGCGTCAGCACTGCGGGCAGCTAACTCTAACTGCCAATGATCTGTTTCGAAGCATAAACTGGACGTCTGTTGCCATTCACATGACCGACAGGGACCCTTCTTTCCGATGGTTTCATGAAAGCTCTTACAATGAGGACTGCGAAGTTGCCTCCGAGAAGCTCAATATGTTTTTTACACGAGTCTGTCTTTGCCAAGGTAGACCAGAAAGATGATGGCAGACTCTGAAGAGCTCGTTCGCGGCTACGGCCTGGTATAATGCAGAGATAAACATACATCAGAAATGTATTTAGGCGGTTTGAGCTGTAGCTTGATTCAAACATTGTTGATTTTATTGTTATAAAGACAAATCATTCTGCCACTTGCATTCGGACCAAGATCAGGACATCTGAGTATTCGGTATGTTTTCAATTTTTGATTTAAACAAATATTTCATATATAAGAAAGCCACAATTCATGAATCGGGAAGCTGCCCTTGCAATAAATTTTTATTGACATACTTTTCATCTTTTACAAATTATTAAACCAATGCTGCGATCCAATATTGTGGACACATTTTCCTTCTAAAGTAAATTGGAAAAGTTGGTGCGTGTTTACCGGTAATACCCCAGGCCGCGACGCGACGCGAGTGGGGGTACACGCGTCACGCACCGGGTTTCGAAGCATAAACATACGACTGACAGGGCCTCTGAGAGCAAGCAGAATGTTCGGAAGCATTTGAGAGAACCAAATCTGCTTCCCTCAAATTCTGATATTTTTCCCAAAAGAAGACATCAGCTTCTTAACGTCCAAAACAATATCAATTAAATGTTTGTAACATACGCATTACTGGCTTTATCATTGTATGCCACATATATGTTACAGCTCATTATTGTAAACGAGGGTGCACCCGCGGGTACTATCGCAGTCATAGATTAGCGTGCATGCTGATTGCGACCGTGGAAACTTGACAAGGACGCCACGTTTCACAGATGAATACATACTGCTTCGAAGGCGTCATTTCAGTAGACAGACTATTCATTAACGCCAGCAAAGATACGGTCGAAATCGGGTGAAGACACTTACTGTGTTCACGGTTCACTTATTTCACTTATTCCCGCACAGTCCACTACACTTATAAAGAAGAGTTTGGTGACCGCTGCATTTAACGTCGTCCCACGGAAACCACTGCGAAGAAGGCCGCTGCCGTCACGATGTTGAAGCGGAACCTGAGGCAGAGAAGCAGACGCCGTCGACGTATGTACGATGGTAGGCCTTACTCCTGCATCAAACTTTTCTATGGCAATGCTATCGCTGGATTTTCACGCTGTCGCGCAGAACCTATTGCGAATAAAAGTGGACGCGGTTACGACTTAGCGACGTATGGTCGGGTAAGTAAAAAACCGCGTTAAAAAATAGAATAATTGCTAGAAGATACTGGAGTCGTAAAAAATCTGCCCGGCAGCCACGTTGAAAATATTCATTTGCCAAAACAAGATTGGTTCGGGCAGGTCGTGACGTCACGGAAACAACGGGACGCGATTGGTGGCGGAGGAATACAAAATTCCCTTTGAGGGGCATTTGCCGCTACCTTCTTGACTTGTAACCGACTATAGACCACCATTATTAGAAACACTGAACTGCTTTTTTTATGTTTTAAATAAAAAGTTAAAATAAGCAAAGGTTCGTGCTTGTATCGGTAAAGCAATGACATTCCAAAGACTCGTAGTTGGAAAGAGATCGCGAAACAAAAAGAAGTATTTAAGAATTTGATCCACCTCTTCTGGTAGTCTCGAGGGAGACAGAAAAAATAAATGATTGATGTGGAGTGATTGGCAGCCATAAAAAATGGCGTAGGCTACTCCATCAGTTGTTACCATGTTTTCTTAGACATTCGTAGCGAGAGGGCGCAATTTCACACTAAAGTTCCTTTACACAAAGACCCGTTCAATAGTACGGTGTTCTTTTTTGTGTGGTTAAGTTCCAGCGGCTCGTACACGAAACAAAACCGTACTCCTGAAGAGCGCACCAGCTTTTTCTACTCACGTGTACTGTGGAGAAGCAAGTGCTCAAGTGGGGAAGGCCGACCGCACCGTTGCAAACAACGTTACCAAGACTGAGTTTAATTGAGCGAAGGCTTTGTTCCCAGCTTAAATCTCCATACAAAATGAAACTGAAAAACCAGCTGGACGCTCCGCGTCGAAAGAAGATACCATGACCCTGCCCAACTAAAACGTAGACTTCAACATTTTTTTTCTTTAATTCAGATTTTGTTTACGCAGTGGAGACGCGTCTCGAGAGCCGCTTAGAACATATTGTTTCGGAAACTATTTTTCAGCAAAACAACCTAATGCGACAAATCGTGCTATCTATGTATTGGGGGCGACCCTTTGCGGCCCTGATAAAATTGAGAAAAAAAGAGTTGCGCCGACGTTGCCCCCCCCCCCCCCCCCTCTCTCTCTCCCGAAAAAAAAAAAAAGAAAAAAGGAAAAGTTTGATATTTTTAGTTGGGCACTTTAACTGATATCGCGCTCACGTTTCTTTCATGCGCGTTTTGGGTGTACAAACAATTGGGCAGAATATGCATGTCATCTCGTGTGCGTTGGATAACTTTGCATATTATATCAAACTTCGGCGTCTTGTCGTTGAGTTTTCATTTTCCGGACGGAGAGAAAAAGACTCGCAAGGCGGCGAAATACGAACAAAGAGCGTCCATGCCTTTTATATACGTATTTCACTGCTATGATGATGATGTAGTTAATGCAAACATGCACGCGAGCTGAAAGAATGACGACAAAACTTCCTGGAGACGGTAAACAAAGGTGAAAAAGGACAAGCAAAAATCTTCAAACACAGCTTAGTGACTGATGCGAGACCGGAAAAATCCGCCCGGTCCTGGAATCGAACCAGAGACCTCTCCATATAAAGTGGAGCGCTCTACCAACTGACCTAATCCGAGAGTTAGACATCAGTAGAGTAAACGGGTTTTACGAGCTGCTACTAGTCTAACATCAACAAAGGTGAACGCCCTGCATTTTTAGGTTATGTTGATAATGAGATTAATCCAAAGGTGCAAGCGAGCTGGACAATAATGATGAAATAATCACTGGAGAAGAGAAACAAGCGGGACAAAAGACTTACACAAATCGTCAAACACAACTAGGTGACTGATGCGCGTACCGAAAAAATCCGCCTAGTCCTGGTGCCGAACCGGGGACCTCCCCATTTCCAGTGGAGCATCTACCAACTGAGCTAAGCAGGAGTCAGAAGTGAGTAGAGTAAATGGGTTTTATCAGCTGCCACCAGTCTAACATCAACAAGGGTAAACGGCCTGCATTTTTAGGTTATGATGATAATGCGATATGGACAGGTGCAAGCGAGCTGGTCAAGAATAACGAAAATAAACCACTGGAAATGGAGAGGTCCCAGGCTTGATACTAGGATCAGGTGGATTTTTTCGGTCGCGCGCCGGCCAACTAACTGTGTTTGGAGATTTATTTTTGTTCTTTGTCCCCCTTGTTCCCCTTCGCCAGGGATTATTTGCGTCATTCTTGTTCAGTTCGCTTATACCTTTGCATTATCATCATAACCTTAAAATGCAGACTGTTCACCCTTGTTGGTGTTAGTCTGGTGGCAGCTTATAAAACCCGTTCTACTAACGTCTAACTCCTGGTTAGCTGGTCAAATCAGTCGGTAGAACGCTCCACTGGAAATGGAAATGTCCTTGGTTTGATACCAGGACTAGACGAAATTTTTCGGACGCGCACCAGTCACCTACAGTGTTTGGAAATATTTGTTTGTCCTTTGTTTCCCTTGTTCCCCTTCTCCAGCGAGTATTTTCTTCATTCTTGTCCAGCTCACTTGCACCTTTGGATTAATTGCATTATCATCATAAGCTTAAAATGCAAGCCGTTCCCACTTGTTAGTGTTGTTAGCTGACAAAACCTGTTTGCTCTAATGACGTTTAGCACTTGGTTAGCTCAGTTGCTGTAGCGTAGTCAGGGGAGAGGCTTATGGGACTTCAGCCCCCCCCCCCCCCCCCCGAAATCCAACCGACCCTATACTATACACATGTACTTTGATCCCTCCGCACCCCAAGTCATGGACATCTCAGCCATCTCAACGGCCTCCCCACCCCGCCCCCCTCCCCCCCCCCCCCCGAAAAAGTTCTTCGATACGCCACTGCTCAGTCGGTAGAGCGCTCCACTTGAAATGGGGAGGTCCCTCGTTCGATACAAGGACCAGGTGGATTTTTTCGATCGCGCACCAGTCACCTAGCTCTATTTGATGATTTGTGTTTGTACTTTGTCCCCTTCGTTCCCTGTCTTCGGGGATAACGTTCGTCGCATTTCACTGCCTTGATTGTAACGTGAGACGTGATGTTGACGGCTGGCTATCGTCATTCAACTTCGCTTCCATGGAGTCCATGAATGGCTGAGCTTTTCACTTTCCGGTGTGCACAAACGCTCGTTTACAGTGCGCGACACAGTTAGTCCGAACACAGCATCAACGTGTTTTCGAATGGTTTTTGTTTTGATACCGAATAAAGACGAGCATAACATTTTATTACTGATTTTCGTGCCCCGATTGGTCGTTTTTTCCCGGGATCCGGACATTTCGGTGTAGGACGTTTCGATGTAGGGCGTTTCGGTGCGGTCTTTCGGTGCATGGAATTTTCGGTGCACGGACATTTCGGTGCACGGACATTTCGGTGCACGGACATTTCGGTGCACAGACATTTCGGTGCTCGGGAAATGAAAATTACGAGTTTTTTTTTTTTTTTTTGTTTCCTCTAAAAGTAACAAACACTATCTTAGCTAGAATTTTTTTTTCGCACTTTATAAATGTGTAAACGTGGTCATCCATTTACGGTCACTTACTCATATACGACCTAAGTGACTTTGTTAGGCGCAGCGCCATCCTGCGGTAGGACTGGATACGTGGGACGTTATGTTTAATTTACCGGTGTCTCTGTTCCAACGTACGCATAGACGCATCACATCGTGTTTGCGCGTTGGGTCGATACCGGCGTTCTCAGCGCCTTCTGTAAAGGTGTGGGCTTCATGATTGGTAATCTGTGTAGGAGAGGCCCCAAACAGCAAGGAGCTTGAGATTGTTGAAAATTACCCAAGACATGTGATGCGACTAGTGCGTACGTTGGAAAAGAGACACCAACAAACGAACCATAACGTCCAACGTCTCCAATCCTCACGCAGGATGGTACTGCGCCTAACAAAGTCAATTAGGCGGTATATCAGTAAGTGGCAGTAAATGAATGACCAAGTCTAAAAAATTATAAAGTGCGAAGAAATAAATTGCTAGCTAAAATATAGCTTATTACGTTTAAAAAAAAAAAAAGAAAACTCGTGATTTTGATTTTCCATGCACCGAAATGTCCGTGCACCAAAACGTTCGGGCTCCGAAATGTCCGCGCATCGAAACGACCATGCACCGAAAAGTCTGTGCACCAAAACGTCCGTGCACCGAAACGTCTATCCACCGAGAAGTCCGACTCCGCACCGAAACGTCGTACACCGAAACGCCCTACACCGAAATGTCCTAGACCCCTTTTTCCCATACTAGTAGTGTTGACGAAACCATTTCAATGTTGTACCTAAGAAGAAAAAAAAAAAAAAGAGCGCTAGCTTATCAGTGGCGCACTGTGTAAGTTATGATGACCAGACATGACATTCCAACTAAGAACCAACCTTTGAAATGACTGCGCAAATATAGAGTCAGTCAGGTCTTCTACGGGTTTTCCCGCTCATTTTATTCCAAACGATGATCAATTTAGTCCAAGTGCCATCCAATTTAATTCAAGCGCCATCCAATTACATTTGAACGCTACCAAACGTAATACGCGGATCAGTCAATTTAATATACAATATATACATGCACGTATTTGCCTTCGGTGATCGTGTTTCGCTTAAACTTTTGATAACTTAGACTAATTCTTTAAATATATTTTGTTGGCGACAACTGATATTTTGATCACTATTTCGATTACTTGGAGCAACTAATAACACGATTGAGGAGAATTAATTGACATGTTGATTACTCTTTGGTAACCTCCAGTAATTGGTAGTGCACTCCACTTTATTTTTGCTGAATTGACGTTTCGTTTCCCTATTAAAAATATCTCGTTTGTATGAGAAATTTCTGTGTCCAATAAACACACATGAATCATACAAGATATATAGGAACATATAAGAACCATATAAGGAGTATATAAGAATTATTTAAGATATATAAAAACAATATAAGAGACTTGTGGCAAGTATATTATAAGTTTTTTTATATTGTTCTTATATGTTCTTATATATCTTGTATGATTCATTTGTGTTTATTGGACACACGAAATATCTTATACAAATGTATTTTTCATTAGGGAATTACCGTGACATATTTTTTGGACCTATTATTGATGGAATTCAGAGGATATAAGTGCGATTGCTATTTGGAATTCATTTTGATTACTTCGAGCGAATATTGACGCATCTGCATTTATTTAAAGCTTAGTTCACGCCTGGCTTGCGCTTCTAATTACTTCTACATATTAATAAAACAGTTTACATACTAAAAGTTCGCCAAACATTTCTGATAAATCTCTCGATTACTTGAAGGAAATATTAGTAGAAATACAACTTCGTATAAGCTCATTTGACCTTTTGATTACTTTTCGGTTATACACATAGCAATTATTGTTATAAATAACTTTATAGACAGAAAAGTTTGATTGCTCAGTTGATCACTTTGATTAATATGGACTAATGCGACTACATAAAAGTTAAACAAAGATTTGGATTACTCCTTTGATGACTCCGTGCTACCATTCCATCAAATGAATTTAAATTAACTCCATGAACCTAGTGGTTACTTTTTATCTTTCCTAGATATATTAGTCGCAACTGAGTTTACATTAGATTTATTGACATATTGATTCCTGTGAGTATCTAGGTAGTGCCATATTTAACTCTACACTGGTCCAATTGACATAATCCTTACTCCCATTATTACTTTGAGTTTTTTTTATACAACAAAGGGATTTTTTCTCAGCTTAGTTACCATTATCGTTACTCTTTATTACTTCTACTTTCTATTGACCCAATGAAGTTTTATTCCGCCTAATTGACAAAATGATCATCACTTTTGTGATTACTTTGAAAAATTAATACACTGATTTAATATGGTTTTGAGTCAAAATATTATTATTATTATTTTGGTTACATTGAGTTACTATTGACTTGATGAACTTTAATTCGCCATAAATTACAGCTTAATTACCTCATTACTTTTATTTTTATCACCGTAATTGACGTTATGATTACTATTCTGATTACTTCGAGTTTTTAACAACTCATACTTTATATCAACCTGATATATTGTCGACTCTTGATCGCTGCGAGTTATTATACCACCAGTTGTTCTATTATGAGCTAAATTCACTTTATTATTACTCTCCTAACTAACGTCGACTTATTCTTGACCCAATAAACTTCGGCCTAATTGTAGTTTTTATCTATTTTTATTACTCCTTGCATTATTTATTGAATTGATTTAATATGCGCTTACTTGATATTTTGTCAATTCTTTTGAACAACTTGTGTTACTTTTGACTCAGTAATTTTTATTCGACCTAAGGAACATTTCTGATGACTCTCTTGATTACTTCGAACTAATATATAGCCAGCTGATCTACTATGAGCTAAATTCACAATATTATTACACTTTTGATTACTTCGAATTACTTCTGACATTAATTTTAAACCGGCCTAATTGACATTGTGGTGACTTTTTGAGCTAATATTCAAACAATTGATTTATTGTCAACCTATAATTGACGTTAGGATTACTTTTTTTATTGCCTTTGGGTTACACTGACCCAATAAACCTTAAGTCTGCCTGTTATACATATCACAAACTAAACTATAATAAGCTGAATTTACGTTATTATTCCAATATTGATGGCAATCAGTAGTAACCAAGATTGACATTTTGGTTACTATTGATTGCCTTGGGCTGATATTCAGCTTATTGAATTATTTTGAGACTAATCGACATTATGACCACCATTGATAACTTTTAGTTAATATTGACTCAATAGACTTTAATTACGCCTAATTAGTATTTTTGTGACACTTTATTATTTTGTCTTATTATAACACCAATTGACATATTATGAGCTTAATTCACATTATGATTACAATTTTGATTACTTCGATTTAGTTTTGAGAGAATTAACTTTAATTCGGCCTAATTGACATTGCAATGACTTTTTTGATTACTTTGAGCTAATAGTCAATGATAACAAATCAATTGGTTGAATATTATCTCAAAGTGATCTAAACGTATCTCAATGTTAATTAGGCCGAATTAAAGTCCATTGGGTCAATATCAGGTAAAATAAACAAAAGTAATCCATATCCAGACTAGGGTCATAATAAATCAATTGGTTGAATATTAGGTCAAAGCAATAAAACGAGTCAAAAGTAACGCGAATTAATCAAAAGATTAATACTATTGTGTATTGAGCTTATCATACACAATTTTGTGTCACAACTCGAAGTCATCAAATGAGTCTCTAAAATGTCAATTGGGCCGAATGGAAATTCACTCGGTCAATATGTAACCCAAAGTAATCAAAAGAGTAATCGAAGTTCCAATAAGGCTCATATTAAATCAATTGGTTGAATATGAGCCCAAAGTAATCTAAAGAGTAATCTCAATGTTAATCAGGCCGAATTAAAGTCCATTTGGGCAATATCAACTCAAATAAACAAGAATAATCGAAATCGAAATTACGGTCATAATAAATTAATTGATTAAATATTAGGTAAAAGTAATAAAACGAGCCATCACAATGTCAATTAGGTCGAATTAAATTCCATTATGTCAACAGTAACGCGAAGTAATTAATGAGGTAATACTACTGTGTATTGAGCTCATCATAGACAATTTTGTGGCATAACTCGAAGTAATCAAATGAGTTACTAAAATGTCTATTAAGCCGAGCCGAAGTTCATTGGGTCAATGTAACCCAAAGTAATCAAGATAGTAACCAACATGTCAATTAGGCTCATAATAAATCAATTGGTTGAATATTACCTCAAAATAACCAAAAGAATAATCATAATGTTTACTAGGAAAGTATTCAAAAGAGTGATCCCAATGACGAAAATGATCCCTGGAGTAGGAGAACAAGAGGGACAACGGACAAACACAAATCTCTATCGGAGATTTGTGTTTGTCCTTTGTCTCTCTTGTTCCCCTTCTCCAGGGATCATTTTCGTCATTCGTGTCCAGCTCGCTTGCACCTTTGCATTTAATTGCATTATAATGATCACAATGTCATCTAGGCCGAATACAAGTCCATTGGGTCAAAAGTAACCCGAAGTAATCAAAAGAGCAATAATAATGTGATTTGAGCTTATATAGATCAATTGGTGGCATAACTCAAAGTAATCAACAGTCACCAAAATGTCAATTATGCCGAATTATAATTCACCGGGTCAATAGCATACTTGTACGATATTTATTACGAGTGATGAAATTACTTGGAATCGATTGCTTTTTTTAGTAACTTTGATTTTCTTCGATAGATTTATCATGAAATCTTCACAATAATAATTTGATTGCTTTTAGAAGTACTGAAATTACTTGTAACCCTCACAATTTTCGCCTCCACATTCTAGTGGCGCCCTCTGTTTCTACAAGTTTCCTACCGAGAAATCCTCAAACCAAGTCTCTGAGAGAAGCATGCTTTACCCAAATTGGTGGTTTAAAAAGATAAGTAGCTTATAATTCGTTGATTTGAATCCAATATAGAATAGTACGGAAGACCAGTTTTCAATCCCGCAAAACATATGTCGTTCTAAAAATATAAAGTATTCGAAAAAGTAACAGTTACTTTTAAAGGTCACCTCCAATCACTTTTCTTCGCAACTAATCAAGTAACCTAATTGAATATTTTAACGAAGAGTAATTCTAATTGTAATCGATTACTTTTCTGCAGTAGCGTGTACAAGAATGGTCAATAGTAACTCATAGTTAGCAAACGAGTATTCATCATCTCCATTAGGCTCATAACGAACAAATTGGTTGAATATGAGCTCCAAGTAATCAAAACTGTGATCACAAGGTGAATTAGGCCGAATTAAAACCGATTTGATCAAAAGTAACCCGAAATATTCAAAAGTGTAATAATGATGTGAATCTAGCTGATCTAGTAACTCGAAGTAATCAAGAGAGGTACCATGATGCGAATAAGGCCGAATTAAAGTTCATTGGGTGAATAGTAACTCAAAGTAATAAAAAAGCAATCATAATATCACTTGAGGTAAAAATAAACCATTTCGTTAAAAAATTGCTCAAAGTAATAAAAAGAATAATCATAATGTCAATAAGGCCGATTTAAGTTACATTGGGTTAAAAGTAACTCGAAGTAGCCAAAATAGTAATAATAATGTAAATTGAGCATATAATATATCAACTGGTTGTAGAACTCGAAGTAACTAGGAGAGATACCAAAACTTCAACTATGCCGGCGTAAAGTATTGAGTAAATGGAAATTCAAAGTTATCAAACTAGTAATCATAACGTAAACTGAGCTCAAAACAAATTAATTGGTTGAATATTAGCACCAAGTAATCAGAAAAGTCATTAACATATCAATTAGGCCGAACTAAAGCCATTGGTTCAATATAATAAATCTAAGTAATCAAGTATAATCATAACGTTACTTCTATAATAGATCCGTTAGTTGATTATTAGGTCAACATTATCACAGGAGTGATTATGATGTCAATTAGGCCAACTCAAACTCCACTGGGTCACTAGTAAGTCGATGTAATCAAAAGAGTGATCATAATGGTATCAAATCTGGGAATAAATAACTTTGTGGTATAAAATCTCAAAGTAATAAAACGAGTGTGTAATAAATCAATAGTCTAATATAAAACCAGAAAGGTCATTCCCAACTCGAAGTAATCAATCTGTGAATGATGCTTATATAAACTCAGTTGTTCGACTAACATATCGGGGAAAGACAAAAAAGTAACCACTAAGTTAATTTAGTTAATTTGAAGTCAATTGGGTGAATAGTAAAACGTACAATTCATAGGAGTAATCGAAATATTAGCTGAACTTATGTGAAGTCCATTTGTTAGTGATGATATATATATATATATATATATATATATATATATATATATATATATATATATATATATATATATATATATATATATATTGTGAATTAAGTTGACTGACCCTGGGGTTAAATTGGGTAGCGCTGGGATTTGATTGAATGGCGCATGAATTAAATTGATTTGCACTTGGATTAAATCCACCATCGTTCGGATTAAAATGAACGGAAAAACTTGTAGTTGGTCTCCGCTGGAGTTGCACGTGAACAGTATATCAGTGATCCAAATCCCAAAGAGCAGACAGTTATTCGTTGGCTTATACGCCATGTTAAAAGAACGTGCTCCGCATGCTGAACAACTAGTCCCGGAAGACGCGGGACATTAAACGGCCCTACAGGATACACCAAGCGGCCAGCCGCTCTACAGCTTCACGAATAATAGACGGCCCAGTAGCCCTGCCGCCACTGGCCAGTATGCACCATACCGTAATAATCTCTAACGATTCATTACAGAAGCATTGCTCGAAAGCTTGGCCGGCATTTCATGTTTCAGTATCGCGCCCTCCCGCTCCCAGGGAGCACCCCGGCGCTTCCGGAAATTCTACGAGCGGGAAGTCGTGGTAGAAGAGCTATTAAAGAAGTACGCAGTGAGTAGCAGTAGACCACTTTCGAGGGAACACCACCTCGTGTGAAGCGGGCGGCGAGAATTGGCCAATTGAATATATCTCGCGAAAGCCTCTCGAGAATCCGCATGAATTTTGCCTCAGCAGCTGGAAGCCCCCGAGTGCGAGGCGTGAAACGGACTGCCTCACCCCCCTCCCCCCTCGGCGCAGAAATTGGCTCTAATTGCTAGACTTACCCGCCAGCTCGCTTACGGAGCGCCCCCCCCCCCCCCCCCCCCCTCTCAAGAGGTCACCTCTGTAGCCACTGAGTGTTTCAGAGTAACGACGCCGCAGCGATCTTGGTGCCTAAAATCATCGTTCCCAGTTGTCTGAAGCTTTGCCCTAAACCACCATAATGGTGATTTAGGTTTAGGAAGCCCCTTTCAACAAAAAAAAACAAAATAAAAACATTTTTTTTTTTAAATGGATGTATTATAAGCCTAGCTTATGTTCTGGCTTTCGTAGGAAGTTCGTTAGCACTATGAACACTTTGATAGTAATGCGCGCGAATCCATTGCGCGCGAGACCTAAAATATGATCGCTTTAATGGGAGCTTTCAGAGTGTAGGTGACCTTTTCTTCAATAATGGCTTATGGGCGCTCGCGACGATCAGTGTTTCCGTATTGGGTTCACCGCGTTTCTCCGGACAACGCGCTTCGTCGAGTAATCTTCGGGTTCGAGTAAATCGTCCTATAAGTCCCGATAAGGCTCCCCCCCGCCTACCCGAAATCATGCTTTCAAGGGGGAGCACGAGCACTCGATTAGCTAAAACTGTTTGGGAGCCAATTCTCTGTTTTCGTCGTTTAATCGAATCACGTTCTGGCGAATGTGCGCGAACAAGTTCGGCGAGACAAACTACTGGCACTTTCAAATAGACCATAAAAATGCTAGCTTCGCTCATATTTTCATCCTGAGTAGCGCCTACAAACATAATTAATATGCAATATTATATATATATATATATATATATATATATATATATATATATATATATATATATATATATATATATATTTTTTTTTTTTAAGACATTTTGGGGTTTTATGAGCTTGGGTCACTAAAATTATGTTCGCTAAAATCGCTTTTCCTTAGATGGACGCCTTTTATTCTGGTAAGCTGTCCAGTGTGTAGTTAAGAGAGCTTATAGCGTAAATTCTCATCTGCACTAGAAGATCGAAAGACCACATGCTATGGGACATCCCAGATTACATTTACCTGGGACGTCTATCCAGTTATAGCGAGATTCAAGTTAAGCATTCCTCGTGTGCTCCTCATACGCCCTCACTAAAGCCAGCCAGTTTTCCTCCGCTATGCAGAAATAGTTCGCGACCGTGGCGCACGTCGTATAACGCCCCATGGCTCATGTCTTTCCTGGTTGGTTCGTGGAGCGATCGGATGTCGTGGCTGGCACGTGATGTTCCTTATGTGGCGCACTCTTAACTTGCATCCGACTATGGTGTATCTATCATCGTATATGCAGAGATCTTGGGTGTGCCTCTTTTTAGAAGCTGAGACAAACGCCCCACGAGGCGCGTGCCCGGCACAGGTTCTCCGAACTCCCCTTTCATCAAATTCCAGCGGAGCTATTGTAAAGCGAATCACTGCAATCGACAGAGGAGTCTCTGCAAATAACGAAAACAATCAAATGTTTTTTGTTTTTTTTTAATGCCCGCGATGATGACGTTGAGCCCCAAGTTTCACGTCATCCTCACTTTCGTATTTAAGTTGCAGACTTCATTGTAACCGACCAAACTTACCAAACAAAGACGCCTTCCAGGCATCGCAACAGTAGCGCAGTTTGTCCGCGGTTTCGTATTCGTCTTCCGAACGTCACTAAAATAATTCGTGCAGGCGTCTCAGGTTACAAAACTGTACCTTAGGCCTGTGTTGCAACGCTGTGTTATACGTACGTTTATGGCACGGTGCGAAAGCAAAAACGTATTTCCTCCAAGCTGTTTCTAAATCTTTTTCCACCGTGGTGGTTATAGCGTAATTTGTAAGAAAACGTTAACATACTGCGTTTCATCTTCAAATAGCCTTCATACTATTTGTTCTACGTAGAGGGTGTGGGGGGGGGGGGGGGGTGGGGTCTTGCTTAACTTTTAAGGAAGAAATAACGTCCTGAGACTAAAGCAAAGTGCTCACTATTGAGCTATCACGATACGCTTTCACAGCCACGGGCTAGTGGGTTACATGGGAAACGAATAGATGGACAAGTCGAAATCATCAAATAGTGGCCTCGAGTGCCTCAGTTGATAATGGAGATGCCACTTTTTTACGCATTCCTTTTCTCTCTTTATTCGTTTGTTTTTTGCGCGCGGAAACAGTTTAAGTTATTTTAATTTTGACGCGAGGAAGGATACAAGCACAATGACTGAGCTATGCAGGCTGTTTCTACACTGCCTGCCTTCACGCAGGACCGGTGGTATCGCGCAGGACCACACATCCAACAGAGTAAACAAACAAAATATTCACCCACATCAATAGCGGACTCCACGCAGAAACAAGATCGACGACAAGGTTCACGCCGCTAACATCACGTTAAAACAAAAAGGAAAGGAAAAGAAAGTGGAGTGAAAAGTGTGTAGCATCCCACACAGCTACGACACTTCTCCTCTTTGAGATAGCAACGACATGATTGAGCCCAAAACCCGAACAAACAAATTCACAGAATGCACCTAAATAAAAAAAAAAAAACAGCCGAATTCTCACAAAGCGTCCGGGAATGGGGAAGTAATTTCCAGCTCCTCCAAGGACGCAGATGCGAGCACGAGTATCTTCTACACCTTCCCGGTTTACTCCTTTAAAAAGAACTAAAAAAAAAAAACAAAGTGAGGCGAGGCGAGAAGAGGGGGTACAGAGGCGCGAGGGATAAAATCGGGAAATCTCCAATCCTTCTTGTTTAAAAAAAGAGTTCCAGTCTTTTTTTTTTTTCATTCTACTTTTATGTAGTAGATCTTTGAAAAGAACGCGTTTCTCAGGCGATGTGGCCTTGAACCTTTGTAAGGGCGGTTTCCCGGAGTCCTCCTGTTTTGGGTAAAATATAGTCCACGTTTCTTCCTTTTTCATTTTTTTGATGGATGCGGCTTGCATTGCGGGTGCTAGCTGCGACCCACCCCGAACCGAAGGTGTCGAGAGCCGGGAGTTCATAACGTGTTGACGGAAGCAGAGATGCCCGGAGGGAAGCACCAAGACGAAGGGGAGGGTGATTGAACAGGACAGGGCGGGTGACAACACGGGCTATAAACGCTGCATGCTGAATAAAACCGTGGATGCTGTCCCCGTGATGGCGCTATAATGGACGCGTGGTGGTATAATGGCACGAGTGGGTAAGTGATCTACCGGCGAGCGAGTATTTCTCGGCTCGTGGGTGTGTTCACATCGTACAGTGCTTGCTCGTGGAGTGGCCACGCTGGTTAGAGGAAGCTCGCGCTGCAAAACCCGAACCTAATTTCCGGGTTCGGTTCCAGCCCCCGACCGTTTCGGCCTGAATCAGTATCGCACCGAGGTGTGGTCGAGTAATCACTCGGGCGTAATTCACGTTGATTGCGCCAGGTGGAAAGTCTACTGCACCGGCCAAACATCCCATAAAAGGCGTGGATACGAGACCCTTTTTTTTTTTACCGAGTTATTTTCCAGTTAATTAAAGTTCGATACAACAAATTTGATGAACCAGTGCTGCGCTGCTTCGCTGCCAAGCACGCAGTTTTTTCAATTCTTGCAATCTATGAAAGAAGCCTATACTCGGCGACAGGTTAAGAGTCCAGTAGAAGCTCCTCCCTCCTCCTTTCCACTTTAGTAGAGCGGACGGTGGAGAGGAGGTCGCCTCCTCTCCAGCATTTGCTCTACTAAAGTGGAAAGAGGAAGGAGGGGCTTCCACTGCACTCTCAACCCGTGACCGATTATAGGTCGAGTAAAAGCTAAGGTTCACACACCACCATAATTCTTTTGTGGTGTAAAAAAAAAAAATCTTACAAAAGCTCTACATTCGAATCCATAGAGAAAAATGAAACGCTACGTCACTCTGTACGAAGGCACTTTCGTTCTAAAACAACAAAAATCCATCAGCTCATTTTTTTTTTTACTTAGCGCCTAAAACAGAAAACAAAAACGAAGCGGTTTGTCATTTTGTGTGTGAAGGCGAAGATGTTTTCTAGTTTTCCTTTTACGTAGCAACAAACTGCATACTCACGGACGCATCCATGTATCCGCGTCTAGTAGCTGCGGATACATGATTGCCACCGTAGCGTATCGAATCGACATATGGTGATTGTGATTGGGAAGAAGAGAAAGAAGCAGAGGGACTGGGCGCGTGTGATTGGTTTTTTCTCAATCCGATGCTCTACTGTCGTATCTATATAAACGCAGCCACTGACACCCTAACTTACGCAGAGCGAGACTTCTTTGGGACTCGTTTCTTGCTTCTTCATTGACCCTTTGGCACTCTAACCAGCAAATACCCAAGTTTGATTGGCTGCAGGGTGCCAATAGACTGCTCGGGGACTTGTCACGCCTGGAGTTTCTTAGCATGTGACTTATTGTGTGAGTCACCTGGGATCATGACGTTTCACAACCAGAATCACGCACACATCGTGTGTGCGTGTGTGTTTTAATATTTTAAATGCTTTAACCGTCAAACTCCATAAGAATTCTCAAAAGAACGAAGATGCAGGTGGAGTTCCTCAATGCAAATATTTACATCCGCGCACTCGACGGCGGCTGTTCGGCTGGATATGCCTTTGCGAAGCAGTCGGGAGTTAGGCCGAATGCCGAAGCTGATACTGCTTCAAACTACAAAAAGAAGCGATCTGCTCTGTGACACCGAGCGTGCTTATGTCAATATTCAGTGTCAATCGCGGACCGTTTTCGTAGGTATAAATATATTTTCGGCCACGTCATTCGCCGGTTTGGCTCTCTCGAGCAGCGATTGACTCTCCCGAGAGATTTGTAGACTCTGCAGATTTCTTAGAGTGTTGGTCGTGGCCCAGTTCTGTACACGTTACTCGAAAAAGAGAACGAAGGGTCGTTCCTTGTTCCTTCTTACTTTCGGAACCAGTTCACGTGTTACAAGTTTCGCTTGTGCAGAAAGAGCCCGTTCCTGTTATAGTCCCTGGAATAAAACGTACCGTTGCACTTAGGTTGTACGCGTGTGCATTTTTAACAGTCCTACTGTCCAGGACATGTACCTAACGGAAAAAGAAAGCTGGCAAGTGATAGTCCTCGTATCAAACTGTTTCAGACAAGATTCATAATCTTGAATGGGACGGTATTTGAAAAACTGCAAACAAAATCGAGGTTGTAGATGTTGTTGCAATCAGGAATAAGAACTATCAGCGTTCCGCCTCCAAAATAGCCTAGCTTGGTCATTCAGACACCCCAAATACGCTGGTAAGCTTAATGAACATCACACAGCCCCTACTCTTCGAGGAAAACTGTAAGATGTCGTTTATTAGTGTGTTAAGAGGCTCATGAATTCTAAACTATCCATTTAGAAGTTCTCCTTGGGGTAAAAAAATATTAAAATAGATAAAAGAAAAAAAAAAAAAAAACATTAGCAGTATACCGAACTTAAGGATTCTGTGAACGTTCTCGTCCTTCTCAAATGTATTTATTAATAACAAAAATCAATAAAGTTATTACTTTTGAGGCTTTTTAGTGTAATTTCATGTGTTTATTTGCTGCGATATATGTACACACACACACACACACACACACACACACACTATATATATATATATATATATATATATATATATTTGTGTGTGTGATACTTCAAAGAATGCAAGCAAACAATAAAAATCGGAAGTTTTGGGCATATTTGTCCCCGAAAGCATGTTCATGAATTACGCAATTAAAAGCTTCTGAATGTAGAGGATGACATTTTTCTCAAGAGTACTGATATTAACATAAAACGTTCTTCCGTCCGTTGACTAGTAACGTTCATTAATTAGGCAATTGAAAGCTTCTGAATGTAGAGGACGACATTTTTCTCAAGAGCACTGATATTAACATAAAACGTTCTTCCGTCTGTTGACTAGTAACGTTCATTAATTAGGCAATTGAAAGCTTCTGAATGTAGAGGATGACATTTTTCTCAAGAGCACTGATATTAACATAAAACGTTCTTCCGTCTGTTGACTAGTAACGTACATAAAATAAGGCATTCTACCTTCCGCCCTCTAGGAAATAGTAAGCCCTCATTCCAGTTTCGCCAATGCAAGATGAAACATTGGCGTACGCACAGTGTTGCGTACGACGCTGTTGTAGTTCAGTGGGACATGTGAAATACTGTTCTAACGCCATAACTAAACGATCAGACCCCTGTGGGTTCTGTTGACTTACCTGAAAAGTGAATAAATGCCCGTGCGTACTATTAAAATCGATTCAAATTTGGAACACTTTTAATTGTTTCGTGTCAACATGAAATGTCTCACAATTCTCAAGCCAGGGGACGTCTTTCTTATTTTTTTTTTTAACAAAGTTTGTGTTTCTAGTTAAGAATGTAAAAACGTAATGGTTTGTCGATGAAATCGAGATTTATTTATTGGTTCGTAACATGCTCAACAAAGCTCTCCGACGTAAGAATCATCGGAGAAATGGGGGCTTCGACTTGCCGCACACGACAGTTCGAAACACATGCTTCCAGCGCGTCGTTCCGTTCAGCTCCGCCCAGATCCGGGTATCCCTCAGACGGATAGATTGATGGATGCTAAAGGCTGTATTTAAGAAGGGCGGTAGCTTGCGCCACCTAGTCTAAAAATCAAGAACATTATTCCTCCCCCCGCCCTTCTAGTGTGGTGGCCTAATTCCGCTTGATCGTGGTTTAAGTGGCTTTAAAGCAACCAAAATATTTTTATTTTACGCCGTCATAGTGTGCGCGTCTTTGAAGATTTTACGAAAGGTTAATTATTTGCTCAGCCTTCCTTTGATTCGTTACCACGCAACTGTGTCATGTAGTAAATATCTTGTACCCTTTAACCAGAATAATTCGTTCCATGCTGTCAAAAGATAAGCACCTTTATAACGAGCCAGAACGTGCGTGTTCGTGGCCTCGCATTGCGAGCATGCCACACGCCATACGCACAAACCGGCAACTTTCGAAATTAACGAGAAACTAACCCGTTCGTTTTGAATGAAACTGTAAGCACTTGTTTTGGAAGTAGGTACACGAGTAACATGCTGAGTTAATATTTGCCTGGGTAGTAATACTTACTACCTTACTATCGCGTACATGCCTGGGGAGCGCGCCAAGAGAATGCTCGTGCAACTGACACTGGCATCGCGGTCGGTTCCGTCCTGTGCCGGTATCGGTAGGAATAGGTGTTGTGCCAGAATGAACTTGTGCAATCAGTACCGCGTTACGCTGTGTTATGCGTGTTAGAGACCCCAGGTTAGTCTATCATTAGAGACCCGTGGTCAAATATGTCATTAAAAGTACGACGTGTGAAAACATTGTGAACTAATAAAGACTGGGTTAAAACATTCTTTGGCACAAAATAACAAAAAAAAAACATTAATAAGAAAAAAAAAACATGGAGGGAAGACGTTTCTTTTTGCCACCTTGTGTGCAAAAGCGATGCTTGGGGAAGCCCCCTCTATAGGTCGCTGCAGCTCAGTGGAACCATTATGATCTAGCTTCATTTCTCGAGGAAGAGCTCGATGCTTGGTGTCGTCTATACTCTGTTTCATACTTAGTGTGCAACGCTGTCAAAGCTACTGGCGCGAGCATGGGGCTTGATCTCGTGATCATTTGCACGTCCTCTCGCGCAAACGAAACCATAGATGAAGCCACGTGCTCGCGCCAGTAGCTTTGACAGTGTTGCACGCTAAGTATGAAACAGAGTATAGTCCACCCGTAGTTCATATGAGAATCTCACGAACCGGCAATTTTTGCAAATTGTTAACAGGTTGATCTCGCCAAACGTTCCGCGCATGTGTGAAGCTTCCATAACTTTAGTTAACAAGAGGCAGCCGGCAGTGCCTGAGACGTCTCGTGTCCTCCACGCGTAGAGCTCTGCAGCGTGGTTGTCGCACGTGCGGAAAGACTATACTCCGTTCGCTCTTAAGCTGAGACTGCAGCAGAACCTACAAGCGCGAGCTAGCCCGCGCTTCTGGCTTAGAGACATGCATTTCTATCGCCAGCTCTCGTTCTGCGGAAGAAGGCTTCAAAGCAGCGAGCTCGAGCTCTCGTGCTTTTGGCATTGGATGCAGTCTCAGCTTAAAGGGACACGGGCGGATCGAGTTACACGTCCGGACTGGATTCCCAGCGTCATAAGGAGAGCGATATATATCTTCTTTTTTATTTAAATAAATCAAATTTGTTTGATTTAAATCACTGTAGCTTGAAAAGAGAGATTCTTTATCGGTAGGTGTGTTTTAAACGTGACATATTGATTGATTGATCAATCCTTCCGATTGCTGAAAACAACGCGGAAGTAAGAATTACTGTAAGTTTAAGAGTTTAATGAACAACCTCTTATTCACGTAAACCTTGCCATACCTAAGCAAAATCAGCTTCAGTTTCAGTTTTTGTCAGTGAAAAACGCTTTATTTGCTGTTTCGTTCGCCTTCTGACTTGCTTACTGTAGGGCATTACGTAACTGACATACGCTGTGGAAGGTAAAAACTTGAACGCCCCGATTTCGCTCAGAAGAGCGCCACTTTTTGCCTATGTTGAGCTTGCTAATCTTTCTTGCCTGATGGTCCTTTGATGTAAATGAAAACAAATGCACACAAAAAGCAAGATATGCTACACGAACGGTAATTATAAACGACATTTTCGGGATTATTTATCGCGAAACAAAAAATGTTTTATTTAAGTCACTATAGAAAAACTGGTGTGACTTTAAAGAACGATTGAAATCAATTTAAATCTCGATTTAATTCATATTTTATTTTATTCTTCACCCTGATTATAAGCCAATGATACTTGCCCAATAATTACATAGGCGATGGAAATTAAAGGCCGGTTCTCACATGTAGCGAAGCGCTGATGTAGCGCTGCTCACGTGTCATAAGCTACTTATCGTCTGCTATGAGCAACAGTTTTGACGGTGCTATACGAAGCTGGTGAACACTCCCGTCAGCACACGCTTAGCGCGAGGTCAGCGCTATGCTTGTCGCGCTCCGCTGCATGTGTGAACAGGCCTTTACATGAAGAGTGATATAAACTGCTGTAGAGACGGAGCTCTAAATGTGAAGACAAGAAGGATGATTAACTTGCTCGGGCGTAATTCTTTCGAACGCAAAAGCATGTCTCCGACTTTGGGAAGCACATTTCCGCACAGACACAATGGAACGAAGTGCTGGGTCGCACAGCCGGCTGTCGAGGATCATTGTACTGTGATCACTCGACTGAGTTGTCTGTCAACCTTGAGTAATCATTATAGAGACTGTACGAGGGTGATAGAGAAGGGAACAATGTAAATATTTTATGTATTTAAGCAATTTTCGGTTTCCGGAAGCACCTATATAACAAAACACATGCACTCGACTGAGCTTTTTCAAGTCATGCCCTTGCCAACTGACCTTCCTCGCAATCATAAAATACTTTAAGAACGCATTTTATGAGCTTTTGTATGATTTTAAGTCATCGTATTTAAGGAGTCGATGCGGTCCACCACCGGCCATTCACCCGGTTATAACAGAAAAAAAAGAATCAATTTCTAGTAGAGACGGTATACAATTATATTTGCAGCATTGCTTGTTTGTATTGAGCAACGACAAATCGGAATTGCCTTTAATAGTTTATAAACATTATTTTGGGACATCCCTCGCGCAGAGTATACACCAGAAATAAATTAAACAAAAATATTTGATTAGAATGCGGAGCAACCCAACATCGAAGTCGCATTTTTACGTGTCCCCGTATGCCAGCTTTCGAGGAAGACCTTCTAATTTCTAGTCCTCTTTCTCTTTCTTTTTTTCTTCTTTTCTTTTTTTGCCGCCTTTCGCTATCCTCTTTTCACAGGCAGCGGGTCGAAGGGGGGCGGCCTGCGACGCAATTCGTCCCAAGGCCAAAGCTCCCCTTTTTTTGTAATCCACACGGGACCAGACGTTGAATCTCCGCCAGTCGTCCCTTTAGCGCCAGAAGAAAACAAATCAAAGAAAGCAGCCCCAGCCGTTTTGCCAAATGCCAAAACTCCCCACAGCCGTCTGATATCTGCGCCCCCTCCCCCCTTTTTCCTCCCTCACACACGCATACAAACAACTTTATTCTGCGAAGCGCGGTACGAACGCAGTTCGATTCAGAACCCAACGGGAACATATTGAGCGGAATCGTTCAATGCCGACTCAATGCCAGCTATGCCACCTATGCGGAAGCTCGGTGCGGAACAGGAAGCCAACTTTGGTTGGTTCCCTCCTCCGCTCCTCCTCCTCCTCCCCTCCTCCGTCGCCCCCTTCTCGAAGAAACGGAGCACACAATCGGATTTCGAATTTCTCGAATGCGAGCCGAGCGATTCAAGATCCCAGTGGAACGAAGGTATCGAAGAAAAATAAACCTGACGCTAAAACAGAAAAAAAAAAAAAGAAGTAGGGATCGACTTTCCCTCTCTGTGCGTGAGTAGCCTTCTTCCTTTCTAGCCTATTATCTTCAGGTAGGCAGCCTTGGCAGCTGTATACCTCACACGTTGTTGCCACCCTTCTCTTGTACTCGATGCTGTTGTTGTTTCCATCTGCAAGTCCCCGCAGTCAGATTGCAGCCCTGCCCCACCGCTTGTCGAGCCGGCTGTCCCGGCGCCAGCCTCGGTTGTCGGTTTAGAGTGAGACTGTCTGTCTGTTTGGTACGCACACGGACACACACACACATAGGCACACACACGGCCGCAGCCCGCTGTGCTTGGCACGAGAGCATCCTGCGATCTTGGCCTTGGGTACGGATTGCGAATGGCGGGCGTGTTTGCGACCTTCTGGCCCATCTCGATTTGGAATAATGAAACAGATGCGCTCCGTTTGGTGTGCAACTGCGCCGGTGGGCATGTCCGGATTCGCATGGGGGTTGTTCAGCCGACAGCAGCAGTCAGTTCTTCCATTCTTAATCGAACTTGGCCTCCACCAAACGAAGATGTCCCGCGTGGCCCTAACCCTGATCGTGGAGCCTTTGCTGCGTGAGATGTGGTCGTCGTGGCTCACAGGCCTTAAAATGTATAGAGGAAGAGAGACGCTCGTTGCAAAAATAAAGAAACGTTAAATTGACTAGATACGTTAGGATACGTCAGATAATAATAATTTTTAATATGGTAACCGTCATTATGTCTCTCCTTCCCTCTTCCATCAAAAACAAAGTTCTCTATATCATCCCTTTTTGTTTCTAAACACATTCTCGGCTACGAATCGTATTTTGCCTTGCTTATTTAATGCTAAAAAAGAATTCTAAATTTGAATAAAAAAAGACAGCCTCATAAAGTAATAATTTTCCGCATATCGCACACACACAAAAGAAGGACAACAAAACTTACAAATTAGTTCATTTGTGTTTGTTTTCTTCTACCGAAAGTATGAGTTACGTAGAAGGGGCAAATTTATATAACAGAATAATCCCCGCCCATACAAGGAAAAAAAAAAAGAATAAACAAATACATAAATAAATAAATAAATAATTAAATAATGCGGTTTCCGTAGCAGGTTTCAATTAAAACTCAAACATCGCTAGAACGGAGCCTGCACGTTGAAGCGCTAGAGAAAATAAAAATCCCACGCCGCATTCAAACGATGTTACTTCTCCCAAAGGAATCGAAATGACTTCCGACTCGGGCCACGGAGTCAAGTAGGGCGACAAAATGCTAGGACTGATCCCTTGGTCTTCGACGGCACCGGTGCCCCGACAGGACAGGTGACGCACGAGACACGGGAACAACGACGCGGAGCGGCGACAAGCGAACGAAGCGAGGCCGCCGGTGCACACGCGAGAGACGGTGTCGCGTGTCCGTCACTCCGATTGACACGCGGGGCGGACGCGATGGATAGCTCGGCTCACGCGCCGCGCGGGTCGAAGACCCGCTCGCTCCGCGCCCCTCGCTTCCAGTTGGCGCTCGTCTTTGAACACGTGAACCCGGTTCTTTGGACTCCCGTTCCTGCCGCACCTTACAAGAGAGCGCAGAGGGTCCTACAAGCCATTCCAGCCAATCCAGCGTCTTGAACGTATACCGCGGGGTCAACTCGCCATGCGGGTTGCTCCGCAGCTCGTGGAGTTCACGTGACTCTCACGCGACATTGGCTCAGCTTCGACGGCTCGTCGAGTCCACCGTGGTCCGTCATGAAAGGAAACGGAGTGTACAGGTATACAGCGGGGGTTGTATCGGCGCGCACTCGTGCAACCGCTACCCCACGGCGTGAGGCACGCGGGAAGCCGCAGATTACTAGATCGTGACGCGCTGCAGGTTTGCGTATCCGGTGGGCCGCCATGTTTCGAAGCTGAAAGATGGGCAGCCGTACCAGTATCAAAGTATTTGACCTTGGGGCTTGCACGTGGCCGGACTTCGAAATGGACGAAGAGCGTTATCGGGAAAAAAAAAAAAAAGGCCGTTCTCGCGTCTTGGCTCCGGGATAATTTCAGTTTGTGCGTCACTTTAAACTCGCGTTATGCTATTTAGAGATGCGCGCGGGCTCGGCGAAGTCCGAAATCGCGAAGCCGACTCGACGCATAGGGCCAATATATGAGCGCCCTGTTCGGGCTTGGGCCGGGTTTCGGGCCTATTTATTTCAGGCTGCGTCGGAATCGGGCCGGGTCGGGGTCGAGGTCTCGGGACCCGACAATTCGACCTTGCTGAATCTATAAGTTTGATTTTAGGAAGTGCGATATAATACCTCAGAACGTCTTTGAACGTGTAAAAAGTAGCAAAAAGAGAGTCCGAGTTGCTATAGAAACTTGCTATAGAAATTCAACCACCATGGTTGAATTTCTATAGCAAGTTTCTCTCTCCGCGATCACGTTCGCTTGGCAGGCGATTGTTCGTCGCGAGCTGATTTTTGTTTCCTATTTAGCGCAACTCGCGCCTTAGATTTCATTCGAGGGAATTACCAAGCGATGTCAACTCTGCTCTGCGGCATTTGCAAATTTTTCCTTCCCCGAAAACTCACTTACACATAAATTCCTGCGGGTCGATCTATTTACCCGAACAAATGGTCAAGGTTTGTAAACCAAGCCTGTCTTCTGATATCCATGGAGTAAGGAGAAGTTTTCGTTTCGGGCGGACGTGATTTTCTCAACGCTCCACCAAAGCCAGTTTCTACATTCCGTTCGGGGGGTGTCAGCCCCCCAGGGCAACCCCAATCATCGAGGAGAATGCCATGGGCAATCAAGGGACCCTCGATCCATCGATTCTGAACCCGGCGGGGTCCATGTCGGCAAATTTGGAAATCGAGGAGATGTAGTCAGCGGTAAGCCTAACATCTGGCACTTGCGGGCCCCAGACCCCGGCGAACGCAACGCAGTCACCGACGTCCGATGTCACGACGATTGACATACAACTTGACACGGGACTTCTCAGGTTTCTGGAAATTGCAAAAGAAGACATAGGAAAACTGATAACTGAACTTCTGGTCCACTACGCGCAAGGGACGTTGAATCTAGGAAGCGCAACCCCACAAGACGTCCCAAACGAAGAGGGACAGCAACTCAGTCAACGCCCGACTGCAAAATGGTCTACCATCCACTTTCGAATGATTTTCCGGCACTGAACGCGACCCGCAAGGTAAAAAAAAAAACGCTTCTCTTGCCTCTCTCGGAGTGTCGCAAGCTACGCTTATTGGTGAAGGAAATGGCTTTTTAGACTATGTTTCCCAGCTAGACAATTGGCAGGTGAGCAGAAACAAGCGTCGACGCAAACGACCTACGACGCCAACAGAAAATATAGATGTGAAAGCGTCAGATGAGACCGAAGAAAAGACAAAAGACCAAGCACCTACACAAACGGTGTAACTCAAGCCTATATGCCGCGAGGATGTAAAAACATTCGGATCAAGAGAGATTAAGAACGCTGTGAAAAAAGCGGGAATTACGTGCGGGGAAGAATATAGGATACAAATTCAACCCAAGACGAGCAGGATCGCAATAACCACACGCAACGAGCAGACGACAGAGAAACTCCTTAAAATCACAGAACTGAACAAGAAAGACAAAGCATAGGCCCTGCGACCATACAAAGTCATGGGAAATAATCATAATAGAGGGGTAATTTATCTCAACGGAGATGCCAGTGAAGAGACCCCCGAGACTCTGTTAGCCGACCTGGAGTGCCGGACGGCAAAAGTCGATTACGCAAGGCTTATGAAAAGAGATAGTAGTGCTGTAGTCATCACCTTCGAGGGCACCCGGCTACATAAAAAAGTGGTCTTCTTTAGACAAATCTTCAACGTGAAACCCTACAGACCACGACCGATCGTGTGCTATAACTGCCATGGCCTAGGTCATATGGCCGACGTCTGCCCCTGCCACGAGCGTCGATGTGGATGTTGTGGCTACATCCCCGAAGAGGATATGAAGGACTGCAAAAGGGAACCGCAGTGTCGAAACTGCAACGGACCCCATGTGGCTACGAGCAAGGACTACCCCAAGCGCAAGATTCCAGGGAAAAAATCTTCACAGCTAAGACAACCACCGCGACCGCGGAGGACTAGCTATGTGAATGCGACTAAAGTAGTCGATTCGACACAATCCATGGTCCAAGTCAACAGTCGTGGTCCGAGCGGTGCACAAGAACGGACTTCAACAGACTGGGTTCCAGACTGGGCCAAGATGATCGCACATGAAAACAAGCCAAAACCGCAGCCGCAGCTGACTGAAACGAAAAAGAAAGACACAGCACGGGTGGACGAACGGTACGCTACCAAAGCCGAACTAAAACGAATAGAAACCAAGGTAGACACAGGATTCGGCGTCATATTCTAAGTAGAAGAAATGCGCAAAGACTTAAAGGGCCTCTGACACGCCAAAAAAAAATATTTTTTTTTCATGCTAGGCGTTAAAATGGCATATCAGGACATTACAAAAACATTGTTGCACTATAGAGTTGCGTAGTTTTTTTTATAAAAAAATAGAAATATGAGGCCCAATTCAAAGTTCCCGCCGTGCACTGTGACGTAACAGTGTACCGCAAGGTGTCGGGGCGGTCAGAAGGCAGGCATCGCCGGAAGTCACGTGAGTTGTATCCCTCCTCGTGCTTACCGCGAGCGCGTGTAATATTTTTTTAAATATTTTTGTTATTCTCCGCACCTCCACGAGCGATCCAAGCAGACAAGGTTTCTTTTATTTGTTTTTCATCGCTTAATGTTACTGTAAAGGTAGAAGAAGCGGAGTCAGTGAATGGACCTTTTGGCGAATATGTGCTGCCACCTATGGGGCGATGGGCGAACCTGAGGCGCACTGGGTTGGAGAGTATTTGTAGAGAAAACAACGTGCACGTTAGGCTTCTTGTGTTCTACCGGTTCGTTTTCTTTTTGGGTACACTCGCTGCTTTTCGAAGCATTTTGAGTCGCGATGTCTCGGGATCAGAACATCCCGTTCGCGTTTGACGCGGACCACTGGGTACGTCATCCCCCGGACCGTACGAACCTCACCCAGGACCGCGTATGGAGCTACCTCAAAAAGGACAGTTCGTTGAGGCAAGCGCATCGGGGATGCGCTTGCCTTCACCGGCATGATTGCGGTGCACGTCGTAATCTAGAACGGGCGTCGTCAGTACGATGACTCGTGTTCACCTTGTTCGCAACATCAAAACTTGAGTCTCGACTCTCGATGGTCTCCAAGGCGCCCAAAGGCGAGAAATGCAAGATGGCGGATTGTTTGGAACTAGATACTCTCGAACCCAGGCGCATCAAATACTCCGCGCATGCGCACTGCGTATTTCTACAAAAGGTTCATTGACGTGATCAACTACCATGTCTGGAAGGTTCTATGTGAGGGACTGTCCCGGTATTTCAAAAACTGACCAAGAGATCACACTGCATGCATTTCTGAGAGACATACATCGGCCGCATGTGCACGTAGTAAACAAGTTCTACTCATGTTCTAGACAAAATACGTACTTTGTGCTCGACATTTACTTGTGCTTGGTACACTCACCAGTTCGTATTCTTTAGACGGCAGGCATCTTCAGCCTGGAGAGTATCCGATGATTCAACGACCTCGGTGTCTGAACCTTCAGCAATGTGATCGGGCGTGTCGTATGCTAGCAATCCTAATTTCTGCGAGCGTTCTAAAATTTTGTTTTTGAAAACTTGATAGCTTGTTTTACGCCCAGTATAGCCCTGCATCATCGGACTGACGGCATGCACTCGTACACTGGCTTGTACTCGCAACGCTTTCATCCTTGACCTCCATCACGTCGATCCACTGACTCTTCGTCCTCAAATTTTACAGCACGCAAACTAACCAACGGTGCAGGGATAAAGAGCTTGTGGAACAACTGAAACTTCATTTTCTACGATCGCTCATACGAAGAGCAGAATAAAAAAAAATAAAAAAAGTCTTAGGCACGGTCGCGGAGAGCACGAGGAGTGAAACTCACGTGACTTCCGGTGAACCCACTTTTAGTGACATAGGTCGATGCCTCCCTTCTGACCGCCCCGACACCTTGCGGTACACTGTTATGTCTCAGTGCACGGCGGGAACTTTGAATTGGGGCTCGTATTTCTATTTTTTATAAAAACACTACGCAACTCTATAGTGAAACAATTTTTTTGTAATGTCCTGATATGCCATTTCAACGCCTAGCATGAAAAAAAAAATATTTTTTTTGGCGTGTCAGCACAACTCAGACTGCTTTTCTTGGTCTAAACATATATTTCGGCATCGTCATTCGCTGAGCTGCCTCCGTAAGTTGCGGTGATTGGCTCTCCGAGTGTTGTGCGGGAAAGCAGAAGCCCTGGATTTTTTTAGAGTGTACCGTGCTATAACTTCTACACCGTACCTACAATACGAACGCGTCCTAGTTATAGGAAGAATTGCCCCACAGAGAAAAAAAGGCTGGGCAGCTGTGGGTGTACTTAGAAACATCCCTCAGGCACAACTGGACACATCAAAGCTCTGCTCAGAAGAACGAGAGGTGGTTGCGGTGCGACTTAAAAATGGCAAGCAGCGACTGGTGGTGGCCCCGATCTACATGAGACCTAAGGCCAAACCAGAAGAAGGAGAAACAAAAAGGTGAATCCGCGAGCTGTTAGAGCTGGCCGATAAAGATCAGCTGGTCGTCGGAGGTAATTGTAATGCACAACATAGGGATTGGGGTTACCGTATTAACACCAGGAAGGGTAGGGACATCGCTAAAGCCATGGAGGAGATTGGGCTCACGCTACGAAATGAAAGTGGTGTTAAGACCAGGCTAGCCAAGCAAGCCCGGCAACATGACACCACTCTCGACCTAACGTGGGCATCAAAGTCAATGCCTCTCCGATGGACTCCATGGAGGGACGATCTAGGCAGTGATCACTACCCCATAGATGCTACCATAGAACAGCATAAGGATGGCAGGACAAAAGAAGCACGACCGATCATCCGATGGGACCACTTCAGGGCGATACTACTACAGAACCTTGACAAGAAAAACAGCATTGAGGCAAGCATCGAGCAGGCGATGGGAAAAGCTCGAACGACAGTCATGGTCAAGCCTGGAGACCCAACATCAGACATGCACCTCTTAAACTTGTGGGCTAGTAGACTGCAGGCTTTGCAACGTTTTAGAGGAAGTAGAACCACGCGACACAAGGTTAAGCTAAATCGAGCGTCGGCAAAACCAACCAGGTACAGCAAAGAACTCAGCCGACACAAGTGTAGATCTCACTGTGAGTCCTTTAATGCAAGAAGCCGACTCGGCAAGGCCTGGCGCACGTACCGCGGCATGGAAGCGAAGAAAAGACGCACAAGAAACGCAGCGCAGAATCTTGCACTTCGGTTAAACATGACGGAAGACGAGCTAGCTACCCAAGCCCCTCAGTTATTCTTCCCTCAGGCGAACCTGCATGACAAAACGATGAGGCACAACCGGAGAGATTGGAGGGTCCGCCCGCCGAAAGAACCTGGCATGGATGAAGCGATCAACATGGGTGAGCTTTTAGAGGCAGTGCACACGACCAAAACGAACAGTGCACCTGGACCAGACGGCGTCACTTATACGGCTCTCAAGAACCTCCCGGCTGCAGCTAAAGAGAGCTTACTTGAAGAGTACAACCGAATATGGGATACAGGGGAGCTGCCCAGCCACTGGCAGCGGTCCTGGGTCACACATATACTCAAGCCAGGAAAACCGCAAGATAAGATTGAAAACTTCAGGCCGGTCTCACTGACATCCAACGTATGCAAAACGATGGAGAAGATAGTACTGCGTAGAAATTAGTTGTACCTGGAGACTTACGACAGACTTGATGCTAGGCAATGGGAACCCAGGACAGTCTAAAGCTCCTTTACGAGGAAGTGATGGCCAACAAAGATGCGATAGACCCAAGGCTTATTGTAGCACTGGAGATCAAAAAGGCATTTGATGAGGTTCCTCACTGGGCAGTCATTCAAGGTGCCAAAGACTCTGGTATGAGGGGTAAAACGCTTCGGGTTATACGTAGCGTCCTCACATACACAAAGTTTCAAGTGAAAATCGGAGAAACAAGAGGACTAGAGATGTCCAACATCAAGGGGGTCCCGCAAGGAGCTGTAATATCTCCAACCCTATTTAACATGGTGATGGCTGGTCTTCCAGCCAGACTGAGACGCGTTACGGGCCTTGGATTCACTATATATGCCGACGACATCATATTATGGGCAAAGGGAGAAGCAATGGCTAACCAGGAGCAGATCATGCAGCAAGGGAGATGAAGTCCTCGAGTATCTCCAGAATGTCGGCATGCAAGCGTCGCCTGAAAAGACTCAATTCATGGTCGTGGCCAGGCCGAGAGATCATCGAAAAGGCGTCGCGGACCAAGTAGGCTTACACATCCAAGGACAGAAAATAACGAGAGCAAAGCAAATAAAGATACTCGGCGTGACGTTCGAAGAAACCGCCCGCAGTACGAAATGGTTACCAGCTCTGGAAAAATCATGGGGGCAGACTCTAAAGCTCGTGCGAAAGACGACATCCAATTCCTGGGGAGCCGGTGAAGACACAATCAGGATTTTGACAAACGCGCTACTAACGGCCAAGGCGCTATATAGCTGTAATTGCCTCAACTTAACCAAAACGCGATGGAAGCGAATAGAACGACTAAGTCACCGCACCATGAGACTTGTCACAGGACTTCCCAATTATAAAGCCCTGGAAGACCTAAAGAATCATGCAGGAATGAACCAGATCCAAGACCGGGCGGAGGTGCAGAGCATAGCGCACTTTCAAAGGCTTGAGAGAACGAACCACGGTAGAAGGCTACTTGAAATCATGGGCTAAGAGGCAGAGGGGAGACTTCCATTGGAACACCCAGCACCACCGTGGCAGGGCACAAACATCGTTGATCATCGACCCCTGCCCAGGGCGCATAACCAAGGACGCAGAGCACGGGCCGCAACACAACACGCTAAGTGGTGCTACGAACACGCGCACGAAGAGGAAATCAGATACACGGACGCATCTAAGACAGAAATAAACCACGACCACAGCCTGGATCTACCCCAAGACAGGAAGAGAAAGCTCCACGAGACTACCTGAGAACTCCTCCGTGCGCGAGGCAGAACTCAGGGCAATCCTTGAAGCTACCATCGATATAATGAAAAACACGGAAGGACCAAGGAAAGCGAGAATTTTCACTGACTCGCAAGAGGCACTCCGGGCGTGTCGAGACAGCAAACCCAAAAGGAGAACAGCAAAGAGAATTAAAGCGATTGCCAGAGAGCTAAGAGCGAAGGGCATCGTGCTGACATGAGAGTGGATTCCGGGCCATGCGCAGATTACCGGGAACGAGTGGGCTCACCGAGTCGCAGCGGAGGCAGCCAGCAGCAACAGCTCCGCGACAGGCTCAACCACTCGGGAGGACAACGAGGAAACGGAAGACCCTGTGGAGAAGGCTGAACTAACAAGACGAAGCTAGGAGAGCCTACCTCAGGGGACTCGTACCGACAGAGGAAGACCCACTACCAAATGGATACTAAAGATGGGAAGCGACCAGACTTCGCAGAATCAGAACCGGCACGGCACTAACGCCGGCCAAACTGGCAGCCTTTGGGCTACTGAAGGAAGAAGACCCTATCTGCAAGGCCTGCAGAGAAAATAAGGTGGCAGGTATCAAGCACTTACTGTGGAATTGCAAAGGCCTGAAAGACCACAGAAAAACGGCGTGGTAAACGTTACCCGCTCAGGACGAACCAAGGAGGCTTAGCGACTGGACTTACCCCAGAGGCCAGGAACAGCCCCGAAAGGCGATCCTAGACTCCCTGGTTGAATTCATCAGGATCAGGGAATCTGGGGCTCATCAATTCATTTAATAGCACCATAGTCTCTCACACCCCCTCCATTATAACCCTCCACCCACACCCCCTCGTCTCGGAGCACACCACTCATAGACGGGAATCCTATCATATATAATAAACATGTTCTCTCTCTCTCTCTGATATCCATACGATCATTACAGCACACGGTTTCTTCAAGCGCAAACAAAATACGGCTTTGTTTGAACGATCGTTCAAACGGGCTACTATTGTAAGCGGAAGAAAATTTTGGTGTGATCCGAGTCATGACACGTAAATAGAGGGTACAACTCAATCAAAAATATGTTGATGAATAAAAAGTACTGATCGATTGAAATAGTCGTTACAAAACCCGTTAAAAGGTTTTTTTTTTTTTTTTTTTTGATGGCGCCGAGATTTGAATTTAGGGTTTCCTATTTAGCGGTCAGATATGCTAACCACTGCACCAGAAAAAAAAAAAAAAAAAAAAAAAGATGTCGAATATTGGAACTCTGCGCGCACTATGGTGGCTAAAGCAATGGTAGATACTAACGCGAATTCCGTCTTCTGTCTCCGAATATCAGCCAAAGACTAAATCACCGGTCCGCTCTCGTCCGCGTGATCTTCAATAGATAGTTTTAGTAGATCGTTCCGATGACTCCGATAACGATACCCGATACTCTGCCTCCGCCTTTGCGCTTACATATATAGTATCGTTATCGGGGGTATCGGAGGTATCGGAACGATCTACTAAAACTCTCTAATATTCTCCTAGACCACGATTAACACGCTTCAAAACTTACACGCGCCTCGAGCATGCTCCAAGCATGTTTGCTTCATACGCATTTATACTTCGAAAATGTCTCAAGACAGTTTTTTTTTGTACAACCAATGTGGCAGGATCATCAAATGAGCAAGGAACACGCCTCAGACTCAGACAGGCTCAGACACACTCACACTCAGAGAGACTCAGACACTCAAACAAACTCAGACGGTCTCAGACTCAGTGAGACTACGACAGACTCAGACTCAGAGAGACTCAGACAGACTGAGACAAACTCTGACAGACTCAGAGAGACTCAGACACTCAGACGGACTCAGACTCAGAGGGACTACGGCAGACTCAGACAGACTTAGACAGACTCAGACGGTCTCAGACTCAGAGAGACTACGACAGACTCAGAAAAACTCTGACAGACTCGGACAGATTGTCTTCTGCATGATGTGTTAGCATTGGGACAGCGGCTGAAGTCTGAACAGTGGCCGATGCTGCGATCCAATCAAGCAGCGCCAAGAGTGCATCGTCACGTGGCGCTCGTCGTCTTTGTGCCTTTGCCATCCGACTCAACCAATCAGGCGCAAAATACGCGCAGGATCACGGCGCAGTCACACTCTGCACGATTCATTTAGCCGGCGATAGCACAAAGACGACGAGCGATGTGTGACGATGCACTTTTGATGCAGCTTGACTGGCTCCTTCGCATCGAATGTGGGTAGAGCGCCTCGTACTTTCTGCGAAAAGGAGTGTAGCTTGCCGCTGTCTAAACTAGTGTGCACGCGACCAGGCTTGACTGTACTCGAGCTTAGAAATTGTTTCGGAGATAGAGATCGAAACCTCACTTATCCCGGAGAAATGCTGTGGGATCGTGCACGCGTCTCCTCCAGAGCGAGGGATATTGTACTCAAGGGTTCCACGTGTCGTTCTAATTACGAAACAAAAATTGATTAACATTATTTGAATTCCTCTATTCATAATATAGACGCGTCGTGATGCCACTTTTGATTGCCTGAAAGAAGCGTATTGCTCGTGGAAATTACTGCATAGGCTGCGGTCGTTTTCCGCTCGAGTTGCCCGTGGGAGTTCCCGCTTGTATGTAACGCGGAGAGCAAGTTCGTCTGCTTCTTGAGCAGGGGGTAGCGGTGACGTCAGAACGGCGATCCCTGATTGGCTGATCGCGACCCCCTATCTGAGCGTCGTCTGCTCCTTTGCAACGTCGTCTGCTCGCAACGTCGTCTGCGTCTGTCTTACCTTTCCTGCAACTTTCGGAAGTGCAGGTCTTTACGAGCGAGCTCGACTTCGCCTTTCAGAGAGGGCAGACGAAATAACTCGAGCGGTACGTTGTTTTTGTCTAACAACTAGCAGACGCGCATCAAGGAGAGAAGTCAAAGGACTCACTGGCGAGGTGTCCCGAGGCGCCGAGGTTCGTTTGCTAAGAACCGAGAGTGAGGGTGGCTAGTGTCCGCAAATTCCCTCCCAAACACTTTTTCCCTTCTTTCGTGTGCGGCGAGACCCCTCACTCCTTAACGGCGTCGGTGGGTTGGCGCGGTTGGCGCAGTTAACGTAGTCTGCTTTACGTCACAAGCGGTGGCTGCTTTACCTTTCCTGCGTCTGTCGGAGATTCACCGCTTTTTCACCGGCGAGAACGCGGCCTTCGAAAAATATTTGTGTTTGTCCTTTGTACCTCTTGTTGCCCTTCTCGGGATTATTTTCGTCATTCTCGTCCAGTTCGCTTGCACCTTTGCATTTAATTGCGTTATAACAATAATTACTTCTTGGTGTTAACGAGTCTACGACATAACTTCCGCGATACGTACGACGCCGCTCGGGTAGCTCGATCGATCTTGCTCGGATTCTCTTCCACAGATTAGCACAGGTTTTCAAACTTTTGCCACTTGGGTTTACGCCACACATACATACCCCAATACGCTAACTGACCACAGCCTTTTAGTCTAACGCAGCGATCGAGCACTTTTGGGCTATGATGTGCTCACAGTACCGATGGCACAGCCGCATTTGTTTATTTACAGTCATTACATCGGCTGTCATCTGTCTTTAGCTGATTATCTCTGAACAACTCATTAAACGCGAGGTATCATTCATGAAACTTGTGTAACTAAACGTTTTAACGTAGCGATGAACATGGTGTTTACGTCTTACCTGAGCGAGCGACCTGCCGCGGCATGCTGCTCTTGGGGCGTTGCAGCCACTGCTGTGGAAGGTCCGTCTTGGACAGTCCATTTAGAGCCGCGTAAAGTGCGGTTGCCACCATGTGGCTGCACTTTCCGGCCCCGCAAGGGCACTCACAGTGACTCTCTAAATTGTCACCTTTATCGGAGAGCGGCATCATTATCGCGTAGCTGCAATTCTTAAACGACGCCTGAACATTCGCAACTAGAGTGAAATCCTTCACCTCAAAAGAAAGAACGTATCCTTGAACAAATTCCCTTTCGCCTTTTTCGAAGGCCGCGTTCTCGCCGGTGAAAAAACGGTGAATCTCCGACAGACGCAGCAAAGGTAAAGCAGCTATCGCTTTTACTAGCAGACGTAAAGCAGACGACGTTAACTGCGCCAACCGCGCCAACCCGCCGACGCCGTTAAAGAGTGAGGAGCTCGCCGCACATGAAGGAGGGAAAAAGTATTTGTGAGGGAACTTGCGGACACTAGCCACCCTCACTCTCAGTTCTTAGCAAACAAACCTAGGCGCCTCGGGAAACCTCGCCAGTGAGTTCTATGACTTCTCTCCTTGATGCGCGTCTGCTAGTTGTTAGACAAAAACAACGTACCGCTCGAGTTATTTTGTCTGCCCTCTCTGAAAGGCGAAGTCGAGCTCGCTCGTAAAGACCTGCACTTCCGAAAGTTGCAGGAAAGGTAAGACAGACGCAGACGACGTTGCGAGCAGACGACGTTCCAAAGGAGCAGGCGACGCTCAGATAGGGGGTCGCGATCAGCCAATCAGGGCTCGGCGTTCTGACGTCACCACTTCCCCCTGCGCAAGAAGCAGACGAACTTGCCCTCCGCATTACTTCCAGGTACACCTCGATGCAGCGTTCAGAAGATGATAACGCTCCAGCTAAGCGCTCTGTGTAGACCAGGCACGGTACTACAATATGATGAAACCTAAAAAAAATGAATGAGCAATCAAAAGAAATAACTGACCTAAAAAAACGTGTGGAAAAAGTCGAGGGGAAGCAAAACGATGAAGAAATAAGCAAATTAAAAAAAGAAGTGAATAGCCTAGAACAGTACAGCAGGCGACATAATTTGGAGATTCATGGACTGCCATCAAGTGCACACGAGAACCTTCTGACCAAGCTAAATGACCTTGCAGGCGCACTAGAACTACCAAAAGTGACGGAAAATGATGTGGAGGGCCTCCACAGGCTTCCAGCAAAACCTGGTAAAGCACCAGCCGTGCTAGTTCGTTTTGCTTCCCGAGTTACCCGAGAACACTGGGTGGAAAAAAGGCAATACCTAAAAAATATTAAGTCTGATATCTGGTTCCAAGATAATCTAACCGCCATGAACAAGAAGCTTCTCTGGATGTTGAAGGAAAAGGCCGCTGAAAAAGAATACCAATTTGCCTGGCAGAAGAACGGTAATTTGTTCGCTCGAAAAAAGCAGGGTGACCGTGCAATCAAGATCGAATCCGAGGCGGACCTTGATAAGATAGTGTAAGCACTCTTCGGACTGCGGGGATAACCTTCAAAATGAACCCACAAATCACTTATCACGATCAGATGTCGTTTAAGCTTCTTGTTCAAAAACGTCTTGTTCATAACAAAAATATGTTATCCTTTTTTCATTTGAACGCTAGAAGTCTTGGCAATAAGCACGATGACGTTGACATGTTCTTGAATTCTTTGCATTACACCTTTGATATTTTAGTGTTTACCGAAACTTGGTTTACAAACAGAGAGGACGCAGTCGTGTTTCCAGGATATAAATGTGAGGGAGTATATCGATCTGGTCGAAAGGGAGGGGGGGTTTCTCTTTATATTCATGATAACCTAAATTATGAAGTTTTGTACGAATTTTCAAAAGTCACTGTTGACTATGAATCTCTTGTTGTTAAATATTGTTCCCTTGTAGTGGTTGCTGCTTACAGGCCCCCTGCCGGGTCATTAACGAAGTTTTTTAGATTTATTGAGAATGTTCTGGAGTATGCTAATTCACTTCATCTTTCCATAGTTTTAATAGGTGATTTCAATGTTGACCTTATTTCGCAAACGAGCGGCTCCCTCGAACTTTTTGATATTGTTCAGTCATATGGATGTGATAATATCATTCACCTGCCAACTAGAATAACGCCAGAAACAGAAACGCTAATTGATCTCTGCATTACGAATTGTCATAGAGAGGCTGCTGGTGTCTTATCTTGTGATTTAAGTGATCATTTACCTATTTTTGCTTTTATCGTCTGCCCAACATACTCCAAATCAGGCTATAATGACACTGCTGTGATATTTAGAAATATTAATGATAGTTCTATTCAGCAATTTTATTCTTCTGCTGCGAATATAAACTGGGATCCGGTTTTCAATGAAACTGACCCCAATAAATCGTATAATGTTTTCTTGAACCTTCTCAAAAACTGCTATGAATTATCGTTTCCATGGCAAGAACTTAAAAAGCATAAAAAATCAAAGAAACCTTGGATATCATGTACTTTATATAAGCGAATCAAGGAGCGTAATAAACTATATGATAAGTTTATTAAAACAAGAGATATAAATATATTACAAGAATTTAGGAAAGTGAGGAACAGATTAAATGCGGACATAAAAAAGCTAAAGCGCACTACTACAATAATAAATTTAGCAAGATCTATGGCGATCCACGGAAAGTGTGGCAAGCCGTAAACGAACTTACTTCAAAATCACGTCCTGAAGCTCCGAAGGAACTGACAATCGAACATGTCACATACTCCGGTCAACCTCTAGCTGACAAATTTAACTCTCATTTCTTATTATCGGGCTCTCCTTCAACGAATACCACTATGAATGCGCCTACATGTGAATCCTATATTACCTTACCCATATATAATTCAATATTTTTAACCCCCACCAATGAAATTGAAATAAATACTATAATTCAATCATTAAGAAATAGTGGTGCCTGTGGTGAGGATGGTTTGTGTTCAAAACCTATAAAAGCAATCTCCTCTTTAATATGCAGTCCACTTTCATATATTTGCAACGCTATTTTGACTACTGGTACCTTCCCTGAAAAAATGAAGATAGCGCGAGTCTGTGTAATTCATAAGGGTGGTCCAAAAAATAATATGAATAACTATAGACCTATATCAGAACTCCCGGTTTTCTCAAAAATAGTTGAACGAGTCATTTACAAACGTCTAATGGAATTCTGTGACAAACATAACATTATTACAAATCACCAGTATGGATTTCAAAAAGGTAAATCAACTGAAATGGCACTGGTACATATAAAAAATAAAATTTTAGAAAACATTGAAAATCAATGCTTCACTCTTGGATTATTTTTGGACTTTAAGAAAGCGTTCGACTCTATAAAACACGATGTTCTACTCCGGAAATTACCGCTATATGGAATAAGAGGCATAGCATTAAATTTAATACGAAGCTATTTAACGTCACGTTCGCAATTTACCGTTCTTAATGATGCTCGTTCCACTTTAGCAGATATACACTATGGTGTACCGCAGGGATCAATTCTTGGGCCGTTACTTTTTCTTCTTTACATTAATGATATAATAAATATTCCACAAACACCTGACATAATTTTATATGCAGATGACACTAATGTATTTTTTTCGGGTAAATGTTTGGATAAGATAGAAAAAGAGGCAAATACTTGGCTGTGTCAACTCCACTTGTGGTTAGATTCCAATCAGCTACAATTAAATATAACAAAAACAAAATATATAATTTTTAGAGCAAAAAACAAACTTGTTCCTAGAACAATTAAGATATTATTTCAAACTTCAAATATTGAAAGAGTAGAATCGTTTAAATTTCTTGGTGTTCACTTCCACGAACATTTGAATTGGACTGCTCATGTGAACGAAATGAGACGAGATATTTCTAGATCAATCGGAATAATTTACAAGTTAAAATATATTCTCCCACACTGGTTAAAAAAACAACTCTATATGTCATTGGTTCACTCGAGATTGCATTATTGCTTATTGGTATGGGGCACAACAACAAAAGATAATGTGAACAAATTGCTGATATTACAGAAACGAGCGGTTCGGATAATTTACAATGTACCATGGTTCGACTCCACTGCCCTTTACTTTATAGAACATAAAATATTAAAGCTGGAGAATCTTTTCTGCCTGAGAGTTGCGATTTCAATTCATTCCCAAATTAGAAATAACTCCGCTACATTTTATGACACATATCTACCTAGGGAGACAAATTACAACTTAAGACATCAGCAATTCCCTATGCCTAAAATTAGAACTAATTATGGGACTCAAAAATTGTCTTATGACATTCCAGATGTACTGAACAGACACTATTACATTTATCAACTGGCACACGAAGTTACATCCGTGTTTGTTTTTAGAGTGCGTCTACAAGATTACCTGCTCCAGTATAACTAGTGTTTCTAACCATGTGACTCGTAGTATGTATATAAGTGTTTTTTTTTTTCTTGCTCAAATTGTTTGTTGTAAATAGACCTGCTGTCTGTGTGTTGTACGGGTGGTTGGGACCTAGTCAGGTGATTCATTCTCCTTTTGTCCCAACCTCCTTGACTTTTGCGTCAAAATAAAACAATAAAACAAACAAAACAAATGTTTGTCTACAGTTCACTTTTTTGGGCATGCTATCCAGCAGTTCATGGTAAACGACAATCGAAACTCGATATTAGAGAACTCGGTGAGTCTCGTAGCACATTCACCTGAAATTACAAATTGCAAGGTTTATTTCGCGTCTAGAGAACAATCCTGTTTTTTTTTTCTTTTGAAGTAAATAATTTGCAGAGTTTTTTTTAAAATAACATTGCCATGCTTTTTATGTTCTTCTTGTAGTAAAGTAGCTACATACAAATCGCATTTGGTGCTTCTTACAAATATACAATTGTGTGGCGGACTCGCACGACGGTCGCAATAGGCTCCATTGAGTATATGGTGGCATTGTTGCACAAATAAATAGCGCCGGTCATGTTCTTATAAAATTTTACTTTTGCAAGCTTGTTTCTGGAGAAATTCAAAAGAATCGCGCGTAGCTGGGGACGGCTTTAAGTTTGTGGTGACTGATATTTCTGGGTGTATATTCAAGTTGGCAGCTTTGCTCAGAGCACAAAGAAAAAAGAAACGTGACGATAAAAAAAAAAAGGTTTTTGAAAACCTTCAAAAAACAGATGAAACAGAAAAAAAGAACGCATGCTACTTTTTGAGTACGTGGAGTGAAGCATCCCATGTTCCTAAGTCCAATCCCGTTCCTGTCCGTTTCAATCTGTATGAGCATCGTTCCGGTGTGTAGTCGTGTATTCAATATAATTCCGGCAGCACAATAAAGAGCGCGATATGGTACGTCTATTCGAAGGCGTACCATATCGACTCAATTTTTTTTTTGTCTTTTTGTCTTAGGTTTGCTGGTACCTGCGCTCTAAAGGAGAAATTTTGCCAGTGTACTACGACTGTTAGCCTAGGTGGTAAAATTACACGACCGTCACGACCGCGGGTTGTTAAAATGTTCGTTCGTGTTCAGACTGACAGAACTGAGTTCTCCGGGATGTTCATTGTTTCTTGAAAAGAAAATGTAAGAGTATCAAGGGGCTGTAGCCCCGAGCTGACTAAAGCGCTACACGAAAGTTTTTTTTTTTTTTTTTTGTATATCGAAGTCTTTTTGTATTTATCACTCACGAACGTGAAATCACGAAAACAAAATGCGGAAATGCGGGGAGCTTTAGCAATGCTTCTACATTGTAACAACCCGTTAGCTTTTCCTTTCAAGCTTCGTCGTTTCTTTGAGAAAGGCACGTAACGCCGGCGGCAGAGCTGAGCGCGCACCGCACACGCCCACTCGTCCCACCCGGCTTTTTTCAGTTGTTGTTTCCTGTTCCGCTTCAAACCGTGTTCCGGTCCCATGGCACCTTGTTTTGCTCGTTAGTCCGGGGACTCGCTGTGGGCCAGGTGGAATAGAGCACCCTCTACGCGTCCACAGTACCGTTAGACTAACGTACAAAAGAACACTGTCAGAACGAAGACACGTCGAAACATCTTGTTAGCAAATGTGTTTACGTCCCGGGGTCACCAACCGTCCCAAGGAAGAACGTGCTTGTTGGCAAACGGTACACTGGCGAATATTGTTCCGTTGTCAAACATCTGATCTGTTGCTTTCGTGTACGTTGATTATTCGCCTAGCGAGACTATGCCGTGTGAAATGTTCGTTCTTGAGTTGTCCACAGTGGTTCGTCAGATGGACGAACTTGGAGCGCCTGGTCTCTGCCCGCAGTACTTCGGACCCCGGACTCGAGCCCTCGCGAGAATGGAGCGAGGCATCAGCCCACCTCGCTTCACGCGCGGTCGTGTCCAGGGTCCTCCACTACCTCACCGGCTACCATGAAGCTCCCCCCCCCACCCCTAATTTACCAATCACAGCAGAAGCACACGTGAGTAAAATATGAATTAAAATTTGTCTTCAATCGGATGAGATGGGTGTGATGGCAGGAGCTTAAGATGGGCTTATTCGATGTTGAAAAGTAGTGAAAGCGCACAATAAAAGCGAATACGAAGACGGAGAGGCAAACAGGACGAGCTCTGACTATCAACTGAATTTTTATTGGAAAATAGAAATAGCAAAAGCCACAAATATTACAGAAATGTGACTAGTCATCAATGACTCGGCCACCACACGTGTCAATAAAATCCACTTCTTTTTTTTTTTTTTTTGAAGGAAAAGTGAAGGCTGACTGATACACTTATCAGGACGTTAATTCTTTATCACCTACGCTTCCAGTAGCTCTCTCTGCACCTTTTCTTTACCTCTCCCAACGATTGTAGTGCCTTTAAAGTTGGGAATGCAACGGCAATCTCTGCAATGTATGTGTAAATGTTCTCCAGTTGTTGAACGCAATGATAAATCATGTTCACGCAACCATTCGTTCAAACACCTCCCGGTGTGGCCCTATGTAAACCACCCCTCTTCAGCGTCAGCTCACCGCGTTCTCGCCGTTTCTTCGGGTAAACGCAGCGGACACGCCCCTCTATTTCTGGACGTTGTCGGCAACCGTAAACTTCCGCAAAGTAACGCCTAGAAGCGGTCGGAGCGGAACAGCCGTATCTTCCAATCCGAGAATAATGAAAAGAGCAATTCTACGAGCCTTCTGCCCATCCTTATTTCCAGCGTTTCGTTACACGCCTCGCGGACGACCTCGCTGTTTTGGCGCCAAGTAAAAGACACAACGACGCCCTCGAAGGTCGCCCGTTTGGAATTGTCCGTGCGTTACCGTTGTAAGCGCCGCTGCCAGCCGCGTATCGAGCGCGTAGCGCTGATCCGGGCATCGTTCCTGGAATGAGTTGTTAAGGTTCTTTTGACTACCACGAGGGCCCTAACACCCAAACTTTTACAACGACCTTAGGGAATGCGGAAGGCCGCTCGCGGTGCAGCAGCCTGCGCAGGCAAGAACCGCCGTGCACAAGAGTGCACATTTTAAAAGAAATCGAGGAAATGTAACCAGTGAGAGAGAGAGAGTGAAAAAGATAGGGGGGGGGGGGGAGGGGGAGGTTGAAAAGGGGGGGGTACATCTTTCCCGGAGTTACGACAATGGAGCTTAGTTCGGATTTAGGAGGTGGTGGGGGAGGTAGCGGGAGATCCCTGCTTTGTATGCCGGCGGCTGGGCCGGTTATCGAAGCCTCGGCGGGGTCGGAACTCTTTCGCCGTGCTCTCGAAGTTACACTATAGGCACCCCGAGTTACACATGCTCGCCTGCTATAGCGCGGGCTTCGCGGAAAGGAGGGTCCGATACGTTTGTTAAACTTCGTCTCCTATTCTTTTTTTTTTTTTTTTTTGCAGTTTAAGTTATTCTTTTACACGTATTTAGGAATTCAAAGGTGCTTTAAAGAAGGTTTGTTTGTACATACACGCGTGGAAGAACTCCCCCCCCCCCCCCCCCTTCCCCTCCAAACATTGAGACTGGGTTGCCACCGACCTTGGAGGGAAGGGGAAGCTTCGCACGGAGGCTTCGAAATAAAAATAATACTGCGGCGAGTCCTGCCGGGAAACACGCAGCTTTTCGCGTACTCTTTTTTTTTTTTTTTCTAATCTTTTTTTTTTTTTTTTTCTGGCAATCTGGGAGGCGGTTCTGTTGACGAGTTTATTTGTTCGTCCGACGCAAGGTCTCCGGATCCTTTCGAGAGACCTTACTCCTTGTCTGGAACTACGCCGGTCTGTGTTGGATTCGGTTGTGCGTGTATGTGTGTGTGTGGCGCTGCTCTAGAGCGTCGATCCCCGATGGCGCGCGCGTGTCTTGGTGGCAGCGAGAGGCCCCTTTTGAGGCGTCGCAGCCCGCGCTTGGAGTTCCGACCGCGGTGCAGGCGCGGAGTCCTTGGCGCCGCACTTCACCTTGGAGTGGTGGGCGGGCAGCTGGCGACGCCTGCGGAGTGCGATGTCACCCGGAAGTGATTAACGGCTAGTCAGCCACCCGGTTGCTTCCGTTCCTACTTTATTTTTTTTTTAACGGATTATGTTTAAGATAATATGAACATCGGGATCCTCCTTGAAGGTCATAACTGATCCTATATGACTACGAGGGATTTACCAGATCTAATGGATTGAAAACGTCACTCAACGATGTAATAAAAACATTTACTCCTATGGTTTCAAGCGACTTACTGAACATAATTATTTTAATAACAAATTTCGTCGACGATATAATAATTAGTTTTGCTCCCTCAATATATCCTCACCTTGTAGTGTCGAATATATGAGCTCTAAGCTGCTTAAACGCTCCATATCATCGTCAGCGCTTTTTTGTAATTGATATAAGTCATCAGTCTTTCAAGACCATCAAATCGTGAAACTCGTTGGAGTCTACAAGGACAGCGTTAAGTACTTTCCAATGAATCATCATAATTATTTACTCGCCCCGAATTTTGCGCAAGGCACACAAATATGTTATCCCCAAACATTTGAACTTTCCTCATTTCTGCCGTTACTTCTGCAATGTTACATCAAAACAGTACATGAAATACAGTTACAGTTACTCGTGCTAAAATACGCCTAGAGGTACAAATGCAGCTGGCTAGTTCAAACGCATTTCAGAGCGCAGCTCTTAGGGGCCCGTTTCCCGCTTGAGCGGCGTCGGCGTCGCCGTCGGCGTAACCGTAGGGTCACGTGACACCCCCCCCCCCCCCAGGTCACGTACCGCCCCCCTCCCCCCCCCCCCCCCCGAGGTTACGTGACCCCCGTGAGGGGAGGAGGAGAAAGGAGGGGAATACCCTCCCCTCAGTACCCTTAACTCCTCCTCCTCAAGAGCTGCGCTCCAATTCGGCTTTGCAGGGAGTTGTAAACGGCTTTCATTTTTTTTTGTCTCGATAATTTTATAATAATAATAAGAAATTTTAAGGAACTTGATAGCAATAATTGTGCGGCTGGCAAACTAGCAAAAGTCTGACTACAGAGAATTACGGCAAGCACTGATATCTCTTTCTAATGACCTTCATTTGAGAAACACAAGAAACCAATTGTTGTCTTACTCAACTCTCATTTCCATCTCAAAACTTGGAACGTTTCCAAAGAACGTTCATCGGATGCATTCGCTGCTCCAGAGGACGGGATGCCACCCAGCGGAATCGGACGACGATGCGAAGGAGAGACGCTAGGAGCTACCGTATATTTCAAGGTGTGCAGCGAAAATGGGTCCATTCTGCTGGCGAAAGTCTGAATCAGAGAAATGGAGAGAGGCAGGGGGGGGGGATTAAATTAATACTTTGAGACTCGCAAATATTTCTTGCTTGATCATACAACACAACCCATGAGTAGGATTCCTTGATTATCGCTGTTTTCTTCTCGTGAAATTCCGAGTGTGTTTTTCGGAATTTATTTTCCGCTGAAAATTCGGGGTTTATCGGAGTTTGTTTTTGTTAGACTCCAATTTTTTTGAAATTCGGAGGTTAATTTTACTCAGTTTCTGCTTTTTGTCTTTCAAAATTCAAAGTAGAAATAAAAGTGTCGAGACAAAAACGCACTTTAAAGTCATCAGAAATCAGCTGCATCAAATGATCTTTCATGCAGCTGCATTTGGCTTTACCGCTTTGCCATTGGCAATATGAACTATCACACGAGTAATATTGCAAAGAAGTGTTGCCTGAATAACAGTCGATACTCTGAAATGTTCCGTTGGGCTAGTTGGTTCGTGACTGAATTGAAGCGCCGAAGGACAGGGACTGAGTGAAGAAGGTATAACGACAACACAGGGGGCGTACTCGCGACTGAAAGTTTATTATAGAACGCACTGACTAAAATACTTTGATAAAACCCCGTCACTTCTAGCCACCCCATCCTCTCCCTCCTTCTCTCTCTCTCTCTCTCTCTCTCTCTCTCTCTCTCTCTCTAAAAATAACATTTCCTTATCTGACAGCGCCACAGACGGCTCACAGATACACTTCTTGGCACCCTTTGTTTTGATGACAAACGCTTTGTGAATTTTCCTAGTTGTCTTTCCGCTGTGCCTTCCCAGGATGACTGGGTTTGAAAACAAGGAGGTGCACCGGCATCAATCGCAATGCACTGCCAGATGCCCAGACGGCGTCTGTTTGATAGCTGCAGCGTGTTCTTTTGCACGGTCACTTACGCAGCGGCCCGTCTGCCCTACGTAAAGGTGCGCCCGCGGGATAGTGGAATGTCGTAGACAGAGGTTGCATGTTTACACAATTAAGGAACCTCGCATAACTTCTCCAAAAGTAGTGATTTCCGCTTCATACAGCTGAAATCGTTGCCTAAATTGCACCGAAATATTTTGACGAGCATTTCTGAAGAAATGCGCAGACACTTTCTGTGCGCTCTGAAGTAAATTAGCCACAATTGTTAACCCGTTGTGACTCACCGACATGCCAAGCCACTGAAACTGGCTGTGTCGAGTCCCCACAAAGCCTGCCTTTGTGACAAGTACCCGGTTGTGCTTAGAAAAAGGAATTGCTATTGCAACCAAAGCATGAAATGAAGTGAACCAAAAAAATTTAAGAGGTACTGGATATTAATAATAACTACATTTGTACGCATGCAGCGGCCTGAAATGGTCCTTATTTGGGGCAGTAAGAGCTGCCGGAAGCCAACAAAAACGAAACCCCCAATGAGTATTCCTGCTGCGGGAGACAATCGTGTTGTGTCATTTTTCATTTCTCCTGCATATCCTCGTGCTAGACCATCCAAGGTTCGCTAACCTTTCAATTGAATTGAACGGCAAGTAATAAACTGTTTGCTGCACAACGCTTTGACAGTATTGACTCTCACATATCTGCTACTTGTTACACCCACATTACGTAGTCGGAGAACTTGGTCAACCATCTTTAATATTTTGTTGTATTGAATTTACTCACAGGAACAGGGCTTGATTGTGTACTTCCTCTTCGGCGCTTTCAATTTGTTGACTTTACTTTCCAAGTACATCGTTTTGGGTGTAGTTTACTGGAGAAATTCTCAATCAAGGTACTTCCGCAAAAGATCGGCGGCCAAGTGGGCTAGCGCACACCAGCTTGGAGCACGTGAGGCGAAAGCTCGCGCTGCAGAACCCAGGGGTCCTGTGTTCAATCCCCACCCCTGCCCGTTTCGACCTGGATGAGCATCGTACCGGCGCGTTCGTGTATCATTACTGCGTGGTGCACGTCAAAGGCCCCCGGCTAGTGGTTGTACTGCACTGGCTAAATTGCTCATCTAGAGCTGAGAGACAAGTCGCCCGTGGAGGCAGACTAAGTTCAGGCTGTATATACATACACACTAATCTACTTTACCAAGGTACTTCTGCCGTTCCCTCGAAATATTCAAACTATCGGTTGCTTTGCAGTGCACTTCAAATACATTTTACATGTGCTTCACCCAACACTGCTGGACAAAGCAGCAAAAAGCCAGGATTTGATTTCTAGCCAGCAGTGGAGGCTTGTGGTCTATTGGCTAAAGCCAGAGAAGTCTAGACCACACGCGGGTGACCACAGTTCAATCGTATACCCGTCGGGGCGGATGCTTCGACACCGACAGTGACTCTGTTAACAGTCAGAGCTTGTGTGGAAGTAGCTCGTTGACAGTGTCTGACGTTACCTTATTGTAGAATCAAGGTTAGGCCGAACAACTGTAACGGGCCCGAAATTTTGGAACCGTAAGGCGTTACCGCATCTGAACGTCAACAAACAGAATTTGACTCGCGTTTACCCCAACGAGGTAGAAAGGCTTATAGACCGATAAACTGGTATACTGTTCACCAGGTAAAACTTGACTGTCGCTACGTTGTACAACTTTGACCATTAGACACGTGACCGTACGAAATCCTGAGGCTTTTACGCAAAACTGAACCGAGATTTGTTTGCGATCGCTGCAAAAAAAACACGACAAACTATTTTTGCAATATTGTTAGACCCAGAGATCCGTGTCTAGCTGCGATGAAACCCCAAAATACAGCTCAGCGCCTGACGCCATCTAGTGGAGGCATTGGGAAGCTGTCCGAGTTCTTGTCGTAAAAGCACACGTTGGACTTAAAACAAGCGAAACATAACTTATCTCGTCGGTACTGTTAATAAAAATCAATAAGCAATTATTTGTGCGCAGCACTTCGTTAAAATCTAGACGTAAAACTATGAGGTCACGTGTCTAGTGGTAAAACAAAATGTGCAACAAGGCGGCGGCCAATTGGGGGTCACTTTCAGCTGCAAGTTTATCGCTCTAAGGCAACACCACCAAGACAGAAGGCCTCCGCATGGTCTCCTCTCTTTCTATGAAACGTCATCAGAGTCGGATCGGGCTAACTCGGCTATTGGGCCCGAGCCCGACCTGCGATGCGCCGATTGGACACGAGCCCCGGCCGAACACTGACACAACACTCGTGCCCAATCTCAGGCCTCGATCGATATTGCTGTGGTCACGCGGGCGGAGGCCTTCTGTCTAGGTGGCGTTGTCTAAGACCCTCAACCTCGTTGGTTTACCCTAAGGCGGGCACTGCATGCGAACCCCACAACCCAACCGAACCAATCAAATCGACCGCTACAAGCCTCGCATCCGAACCTGACGATCGAGTGCACAGAGATCCGCTCCTCGCGCTCGATTGACTCGGATCACTTCTTTAGCTCCATCGTGCTTCCCCCCGAGCTCAAACGAAATATTGGTGCCCCCAAAACGTGTCAGTTGTCCCGGCAGCTATGTACTACTACACGGGGTTCTTTACTCCAACCAAACCGCGGAGAATAAAACAAAAAAAGACAAAAGGCTCCCATCACTCATTTCTTCTCCCTGTGACCGCCTTCGCCTAAAAATACGCAAAAGAAAGAGCCAAAACTGAAAGAGATACAAAAGAGAGAGAGAGGCGAGTTGCGTAAGTACAGGACGAGTTCCTTCGGTTCCTTGTTTTGCTCGGCGTCCCCCCTCTCCGCAGACCGAGCAAACATTTCGGCGTTGTTGTTCGTCTCAAGACGCTGCGTCTCCTCTTCATTCTTGTCGGCGCGTACACTCTTCCCGTAATACTTGGCTGCTCGTTTCTTCTTTCTGTGAATCTTTGGCGCGCTCGTTGTTTCTTTTTTCCTCTGGCTTTGTAATTTATACTCCCGGCGGACCGGCGTGTCTACCTGCGCCGGCGACGCTTGACCTACTTCGAGGCCGTTCGGGAAAGGGCGACGCTCGGTCCTCTTGGGGGGGACTTGCTCGCTGCCAGGATTTCGTCTCTTCTTGTTGTTTATCTCTCGTGCCTAGTTTGCCTCTCCTCCATCAATCTTTCTCTTTAATTTTGGCCGCCCTGCCGCGGCTGCGCTCAAATACCTTCGGAGGTTGCCTTCTGTGCGCCTTATTCGGAGGGCTATCTGCTTGTTCGTGGCTGGAAATCCCTGCTCTAGGTCCACAAAATCGAGAGTAATCGCGGAGTTTCTTTCGTAGTGCTCGCGCACCGTCCTTGAGCACGCAGAGACGGAGTGAAACTCAGCGGTCAGATTGAGAGTCCGAGCTACGACTGCTCTTGAAGTTAGGGGCCGTACACGCAGGAGAGCCGCGTAACACGCGCTTTGGAGCATCCCCAGCTCTCTTAACGGACGTGCAACGACATTGGTTTTGGAATATTTCTCACTTTAAGCTTACTGGCTCCCGAGTATACAAGCACGCAACGCCCCTGACCAAGAATAATTCTTTGTCGCCGCGTAATTTCAAATACGAACGCAGACGTTTTCTTCCAGACTCCCCTTTTTTAAAACATAATGAAGATGCCTTGGGAATCGCATTGTTGGAGTTGCCAACAATGCGATCCGCCGGATTTTGTTGTCAAGCTTGGCGACTTCTGCGGTCACTATATTTATAAATGCGGATCATAAAGAGGACACGAAAAATGCGTGAGCATTCCATTTGACCCGTGACAATCTATGCCTCGACCATAGCCTCCTATATACTGACAAAGCCTGGCAGATCTCCACGAGAAGCGGCCGCCGAAATGGAAAAGGGGGAGCGGCAGACAACGGATGAGACAAGAGCCACGTTACTGGCGCCCCGCTGCGGCGAGACGCCGAAACACACTTCTCCCGAGCGTACAAATCTGTTTCAGGTCCTCGCCGCTGCAAAAGCTGTGCCCTGACGTCCAGGTTCTCCGAGAAATGGCTCTTTGATGGTCCGTGCTACCAGATCCTCGTGCTTCAAATCTGCGACCCGCATTCTATGGCTCCGTCGTCGAACTGCTAGGCTTTCTGAGTATAGAGGAGGCTATGCCTCGACACGCATTCGGGGTAGTGGCTCGTGTCCATTCGCTGGAATGACGGGAATAGCCGAACCTTAACCACGTGTGGAACTCAACGCGTGCTCCGTGCTTCTCCTACCCCCGCACAGCTAGTTCTTCTAAAATATTTTCTGCAACTGCTTTTGCGTAAAAAAACAAAGAAACAAACAAAAAGCTTACGCGTTTTTTAGAGCGCAGCTCTCAGGCGCCCGTTTCCGGCTTGAGCGGCGTCGCCGTCACCGTCGCCGTCGGCGTCGGCGCAACCGCGCGTTGCATGCAACCCAAGTTGCATGCAACCCAAGTTGCATGCTTCCGTCGGCGTCGGCGTAACTGCGCGTTGCAGGCAACAGAAGTTGCATGCAACCCAAGTTGCGTGCATCCGTCGATGTCGGCGTAACCGCGCGCTGAATGCAACAGAAGTTGCATGCAACTCGCGTTGCATGCAACCCAAGTTGCATGCGACCCGTGTTGCATGCAACCCGCCGGAGTCGCCGGGTTGCATGCAACCCCGCGACGCCCTTTAGGTTACGTGACCCCCCGAGGTCACGTGACTTCCCCCCCCCCCCGCGAGGTCACGTGACCCCCCTCCCCGAGGTCACGTGACCCCCCCCCCCCCGACGTCACATAATCGCCCTCTGTGCCCTTCCCTCGTCCTCCTCAAGAACTGCGCTCTAATTCGGCGTTACAGGGAGTTGTAAACGGCATTCATTTTTTTATAGTTTTTTCTATCGAAAAATGCTTAGTTATTGAGCTGTGGATGCATGAGCGTCTGATAAACCGCACAACAGAGCAACAGCGCATGCTCAGAAGACGTTCCACAAACCAGAGAACAAAGATGGCAGCGCTCAAAAGGCGATTTTTGCGAAGGTCTGTAGCGTCTGATTGTCAAGAAATAATTATAAACGGTATTTACTGAAAGTACAAACAATGTTGTATACCCCCCCCCCCCCCCCGGAAAGTTTATGTTATCATGCCTTATTTGTATTTTTTTCTAAACAGAGATACTTACAGTGAAATGGTAGGGTCACTGCCAGCTTAAGAAGCGCGAGGTGTGGCGAGGGCCCAGCATCTTATTATCGCTCCTCAGCCAATGAGATTGCGGCTTAGGCCGAAGAACCAATCACGAAGCAAGGATTGTGCTAAGCCACGCCCTGCGTTTCTTAGCCTGTCATTGACGATGGAGACAGTTGTTTTCGATCGCATTTTTTTCTTTCGATGTATACTATGCTGCTCAGACCAAACTGCAGAGTGCTTGGTCGAAAGTTTCCAACGGAGCGAGCCCCCTTTTTTATTAATAAAGGATTACTTAGTGCCACCGACCACCATCAACACGCTGTAAAAGTGTAGTATAGTCAGTTAGGAGTTAGGAATGCGTCAGAAGCTCCTTCCACGCCCTTATTACCGTCTACACGCTGTGCTGTTCCTCCACGGTGTGGAAATATTACGTTACCGAGGCGCACGTCGAGCTGACGTCAATTAACAAGACACTAAAGTGAAAAAAAGAGATATTTAGCAGGCGTAAATAACCCACAAATTTCTTTTTGTTAAAATTTTTACACAAAAAAAATGTCCAGCAATATTTACGTTGTTAGACGCAAGTTAGGACGAGGTGACGGCCCGCTTTAAGACCCGCCCGCTGATTAGTGATCCCACCAGTTGCTACTGGATTGGCTTGACCACTCGGCCGAACACGCTCCCAAGACTGGTGTCTCCCTCGTACGACATCTGGTGCGTCTTGTCTGGCGTTTGACACCGACTGATTGACGTGCGAGCAGACACGCGGCCGCCTCCGGCATCGTCTGCTATTCCACCACCGTCTATCGTCGTCTGCAATGCCCGTAAGATGCGGACATGAAAGCTACGCGTCCATGTCCGTTTTCGCCTTCGTCCACCTGCTCTTCCACCCAACCTAAGAACTTTTTCAAAGCTCGCAATAGTCCACCATGACAGTGGCATTCTAGCGTTATATCATGCACGACCCACGGTCTGATTCAAGCGTCTGTCAACGTCTGTCGACGTGCGGTAAAAAGCGTCCGATAGGACTAAAAAAGAGTAACAAAAAAATGAGCAACCCAGTTAAGTATATAGAAGTCATGCTTATTTATTAAGGTGTTTTCTTTTGTTAGAACTTCTCAGAGTTGCGTCGGCATTGTTTGTTTTTGGCTTTCTAGGCTGGTATCGGCATTTTGGAGGGAGCATTTCGGGGGGCAGAGCGGCCGAGCGGACGAAGCGGGTCCCCCGCGGTCGTTAGGAAACGTCTCGGGTTTCGGGAGTCTGCTCGGGCAGACCGCGGGACGGCCCGTTCTTGGGGCTACTTGTGGATGTAAACAGAGTGTGCCTGTGTGTAGAGGGTTTTGCCGCTTAGTGTAAAAATGTCGCTCTTTGCCCGATGCAATAATTTAGCGGTTGGCGCCAGCCAGACTGGAAGGCAATGCAGAGAACAACTCTTCAAGGAATCTGGGTTTGGCGGTTGCAGCGCCAGGCTGACAGCTCGCCGACCATTGGAGGACCGTGTACCACGTGGGAGTGGAAGAATTTGAAGAGATTGGTCGGTTCCTGACGGGAAAGGAGGCCCCTACGGGCCTACGAAAGGAGTGCGGAGAGGATTTGGGGGGATTCGGACTTTGGATTTGATTGAGAGAAATTGAGACTTTAGACGAGGCAGGATGGTCTCCCAAATTGGGACTGGTAACTAGAGTGTAAATAAATGCACATAGTTCCATTGAAGCAGTGAGTCGACCCGTCATTCAGCGACGTTTGTGCCACCACGCTCCAGCCCATCGGAGCGGAACCTGCCTCCCACACCACCGGGAGGAACCAACAACAAACTTTAACTAACCCTTTCAGCTTTCCTCTTTTTTTTTTTTGCTCGGTTTTTGCGAGCAAGGTGGGTCAGCGTCATGACGCACAGAACCCGACCTAAATATATTCGCTTCGGCGGGAGGTGCACTGCAGAACTTGACAGCTACTTGCCTTTTGGAGAAAAATAACGGGAACATAGCTGGACAAACTTGATGCGAGCCGAATGTCCATAGACTCCAACTAAATTGCTCGCAAATTCGTACCTGTATAGGTATCTTCATGGTATGAAAACCATGGTTGCAATCACGACGGTTCCACAATTCACAAAGCAGCGGACCGCTTTTACGGGAACCATCTTTATTCGGAATCAACACGTGCAAACAAAACAAATCAAGCCAGATCAATCAACACAGTTGACGTGGGACACTAGGTATAGACGCTTCACAGCGGCCGTGCATGGGCGCCGCCATAACCGACCTTCAGTTTTTGTTTCCTCTTATTGTGTCCGCTTTACTTCATCATTGCCACAGCAGAACAGGTTCTTGCCACTTTGGGTGCTCCTGTGTCCTTCTCCTCAGCATAGGCCGTTGTGGGGGCTCGTCAAAGCCTGCTTCAGTGGCTCGGCATCTCGGTAATCGTAATCGTAATCTTTATTGGCTCAGGAGAGCCGTGGCACCGCGGAAAGGCGACAGCCCGTACCATGGAGGCCCGCGGTGCCACGTCTAGTGATAATGATTATGAGATGATATATACAAAGGGTGGACGACGCGGTCTTCTCAACATCGCAAGCCCCGTTGCTTGAAAGTTCGGGGTTCGCCAAGACATTTCTATTAGCTGTGAGAAGTGTCTTGCCAAAGGGTGGTGTGCGGAGGCTTCACCGTGCGTTGCGGCTGGGAAAGCCTTGGCGGTTTGATGGTGATGAGGACGACGTGCTCTTCTGATCCGCCGCACGAGTCTTTGAGGTTCGGCGGCGGTTCAGGCCAGTAGGCAAGCGAGCCAAGGTGACCTTCGGTAGGCTGTTCAATGGACGTTCTGGATGGTAAAGCCCTGGCGGTTGATGGTGCGCTCGCTCGCTTCGTTGAAGCGAGCGGTAAGACAAGAGAAGGTCGGCAATGGCGGCTGTAAACTTGCGCGTGTGCAAAGCGTCTATACTCTGTTTCACCTTGTGTTTTACCGCAGGAAAGGCTACTAGCGCGAGCTCCTTGCTCTAGGGCACATCTCGGCGGCACAAGCTCTCGTGCGTTAAGAGTAGCTCCCAATGCTATGAGCTCGCGCTTCTAGCCTTGTCTGCGGTACAACATAAGGTGAAACGGAGTATAGGTGAAACGGAGTATAGGTTTAGACCAGCCCCGCTACAAAAGCAAGCAGCCGCACAGCTCTTCCAAAGGCGCGTACTTGCGACAGTTGTTTGCTGCAAACTAGATCGGTTGAGGAGATCTTATACTCTAAACACCTCGGTGAACGCAGAATGACTCTCACTCATAAAAATAATCGTGCTCGACGAGCTGTGCTTGTTGAGCTCGCCGCGAACGCCGGCGCCCATGTTTGTTATCGTTTAAAACGGAAGCGGAAACGGCAATCTTAGGATATTCTTGTAAACAATGATGACTATCTAAATTATATGTTTCTCAAACAGAAAAAAATTGTCAATAAAAAAATGAAATACATTTACAATCCTCTGTAATGCCGAATTAGAGCGCAGCTCTTGAGGAGGAAGGGAAAGTCTCGTGTGACGTCAGACGTGACGTCACGTGGTACGTCATGAGGGTAAGATTTTTCCCACTAAGTTTGGCGAAAAACGTTTTTCGGGTTGAGTTGCTTCACGTGTGACGCCACGAGGGTAATATTTCCCCGCTAAATTTAGCGGTAAAGGTTTCCCGCTAAATGTATCGAGAAAATTTCTTGCCATATTAAGCGGCAAAATTTTTCCCTCGTGACGTCATTATGGGAAACGTCCCAAAACGCAACGCGCGGTTACGCCGACAGCGACGGCGACGCCGCTCAAGCCGGAAACGGGCGCCTAAGAGCTGCGCTCTAAAAATACTATTACGGCACGGAGAAACAATTTGACAACGAACATTGCACACGTCAGTCTTCTCTCCAACCAATGAGAGCCAAGGAACGGTGCCTATAGTTAGCCAAGCACGTTTCGTTATGGACAGGGCCAAGAGCAAGGCTACCCCTACCCTCCGCCCCCCCCCCCCCCAAAAAAAAAAGTGCGTCTACCGACGAAAATATTGCATTTAGGAGCTTAAAATATGTTTCCTGTTTTTTTTTTTTTTAATTTCAGTGTCTCTTTAATGCGGCATGGCTGCTGCCTTTCCTCGTTGGTCCGTGGCGCGACTCGATGCCTTTGCTTGTACGTGGTTAGTTTATTGGGCAAAATCTACCTTCTATCTGACAGTAACCATCCTCAGGGCGACATAACGAAGTACCTAGGAGTTTATTTATTTAGTTATTTTCTGGTTTACACACATTTAGGGTCGTCTCGGGCGCATCATAGGAAACAACGTAGTATTGTGGTGGGTTGAACTAGTTGATATAACAACATATTAAAATAGCGCAAAAGCAGAGAGGACGTATTATTTACGCAATATTTTTAAAGTATTATTTGCGCAATTAAGTCTATCCCTACAATGCATCCTTCTTTCCTTTTACACGAAATTATTCAGGAGGACATGCTACTAAACATATAATTCCAAAAATGATAAAAAAAACATTATTAACATTTTAAACTCAAAATTGAATAAATACTTTCTGTATTATATCGGATGTAGGATGCACTGGTGACTCATGGGTTGTGGATGCGGCGAAGGCAGTTTTTAAATTTTTTCGTTTTGAAACTTTTTTTTAACAGTTTTCAAACATCAGGGATGAACAGCCTGGAAGTTAGAAGCGCTGCCTGGAAGTTGGGCTTTCGCAGGAATGCTGACGATATCAGCAAGCCGTGCATCTGAGCAGCACCTCCTGGATAACAAAGCCGTAGTGCTGAATGAGATGGCGTCATCAGAGAAGGCCAACGCTGGCCAGAGATAGGACACGGCGATTGCATCAACGTTCGGCTCAAACCTGACTCGGAGCCGAGCGCCTGACGCGGCACTTGTTTCCAATCTGTGTCCAGCGTTGGCCCTTCCTGATGACGCCGTCTCACTCAGTACTGCGGCTTTGCTATCTAGGAGGTGTTGATCTGAGAGTCGGGAAGCCAAATGTCTCCATCTGGAGGTGTATTTTTGAAATAGGTCGCACAAAACATGACTAGGATATGATAGGAATGCATTCGTGTTGCCTTTCTGCTCTGATTTTTCCGAAGCGCTTTTTACATGAGGGCATTGTATCAGATGCACCGTGCATTGTAGGGATAAAAAATACCAACAATAAAGGTAACCCACTTCAAAACTTAACTGAATTCGGACGCATTTCCTGCGTTTATAGGGCACATAGATCTGTCGAGTAATTTTAGGGCTCAGATTCAGGTATGAGTGTGTAGGGACATCTCGATGCAAAGGAGTGACCGCAGCGTTAGAACCGACTCTAGAGCTACATTATTCGCCAGCGGTTACAGTGCAAGCAGAGTTCTGGCGGCTCATTCCGGTTATACGCACACGCGATCAAATCAACACGACATGCCGTTTTAACGCTATTCGCGTCTCCAGATCGACGCTCGCCCTCCCGCAGCGGAAACGGGAAGCGCTCTAGTGAGGGTCCCCCGATTCTCCTGCTCAGCGGGCGCGGCGGAACTGCTCGCGATCATGGCTCGCTAAATGTCATTTCCGAATGCAAACAACACTCTTCACTGTCCCAACGTAGGGCTGCAGCCGGTATGGATTGTACCTTACTGGAGAGTTTTAGTATTGCGCATAGAAGCAAACGAAAGCGCTGTGCGTTTGTGTTAGAGTTGCGTGCCCTACGTTGTGCGTGCATGCGCCTCATCGCCATGCGCCATCCAAGACCGCAATTTTGGACTCCGCGTACGCGCAGAGTGGAACACGCAAAGCTAACGCAAACACACAGTGCTTGCGTTCGCTCGTATATGCAATACTAAAACTCACTGCTTTTTCCCCGGCTTCCAACGCCAACGAAGCGTGCTGCAGTGAGCTGACGTACAAGCAGGTAGGCGTTCCTTCGAACTGCAAAGGCTGAGATTGGCAGAACGACGGAGCGTAAAAATTGAAGTAACTATATGTTATAAAAATATTATTAATAAAAAAAGATTACTAATTTTTTTACTTTTGGGGATTTGGTCTGGAAGGATACTGGCGGCGACTTCGGACGTTTTGCCGATTGTCAAAAATCGCGACTTCGATAGCAAATTATACTTTACCCACATTTAATGTAATCTTACATGAATTTCTCACATTAGCTAGAATGTTCTCATTGATTTAAACTATTTTTATTTTATTACTTGGTAATTAAAAATGCTGCAATTGGCACCAGTGATGACAATTAGCACACTTTTGATTGTCATATTTGTTGTCGTGTTTGAAATTGGGTCATAAGCAACGAAATATATTAGAGCTTGAAAAATTACGTATTAAAATATGAGAATTTTAATATTATTATTATTAACACGAATCGCGGTAATGTATGCCCCCAATTGACGCCAAGATCACGAAAATATGCCATTTAACCATAATAGTTTTTCCAGAAAGGTTAATTTTGTTTTCTTTTCTCACATGGGGAAAAACTGACATCGTTATCAAGATAGACAAGCAGTCAAACACTGGATGTAATATAAAGTCTTATGCGTCACGCGTTGCGATAAAAAGCGCACACACACTTCAGCTGTCGGACTCGGATTCCGTCTTTGGGTCGTTGCAGTGAGAACAGCGTTTATTAATTTATACGTTTTGTGGACATATTGTAAAAATCGAAATGCTTCTCTTATTCTTGTGCTGGGAATAATGTTAAACCAATTAATCATATAAATACCCAAAAACCCAATAAAAGACCCGCAGTGCATTATTTCACATGACAATTGTCTGAGAAAGAAAAGGCAGCGAGAACGCACATATATCAGCACTGATTTTTTCAACAACTACAACTATCAGCCTGGATCGAATATGTATGTCACAAAATAAAGTTTCCGCGAACAACTTCTCTAACTAACTAATTACGATGTCAGACACATCTTCAGTTATGAAAGAATCCTAAATTAAAACATATATCGAGAAATTAAATCCAAAATAGAGGTTAGTTTCGGTTCGCTCCAGAATTAAAACGCGCATCCTCGCGTAAATATTACGCTAAACACCGTTCTTGTTTTCAGGGTAAAAAGGTGACCCTGCGCTCATAGTAACACCCTAGCTTTCTCGCATTACCAGAAATAATTCGTGTCGCTCAGTGAAGCCAGCACACTAGACAGGCTCAACAGCCGCACGCATCTCCGACCCTCACTAAAACCGCCATCTTGGAAAATGAGTGGCACCACCTATAGTTAATTGGAGTCGCGAATAGATATCTGCACACGGAGAAAAATTATATAAACTTCCTCAAAAGGCATATCGCCGTCGTACACTGTAGACCGAGCTAATAGGCTATTTTATTAAATCACGCATTTATTCGTCGACTACGACTCCGGCGGGAAAATCCCGCGCGCCCCCTTTACAATTGCCAGAAGTAATGCCACCCATTACTGCCATGTTAGAACTGAGCAACAAATTTAGGATACGTGAACCTACGTTGTAAATATTTTTTGTGGAGTATCGTCTTTACGGGATCACTCGTACGATGTGATTCACCGGGAACGTCTTCCGCCGTACGCGCATAAAAGACGTAAAATTCGCGTTAACAGTGTACTCGTTTATAGTGGAATAATATAGATTTTTTAATAGTTTAAAGGAACGGCGTTCCTTTCCCACGGCCTGAACAAGTTTACCGAGCTGTATGATGCTGGCTCGTTACATCGAGCTGGGGAAAGGAGGAAGGACTAGTTCCCTCATTGTCTCGCCGTTCATCCAAATGTCCAAACTTTCGGTAGGTTGCTCTGGTCCCTGGTGCGTGTCTTTTCCCGTAAAGGCTCGAGGGTCCGTGCCTTTCGCCCGCTGCAGTAAACCTTTCTAAAAGAGGTCAAAGATCAGCCTGAAAATATGGTAGTTTATTATTTTCAGGCTGATCCCTTCCCCCTGGTTTCATAACGGCATGAGGGTAAACGAATTCTGTTTCCCCCGCTAAACTTAGCGGAGAAGTTGACGTCACGGGACCTAATACACAAATTCAGTTTCCCCGCAATATTTTGCGGTATAATTGATGTCACGCGACTTGACGTCACCGAACCTACAAATAAATTCAGCTCCCCCCTAAACTTAATGGAAAACTTTACGCCACGTGACCTATGCACCAATTCAGTTTCTACGCTGAATTTTCCGAGACACACATCAGGACATTGCTGTCGCTGCCTAAAACGCATCCCGTCGTGTGATCGTAGCGCCATTTTTGCCTTGCCCTGTGCATATTTCAAGCTGATTCCTTGCTTTAGCAATAAAACATTACTAAACGAGACTAAAAAAAGAAAAAAGAAGTTTTAAGCAGACGAGAACGAAAACGGGCCATCTTATTTGTCTAATAAATGTACTCTATAAGCTCGACTTCCTTAGTGCATGGTGCACAAAGAAGCATTACAAATTCAGAACACCGCGGCGCACAACACAGAATCAAAGGGCACAATTGAACTGTCGTTTAAGGAAAAGTTAAAATTAATTTTTTCCTTCAAACCACTGGACGTCACATCATATGGTGGCACTGCTCGCGAAACAAAGCGGTCTATATATATATATATATATATATCCTATATATGTTATTAGATTTGCACATGTTTGGCTTTCTTGAGCAAATACACGTGTTTATAGACACTTTTGTAAAAATTCTAAAGTCTACTCTGAGTCTGAGTATTTAATTTCTCCTAGGTCGTCAGTTGTCTAAGTGGAGGAAAATATCACGCGATAATGACTCGTCTTCTCCATTTCTTAAATGAATGAAATCATAGGCACCATCCTGTATTTAAAATGACGTGAGTCAGCGATGAGGAGTAGGTTAGAAATCTCGTTCAATAAACCTTGAGTCAAGCGATATCTCGCTTCATGCACTCGGATAATCGCAGTAGCGTAACATTTGCCCACGTCACAACTTGCAGGAGTGGGCCTGGGGCTCAGCGAGTCAATCATGCGTGTCCTGCAGCGCCAGCCTTCGCTCCATACCACATTCGTCCACCGCAGGACACCCGCGACGTTGTTTCAGGAAATAAATTACGCGAATTAACGAAACAAAAATGACCACGGCAACGAAACAAAAAAATACCCCACAAGTGCAGACTTCATGCGTCGTCGCGCTTTTTTGCCCTCCGCCGGGAGTTCACGAATCCTGGACCCGCGGCGGGCTTGTTCTTGCCGCGCAAGACCGAGAGTCCCGCTCCCGACGCACGAGCGCGTAGAGGTTTCTCCGTCGACTCTCGAATGCCCCAGATTCCTTAATTAGTTTGTTCACTGGGCAGGGAAGCATTCGGCACATGCTTCGCGTGTCCGTCACGCTTAATTGCTCTCCGAGTCTCTCCCCCTCTCCCACTACTTTGAAATGCTGCTCTGGGTACTGAACAATAGATGCCAAAATGTTTCTTATTTTTTTTTTTTTAGCGTGAGTTTTAAAAGTTAATTACTGTCCAGTTACCTAGGAACCTGAGAAGCTATGTAAGAATATTCATTAGAAACTAAAATAGAAAAAACAATGCTTGAGTGTGTTAAAGCGTGGGCTGGTCCGAATGACCTTCTTTCACCCAAGTTCGTCTTTCATTCCGATTGCCCCCGTTTGTTTGACGCGAATAGAACTGTTGCGATACGTCTCTCATTTTCGTATTTAAAAACCTAGGTTGTTAATAATATTAAAAAAATATATTGCCTCAATAATTCCGACCAATCCGGGGAGCAGAGAATGTGTCATGGGTGCACTACGTTATGGTTAGTTATGCTTGGTTAAAGGGAGATCTGGGTGGTTTTGAGTGCGTTGCACACACGACACACTCGTTTGCTCGCCGAGTTTATATACCAGAAGTTTCGCGACAAGTTCGAATGTATTCGGGAGTGGAGTGTGTGAGGGGTACGCTTTAATGGGAAGTTTCCACGGGTTGCGCAAATACATTGCGCGTACTAGCAAATGCATCTCACTCTACCAAAATCCAATAGCCTTGGCGCCGACAATTTTTTTGCGTAGTTGGAACGGCTGGAGGTGCGCAGCCTCGGAATTTTTTCTCTTGAATTGGTAAGGATGCTATATGGTTAGAGATGGCGCCACTGAAAGCATGGAAGCGTTTGGTCACAAGGGTATGACCAACTGGTTCGCTGGTTGGCTGGATCGAGCCGTCTAGAGAGGCTATGGCTGGCTGGTTGGCTAGCTGGCTGGATCGAGCCGCCTAAAGCCGTCCGAGCGGCGCCCTGGCCTGCCCCTCTGCAGGCTCTGCGGCTGCTGCGGGCCCTGAGGGCGGCCCCGGTCGAAGAGATGGTTGTTGACTCGTAGGCTGTCCGTCTAGACGGTTGGGAGTTAGGAGCGAGTGCGTGGGTTGCTAGCAGTTTCTCGGTGGACGCACGAGCGTTACGAAAGAAATCATAGTAGAATCAGTCACATCGTAAACTTCGTGATGCGAGGTGTCACCGCTCTACTGTCCGTAAGTTAAATACCCTTCTTGTGCGAGGCGCAATACTCGCGATGTTTGGTATTTCCCGGCCGGGCAATGGCGGGATGGCAGTGTTCGATTTCATGGCGTGTTTTTGTTGAAATGAGTGAAAGGCAAGTGCGATACGGTTTCGTATCACAGTGGGCATGAGCATGCCCGGCACTCCGCAGACGCTAAAAAGAGTAGCTGTTTTTAGTAGCGCCTATCAATATCGAAATGAAACATGATACAAGCAAAATCACCAGCATATTACTTTATTTATTCAAATTGATTCGTTGAAAGAGGCGACAGAACGAGGGCATCCCGAGGGGTTTTGATTCGGGGGGGGGGGGGGGGGGGGGGGGGGCGTCCATGACAAAATGCTATATGAGGGGGAGGGAGTAGAGGAGGCCCCAACGAAATGAAAGATTAAGGGATTTAATCTATTAATTGCTCGTGCTTACCTCCGGGAGCATTTAAAAAGAAAGTATAAACATTTAAATTCTTAAACATATGCAAGCTAGACACAGATGGAGGACGAGGACAGGCATGTCCACCCTCTTCCCTCTTCCAGATTCATATTAACTACGTCAACACGTATATTGAAATCCTTGCAATTTTAATGGATAATTTTTACTCCTCCATCAATTGCCTGATATGAAAATCGACGTTGAGCAAAAGCAAATACAGAAAACCGTTCTAATAGTTATATATATATATATATTTCAATCTTATGTAAAGCTTAGCCTCAACCTAAATGACATTTATGCAGAACTTTGAAATGAGACAGATACTACGCAATACAAAAATGCAGTGGATCGCTGTAAACCAGTTAATTAAGCAGTAAGTTTGACTTTTTCTTTGTTCACCCAATTTTCCCAACTGGACCAGTAAAATTATAGGGATTAATGCAACAAACGATAAATCGTAAGGTTGATGGATCAATTGGTCAGTCACAACTAATAAAATGATTATGATGCCGAAATCAAACGAACTTCTAAAACGTTATGCCGACTTGCGAAACCCCTATAAATATAATTGGATGCGAGAAGCTTGGGATTCTTTAGCCGCTGTCCGGCGGTTCATATGTTTAGCTATTTTCGTATTTATTGGCGCTGGCCCATATAGGGGACTATAGTTAGGTACTTGTGTGGACTACTTTTTCAATTATACACATTATCAATTATATGACGAACTACTTTCCTTTAAAAGTAGTCAAGACAATCAGAATTACTTGCACACAAAATTAATTCTATATAATTGTGCATTACTCTCAGTTCAAACACTGATGCAGTTACTCAGTAATTACCTTTATTAAGAGCTACCTGACTTCGATGGTGCTAATGTGGTAGCATTTTTGCAGATTAAAATGTATTTGCACGTTCCTTTGCTAACCGTTTCAGTTTTAGTATGCGGCGTCTTATATTCGTCGCATTTCATGCTTAGCTTCCACGTCTTTATTATTGGTACAATGCGGGAGCTGAGTTGCGAATATTTTAAAAGTCAGTCGTCTTATTATTTTCAACATGTCAAGGTTGTTCTTGCTTAGTTAGAGTCATGTCTTGGTAATATGGACCCCGTGAATATGGATACCCCACTATATGGACACCATTTCCGGCCACAAACAGGGAAAATGCTGGCATTTTTGTCCCGTCATTATGGACAACTCACATTATGGACGAATTTTGGGGGAAAACGGAGGTGTCCATACTAACGAGACATCAATTTATCACCTAAGTCACCGAAGTATTATCACCTATCACCTATTGTAACCTAAGTGGACTTTCAGTGTTCGATAGCATGCGCTGCACGAATTGAATGGACGTTCAAATTCCTAATGTAATAGTATATTCAAGGAAATCATCGCGATAACATAATTTCGATTCTTTTTTGTCCACACTGAAAAAAAAAAAAAAATTTTTTTGTGCCCCTTTGGGTGTGCATTGGCGTTTTGGCAATTGCTCAACTACGCATCCATAAGTCGGCAGCCAGGTGCAGTATCGCTGTTTCCAAAGCCCCAAGAGTTGACAGACAAAAAGGCAATGGGCATCTGCTCAGTGCATTCCAGCCTGTCATTGAATCTCTAGAACAGTTCCAATGTGCGATAATTTCACGTGCATAAAAATTAGTTGCAGTTGTAATTCATAGTTTTTAATTACCATTACAATTACTCTAGTCAAAAGCGATGAGTTACAAGTCTAAATTAACAAGAAACGAATTATTAAATTACTTAAGTTAATTTACTGTAATTAAATTACTACCGAGTAGGACTAATTTAAAGCTGGATGCTAGGGGTAAAACGCCTTTTTTATCTTTGAAAACAAGTACCACAAATACGTTTGGAAAACTTTCCGGGTACTGTGAAACTAGAAACGTCAGTGTATAAAGTTCCGGTCTCTACGTAAACACATAACACGAACCTCATACATTCCTCCTCGCCTACTTTAGACCGCAATCCGCTGAACGTTTGGCGCAATGATAGAGAGTTTTAGCAGACCGTGTTTTCAGGCCACGCTATTTGTAGCGGGAGATCGAGTTGCCACGTCGATGCATGCTCTGAAGCGGGCGCCCGTAGCGGGAGCGGGCCTTCGAAAACGATCTACTAAAACTCACTAATGAGATGACCGCGCCCGACTATAAGTGAACGTAGCGCTCGTGTACTCTTATTCATTTTACCATTCATATCGGGGAAGTTGGCTTGTCCTACAATTAAAACTCTTATACCTGCTACAAACATCATTAAAAGCTTCGATCGAACCACTCAACGTTCGGCAAATCCGTACATTCATGGCCGGTTCAACCATTCACGTTTGACTGTACCAATAAAGTCGTGATTTCTTGTAACCGCTTTACTAACTGGCGCATTAGCGCCATCTATCGGTAGCACCTGAACACATCATGAACACATTATATATACACTTTTTTTTAAATATTTTTATACATTATGTTTTCAACGGGGGTTCGAAATAATGATTAAAATGTTATAAGCGACTATTTTTTGCAAAGAGTGTGCAGATATAACTCTGCAAATATTGCAAAACCTTCACTGTAGTTATACGTAGGTTGTATGTGTTCCATGTCTACTCAATAGACGGCGTACGCGCGCCAGTGTGTTAAGCGGTTACAACTTGCAAGTTACAAACAATCACGATACATTCTTCGTGCACAATCAAACGCAAAGGTGCGAATGAGCCTTTACTTGTGTGCCGCTAAGGAGGATATTGACGAAGTATATCTGCCTGATGTATAGCCGTCTTTCTGTCGGTACGGTTCGGGATTTCTGAGAAAAGCCACAGCTAATGCTCAGCGCGCTCGCGTTTGAAAGCGCAATATGTTCTCTAAGGTTTCTTTATTATTATTATTATTATTATTATTATTATTATTATTATTATTATTATTATTATTATTATTATTATTATTATTATTATTATTATTATTATTATATTATTATTATTATATATTATTATTATTATTATTATTATTATCATTATTATTATTATTATTTTACGGAGAGTGCGCGCGAAGCTGTTTTGCGTCCTTCACGTCGGAGTCAATTTGTGCCTCACGGAAACTCGGGACGCGTACAGTTTCATCGCAAGCGGAAAGCCATCGAGAAGCGGAGGCGTCCCTCGCCTCCACGAGTGAACAGGCAGCCGTAAATCGGGTTTCGCGAAGTTAACGCCCCTATTTTCCACGCAGCACGGGCCGATGTGGTCTTGAGATTTTACGCTTGTTTGGGTGCGTGCAAGTGCGGCGATACGCACCGTCATAAGTTGCAAACGAACCCGTTACGTAAAAACAAAATGGTCACGGCGTATTGAGTTATATTATCGAAAGTTGCATTTTCTCAGGTCTGAGGAAAGGTCGTCCGCGCGTGTACTTTGGAGTGATGCCATTCGGTCGCTCTGTCCACCAACATGCCTTTACATTTCTTCCTAGATGCTGCCATAGTTCCTCTGCTATTTTGGAAAAGAAGCCCGTGTCTACGACAACACTTCCCGGCACTGCCGCCATTTTGAAGCTTCTCGCGTACGCATGACACCATTCGGCAATCACCTTTGTATTTGCCTTTTTTGAAAGAGTGTCGCAGTTGTTACGAGAGCGCCTACGTGTTCGTGAAGCACGAAGTTTTACAATGCACCGGCAGGCTCTAGTGATGTCACTATCATTCAACAGGAAGCGGAGAAACATAACGGCGGTCAGATATCCTGACGGACACGATGTGATCGGTCCTGCATCTGCATGTTTTGTTGCAGTGTTTCGTGAATGCGCTCAAATTGAAGTTCAGTATAATTCGCTCGAGTTCCCGCACTTGTGCCCCGTCCTATTTTTTATTTTTTTTTACAAATTATTACGTTCCCAATTTTGCATCTCAACTTCAGTCACGGCTTGTGGTTTGGGCGCCGTGGGACCCGGGAAGGCAGCGAGCAGGGTGGCCAGTTCCGCTTATTATAAGCGGATTTGGGCTTCTTTTTTCACCGAGTCGCTGGTAGATTTTTCCAGCCGCTTGTCACGTTTTTTGAGCTTATTCGCGTTTTTCCTGCAAATATTGTTATTTTAATGCTCGTCGCGATCACTGACAGCGGGTTTGTCGAGTTGGCTGCGTCCAAACTAAACGCCGAGCAAGAAAGAGATGTAAAATTGAGATCCCGGGACTTCATTTTTGAGGCTGCAAGGCAAGTGCAGCTTAGGCTTCCACCCAACATTCAGCTTTGGAACTCCATGAAATCATTCTCGCCGGAGAGCGTACTGAGCCAGGTAAAAGCGCCCCTTCAGGATGTGCCCCTCCTCAAATTGTTCAAGGGGGATGTAGGTCTTCTGGACACTCAGTATAGATCGCTGTGCCTTTTTCCCTGGAAAAATGCAAACAACAAAGACTGCGTTTCGTTCTGGGTAGAAGTGTTAGATTTCACAGATGCAAGCGGTGAAAGCTGTTTCAAAGAAATAGCAGAGTTCGCTCTGTCGTTGTTGGCCATGCCCCTCAGCAATGCCGACGTCGAGCGCGTGTTCTCGCACATGAACGTTCTGAAGTCGCGCTATCGTAACAGAATGAAGAATCCCATGTTGAGCGGCATCCTGCACGTACGTTATGGCCTCAAGTTTCGAGGCGTCTCCTGCCGGGACTTTCAACTGACCGCAAAGATGTTGCAGCTTTTCAACTCAAAAAACATGTATGGTTCAGCAGAAGTGGGGGCTGAGAATTTTCCAGATGAGTCGGACACGTGCGACGATGACTCTGTGTAGTTGAGGCGTTGATTATGCACTGGCATGATTAAGATAATTAGTTGTTTTTTTACTTCGTCTTCGTATTTGAGCGAGTTCTCTTTCTCATTTTATAATTAATAAACTATTTGCAAGAATCTGTACATTTACTGAACTTCCGCTTGTTTTGGGCTTGTTCACGAAGGTCACGCCGCTTTTTTTGGGCTTGGTTGGGGACGACTATTTGCTTGTTCGCTCGGCCGCATCTGGCCACCCTGGCAGGGAGCCAGCGTTTGGGGGGAAAGCGCTTTATTTGGGTTCCAAGTGTCGCTTGAACCATCTGAAGCCCAAAAACTGCCCGTCTCGTCGATTCTTCCTTCCGTCGTCACGTCACCTTTTCTCGACGCGCCAATCAGCGCACACCATGGGTAACAAAAATATAACAATCACAGAGCCCGATAACCCGTCGGCGACGGCGCTGAATTCGCTGCCTCATGCATGCCACATGCATGTGATGACAACCGCCCCCTCCCCCTTTTTTTTTTCTTTTCCACTCAAAAGAAAATTATAATTTGTGTATCCCTTTACAATCGTAGCATTTAGAGCAAAAAAGCGAACTGCGCGCGCATTCCCGTCCATTCGGCGTGAATGATCACAAGAAAGACTGACAAACTTACTTCTTGAGAACATCTAAAGTACATTAACCACAAACAAAACTCCACCCCACTACAGCCTTGACAACGCATCAGCAGGAATGTTTGTCAGTCTTCGAAAGGCGAAGGGGGGCACCCGGCCGAGGTTCCCGGCTCATCGGAATTGGGGGGACTTTCCCGGGAAGGGTGTGCCGTGGTGCCGCCGAGACCGACCCGACAACTTCCTCACATAACAAGTAACGAAAGAAACTTTTCGACTTGTTTAATATCCAGAAACTAAATCTTTACTTGTTCTTGTCTCCAATAAGGTGTAGAATGGCAACTCGGATACCATAAAAAATTATAATAAACATTTTCAGAAAACTTAAGCAAAGATAAACAAAGGGTTGTGCCACACTCCAAACCTCGATAAATCTTGCAAACCTTCGATCAACCCAGTCCCCAAAATGCACCCTCCCTTTCTCCCTCAAAATGAAATAAAAAAAAAAGATCGAAGTACACCTAAACACTTCTTATGAGTTGTGAATGCGAAAGCATGAATGTCGTTCTTGCGCGCGTCCTCGTGAAGTTGCCGCGCCTCGCTGACATGAGCTAGTAAAAATTTTCAGGAAACTGAAGCAAAGATAAACAAAGAGTTGTGCCTCATAGAATACGCCATAATCTACTCCAAACCTCGATGAATCTTGCAAACCTTCGATCAATCCAGTGCCCAAAATGCACCCTCCCTTTCTCCCTCAAAATGAAATAAAAAAAAAGATCGAGGTACACCTAAACACTTCTTATGAGTTGTGAATGCGAAAGCATGAATGTCGTTCTTGCGCGCGTCCTCGTGAAGTTTCCGCGCCTCGCTGACATGAGCCGTGCCGCCGCTCAGTCGGCGGCCCGGAATCGGCTGCAGGATTCGGCTGCAGGAATTGGCTGCAGGAATCGGCTGCAGGAATCGGCTGCAGGAATCGTGTTATGTACCGGCGCCGCTGGCAGGAGGACTAAAGGGCTGTTTATACTCCGACGTTGAGCGCAGTGAACGCAGCGTAGCGCAGAACGCGCGCCTTTCAGTGGCCGGCAACCAGGAACTCGATATCTGCGACCAATCAGTGTCTGTGCGCGCTGCGCTACGCCGCGCCCGTCGACGTTACGTTGGAGTATAAATGTACCTTAAGCAGCCGATGCCGCGATCCTCGTGACAATCGCGTGCCAGCGAGAGCTCGGGCACTTGATCCTGGACCGAGAACCGCGATGGACGCACCGTCCACACTCTAAAGCTGACAGTACATCTTGTATTTAATAATTGACGACGAGTGACAGATACGAACCTGCGGCTTTGAGAAGATGGCGACTCACAGCATCATGGAAGCGTTCTCGGGAAAGGGCTGGTCATCTTGGGCGGATCGGCTCATCTACTACTTCGAGGCCAACGGCATCAGGGATGGCACCAAGAAGCGGGCCGTTCTGCTAACTCTGTGTGGTCCCACCACATTTGAAACGGTCAAGGCATTGGTGGCTCCCAAATCTCCAAGTGAGTTGACTTTTGAGGAGGTCGTGAATTTGCTCCAAGCACATTTGATCCCCGGCCGGCAGAACTGTTCAGCCGTTGCAAGTTCCAACAGCGAGATCAACAGCCCGAAGAGTCGATGACCGCTTACGTCGCTACTCTTAAGAAACTTGCAGCAGACTGCAATTTTGGGAACGTTACAGTGACTCCGACGACTAGCACAGCTATCCCTCCCGCCTCAGCGCCAGCTTCTGGGGCACCCCACGGCACGGTCAGCACGGTCACAACAGCACTTTCCAGCAACGCGACGATGTTACCCACGGACATAATGTTGCGCGATCGTTTTGTTTGCGGTCTTCAAAATGAAAATCTTCGCCAACGGCTCTTTACAGAGCGGGACCTTACGTTTCTCAAGGCGTTCGACATTGCTGTACGAGCCGAGAGCGCGAAGGACCACCAGCGGCAAATGAAAGTAGATTTTCAAGAAATAAACAAAGCGGAAAAAACGCGCCCGGCAGATCGTCGCCAGGCGAAGTTGGCGCCATCATCCACGCCCTGCTATCGCTGCGAAGAACTCCACAATCCTAGCCCTTGCAAGTTCCGGGCTTCACAGTGTCGGTACTGCAAAATGACGGGACACATCGCGAAAGCTTGCTTCAAGAGAAAGAAAAAACGCCCAAAACTCCGCACAGACACTCGACCGACAGGAAAATCATGGCCGCTTTACGGAACCGTCAGGCACGCTGGATGACCTGTACGCCATAACACCGCGGCGGGAGCCGTCAGAGAAGGTTGTGATAAGCCTGGAAGTTCAGGGTTCCTCTCAGATTTGAAGTGGACTCGGGAGCAGCGTTTTCGTTGATCAGCGAACAAACGTTCCGAGCAGCGTGGCCAAGGAACCCTCCGTAATTTACAGACGATAACATCGCTCTCCGTACCTGGTCTGCGGCAGGCATCGAATCTTCGGGAACAATTCACGCCATGGTCCAGTTCAAGAAACTGAAAGTGAATTTGCCTCTTCTTGTGATAAAGCACCCCGGATGTAACCTTCTTGGGCTGAATTGGTTGCAGCCCTGGGAATTGGCCTCAGCGGCGTGCACCAGGTGGTGTTGGAAGGCAGCCTGACAGCCATCATCGAAAGGTACGGGTCAGTTTTTCATGGGAACCTGAAAGGCTACAAAGGGCCAGCGGTAAGCGTAGAACTGGAAGACAATGCGTCACCCAAGTTCCTACGAGATCGTACTGTGCCATTCGAGCTCAAACCAGCGGTGCAAGCCGAGCTTCAACGTCTCGCTGAACAAGGCATCCTTGAACAGACTCAGCACTCGAATTCGGCAACACCCGCTGTAGTAGTGAGGAAGAAAAACGGCAGCATCAGACTTTGCGGTGACTACCGCAGCACCGTCAACGCTGCGACGCTCAAGGCGTCATACCCACTGCCGACAGTGACAGAGGTGCTCGCAAAGCTGCGGGGAGGGAAACGTTTCTCCACCATCAACCTCGCTCAAGCATACCAGCAGTTACGAGTCACCGAGAACACAGCTGAAGTTCTTACCATCAACACGATACAGGGCCTTTATCGTGTCAAGCGACTTCCGTTCGGCGTCTTGGCAGCATCAGCCATTTTCCAGAAATGCATGGAGACAACACTTGCAGGGATATCCGGTGTCAGCGTGTATCTGGACGACATCATTGTCAGTGGTGCCACAACCGCAGAACACGCCCAGCGCCTGAACCTTGTCCTGTCAAGACTCCAAGATGCTGGCCTGCGAGCAAACAGTGACAAGCGGCTATTTGGCGTTCCTGAGGTGACATACCTGGACCACACGATCAATGCAGTGGGTGTTCACCCAACCAACGACAAGATCAGGCGTTCAGGGAGTTGCCAGAACCAACGTCAAAAGCCACGCTGCAGTCGTTCCTCGGAATGCTCGCATTCTACGACAGGTTCTTAGAACACCGAGTGACTGCAGCCTGCGATCTGTACAGACTACTGGCTAAAAACGTCCACTGGCACTGGGAAGAGCGCCATGCCCTCGCTTTCCGGAAGTTGAAAGAGTTGGTACTTCGCAAGACAACGTTGGCTCTCTACGATGAGTCAAAACCACTGCTTCTGTCCTGTGATGCGTCACCATATGGCGTCGGCGCAGTTCTTGCGCAAGTCGACCACGAGGGCAGGGAAGCTCCAATCGCATTCGCGTCAAGAACTCTAGCTAGGGGACGCCAAGAAAAATTACTTACAGCTTGATCGAGAAGGATTAGCTGTTGTGTTTGGGGCGATGCACTTTCATCAATACATCGCCGGACGAAGTGTCGTTATTATAACCGATCACCAACCACTGCTCGGCATCTTGGGACCGCAGAAGCCGGTACCACAGGTCTTCTCACCCCGAATGCGGCAATGGTGCGTCAAACTATTGGCGTACGATTACAAGCTCGTGTACAGACCTGGGAAATGACACCAGAACGCGGGTATTCTAAGCCGGCTGCCTCTACCTACAGTGACGACGAGCCCTGCTCACCAGGAGACGTGCTGATGATTGAAGCTTTGACAAGTTCTCCGCTGACAGCAGAGAAGATAGCAGCCATGACATGCGCGGATCCGATTCTGTCCCGCGTCTACGAGGCTGTGCAGCAAGGCAAACTTCATGAGCTCACAGAGAAGGACTTTACCGCGAACAGAAATAAAAGGCGCAGAGATGTCCCCTCAAAAAGGATGTGTCATATGGGGATCCTGGGTGGTCATACCAGCCTTGGTACGTCCTGAAGTCATGAACTTAGTGGATGCTGGACACAAGAGAATTGTGGCCGTGAAGTCATCTGCACGCAGCTATGTGTGGTGGCCTGGCATCGACTGCGACATAGAGGAAGCTGTTGGCAGCTGCCCCATCTGCCAAGAGTCCAGGAAGATAGCAAGCAAGGCACCGCTTCCTACGTGGGATCACGCATCACTTCCTGGGGACACGCTTCATTTGGACTTTGCAGGCCCTCTGGAAGGAAACATGTTCATTGTCGTTGCAGATGCCTACACGAAGTGGCTAGAAGTTCGAAGCATGACTAATGCCACATCTGCAGCGGTCATAAAAGAACTCCAAGGTATGTTCGCAACTTTTGGACTGCCTCGCAAGATTGTTTCCGACAACGGAAGCGTCTTCGTATATCCAAGAAGATAACGGACTTTTATGACAAGACTGGCGCGAAGTTTGTGACCAGCGCTCCGTACCATCCAGCGACAAATGGCCAAGCCGAGCACATGGTTTACGAACTTAAGCAAAGTTTGACAAGAGAGAAAACGGGATCGCTGTCACTGAGAAGTGCTAGATTCCTGTACAAACAACACAACTTAGTTTGCAGCTCAACAGGAAAATCACCAGCATTCTTGATGTTCAACAGGGAGCTTACTACCAACATCAGTAGACTCCTTCAAAAGTCAAAGTCAAATTGGACGTTTTAGTGATTTATACAGCGTAAGGTTGGTCTGCCAGTAGGGGCGACACTGGTTTACACTGTAGATGAGCAATTTTGCCAGTGCAGTACGACTGCTAACCTGGGGTCTTTAACGTGCTCACGCAGTAGTGATACACGACCGCACGCCGGTACGATGCTCATCCAGATCGAAACGGGCAGGGGTGGGGCTCGAACCCAGGATCCCTGGGTTCTGCAGCGAGTAGACTCCTTCCTCATCCAGAAAGTTGTCTCAAGAAACGAGTTACGGAAAAGACACCGCCGTCCAGGGTGTTCCACGAGGGACAGGCAGTCTATGTCCTAAACTTCAAAAGGACCCCTAAATGGATCCAGGAAAAGTTGACCAAAAGACTTGGAAGTCGCTCCTGGTTGGTGGAGATAGCAACTGTATCAACCCGCCGTCACGTGGATCAAATCAGGCGTCGATTTACAACATCGACTCCGTCGGCTATGTGGTCTGTTCCTGCTCCTGTTTCGGACTCTCAACAGGATCACCCTACCGAGAGAGCCTCATTCCAAGATAATTCCGAGACGACACCAAAACATACGACAGACGCCGGAAGCAAAAGAAAGGAGCAACCTCCAAGAAATAGGCACCCTCCAGAACGCTATGAGAGCTACATCTGAGGGGGAAGAGGTATTACGTACCGGCGCCGCCGGCAGGTGGACTAAGCAGCCGATGCCGCGAGCCTCGTGACCATCGCGTGCCAGCGAGAGCTCGGGCACTTCTTTCCTGGACCGAGAACCGCGATGAACGCACCGTCCACACGGTGCGTTCATCGCGGTTTAACACGTATTTAACAAATCGGCTGCAGGAATCGGCTGCAGGAATCGGCTGGCGCACTGGCGGCGCGGGCGAGCAGCGCCATGGGGTGGCGATAATTGAAACTGACGCGTGGCGGCCTCCTTCGGCTTCATTTACTTGCCGCTTTGCGTGGCTTTTTGCGCGGCTTCAAAGCTGGAAGGCCTCAGATCGCGGCTTCACGAATTTATCAGCCGTTTGGCGCGGCTGATGACGTCGGCTCGCTCCACTGGACAGTTAAGGCTTTCGCATTAAAACATTTATTTTACAGCATTGAAACAAAACAGCAAAAAACTGAGCAATAGATAAATACAACTTTAAAAAAAAAACGCCTGACGCCCAGTGAGCAGTGTGCTGGTCATTTGTTAGTAAATGTTCCTAACAAGAATTGCCCACGGAATGCCGTGGGAATCAGTGTAAACGGGAGTGACAAACAACAAACATTGCCCGCAGACACTTGAGAGACACTTAAGACCCGTTCCCGTACTCGCGCTTGACTTCGACTGACTGAGACAAGACCGTTTTTTAAGCCTCTCCTGGCGGCTTAAGTCCGGGCTGCATTGCTGCGGAACCGGTGGTAAGCCATCGTAAGAGGTTTAAAAACCGGTCTTGTCTCAGTCGGTTGGAGTCAAGCGCAAGTGTGTTAAGGGTCTTCACATCCTAGTTACACGAGCCGTCTCAACGGTCTATAAGTCAACAATGGTTAACTGCATCATGATCGGCCGGCTGTACATGGCGGCGCCAACTGTCACTGAGCAACTAACGGCACTTGAACTCGAGGGATATCTCCCCTCAGTTGAACTGAACTGACTTCAATAACTGTGTTCAAGATGGCGGCGTGGGCAGCATCGCTACCGATGGTCAGCGATAGTGGTCGCCGTTCGGGATGCAGCGAGTGACATCTAGAGGCGCAATTGTGGCAGTAAATATTGCGAGAGGGGTCATATGTCGAGGGGCCAGAGCTAGCTGGCAATATGACGTGTTCTGTAGATGGCACAATGGGAAGAAAGCCCATTTCCTGTTTGCAATGGATCAACGGATAGATGAATGGGTGGATTTGGTTATACACTTCATATCAGGCGGTGGCTTCTGCCACTTAGCGTATAAACATCCACATCCCACCTATTCACATTTCGCTCTAAATTTGGTCTCTCGTTAGATCGTTAAATAGTCTAACTCATCAATTGTGTGTAATATCACACTTCTCTGGACCTTTTACGCCGACCCTCTGACCTACTCTTTGGGACTGTAATGAACTATTTCTCCGTTTCTCCATTGTCGTCCATACAATCCAGAGCTCCCGCCGCACCCATTACCTTTCTCGGGAAGTACGGGACGTAGACCCTTGCATTTAAAAACGGGACGTTCTGGCGTTTCACCCCCACCAGAGCATGCGGCACACACTGTGTCGCTCTAATGATATTTAGCCTTAGATGTCTTCGTCCTTAACACTCCCGTTCTAACATTTAGCAGTTAAAAGCTACTCCACGAGTCGTCAAACAAGTGTTCCTTTAAGCTGTTTTCACTACCATGCACATCCCTGAAGCTCATTTCCCTTGCATGCTTTCCTCCCACATTTTCCTGCCTGCTTCTTTTACCCCTTTTTCCACTGAACTATACTCATTTTCACCTCAATACCCATTGTAAAAAAATGGCTCCTTGTAGGCCACTACTAATTTCATCCTTTATATAAAAAAGTAAGATATATAGAGGTGTATTTTAGATAAATATATTTTACCTTATCAAAACACACGTTTCAAAAGCCAAAAGCTTCGCTTCTTCCTCCGAAAGCTAAATCTCGTAAGAACTCATTCGCGCGGTGCATGAACAGTGCGCAAAACTTACTTTTTTCTTGGTGTGAAAACGGGTATAGTCTTTTCAGCCCCATCACTAGAGTGTAGGTAGTGTGCAGGGGCGCAGCCATTAGTAATGTCAATGGTAATGCAGTTCCCTGCTTGCCTTTGTTTGAAACGTATTGATTATCGTTATAACAAAAAATGTGCATTATATCTAGTGATAGACGCTTTACCAGCAATGAAATTGTCGGTTCTAATGAATTTACATCTTTTTTATTAGAAAGGTCGTAAGTGACACCAGATTTGGTTATATTTTTACTTCAATTGCAGAAATTATCAGGGTATCGTCACCCAGCTTCGTTCAGTCTCATTACAGTTTCACCGCTAACTACCGTTATCCTGAGGACGGTTGAAACCGCACCTCGCCGGTTGGCCACAAGAGAACAAAGTATGTGAGCAAGTGTTGCGAACAATAACAGTTGATTTTTCGTATTCTTGTTTGTCGCGGAAGTAAGACTGGGCGTTCACAGAGCAAGAAACTAGAAAGCGACAATTGCTTGGCAAAATGCGCGGGATGGTGATCACAGGTAGACGAAGGCGTCTATCCTTGCTCATCTTTCCGAGCGAGGTACCCAACAACACTTCGATTGCAGGCGTCAGCAGTTGACATAATAATGGGAATAGTGATCAATCTCACGACCCGTTTCGTGGAAGGTCCTACATTGACCGGTCACGCCTGTTCTTATTTTGTCTAATTTTCGTTCTGTTTTCTTGACAAACGATGAAAAGGAGCTAACATCTAACAAGTGTATTGGCATTTTGTTTTTGTTTATTTTATTTACGTATGTACAAAAAAAAAAAACGTAACTCTGAAGTGTGTTTTTTTGTTTCCTTCAGGAAAGAACAGAGAAGAATGCAGTTATTCATTAAGAAATGGGATTCAACTGCAATGTAATATTAGACGGCATTTCATTTAAGCTTCTGGATGCATACTCACGTCCACAGTCCGATGCGCCATCTTCAAGGCACTCAGTTGCCTTTCGTAGACACTCGTAAAGATGTGGGAAATTTCCGCCATAACCAGCAGGATAAAACTAGCACAATGGCAATATTATTACGAATTTAGTAAATTACGATTTTTGTTTTATTACCTAGCTACTCGAAAAAAAATAAAGGACTCTCTTGTTTCCTTAAATGATATAATTGAACCACCCTTTTTCAATTGTTTGGTAAATACTGAAACAACCGGATTCCAGATCACTACATTCAAAGAGTTAGTGAGGGAACTAGATGTTTTTCTCTGTCTTTAAAACAGAAAATTACAGGGTTTTAATGTCAGAGGAAATTATGATTTTGTTTTAATGATTTCGGTTATGTAGCATTTTACAGGATATATGGATTGCATAAAAGTAGCATGATACTATATACATCTCGCTGGTGTCAAAAGTTTGTAACTTGCAGAGGTTTAGGTTACTCCTTGAGTTACTCGCCTTTTTACGTTTGTTTGTGATGCAAAAGTTTTGGTTCATTCGTATTTAGAGAACTGGTGGCACGCCTATTTATTGTTTCTTTTTTTTTCCTCTGAGAACCATGGTTGAAAGAGTGCACTAAAGTAAAAAAAAAAAAAATGTTTTCTTTCTAATCTAATTATTTCTATCTTGAAACTACCGTTAAAAATGGAAGTTTTAAACAACAGTTTCGTTCAAAACGTTAAAAGTATGTTGAAAAAAAATTTACTCTTAAAATGTTTTGCAATTTTTAGATTGTGTATAGTAAAGAAAGTTCACAGATCCTACGGTTTTGCGTAATCTGAACTATAGTGCGCAAATCGTATGTTGGAAATCATGCATTCTGGAAGTGGGGACTATTAGTTTTGGAGCACAATTTGCAACTAAAAAGAAAACCGCAGAGAAGAACAGATTTTTTTTTAAAAACTTAAAAAGAAAGGTTTTGCCAGGAAATTTCAATTAAGGCTCAATTTATTGTTCATGAAACACATTTTTAAAATAGATTTTGTTCCAAATAAATAACTTTAAGAGATTTGATCATTTTTCACTTAAATACAATGGAGCCCGAGAACTGGCTCATAGAATGTAAGAAGGTAACTGCTCATAAATCTCTTTTTAATCAGATCTGCGTAATTAATTAATAACCTCACATTAATATTCTCTTCAAAGTATAATTGCTTTGGGCGTTGTTATCGCTGTCGAAATTCAACACAATATCTTGCGGAAGTCACTTCAGCAAATTTTACTGACCGCAGTAACACGAACCAGAGTAACAACACATTTGCTTTCGCTCCCCTCTTCCATCACTTGCAGATGTGAAACTTTACAACAGACAGGCGTTTACATAACGTACAATTTTTTAGGTAATCTGAAGGCGTGTGGTAAACAAAGTGTGCACGTAAAATACGAGCGAATATTCGTGCGAAACCAGATCTACTGGAAAAATATTGTAAATATGGACATCCCCGAGGACGATTAGTAGGATGGCAAGTCATTCTGAGGAGTTTTCTTGAGTGCAGACTGACAGCGAGCTTAGAGTGCACGGTCGATATGTACGTCGTTAATCCTGCACATCTATTATGCACGAATCTAGAAAACAAAATTAGACATCAGATGTTAAGACGGCATGAGATCTGCTCGTCAGAGACGCCGACACTGGTTCCCGCTGTTGATGCGGAATTTAGCCAGCGCCTGCTAACCTGGGGTCTTCAATGTGCATTTTACAGAGGAAAGAACTACACGAGCAGTCCGCCGGTACAATGCTCATCCAGATCGAAACGGTCAGGAGAGCTGATTAATGCCAGGATCCCTGGGTTGAACAGCGCATGCTTGGAATGTCCGACGTGAGTGGTCAGCGTGAAAAAAATACATATTCGTACAAGATATTCACGAACACGCTTTGGCTTTATGTAACGAATAATACACCCGAGAACAACTTTTTTACCAGAACATGCATAAAAAAAAAAAAAAAAATCAATGCGTGCGCGCAGCTTCGGTAGTGCTGCCTCGGAAAGTTGTCACCGAAAATAGTTGATCATTCCTAACTCGGTGTTATTCGGTGTTGCGAATGATCGTGCCTTGCGTTTCTTCACCCTCTTTCGATCGATTAGAGAAACCGTCAGCTTATGTAGTTATTTTGACCTAATGATGAATTCCTAATTTATCGTCCGTGATAGAAATCAAAAATAGCCTAATATAAACGTTATAATTTCAGGCGCGCACTCTAGACGCGGATCAACACTATCACCTCAAATTCCCTCGCTTACTACGGTACAAAAAAAAAAAAAAAGTGTCGTTCGGCATTTTTTTTTTTCTTTTTAGTTAGAGCAATCGCTCAAGCCGCTGCCGTGATTGCCGGAACCGTCCCATCCACTACCCGCAGCAGATAGGCAGAGTGGGAGAGGTGGTTCTCTATCGGGGAAGTCAACCTGCTCGGTTTCTTTCCCTCCTGCTTGTGGTTGCTTTTCTGCTCGGGCGCCGGCAGTAGCAGCATGCTCGGCATGCCGTCGCCGCCGCCGCGCAGTGCAGGGAGGACTACGTATACCTGGCTTCCCCGCCACATCGCTGGAGCGAGCAAACTGGGTCATTGGGCCGTTCACCTGGCTTGATCTCCTCCTCCTCCTCGTGCCCCTCTCCCCTCTTTCTGCTCCTCTCCTTAATTCCCGTTGCGTTTTTTTGTTACTCCGAGCATGCGCAGAGCCGGCTCTCTCTGCGGGCCTACTCTCCGAGTCCCGTTAGGGTGGCGCTCTCCCCCCCGCCTCCTCTCCGGCTCTCGTAGCTTTGTGTTGCAGCCGTGGTTTTTGTAGCTGCGTTCGCTTCCTTTTACGACTTCGGCGTGCCTGCTTGCCTGCCCAAGCGGAGGACCCTCCTCCCCACCTCCGTTATAATGGCGGCAAATAATCACGCCGCCGGACGGAGTGGTCGCCGCGCGTGCAGGACCGGTCGGGACCGGAACTGGGCTATCCGCGCGCTTGGCCGCCGCCGGCGCTCTCGTGAAGGAACGTGGCTCCCTCCCCATCCTCGCGCGCGAACCAAAGCGCCTGACTCCTCGCGTGACCAAAGATCGCGGGGCTGGGAATAGCGGCGAGCGAGAGAGCAAGGTTAGCCCGGGACTAACCTCTGCGCCCGGGTCGACCCGCGAGGTGTTCTTCAGCACGGCCGAACGTTTTCCTCCGCAAACTCAATGCGCTCGTGAAACGCGAGAAGAGCGAAAAATACACGTATTTTGGACGTAGTTCGAGGGGCTGAGATGATATAAAACGGACTTAAGAACGACGCTTGGAGCGACACAATGTAGAGTTATTTAATTGCCGTCACTCGCTCGTGGCCACAGAGAAGTGGCGAAGACGGGATCGAAAGGTACAAGTCGATCTTTGAATAGGCTCGCTAACCGATCGTGGCCCCACTCAGAAAAACACGTCGATCTTAGAAGAAAGGCCTAACTTTGCCGAACCCCGGGACCTACTTCACCCAACTCTGCAACTAAATAGATTGGTTGCGAAGTCAAGGTATACGCCTACCTTTGGTTGCCTCGTCTCCGAAGCCTCTTCGCTGCGATCTATCGTGCTCCAACTTTGCGTGTGTTTTAATCGTTTACGCGGTGTAAACGCACACTGATGCGCGGTTCAGACAGTTGCGTCGGTTGCGTTCACAAAGTCAGAAATGACAAAGTTACCGGGACGGGTGTTCGTAGTACGCAACATGTCCATCAATGCAAGAACTTCTTCGCGAAGCAATCGTGAGTCACGGTGGTCCTGGTGTCCCGGTTGTTGCTGTCGTCTTGGTTGCTGTGGGCGCCACCGACGCAAATCTGGGAAGCAGGCTTAGCTCGTGTTGAAGGTTTATTGCCAAGATTAAGCTCGATTTACATGGTGCGATTTCGCTTGCGATTTCACAGCCGTGATGTGTAGCCCCGCAGCCTCCACTTCGCTCTTTTGCCGCACGAGCGACACTGCAACGGCGACACCGCATGTAAAATCGTATCATGTGAACCAAACATGAGACACACCTTTAACGTCTGTGGGGTCTTATCGTTTTTGTCCCTTTTTGACTCCCCTTCGAGACGAGAGACGCATCGAAGAGACAGACACTTCGCTTCCTGGTTCGTGGTCCCCTCCTACGAGGTAAACAAACAAACCTTTACGTGGACATGACGCAAGAGTAGGCATGATCTTTTACGCATTCAGTATGCAATCCGTGGTTTGCGATCATTACCATATGAATGCATGTCTGGGTGGTGACATTCAATGAACTTTCACAAGCTTACTGGTTGTATATCGAAAGATGATCTAACTGTTTTGGCACAAGCAAAGAATATTTGTTTATTTTTAATATACGGTGGTTTAGATTGTGAAATGGAACATATATATGTATATATATATATATGAAAGTATATTCACGGCAATGGGCCTACACTAATATCGAACAAGGCCACGTCTTCCTTTTTAATACAAGATGCATTTGAAGAAAAATCAAGCTGGAATTTTTGAAAGCTATAGCTAGGGCTCTAGTATGGACATTTAGCGGTAAAGTCGGCAAGGATTTCAACCGTCGTAATTGCCCGACGCGTGGGTCAAGCGCGGCGCCATCCAATCACGGCCGCCGGAATCCTCCCGGACTTCTTCGACAACTTTCCAGATTATTGCCCCTGTATCGTGCCGCCGACAACGCCCTTTCCCACTCCGCTCCCACCCCACCAGCTATGCGACACGTCCAATAAGATACATCGGCGCTCACCTCATGTTCCCCCCAACAAATTGCTTTGTAGTGGGATCAAAAAAGTGGCAAGAACAAAAAAAAAAAAAAACAAATGTGTCCTCTTTCCTATGAACTATGAGTTAACAATTTGCATCGTTCTTTAAACTTGAAGTGTGACCATACTAAACGAAACTTACACATTTCAGCAAAATGTGTAAAATTGCCTTTCGCAAACACAACGGTTTTTTGCGTGGAGCCTATATATGCCTATATATCGCGAATGCATTCTGCATTCGGTAGGATCAAAATCGGAGCATGCATTACATTATTTGCGCGCAAGCGCGATCTCTCGTCACTCTTATGCAAAATGCACATTGAAGTCGCTGCCCTACGACGCCATCCGGCCCATGAAACACATACGTTTATCAGGCAGCACCGTGAGTTGTTGCATGCTAACGCCATCTCTCGACACTGCTTTGCGCGCTTGTCGTTGCTAAGTGGCCCTCAGCTCGGCGCAACCCTTATTACGAAACATCAGCGCTGGAGGCCTATTTACAGGCGGCGCTGATGATAACATCTGGACTCTTCATTTGCCGTGTACAGCGTGGCACGCACAGCGCCATTTCAGCTGCGGAAAATGCCCGAGCTTCTCACCGCATGATTATTGACGCTGACCAGTCTGATTAATCGTAGGCCGTGCACTCCTTTCAATTGCATAGAACAAAAAAGGTGCATCGCAACACCTAACAGAGATGTCGCATCATACAGACATTAATATTGCTGCCTCGAGTTGCATGTGAAAACCATAAATCAGACGCAACGTCAGAGCATTTCGCCTGGTGTGTTTGATTCGTTGTATACATACATACGTATGTACATTTTCTTCCTATCGAAATATTACGAATTGAGCCATGGTGAATGCAGTAGCCGCATGGGTCGAATATGTTACATGTGCTAACTTATGCCTGTAGAGGTCGGTTCCTCTGAAATGTACGCCTGCCTTTGTACCCACTCACTAATCTCCACGACGGGGCTGGATGGTGCATCAAGCAAACAGGTATGAAGCCACTGGAAGTAAGCGGCTTGTGCAGGAAGTTAGCGCCAGACAGGCTTTTCAACTCTTCGAAATGCTGGTTCAAAGAAGGTGCGGGGAGCTGGATTTTTTCTTGTCATCTCAAGAGTGCCTAAACTTGTTGGGCAGCAACAGCGCATGCAGACTCGAGAAGTCTTTTGGGAAGTCATTCGATGTGAAGATTTGAGATTCTAGTTGATCAAGTTTGTCTATGTCCCACGTTCAAATGCCTTATTCTCAGAATATAATTAAAAACGTAAATGTTAAAACCCACTCAAAGACACTGCAAATCATGGACTGAAACATCGACGGGACACACTATAGAACGCTTAGCAGACGTCCGATTTCCGAGACAAGCTTCGAAGTTCCGGTGGCTTCACTTGCGCCAGGCTAGGAATGGATAGAAGCTATGTGCCATCCAGCCCCTTACAGTGGAGATCAGTGCGTGTATCCGTTATTTTAGAAAACGTCGGCGATTATTGGATAATGTTAAGCGACCATAGAGTTATTTCGGAAATTGAGGCATATTCAGAAGTCCCTTTTATTTCTGAATGCGGCGCCGCTTGCACAGGCGTGCCCTCAGGGGCCTCTAAACATACTAGGAGAGAGCAGGACGTCCGCCCCGTAACTTCCGCAAGCAATACTCTCGTGGAGGAGTGTCCTCTCTTAATATTTTTACCATCCTCGCTTGCGTTGACTGAGCGAGAAGTAGTAAGAGTTTGAAATGCTGCGGAAGAACCATCCCCTGTAGAAGCGGAGCGATGCCTTGTCTCTGCTCGCGCTTTTTTTCCGAGGGTAGAATATCCCTTCCAGTACTTCTTGAAATTTTTTCAAAGCATAGTTTTGGTATACAAATTTAACAAGACCAAATTTGGGGAATATACTTTGGAGTGGGGGGCTGTACCTTTCTCAAAAAAGTACCAGCAAAAAAAAAAATCTTTATGTAAAGTACCATTAAATACTCAGAGAATGTACTTCAACTAAAGTACAAGTTTTTTGAAGCTACTTCAAGTAGTACTTTACTTAAAATGTACTTATGGTACTTTCCAACACTGGAACCTTGACGTTAGTTAAAGGCCTATACATTTCTTTCCTTTTTCCTATCTACCTCTGCGATCAACCCATGGCATTTCAATGCAAGCCAAGCAAATCAATTAATGAAAAAAAATGGCTTCATTGTTTGGAATGTACAGTTCTGTCACTAAGGTTATGAAATCCCGACAATTGTTTTTGCCAAATGTATAAAGTTGTGTTCATAATATCGCAATACTTCCTCAATTCTATCAGTCTCCTTGTTAGACCAAGTAACTGATTCGTCAATTCGTTAATGGTCAGCGATTACTATTTTACGCATAATTGTAAACCCGAGACTGGGGATACGGACAAGGGAAAAAACACAGAACGACACGGACGAAGTCTCAAACGCAGCTACAAACTTTATTTCACAGGCCAAACATATATGCCACTCGTCACCCTTTGTCCCCCTCTTTTTCCCTTCCTTTTCCCAAAACCCCTACCCCTTCCCTCTTCGTGTTCCCAAGCCCCCGTACATTCCAGTCAAAAAAACCAAAAACAACTCGGACGCCGCCAACTCAAAGTTGCCGACAAATCCCGTGTCAACAGACATACACCGCGACATCCCGAGGTCACTCCGGCTCTCCCAAACCAGTCGCAAAGCCGCCGACAGATCCCCTGTCAACACACACACACCGCGACACCCCGAGGTCATCCCGGTTCTCTGAAACCAGTCAGCCGCAAATATTTTTCGGCTTCCGAACTTAAGTGGACGGACGTGCGACTGATGCATTCGGCAGACGTCTTTATTCTAATGGTCTCTCTCACTAATCTTTTCATGTCGTTGTTTTCCCTTTCTACAATCTTTACGTCTCCCCAGGCTGGAGATCAGTCGGCACATTCATCCAAATGTTTGACTATTTCCGAATTCGGATCTTTGTTTTTTACATTTCGTGTATGTTCCATTAATCTGTCATTCACACATCTTTTGGTTTGACCTACATAAATGACACCACATTTCATTGGTATCTCGTACACTACACCGATCTCGCATTCTGTAGATTTCTCTCTGTGCGCCTTTTTACACTGGTTGGGTGCTCTCATAAACGGGGTCAACCGGTCCAATCTAAAATCCCTCTCAAAAACTACGTCGGCGCCGAACTTCTTTGCGCACGCCTTTAGGTTGTGTGAGATGTCATGGTGGTACGGGATAACCGCCCAACGACCCCGCCGTGGCTCAAGACTTCCTTTATTTCCCGAAACTAGCTTTTTAATCTGTCCAATTATGCCATCACCCGAAAACCCAGCATTCTTTAGTCGACACATCTGCTTCTCCACTGCCTTACTACGTAGTGGGTGCAAGATCGGTTTAAGGCATTGTCTATTAATGATCTAATAATGCCGCATTTGACCGTCATAGAGTGGCAACTCGAGCGCGGTAGGACAGGCTTCGGCATGAGTTTTCGGTACTCCCAGCATAAACCATTTGACACGTGAATCTGCAAGTCCAAAAACTGCAGGTTCCCATCTTTCTCTCTTTCTATCGTAAATTCCAATTCTGGTGCGGACTTCCTGACTATTCTTTCCAAATATCTTCCCAGCTTTTCTTCTGCCGTACACACTAAAATATCGTTGACGTAACGTCGAACAAAACCCAAGTTCTCTGGCGTTCTCCCTAGAAAACTCAACACACTACAATCTAGACTGTTTAAATAAATCTTCGACAGAATCGGTGCCACCGCTGATCCGATACATACGCCTTCTTTTTGAATATATTTGCGTCCACTGTACTCAACCACTGTTGATTGCAAGTAATAGTCTAAAATACGTAAAAAAACTGTCGACCGAGATTACCGCCCCAAACTGAAATTTTCCAAGATTTAGCTCCAGGTGGTCTTTGACCCGTTCCATCAGGAGATTCTTCTCTAAGGAATAGTATAAGTTTTTTATGTCCATTGAAAAAACAAACCGACGCTCATGGTGATGTTCCTTCAAAATTTCGATTAGTTCCGCAGTGTTCCTTAGCGATAACTTGTTCGCCAACGCCACAAAAGAAAACCCCTTCTGAATGAACCCCAATACAACTTTGCTGCCACGTTCCATTTTCATTGATTACAGCACGTAATGGCAGTTTCGGCTTATGATCCTTTAGAAAAACTTTTATGCCCAATTCTGAACGCTGTGCACCTCTGATTCTAGTGACTAATTGGTCGAATTCATACTCCTTGAGTTCTTTGCAAATACCTCCCCTCAATCGTGTCAAGTTTTTGTCAGATTCATTAAATAGGCCACTCATGGTGCACTCCGCCTTCTCTCTAAACATGTGAAACGGGAGTACAGCAAAACTTCCCGACTTATCCGTTTGCAACAACTGTAGGGATTTTTCTTTCAACTCTCTCTCAACCACCCGGACCTCCCGAAAGTTTCTCTTTTCAAGTGGATAATCGTCCTTCATTAGGTTTTCCATCCGGTCAAGTGCCTGAACAACAAAAGCAGGTCTTTCGTCAACATCAACCGCCCTGGAGACCGTCTGGATATTCGAAAAAACATCAAGGCGCGATGGCTTGACATTGACACAAAACTTAGGACCCTTCATCAACAGCCTTTCCGCGCGTTCCGATAACTCGGCCCCACAAGGATTGACAATCCCATGTTCCGTTGCGCTGCCCTGGCCAGTGTTGCTCTTCTTGGGAGGAAATCTCGTGTTCGATTTGCGTGCACTTATGCCTTCAAGTACAAGCCTTATTTTCACATACCAGAGTATCTCGAAGTCAATCCGCATGAGCCCAGCCCAGTCTCTGTAGTCCTTCGCCCTTCTGAAGTCCTGTCCCAGGACGTTGCACCACATCTGGTCACACACAACTCGGATGTTGCCAATTAAGTCGCTTGTGCAGTTCCTGTAAGCCTTGAAGAGCCTTTTCTTGTATCTCCACGGGATGCCGGTCGACGACAGGTTTCCAAACATAGTCGGGTCCACATACTTCTTTCTTAGGCAGATCCCAAAGAAGCGCACATCAGCTTCCAATTCCGCCAATCGATGGCCCAACTTGCACAACGTTAGCAACGATTGTACATACACTGCCACTGGTGACGAGTGCCACAACTGGGTCGAAGTAAATGGGACGATGCCTGCCTCAGGAACAGGGGGACAAAGGGTGACGAGTGGCATATATGTTTGTCCTGTGAAATAAAGTTTGTAGGTGCGTTTGAGACTTCGTCCGTGTCGTTCTGTGTTTTGTCCCTTGTCCGTATCCCCAGTCTCGGGTTTACAACTATGCTCAATTTACACCAGCTAGCCTGCACCCTCACCGTTGCTTCATTACTATTTTACAACTTCTTAACCTGCGCATATACACAATACTACCAATCGCAAAAGGCGCCTTAGGCTCTGGTACAAGTACGGAACTCTCATAACACAATTAAACGATATGAGCGTATACGTCATTTGTGGCGCCAGCCTCATCATTACGTTTGACAATCATAAACTTTGCATTTATAGTTCCTTGTTGCTATCGATGTTACTAGATTACTTGAGTTACGGAACTGCCCACAGACGCTGCTCCCACTACTCGTACCCCCCCCCCCCCCCCCCCCCCCCCCCCTGTTTCCTCCCGGCCCGCCTGCCGTCGATCGTCTCGCCACCATTTGGAGGACGGCTGCATTAGTTACTGCAATGTATTCCATGGAATACATTTACTATTTTTTCAAGCAGAGCGTCTACATGGCGTTTATCCGTACTCTATGGGACCCAGGGTTAGGAAACGAAAATCTAGATGGCGCTTGAAACAACGGCAGGCGAACTGAAGGGAGTGGGGGGCGGTCCGCGGGAGTTCCACAACTGAGGTAATCTAGTAAGGTTGACACCAACACCCAGCTCTCACGTCACGCAGCTGCGGTGGCGCTGCTGTTCATACAGCGCATGCGCAGACGTATTATTTGACGCAGATCTGGTTCTTGCAAAGGTGCACTCCCTACACGTGGCGTGGGCAAACGCGGACTTGTTTGCCAACAGCGTGAAGGTCTCAGCCTATCGTCTGCCATGAACAAATGTGTTGACGGTGTGAAAGGATATCTGGGGTACGCTCGCTGTCATCACGTGCTTAACACCAAAGCACTAAGATCGCTTGACATGGATCTGGATCTGCGCACACACGTGCTGTGGGCAAACGCGGACTTGTTTGTCAACAGTGTGTTCGTCCATAGACGTTCGCAAAAATGGCGTCCAGACGGGTGCCCCCCGCGTGCAAGCACGTTCAGCGTGTACGTGAAGGTAGCTTCGCTAGGCTCTCACTTGCGCGTGCCTGCTCACACGAGCAGGGACACGGAGAAGGCCAGACTCCTTGTTTGCAATCTTCTATTAGCCGCGAGATGTTTTGGGGGCGCCCTGCTACGGTGTCCTCTCGTGACGTCATTACCTTGCGAACAGCAAATTCGATAGTGTTTGTAATGAGTATGGTGGAGGCTTGAAATCATTGCGCTCTCAACGCAACACTGCCAATAGCGCCAAAATTGAAGTTCCTCCATTCCCCTTATCTCCGTCGTAGAGAAATCCTTTGCTGACCTCATAGTCAGCACTGGGTCAAACTTGGAAGGCCGATGACAGCGACAATTTCAATCACGCACGTCGCCAATAGCCGGCTATGACAAACGTCCAGTCAAACCTGTCCTTATTCATCAGCCTCAATCAGTCCATCTGACAAAACTGAGTGTTTTGCGTCCTCATGGCACATGTCCACCTTGAGTGCCCGAGTCACTCTGCCCGCCAGCGTCACGAGCGTCCTTCTCGCCTATCAATGCGCTTAAACATCACTTGAGTTTGAACTGTACAGCACAGTGCATCGTCACAAAAAAAAAAAAAAAAAAGACGGTTTCCAGTGGCAATCGTACAATCGTCGATTGTACACTCGAACAAGTGGTCATGGTGCTTGCGAGATTCATCGATCAACGAATTCTGAGCGGCCAAGTTCCCAAATTGCCTCCGCGGTCGCCCTCCGAAACGAGAGCAGCCGCTCGCGCATTCTTCGTCGTCTGGTTTAAAGTTGAGATCGCCACTGTCGGCGGTGGACGTCGTACGAATTGGATAATGTAGATGGATCGACACCGCGGTTTGACTCCCTCCCAGTCAGCACTTCCAGACAAAGGCATCTCGCTTTGATTGACCAACTCACGATTCAATCACCGGCGTCCCAGAATGCGGCGGCTAGTGTTTCTCCCTACCTCTCAAATGCGGCGACTAATGTTTGGCACTCTTCAAACGGAGCATCCTGAAAAAAGTAACGCTGGTTATGTCTTCTCTTTTCTTTTTTTTTTCAACGTGTATGTTGCAATGTATTTTTTTATAAATTGGGCGGTTGAGCGAAACACATTGTGAACGTTGGGCGTGTGACGTTTTCTAACCAAGGAATTATTTGTCGGTCTCTTTTTACTGAAAAGAGGTCACTGGAGTGCGGATTCGGTACCTAGTCTAACAGCTGCGTTGCATTCGCGGAAGATGTCCAGAGACTATTGCACAAAATTGTGGTATCTGAAGCTGCTTTTCGATCTAGTTAACGCTTAAAGGTACACTGACAAGGTACGTATGGCCGCCAAGGTTTTTATTTGTACATGACACATGAAAGCCCAAATGTCCAGGATACAATTTGCGCCTTGAAATTTTTTTTTTTTCCACCCGAAAACCGCCGATTGAGGACTGACCGGTTTGAGTCGCGCTCACTCTCTTCTCCGTGGTCACGTTTTGTTTTCTATGGTTTAGACACAACCACCAAAGATAATCAAAGTCATGGGTCATCATCGAAGGCACACACTCAATAGTAGACAAAAAAAAATTATACCTTTTTTTTTTTTTTGTCTGTGGCTTCTAAAGAGCTGCAAATACGTTGATTGAGAAAACAAAGTTTCACAGCCACGTGACTCCAGGTATCTTTTTCCTCCTCTATATTTCTTCTTCCTCCTCAGTCCAGTCTTGGTTTCGGTTTCGAGCAGTTGCGTTCTTTTACTTTATTAAAAATATATGTGACACTGTAGCAAGGTACTGTTTGGTTAGTGTTCTGTCTCCATAAGAAATCGCCTGGCAAATTTTTTTTAAAAGAATTGGGGGGTGGGACATTAGTATCCCTTCAAGTATACAAAGGACGACCTATATATTTAGATGGCTAACGTTATTTCAATTAGAAGATATAATCAATTTTTTCTTTTATTTTTTGGTGACTAGGCTAGCACAGCCCAGGAATGCACAAAAAACACAAGCGTATCTTACGAAACACTGACCAGATTTTCTCAAAAGGCATTAAAGTTACTCTTCGGGGCACGACCTGTCTGCATCGTGCATAAAGCAATCAGCAAAAAAATCGCCTTGCTCTAATGCACCTCAGAAATGAGTCAGCATTGTTCGCGTTCCTCAGAAGCACGAAGAAAACAGCGTGCGTTGTTCCTCCTCTTTTTGAGGACGAGTTCCCGTTACAAGTTCTACTGATTAGAGAGGAAGGCGTGAGTGGTATACAAGTTCAAGAATGTCATGTATTTTTACCTTTCCGTTAAACTAATTTAGTTGAGTCACTAAAACTGTGGATCAAATATAGATTAACGCTCAGCAAGACAGAACAATCAAACATTGTATAATGGGCCGACCATCATTTCCGTAATTATTTAAAACCAAACTCATCTAACGATATCAAATGCCAAGTAGATTTTCTTTTTGTTTACAGCGATAGCTGTTATGGGCTCTTCCAACCACTGCAAATGACGTCCGTTACCGTTGTTGCTGTAGTAGTTCTTGATGTTGTTGGTGTTGTTGTTGGCAAAACAGAACGTAGGGAGACCGTTTGATATAAGCCTGCCTGCCGCTCTCGGCTGGCAGGCTGACCCCCCAAAAGTAGCGCCTGCCACTCGCGGGAATCAAAACCGCTGCGTGTGAAGTGGGTGTGTTACTACAGAACTACTCCACACCATAGGCGATCCGCTTTATTATGCGGTTTTTGTGGAACAAACGTGAGTATGGGTCTCAAGTCATGCGCGTTCGGTGACCATAATTACAAAGTGATATTAATGCGGTCAGTGCGTGGTGTTCAGATAATTGTCTTAAGTTAAATTCAAGAAAAACCAACGTCATTACATTTAGCCGAAAAACTATAGTGCATATGTATTCTTATATCCTGAACCAGCGTGAAATAGAAAGGAAATTAAAATTCGTGATCTGCCGACGTATATTTGCTATTGTCTGTGTAGGTAGGTGTGTGTTTTGCGTGTTTCTTTTTTTTTTTTAAGAACATGATTATTATCGTTTACGCCGCACCTTGCATAGTGCGTGTTTGATTTGAAACGTTTTGGCCGGACGATTTGTATGGTGTAAACTTACCAAACAAGTTCAAGAATCTTCTCCACGGTATTAGTGGAGTATCCTGACTTTATGTGAACGTGTGTGTGTTTTTAGCTTTTGTTTATAAGCATGATCATCATCGTTTAGCCACACCCTGCAAAGTGCATATTTGATTTGAAACTGCAACTATGTGGGGACACTTTCAACTATGAAGTGTAGGGTACAGTCCTACAAGACTTTACTGTCTTTAATATACCCGTTTCTCTCTCCCTTGGTACATACCTATACGATTAAATGTATAATTTTTATTGTTAATTGTATTACTAATTCTATTATTATTATTATTATTTGCTTTGCTCGAGAGGCAGCGATTTCAAACCGCTTGCCTCGAGCGCAAGTATTAATGTATCAAACTCAGCGTTTCTTCCTCTTCTCACGATAGACAAATTACACTCCATTTTGTTTTCTTTAAAACGGAATAAATCTCCTGGTGTTGATACAATTCGTATTAATGATCTCTGCCGAAACTTTGGACATGTTCAGCACGTACTTCTTACCATGATAAATGAGTTCTTGGTCTTTGGCGTCATCCCAATTAAACTTAAAACCGCACTTGTGAAGCCCGTTTTCAAGGGAGGATCGCCTAGCAAGCCTGAGTGCTATCGCCCTATTTCTATCTTTCTTTGCATTGGGGAGATTTTGGAAAAGCATTTATATCCTGTAATCTCCAGCTTCATTGAAACTTCCAACATCCTGTCGCCTAACCAGTACGGTTTTGTTGCTGGAAAGAGCCCTCAACCACCGCCGGAAGATTTTTCTGACCTACTACACAGTGCTTTTGATCGAAACTTTAGTTCATGTGCAATTTTTCTTGATTTCGCCAAGGCCTTTTACACGGTCAGACATAAGATGCTTCTTTTCAAACAGCAGAATTACGGTTTCCGTGGACCATTTATTGCATTGCTTAAAACTTTCTTTCTTGACCGCTCCCAAATTGTATCTATAGGAAATTTCAAAAGTGCTCAGCTGATGTTAAAAGCCGGTGTGCCCCAGGGATCGGTTTTGTCTCCTTTGCTATTTAATCTTTTTGTTATTGATATCTCAACAAGGCTCACTAGTTGCAAACGTTTTCAGTATGCGGATGATACTTTACTTGTCTCTAGTCACATTAATTACCGCAAAGCTGTGCAGGTATTGCAACAAGATTCTGCACGAATAATGGACTGGTTTTATGACAATTATATTACTATTAACACATCCAAAACCAGACATATTTGCTACAGGAGTCCACTGAAGAGTGTAGAATTGGACTCATCATTTGTGTTACACAGATCCAGCTGGCTTGATTGTACATGTAGTTCCCTAAAATATGTTGACACTGTTAAGTACGTAGGCATATTTTTTTATTCAGATTTGTCGTGGTCAACGCATTTAACCCATGTTTCTGGCAAGCTCCGCAGCGTGTGCTGCTTACTTTACAATATTAGGGTATTTATACCATTTGCCGTAAGAAAATCAATTGCTAATGCTCTTGCTTTTAGTATACTAAGGTATGGCATCACGTTATTTGGTAACTGTGCAGAAATATGGCAAACTAAAAGTGACCGCATCCTTAGGAATTTGTTAAGAAGTGTCGGTTATCATTATGATCTTGCACCAGAAGCTGACATCTTTGAGGCTCTACAACTGCCTAACTTCCATTCAATTTTTTTGCAATGTGTTGTGCTTTCTCATTTCTGGTGTAGCGAATTTAAACATCCCTATGTGCCCAGCAGAGATTTACGTACCTCTGATCGCTTTATAATTCACCGGTGTTTCACAAGATATGGTAAGCGAGGGCGCTCTTACCATGTGCCATACATTTTTAACAGACTCCCGACGACATCTTTGAAGCTACAAGTAGGAGAAATTTAAAGACCTACTGAACAGTTTTACGCTCTTATTAAATGTACAATTTCAATAATGTACTGCTGTGTGATATTTTGTATCTTATATGTTTGCTGGGATATTGTGATGTGATTATTTTTTGTTTCTCATATAGTGCGATACATGTTGTAAATGTGTGCTCTACGGACTTCTTCTGTGCTATCTGTGACATTCCATTTGCTGGGTTCTGTCCTTCAAGCCTCTACTGGCTTCAACAGACCCGTCACCTTATAGTGTCATGAAGGTATCTAAATGAATGAAATGAAATAAAATGAATGAATTATTAATAATATTATTATTTTATTATAATTATATAAACGAGAAGTAGTGTGTAAGAATGGCGTTTTCCTACCGAAACTCAGTCTGCGCCGCCGTTGTGGCTACACTTCGAATGGCTTCTACAGAGACGCAAGCGAAGCCAACGTAGTGAAGGACTAGCAGAAAAAGAAACCGGAAATAATTCGAAGCCTTCGAAAGGATCAATGAGAGTCCTTACAGAAGTCGAAGTGGCATTGACAAGTTCTCGCTTAGTCAATCCTTCCAGTGGGGCTCAACACAGTGGACGGAAAGGAACGCTAACATGCTGAAATAGTTTGGGGAATTTTACACAGGCTCTGAAATTTGCTCGTTTCGGTGTAACTGTGTTCCCCTTGGAACAACAACTATGCTTTCGAACGCGTACCATTAAGACATTTGAACATTTGGATAATCTAAGGACGTACAGCGTTGAACCAGTAAAAAAAAAAAAAAAGAAAGATTTCTTTCGTGCGAAATTCCGCAACTGTTTTATTAATTTTACTTTCCAATCATCACGCGGGTTATTCGATTCCTCTGTTAACTAACGAAATTTTTTGGGATGGTTAGACGACCTTCGTGGTGTCAAGGTTCTCTGTCTGTCCTCGGAGCGCGAGGTGTTTTGTCTGCATCTCACGTAATTAATGTAAAAAAGTCCGAGATTTTGCTTCAAGCACATGCTTTCTGGGTTAAAACCCCAATATTTCGTTCACAAGGACTTGTTCACTTCGACATTACGAAGATTACTCTGCTACCCGCAGTGATCTGACGTGAAGTACTTTAGTAATATCAAGTTTCCTTCATCATAGATAAAAAGAGAGAAACTAATACAGAAAATAAAGCTTCAGCTTGCAGGTGGGTCGTTCCAAAGATGTAGACGCACAGTAGGACGACCATAAAATATGATCAAGATTGAGTACATTTACCAGTAGTAACGATTAACGATTACTCTCGAAGCAGTCGTTCAATTACTTTCGGAGGCAGGAGACAAAATAACCTAATCTAGCACGTCTTCTAGAAGGGCTGTGTAGCAAGGTTCTTCAGGGTGAAATATAGACAAGATACACTGTCCTTCGTTTTTCTTAAAACGTGTATTTACAAAAGAAATCAAGAGTTCATATGCTTATACTAAAAGAAAACTTAGTTAAAGAAATGAAAGAAAAGGGGGCGCAACCGTCACCATGTCTTTGAACAACTATGCGCAGCAGCGGGTCTCGTGTCTGGAGCTGTCGTTGGCGGCCCACGGTTGTGGATGGCAGTCAGGAGCGGGAGCGGCTGGCTTCCGTCGATGGCCCAAGAGCACAGTGAAAGAAATACATTTAGGTGATGACTCTCTGTCTCACGCGGCGACTACATTATGTTCGGCGCACCGAGCGCGCTTCACGCGCACGGGGATAGATGGCGCCCAAGTATAGAGGGGCTTGTGAAGGCTTGTATAGAGGGCTTGTGAAGGAAATTATGCATTATTTACTCGGTTTCTGTGTACTGTGTAGTGAAATGATAAATTTATGTTGGCGCACTGGCACTGACTGCCTTTTCCCCCGTGCGGTTCCTGTTTTTTTAAACGAGAACATTCCGACGATGAGTTAACGTGACAAAACACTCGTATAGATATAAAAGTTCCCGGCATAATCTACTGGGCCTTCAATAATTTAGAGTAATTTATAGTAAACAGCTGGGTCGTGCTTGCATGTTTTGTCAAACAGCATGTTTGGTAACAGTTTCGTAAATTGTTTACACACATTGCGTGGCTTTATAGGAAGACGGGTGATTTTTTCCACCCTGCTCCTGCCTTCTTATTGAAAAAAATAAATTCTAATAATGTTACATAGTGGGGCCAAAATAATTCTTTACATGCGCATGAAGGTTATAGCATTACAAATGGTTTATACATACAATGTCAACTTGTACTGTGGAACAAACAAACCTTGTGAACAGAAAACAATTTCTATTTATGATGACATAGTGACTGAAATGATGACACAGAATGATGACATACTGACTGACATGATGACACAGTGACTGAAAGTCAAACAATAGTAGCGGTTATAGGACATAAATCCTTTTTCATCTATACTCTCACAATATGGTGTCACCCCGTCTTACAGGTAAAAATACCTGACAAATATTTTTGCCTTAAATGTACACAAAAGCTGAATTCACTGCATACTACCAAAAAACGCCGTCTCCTACATCCTGTATTTCTCGCCTATGCTCTTAAACTAAGACGAGGGCTGCTTTGTTGATTTCTTCTTTTCTTGAGCTTGTTTGTTCATACTCATGGAAATATGCTTACAGTGTTGTCGCATTCGCATGCTGAAGTAGTAGTGGAGCAACTGGGCAATTGTTTCTTCTTTGTGTTCAGCACATGGAAACGTTATTGTGCATGTGTCAAGAACACTGTCGACTATGTTCCAGTAGACAGTCTGGTGGCTTTTCTTTTCCACGAAGAACTTTTCCGCTTTCTTTAGTAGCTGGAAAAGGTTCTTGTTGGGGTGTATAAGGCCTCCTCTGTTCTTCCCGTTTATCAGTGCTGCTTCAGCAGAAGTGTTATTGTCGATGCTGAAAGCGGATCGGGATGCAGGGCAGCGTGTAGCTTTTTCATTTTCAAACTAAAAAATCCAGTTACATACTATAGTATGCAGTCCACAGCCTTGGTTTCTTCAGCCTTTTCTGTCCAGACATCTTCGAATTCCCAGTCTTCGACAGAAATTAGGCTGTCAAGCTTGGTCTTCACTTGGTCAATGAGATAAAGACTAGGTAGTAAATTGCGATCGGCCCTCGGGATTGCACGACGCCACTGCTCCAGGCGAGAGTTATTCGATGGAGCTTTAAACAAGGACACTCGCTCTGCGCAGTTCCGGTACCCCGAATTGAAATTGCGAACGAAGCACGTCTTTCCCATCCTTATAGCATAACTTCTTCACGGGTTAAGGCTCACCTTCGTGCAGGATGGTGGCACCTTTGATCGACACAGCACCAAAGCAAAACATGAGGCCAGCCACTGGCCGCACACCACCGCCACACCGCGAAAAAGGTTAGCAAGCTACGCCCCCGAAACCGAGGCCACCGAGGAGAGACCTCATACCCACGATGCTCATACCTCAGGGCCCTCCGCGGCGGCGCGGAACTAACTATAGACCTTTCCAAAAAAGAGCGTGTGGCCGGTGCCATCTTGAGCGTTCGTGCGTATGGCGCGTGCTTTCCTCGCTTTACGAAGCGACGAACACGCACGTGCTGGGCTGTGAAGATCGCACGCTGGACTGTGATTTTGTAAACATTGGAAAGGTCTATACTTCGTTTCACCTTATGTTGTACCACAGCGAAGGCTAGAAGCGCGAGCTCATAGCGTTGGCAGCTGCTTTTAAGTCACGAGAGCTTGTGCCGCCGAGATGTGCCCCAGAGCATCCCAGAGCAAGGAGATCGCGCTTGTAGCCTTTCCTACGGTACATCATAAGGTGAAACAGAGTCTACTCCTTCTTCAAGGCTAGCTCCGAACACGATCTGGTCGCTCGCTCCCCGCGGGAAGAGCGGCCAGAGTCACCACCTAAATGTATTTCTTCCACCGTGCCTAAGAGTCACTGCACCATGTGCTCTCTCGCAGTAGGAAGCCGGGCAGCGTAGATTTCTATGCGCTGCCGTCGCTGGAACAATGCTGCTGGTCAGACCGCAGGAGCGAGCAGCCGATTGCCCTGGTCGATGGTGTCGTTTTTATCCAGCCCCTTCTCCCTGGCCAGTCCTTCGCATGCTCTCCGTGCACGCAATACACATCTCTTCTCTTCTTCCTCGTCTTCCCTTGTCCCTCCGATCCGATCTATGGGTTGTCACACCCTTCTTCTTTTGCACACTAAGTCACATCATCACATTCTGTAAAGCTAATATTTTTATGCATATAAACATAGATACAATTTTTAAAAAATGAGAACACGATATAAAATGGCTAGAAATATTTAAAGCAATTGACATGACGTGAGACTTCAGGCGAAAGAACCTAGAATGAGGTCCCATGTATATCCCCCGGCAAAAAGAGGACTTCGACAACAAGCGCACAATAAAAAACACGGGACGAGGAGAGGACGGGACAAGCGCTAACTTTCAACCAAAAAGTTTATTGTCGAAATTGAGTTAGAATTCTTATCGTAGGCGGCACGTCACTTTTCTTCTTTGGCTCTCTTTTGATGTTTATCTTTCCTTCTCCACTCTTTTCATGCGCCCAGTCTTATATAAGTGCTGGTTCGACAATAAACTTTTTGGTTGAAAGTTAGCGCTTGTCCCGTCCTCTCCTCGTCCCGTGTTTTTTATTGTGCGCTTGTTGTCGAAGTGAAGATGAACCAACACGCCCAAACCTTTTCCCTTCAAAAAGAGGACGTAACAAATTAGAGAGTTTTAGTAAATCGTTCCTATAACGATACGATAACCATACGATACCGATACACAGAACAGGTGCGCATTCCTGTTCTGTGTATCGGCATCGTATGGTTATCGTATCGTTATAGGAACGATCTACTAAAACTCTCTATTGATGGTATTTTGACCCCGACAAGCCACAAAACAGTCGGTAAAATCGCCTTTGTTTTTATTTTTGTAGTGGCATAAAAAAAACACCAAAAGCTATAGACACAGGTCTAAAGGCTCTAGCCAAAATTTTTCCAGGTAACCAGTTGGTAGCTTTTGAAACCCATCGCTAGTGCGCTCAGTCAAGCGCGTTTGCTGTCTCCATGGGAACGCATTGAACAAATGCAAGGTTTTGCAGAGCTGTTCATGGAGTACGCGCTATTTACGTCAGGCTCGTAGTTTCCAGCATAAAGATCGACCTTGAGATGAAGAAGCACAAACGCGGTTTTCAGTGACCGGTCGAGAAGGTGTAGCGCCAAAGCGAAAGACTTAGAGCGGTGGCTCGCGCAACGCCAGGAGCTAATGACGTTTTAAGCGCGCGGCACGAGTAGCACCGACATGACCGAGCTCCGAGCTCGGACAGAACAGCACGAGCCTGGCAGCGATCAACGGTGCAGCAGGGCGGTCTCAGCTTATTGCGGTTATAAGGATCAGTTTGTTGATTTGCATCGACGGGCGTCTTTCCTGACCCCCAGATATTGGTGACCCGGACGTGATGCGATGAGTTAACCTCGGTCACAGATGTTTTCTTGCGTCGAGACGCAGTCAGGAAACCTCTGCAACAACCTGCCGATGGCCCTTTCAAGGTCCTCGAAAGGCGTGACAAGTACTTTGTTCTGGATTTGAACGGGCGGCATGACACCATCTCCGTCGACCGCCTGAAGCCTGCTCACATTGAACCGTCATCCGCATCCAGCCTACACCCTCTACATTGGCCGCCTTCATGCCAGCCATCGGCACCATCCTTACGAGCCACCGAGCGTCAGCACCGTCTCTTTACGTCAGCTCCGTCTCCTTAAAGGCCCGTTCACACTCGTGCGACCTCTTAAACTTGGGTTCCTTAGAACTTCTTAAACCAGAGGACACACAGGCGCCATCTATTGGGTAGCAGTGTAAACTCGGCGGTCCGGCATATTTTTTTTATTTCTCTCGCGCATTATCCTTTCTTTCTTGGCTCGAAAAACTTTTTTCAATGTTAAAAACGAGCCTTTCTATGGGTATTACGCACATTTGACCTCGGAAATCCCGCAAAACCTTCGCTCTTGTGAAATGCAGTTCCAGGGTCACCGCACAGATGGCGCCACAATGCCAGTGTGTCCTCTGGTTTAAGAAGTTTTAAGGAACCCAGGTTTAAGAGGTCGCAAGAGTGTGAACGGGCCTTAAGTCTCTTGGGCACAACATCGCCCTAGCGACTCCTCTAGAGGGGGGGGGGGGGAGCCCTTGTAGCGCCAAAGCGACGGAGCGGTGATCGCTGCCAGGCTCGTGCTGTTTTGTCCGAGCTCGGAGCTCTGTCCCGTCGGTGCTGCTCGTGCCGCGCGCTTAAAACGTCATTAGCTCCTGGCGTTGCGTGAGCCACCGCTCTAACCGCTCATTCACACTGGAAGCGGATCCGCGTTCGCAAAGCGGTTGCGAACACGGTTGTATAAAGATCCAGTACAATTGGGGGGATCGGTGGCCGAGTGGGCTAGCGCACACCAGCTCGGAGCACGTGGAGCGAAAGCTCGCGCTGCAGAACCCAGGGATCCTGGGTTCAATCGCCACCCCTGCCCGTTTCGATCTGGATGAGCATCGTACCGGCGTGCGGTCGTGTATCACTACTGCGTGGTGCACGTTAAAGGGATACTGAACCAAGGAATGTAGTGTCCATAATAAGTGGCGCACGTTCTTTCCGCGAGCCAGCAGCCGCTGGTGTGCGCGAGCACACGCAACAAAAATGACATCAAAGACCTCCATTCGCGGTTAAGTTGACAGTGAAATGTATGGGCTTCGGGCCAAACATTTAAAGACAAGTTTTTTATCTACACAGTGGTGTCTGGTGTAAAAGGTAAGGGATTAATTGGTCTAACAAGCGCGTAGCTTTCACTTGTAGAGATGAAAAGCTTGTATTTATTCTCGTTTGGCCCGAAGCCCATACATTTCACTGTCCCCTTAAGCGCGAATGGAGGTCTTTGACGTCATTTTCGTTGCGTGTGCTCGCGCACGCCGGCGGCTGCTGGCTCGTGGAAAGAACGTGCGCCACTTATTATGGACATTAAATTCTTTGGTTCAGTATCCCTTTAAAGACCCCAGGCTAGCGGTTGTACTGCACTGGCTAAATTGCTCATCTACAGCGAGTGACTCGTCGCAACATTAAAAGTGGCTGACCAACGACTCGCTGTATAAATATCCACACAACCCCAATTAATTATCCAGTACAATCGCACGCGCACTTGATGTCATTGAATGCGCGTGCAATTGTACTGGATCTTTATACAACCGCGTTCGCAAAGCGGTTGCGAACGCGGTTGTATAAAGATCCAGTACAATTGCACGCGCACTTGATGTCATCAAGTGCGCGTCCAATTGCATTGGATCTTTATACAACCGCGTTCGCAACCGCTTTGCGAACGCGGATCCGCTTCCAGTGTGAATGAGCGGCAAGTCTTGCGCTTTGGCGCTACAAAGGCACCCCTAGGAATAACGAGCTAAACAGAGGGTTTACATGTAGAGATGTGAAATCTATGGACTAACAAAGCGATGAATTGAATATTCATCGGCCAAGAAAGCAAAGCTGCAAAGTACTGCGCTGATTTTTTTTTTTTGCAGTTTACTGTTTTACATTTCTGTCAAGCTAAAATTTCTAAAGAGATAGTCTAAAACTTTTTGTCACCTAAATAGTACTTAGTCGCTGGAAAATTGCGGTTAGTTAAAAGCTACACGTCATCTGAATGCATGGTAAAGAAGGGAGAAAATGGGGGGGGGGGGGGATCGGTGGCCAAGTGTGTTAGCGCACGCAGCTCGGAGCGCGTGGAGCGAAAGCTCGCGCTGCAGGACCCAGGTACCCGAAGATTCAATCTCCACACCTCTTCGTTCCAATCTCAATGAGCATCGTATCGGCGTGATGTAGTGAATTACTATACTGCGCGGTGCAAGTTAACGACCCTAGGCTAGCGGCTGTACCGTGCACTGGCAAAATTTGTCATCTACAGTTGAGACACAAGGCACCCATTGAGGCTTACTAACTTCCGGTTGTACAACCATACACGCAACATAATTGCATCACATGCTATAGAAACCGAGAAATGAAAGAAAATGCTGCTGTATTAAAACATGTTGTTGCTGCGTCGGTAAGGCTATATGAATCCAAGCTATCGACCCCTTTAAAAAAAATTGGGGCTCCAATGCACGCTGTAAAGGTGGTTGGTCAGTGAAGCTGTGGTATCACCTGCAACGATTGCCTACTGCACTATACGAAATGCCGCCGCCGGTCGCAGCACGCCACCGCTGGTCGTATTGCCGTTTCTTTTCCCTTTGCCGCTCCTAGTATTCACGCTGCTCCTCGGGAGTCCTAACTATGCGTGGCCTATTCATCGCGGTGCTGCAGCAACAATGATATCAGTTGCTATACTCCGTTTCATCTTACGTTTAAGCGCAGCGGATGTTACGAGCCATCGGAGCCAATCGAAGGCCGTGTGAGCGTCACGTGACCTTAGAGAGGGGGCACAGCGACGCGCGGAAAGCGTATCATGGGTCACGTCCGCAGAACGGGATTGGCTAAGATAGCTCGTAGCATCCGCTGAGTCCGGACGTAAGCTGAAACGGGGTAGAGGCGGGTTCTTCTTTTATATATGAAAGGCTAGTGACGTCACTCCCCACGTCGCAAGCTGCCGTTGCCGCGGCAGCTTGGGCAACAGTAATCTTCACCGGGAACGTATGCGGTGAGCGCTACGTGCTTCGCATTGTTCTCAGGCGCTCCTTATCATTCATTATGTGGTCAGGATGCTTGTTTTGTGCTTATTCTTTATTGAAACGAATGTTGTGCTGTATGTTGTATGCGTGGTGTTTGTACTTTCCGCTTCAATCTTCTGAAGTATTTTTGTCCTTGAGAACACCAACACGAAAACACACGCGGGGAGAAGGAACGTGCTTCGGATTGTTCGCGGGCGCCGTTATCATCCATTATATGGTTTGCGCTTCACACGAGGGCTTCGAATAACGTCAACCCCTTTCGAAGCAGCTGCAAACCTGATCTTTACAGGAACGTGTGGGAGCTCCTATTATTCGCACGCGCCTTATCATCCATCATGTGGTTTTGATGCTTGTTTTGCGGTTTTCTTTATTGAAACGGATACTGAGCTGTATGCTGCATGCGTGATTTCAAAGGAGATATGTTGTTTTGCCTTCAATTATTCGCCGGGAGTTTTTTGCTTACAACGCCAACGACATGAAAATTTCCTTGACTGGTAGAGGTATACAGCTTTGCTGTAAAAAGTGCGCGCCATCTAGTAGCTGATGCGCAAACTATCCGAGTCCGCGAACTGTTTGGGCTCGTGTTCACATCACGTAGTGGACACGACGGCCTCTTCAGCGTTCGGCGAGGACTCAATTCCAATCACACATTTTGTGCCCAAGTAATGGCGACCGCCAATATTTTGCTAGATGGGGTTTTGAAAAGGGTCAATTTTGTTTCACAAATGTGTATAATGCTATAGACCCACACGCAGCCCTGACGTCACGCAGCTGCGGTGGCGCTGTCGACGGCACTGCGCATGCGCAGACGTTTTACCTCACGCGAATCTGGTTTCTGCGCACGCGCAGGCCCACACCTGATGTGGGCAAACGCGGGCTTGTTTGTAAACAGCGTGACGGTCTATACTCACCATTTCGCTACAAATTAACAACCCTATCAGTTACCGCATTTGACCGACTAAAGGCCGGTTCAGACACTTGCGTTTGAGTGCGTTTGACTGCGTTGCGGCGAGAACCGAAAGCGAGTCACCGGCACATCTGTGCTTCGTATGAAGCGTGGAATCCAATTCAAGGAATCTTCTTGGCACGCGATATAAGCAGCAGGGATGTCCTGGTGTCTCGCTGCCGCAACGCAGTCAAACGCAGTCAAACGCAACTGTGTGGACCGGGCTTTATAGATATTTGGATAATACACCTGCCACAGGGAAACATTCAATATCATTTTCATTGCATTACATTAGGTGATCGGCGAATCAGCTCGCGATCCTTACTACGAGCGTCGCGCGTGCACCGCGCTGCGCGGAGAATGACGCGCTCCCATTGGCCGATCAGATAACTTCATCCGATGAAAATGACATTTCATTTTGCCGCTCTTCGAGGTTTTAAATGTCATAGATTATTGGATGAAAAGTAATTATTCTGTGCAGAGTCCTATTTGCAAGGTGGCGGTCTCACTGGTAGCACGTCAGACAAAATGGTAACTTGATGCAAGCTTTACAGTCCTATAGGGGCCTAATTCGGGCCGAATATGGTTGTGCCTCAAGGCGTAAGTTTGTGCTCGAAGACTTTCCTGTGGTCTATCAATGGCTTCTTCTCTGGTTCGCCACATCATTGCCGATGTTCCAGAGTTCAGCCAATGGTGCCACAAACAACCGAAGAACCAGCAGTGAAGCCTAACTTTGTAACTTGCTTGATGACTAAAGCTCGAAAACGCCAGGTGAGAGCCAAACCGCCACTTGTTTGACAACTTATGACCTTGTTCCCCAGACTCTGGCCAAAGAAAGTCAAGTTTTTGACTACAGTCTGGCCTATATATATATATATATATATATATATATATATATATATATATATATATATATAGAGAGAGAGAGAGAGAAGAGCGAGAGAGAGCGAGATAGAGATATGTGAAATGCACTTTCATCATCGCACGAATATGCCCGTTCTGGTGGATCAGTAACGGCAAATTGTTTCTAAAATGCTTTTCACGGCGGGTCGTCACATTTGTTTTAATGCTCCACTGATTTTATTGTACAATGATCAATAAAACTTCGTGAAAGAAAAACACAAGGGTTTCTAATAATCTAAATGACCAATGCTCACGTAATCATAGTCGCAATCCCATACTTCAAAAAACTTAATTTTCGGGAAAACCTCAATTTCTTGAATAATTCAATTTGCAAAACTTTACAGATATTTGATCTGTATATTTGATATCAAAATGTTTTCCAGCCTGTACCCCCCCCCCCCCCCCCCCTTTCTTGTGTGACGCCCGCAAAGGCCTTCCAGGTTTAATAAATAATGATGATGATGACGGGAATACTATTATATAATTAGGGTTCCATGTTTTCGGATAAATCCGATCAAATCCGAAAAACACTCGCCGGTAAAATTTTCTTCAAATCGGATATATCCAAAGAACTCAAAATTTGAGTCCAATGATTTGAATGTGCGACAGTTAGTATTGCTAAAGGTAAGGGCGCCAATGTCCCGTGGTACACGTGCGTTCTTATAAATCTAGGTCAGAGTTATACCCTCCGGATAATATATATTTTTATTTTCAATCTTGAAAACTTGGAAACCTAGCAAAAATAAACTCCCCACTTCGGAGAATTGGGAATCTAACAAGAATAAACTCCGATAAACTCCGAATATTCTGCAACATACAAACTCCGAAAAAACACCTTTCCGAATTTCACGAGAAAACTCCGAAAACACGGAATCATATATAGAGTACATCACCCCACGGTAACGGATGCACATACCATTCCCAACCGTGAAATATTGCGCCCGCACATGCCTTAAAATATATTGTGTCGCACGACAGCTGAAAATGACATTCACGCCAAATAGCATTTACGGACGGATTTCTTCGCGACATGATTCACAAGGTGGTGCAAAAAGACGGCAATGACAAACTCAGATCACCAGAAGGTGATGCACTTTTCGCCCTAATGTAGAAATTGGGCGTGGACTCAAGCAAACGGGCTCTTCAAATTCGATGAATTCTACAGCAGAGATCTGGGGCTCCCTCTTCGTTCTGTGGAGAAGGGGAAGTTCTCATTTCACACTCGGGGAGTCGCCTTTGGAGTAAATAGCGGTATGAGCCACTAGTGTTTCTGCGACCCAGCGGCTCTTTTAACCCTATAGAATATTATTATATTTAGAATTAACACAATAGTGGTGTAGTTGTTGCCACCAATCAAATATTTTTATCCACTAAATATTCCAGTGGAACATACCGTTTAGCAACGGAAAATTCAAGGAAATTCACGAGTCTCATAATGTTTTTGGCTTGAATGCCGTTAAAATACCCGTGAAACAGGGGTATAAGACTACAACGCAAACTACGTGCTATTTCCTAAAAAAAAAAAAAAAAAAAAAAAAAAACCCGACGACGCGTCTAGGATGTCCGAAAAGCTGTCGGACTCTTTTTCAAGACTCCGTTGTGCACTACGCCTGAGCCCAAACAAGTAGCGTAATTTCTGATGTCGAAAAAGTCGCCTCTCTTTGTTGTAGTTTCCTTTATAACCACATGTCTAAAAAGAAAGCAGGAGTGCAATATCTTTTAAAGGTCGGTGAAATCTCGCGGGATAATACAGCCTGTACACCTGTATCATTAAGAGAAAAAGTGTCGTTCACCGGACGCCAAGTCTGAGTGCGCAGTTCACAACTCATGCCATTATTAAAACGTATACTTTATTAATTAAGATCAATGCGTCTGGCCGAGTGGCCTTATTTGGTGTGGAGAGTGGGAAAAAAGTAAGGGTGAGGTGGGGTGGCGAGGATTAAATGAGCCTCCCTATTTCGGACGACCGGAGGAATGCGATGACGAATGAATACAGTTTCTTCAAGTCACCAAGTACTGTGGTTCTTGTTGGTTTGGTCCATTCCCATTACGTGGTTGGTCGGAGTTCGGATGGTAATGTAACAAGCGCTGCCGCACGTTACAGCGCAAGCTCAAACTTAGCAAACACCTATGGGCTGCTTATGCCGGCAATTCTGGTGGTGTGGAAACGCACGCTGCAAAGTACTGTGGAAGCTGGCCGTCAGCCCGCTGTCAGCAGCCAAAGACTCAGTTACGGCCTCTAGTGAATAGCCCGTGACGAAGAAACGCCTCCGGATTAAACGAAACAAATTATTCTCGGCGACGACAGGTGAAATCAAAACAGGCTCGCTCAAGTCGCGTTTCCTCGTTTCTTTATTTCTTCCTCGTCAGGTTCCACGCGGGACCAGAGGCTGCTTGCGCACGAAGGGGCGTGTCGGCCGGAAGTGGGTCAGGGCGCACGAAGCAGGCAGGCAGCGCGGCCTATCGGCGGAAAACTGCGATCGAGGCTCATTAATAACGGCCGTGCAGCGCCTGCAGCGCGGAGCGGGCGCAGATAGCGAGCAGGCCGTCACCCCTTGTGGGGGGCTCCGGAATTAAGTTTTAATTAATCGTTGCTTGACCCCGGGGGAACAGCGAGAGGGCGCTGCGTGCACGAGCGGCGGCCGCCATCGGAGCCGACGATCCGCTGGTGAGGGTGGGGTTGTGCGGCCGCCTGTAGTAGTGGTCACGTGACCGGTATGATTACGCTGCTGCCGCTGGGAAGGTGAGGAGAGCGCACGCGTTGATGGAGAAGGCGCTATGAATAGAAGTTTTATCGTTAGTGCCTTCGCGCGGGCGCGCGCGGCTGCTGGGGTTTGTTAAGTGGACTCATTAATCGACATCGCTCTGGCCGATGTTTTGAGCAAGTAACGACATACCGTTCACGTGATTTTCTCGTTTGCCTAGCAATCGCACGTTTGATTATCGTACTAAATACATTTTTTCATTATTTTTAGACAGAGAGAGAGAGTGTGATAGAGAGAAAGAGAGATCAGAAACGAGAAACAGGGGGGTTAACATAGCTGTCCTGGTTGGCTACTTTGGGGAGGAAAATTGTTTGAACCACGGACACAAGAGCTAGATTATATTGATCTCAAAGATGAACAAATGCTGGGGTATACAAACGCACATGAAAAAGGTCATAAATTAACTGCCTCCCTGTGCAACTGCAAGACGTCAGTCATGTTCACTCCTACCTTTATTTCGGCCTGCCGAAGTTAAAGTTTGGTTAGGTGAACAAAAAAAAAACAAAAAAAAACGAGAGCATTGTAAGATAATTTGGTTTGTGCTCATATAATATATACATACCGGTTTTCTTTTTTAACTTAACGTATTTGTTAAAAAAAACGTGAAAGTTACACTTATGCGGTTTGTGCAGGTGAGTTATACGGCCAGGGGCACATAGTATAGGAGGCTATTCGTAACGATCAGTCGGCTAATTAATTAAAATTCGTTAATTAACTTTTTAATTAATGAAAATAGACGTATGGTTCCAATTAAAAACTCGCTCAGCCTCATTGAAAACCACTAAATCAGTAACTTTCAGAAAGCCTTTGAGCTCATGAGAAGCGCTCAAAGTGCACTAAAGTTACCACTCGTGGAGCAGGTTTAAGGCTAGCAGTTGGGGTAAGGCGTCCGCGCGATTTTTGCGTCTCTTACCTAGCCCCAGCCTTGTACGTGCTCCACGAGTGGTAACTTTAGCGCACTAGTACGCTTTCACGCGCTCGAAGTCTTTCTGAAAATGATTAATTTAGAGTTCTCGATGACGCTGAGCAGGTTTCTAATAGAAACCGTATGTCGATTTTTATTAATTAAAAACTTAACTAACAAATACTAATTAATTATCCGGCTGATCGTTACAATTAGCCCTCTATACTATGTCCCCCTGGCCGTATAACTCACCTGCACCAGCCGCATAAGTGTAGGTTTCACGTTTTTTTGTAAACAAATCTGTTAAGTTAAAAAACGCCATATATATATATATGGTAGTCCAGGTCACCAGGCTTGATCTAAAATTGACCGTAAAAATCGCCGCCTGCACGTAGCAATCTAAACTTTTCGTCCAAGGTGTACTTCACAGGTCGGTTTTTTCTTGTAAAATTACAAAGCGTAGCTCTTGTTCTGTAAAAAATAAGGCCAAGAAACTTGCCAGGGTCTACGGCGGGCAGCGACGCAGGGGACGGGGGTCCAGTAGCGGGGTGTGTTTGGCGTTCCCATTGATAGATGGCGCTACCTCCTTATCGCGACGGCTCGCGACCACCGTGGCGTATTAAAATGAACATAATCTTTCTTAAATGTACCTTCGGTTAAAAAATAAACGCGGACAATAAAAACAAAACATAAAGTAAAAAAACGCGTCTGCATAACGGCGGCGCTTTTGCTGCAAACGGATTTCGTCTGCGTGTCTTCTGCTATCTTTCGCTGGGCGGCTGCACCTTCAGACGCTGCTCCCGACGCCATCTATCAATACGAACGCCAAACACACCCCGCTACTGGACTTGCTCGTCTGAGTCACCGCCCGCCGTAGACCCTGGCAAGTTTCTTGGCCCTATTTTTTACTGAAAGAGAACTACGCTTTGTAATTTTACAAAAAAAAAGCGACCTATGAAATACATTTTTGACGAAAAGTTTAGATGGCTACGTGCAAGCGTCAATTTTTACGGTCCATTTTATATCGAGCCTGGTTACTTGGACCACCCTATATACAGGGTGTTTCACGAAAGGTGGACAAAGTCGATATTGCGAAAACTACGCGTCGCAACAAAAAAAGACTTTGTCGTTTTGGTCCTGGGCCCGCGTCATATTTAGGAAAATGATTAAAGTCCGGTATAATTAAGTTGTTAATTATTTTTGCGTAATTAACTTTTTTAATATTGTGTTTAAGGGCGTGGTTTCAATTAGAAAATTGCTCAGAATCATCTGAAAACACTAAATCAACAAACTGTAGAACGATAGAAGGCACGCGAAGCATTTTACGGCTTTCTGAAAAACCGCACAAATTCGACAGTTTTTAAGTTTCGGTTTCCTATCGGAGCGCATCTCGGTCCCGACGGCACCGCTCCTCTGTGGAGAAAACGTGCAACCAACCTCTGCTGCGCTGTCATCGCGCGACTGCACCAAAGGCTGGTTGCACTATTTCGTCACGGGGCGCGGTGCCGTCGGAGCCGAGATGCGCTCCGATAGCAAACCGAAGCTTAAAAACCCGTCGAATTTGTGTGGTTTTTCAGTAAGCCAGTAAAATGCTGCGCGTGCCTTCTATCGTTCTGCAATTTGTTGATTTAGTGTTTTTCGTTGATGCTGAGCAATTTTGTAATCGAAACCATGCCCTTAAACACAATATTAAAAAAGTTAATTACGCAAAAATAATTAACAACCTAATTATCCCGGACTTTAATAATTTTCCTAAATAGGCCCCTGGCCCAGGACCATAACGACACAAGCCTTTTTTTGTTGCGACGCGTCGTTTTCACAATATCGAATTTGTCCTCGTTTCGTGAAACACCCTGTATATATACCGGCTGTTTTATTTTAATTCGAACGAATTTATTACAAAACATCCTTAAACGATGCACTAATACGGTTTGTGCCGGCGGGTCGTAGGGCCAGGGGGACATTCTGTCGGTGGCTAATCTTTGCGATAAGTCGTATAATTAACTAAACTTTCTCAATTATATATTTAATTAGTAAAAAGTATCATATGTTTTCAATTAAAAATATGCTGAGCATAATCAAAAACCACCATATGAGTCAATTATAGAACGACTTGAAGCTAGTGGGAAACTCAGGGCCGCACCGAAGTTACCACTTCTGCAGCAGGCGCAAGGCGAAGCAGTGACATAATTTCTGTTGCCGCTCACGAAATATCCACGGTCATGTCTGAGTCACGTCTGTGTCGTGTGCTAAACAGCTTCGCTGGTCATCCTCCTTCACAGAGTGGAATGGTGCATCATTTGTTTCCATTCAACCAAACTTTAGCTTCGGCGATCTAAAATCAGTGCAGTGACATCATTTCTGTAGCCGCACACGAAAAATCCACGGTCATGTCTGTGTCACGTCTGTGTCGTGTGCTAAACAACTTCGCTGGTCATCCTCCTTCACAGAGTGGAATGGTGCATCATTTGTTTTCATTCAACCAAACTTTAGCTTCGGCGATCTAAAATAAAGGTAGGTGTGAACATGAATGGCGTCTTGCACTTGCACAACGAGGCAGTTAATTTATCACCTCTTTACGTGCGTTTGTAAAACAATGCATTTTTCTATCTTTAGGACTAAGATAATGTTTCTCTAGTGCTCCTGGCTGAAAAAATGTATATATATATATATACATAGGGTGTCTCTGTTTAAGCAGTCTAGCAGCGGCAGCGGCAGTACCTTCTTGCTCTAAAACTACGCATTTACATTTCCGGCGGACCATTGAAGTGCTGCGTTGTTCCTGTGGGCCGTCGACTATAGCGCAAGCTATCGCCGTGCCGCCTTTGGTCAACAACAAGCAAGCAGACCGATGTCACCGCTCCAACGGGGTTAAAGTACTGTCTACAAGACGACAAGCCACAAGTAGTTTATAGCAGCGGCAGCGGCAGTACCTTCTTGCCCTTAACTACGCATCTATATTTTCAGGTTGGTGGGGGGCTCTTACCTTCCTACGTAAAATTATTACTGCCGTTGCTGCCGCTGCTGCTGCTTTTACCGCTACGACGCCTACCAGTTTAATATTGCGTTTGAAGTGCAATGTCATCTTATGAAGAGGACAATATATGTATAGCGTTTAATGAACCGCCCCCAGAGGGTAACATTCTGATATGCTGTTCTGAATGAGAATTTAAGTTCCGTTTGGGTACGTGCTCAAAAGTGTCTAGAAGTGCTTTCAAAAAGAAAAGTGCTGCCTCTAAAAAGACATGGACATGCCCTAGGTCAGTGGTTCTCAAAATGGGGTTCGATGACCCTTTGGGGTCCGCGAAGGCATTCTAGTGGTCCGCGAAGCCCTGCCTCATCAGTAGAGCCCGGAATTAAAAGTTGTCTTTTTTCAGATCTAGAAGAAATGTTAGAGTTTTTCGGTGAGTTTTTTCGTGTGTGTTTCAATAAGAAAAGTCTACTTCACACTAGTCCTTAGCTATATCCATTTATTACATCATTAGTATATTTAACCTATACTTTTCCCCTCCCTTCACCAGGAGCGGGGTTCTCCATCATCTCCGCCCTAGGTGTAAGAAAGCACAAGGAAGTTACAATCTAGAGACTGATGATTCCACGTCTAGAAACGAGAGAGTTGATGAAAACACACTCGCAGAAAAGAAAAACAGAAAGCTGTCTGCTATAACGGCACTACACGCAAAAGGTGACACGCTGATGGAAATGAAGAACACTGTTGACGGAATCAAACGCTCGGTTCAGCTTTTCTTTGACCAGTACGATGTCCTGCTTGCCCAAGTACAACAGCCAAACAAAGAAAGAATCGAACTCAAGAAGCGTGTCGAAAATGTGGAATTAGCTGGTGATACCGAAGTACAACAACTTAGACGTGAACTAAACGATCTCCAACAGTACGTCAAAACATCGAGGTACACGGACTGGCGCCCTGCGAAAATGCGAACTTGCTGAATCAGCCAGATATACTCTCAGAACAAATCCAGCTATCAAGCCTGACCAAGCAGGATCTTGAGGCAGCACACAGGCGGTCTTAAGTACGACAAAGTCCCATTTATCTTAGTACGGCTTACATCCCGAGTAACCAGAAATACGTGGCTGCCAAAAAGTGCCCAGCTAAGGCAAATGAAATCCGCAGTACGAATCTACAAAAATCTGAGAACAAAAAATATATATATATATATATTTTGGCAGATAAGGACTAAAACGGCTGAAGAAGTTTATCAATTTGCATGGCACAAAGAAAGCAAAATGTTCGTGAAGTTCAATAAAACATTTTGCGCAGCCATAGTATGTTATTTTTACTTCATTTAAATACAAGAAGTATTACAAACACATGTGACGACATTGAATCATTTTTTGACTGCCTAGACCACCGCTTTGATATTTTAGCATTCCCTGACACATAGCTTACCTCTGATTCTCATATTCCTGAATTTAATGGTTACAACCACGAAGGCATATTTCGTAGTGAAAAGAAAGGTGGGTGAGTACTATTTTACTATAAAAGTAACATGGTATGCAGTGTTATTTGCGAATATACTCGTCTATGTTAGAATGTTGCGTGTCTTCTTGTGAAGTGTCGTAGTTACATTATAGCTATCGTATACCGACCGCCCTCTGGGTCCCATAGCGTATTTCTTGAAGTCCTGGAAGGTATTTTTCAGTATTCTTCTGATAGTAAATTGCCTGTGATACTTGTTGGCGATTTTAATATCAATCTGATGCTATCTGACTCATGGCAGTGGGAATTTCTAGATCTTGGGCCATCAAACGTTTATATATATATATATATATATATATACATATACACATCGTACCGCGTTCCACGCGGCGGCGTGTGTTGCCAGAACACCTCCGATTGGATACATTTCGTTTCTAGTGCATTAATAGGACAGATGGGAAACGCCACACAGCCAATGTGGAGTAGTGTAGAGGTTAGCACACCCGACCGGACATTCGGAGGCCCAGAGTTCAAATCCTGGCTCCGCCGTTTTTTGGCTTTCGGTGGGTTCCTGAAAACTTTGATTCTTTGAATCGTTCGATTCAAAGAATCATTCATCTGCATATGTTCGTTTATTTCCCCCTCGGAAACCACATACGATGACGTGGAAGTGCCCGTGTTGTATATTCAATAACGTGGCTCTTGATTTTCGCAGATGATGATGATACTGTGTCTCTAAAGCTCATAAACAAAGAAGACTACTACCTGTACACGTGACGAGGCAAACAGTGGGAGGATTTATGGAGCACAAACGAGTGCGTACCACGTGACACCAAACGTCCACGCGGCGGCGTGTGTTTCCAGAACACCTTCGATTGGATACATTTTGTTTCTTGTGCATTAATAAGGCAGATAGGAAACGCCAGAAAGCCAAGGTGTAGTGGTTAACACACCCGACCGGACATTGGGAGGCCCAGAGTTCAAATCCTGGCTCCGCCGCTTTTTGGCTTTCGGCGGGTTCCTGAAAACTTTGATTCTTTGATTCATTGGATTAAGTACGGTTCATTCGTCTGCATATGTTCGTTTATTTCCCCCTCGGAGACCACGTACGATAACGTGAAAGTGCCCGTGTTTTATATATATATATATTATGATGGCCTATTTGCGTTACGTCTGATGCTGAGACTTTAATTGATTTGTCTATAACCAATGTAATGACAAACGACATAGTATCCGGTGTAATGACAGTTGATCTAAGTGATCACTTACCCCTGTTTTGTTTTTCTCTATGTGAAAACATTAGCTGCAATGAAATAAATACCAGTAGCCTTACTATCGAGAAATAAAAAACTATATCGAACGCTTTGTCGCGCTTGCATCGAACATGAACTGGAATGATATATATGATAATCCAAGCTCCAGTAAATCCAATGATAAGTTTTGGATAAAATTAAAGGCGCCTATAAAGAATTATTCCCGTTTAGAAAAGCCAAAAGGCATAAGGCTCAAGGAAACCCTGGATTACGGAATCGCTTTTCAAACGGATAAATGAACGAGACAAACTTTACGATGCAATTATAAGAACTAAAGACATCAATAAATTGATCGAATACAAAAAAGATACAAAACAAGTTAGGCTGCGACATAAAGAAGTCCAAATCAAACTATTACAAAAGTAAATTCATAGCAATTCAACATCATCCAATAAAAGTATGAAAGACAGCAACAAAAAAAAAATGGATGCCTAAGTTGAGTAGCACTATCGCCAGTGTCCTTAAAATAGATGGTGTTGATTATTCAGGTAGAACACTTGCAAACTTGTTTAATGCACATTTTTGTTACATTCAGGCGCTCAACGTCATCCTGGTTCCACGAAATAAACTTATAATTTTATATGTCGACACGCCCACCAGGGTCTATATTTTTTATCCCCAACCATGGAGACCGAAAGTTTTAACGTGATAAATTTATTAAAAACAGCGGCGCATGTGGCAATCATGAATTAAAATTTAAACCTATAAAAGCAATTGCTAATATAGTTAGTCTTCCTTTCGCTGCAATCTGTAATGAAATATTAGGCACGTGGGTATTTCCTCCGGGACTAAAGTTCGCCTGAGTATCAAGGTTCACGAAGGTGGAAAAATTATTACTTTAAATAACTACAGACCGATATCCGTACTACCAATATTCTCAAAAGTAATAGAGACGATACTGAATTCCAGACTGTCCGATCATTTTAGCGGACATAATCTCCTTGTAAAACATCAATATGGTTTTCAAAAAGGGAAATCTACTGCAGAAGCTTTGTAGAATATTAACAATAAAGTTTTAAGTAATTTTGAAACCACGCTCAATACATTAGGGGTATTTTTAGATTTCACAAAAGCCTTTGATTCGATCAAGCATGAACTAATTCTTAAAAAGGTCTATAATTACGGTAAAAAGGTTTGGCCCTACAACTCATTCAAAGTTATTTATCAGAATGTGTCAATACACCAGTCTTGGTTGCGAAAAATCGGAAACCGGTAATATACAATATGGAGTTCCCCAAAGATCAATCCTCGGATCATTTTTGTTTCTGATGTACGTTAATGAAATCGTTAACTTACCACATACACCTGATATTGTACTCTATGCAAATGACACAAATGTATTTTTTTTCGGGTACGAACATAGATCAGCTTGAAACATTAGCGAACACCTGGATGATAGAGCTTAAGTACGTTGTTGGCGTGCAATGAATTCGAATTAAACGTTGAAAAAACGCAATATATAATATTTAGAGCAATATATATATATATATATATATATATATATATATATATATATATATATATATATATATATATATATATATATATTCATCAAAAACTAAACATTCGATTTAGGAATGCTGAAATTGGTTACGTAAACACCCACAAGTTTCTAGGAGTATTCGTTCAAGAACATTTAAATTGGTCTTACCATATTGATCGGATTCGACCAGACATTTCACGGGCAATCGGAATTATAAGTAGGCTAAAACATATTCTTACGGTTTGGTTAAAGCGCAAGCTCATCTATACTCTTGTTCATTTTCGTTTAAGCTGTTGTAATTTAGCATATAGTACATACTCAAAAACCTGTGTATCACAGTTACTTCTATTGCAAAAAAAGCAGCAGGGCGGTCAATTGCCAATGTATCATATCGGAAACAATCCCATCCATATTTCATCAAATACTCCCTTCTTACAGTAAACAATCACTCACTCGGAAATTGGAAATTTACATGTTCCACAAAATTAAACTACACCCTGACTTCGTAAAGGAAAATTACATCAACAGGGCATCCACATACACCTATTGTCATACGCACTACCGACAGCCGGGTATACGCGCCAACTATGTTAAACAAAAGATACTTAATCAGATCGCACAATTATTAAATAACCATCCTGATATTACTGTCCTTGGCTGTGTTCCAAAATTTACTCAATCCGACTCCGGAGTAAAGGTTTCGTACCGTGGCGTTCCAAAACTTACTCGAGCTTACTCGATGACGTCAGAACTCGCGTTCCAGAAGCGGGGTGTTTACTCGGGAGTAATTACTCACGCTACCCTCCTCGATCGGTGGGTAACGTCGGTTCAAATCGAGTAAATACGTCACGTGATCTGTTCGTCGTCTGCTTTCTGCGCCGACAGCCGTCAAAGCTCGCTTGCTCCGTTGGTTTTGGTGGCGGACGTTCGAGATGACAAAGAATGAGGTGCAGCATGTGTGGCTATTGCTATTTGCTGTTTTCAACGCACGAATTGACTGCATTACATCCATACCGTGCGCCTTCCCCGGGAAGGTATTATACATGTTATTATGAGTGTGCGACCGTAAACGGGAGCTTCTCCGCATTCTCGTCCTCGGCGTTGGAGGGAATGCCGTATTCTCACGTTCAAGGCTGAAAATGTTTGAACGCAGTAAATGATAAGGTAGTATTTTGGTTTCCTACAGAGTGTTTGTAATGAGAGGATAACGCTTGTAAAGCAGTGAAGGCTTCAAAGATTTTATTGTAATCATATTCGCGTCAAAGCGAACGTAAGTTTCATATCGTTCTTGAGAAAGCACCCTCGCGCTGTATTACTACACCGTGTGGAATCAATTTCTGCAAGACATAATTGGTTCAAATTACAATGCGTGGAATATATGTTTAGGACGCTCGCGCCGATTAATAAAAACACATTTTTGATGTCTAACTGTAAGGAGTAAGTAATTTAGGTGAGTAAAAGAAGCTGGTGGATCCACCTCAAAAAACACCGCGTCGTCATTGATATTATCGTCTCTTCGAGTGCTTTCTTCATGATCAAAAGAATCGTCTGCTATTTTCTCCCATCACTGCTGTGTTTTCTTTTTGCCGTAGCCCAAGACGAAGCCAATCCGCGTAGTATCCAGGTGATTATCCCGGCCGTTCCAAAATCGAGTCGCGGATCGTTTACTCGCGATGTCACGTGGTATTACCCGCTGACGTAGGAGGCAGCTTACTCGGGTAAGATTTGGAACATAGCCCTTGATTAATAGTTCTAATATAATACACACATTTAAAACCACCTTTAAAAGTTCCCTTCTAGGTTTAACATAATCTGTGTTGTTGTTTTGATATGTTTTTTTTTATTAGATCACATTTTGTATTTCACTGTTTTTTGTGTAACGGTATAATTGTTTTTAATTCCTGTTTTAACTGTACATTTTGCTGCTGTGCTGTAGAGTGGGACAGGGCCCTTGTCAGGCGACTCTAGTCGCCTTTTGCCCTGTCCTCCAAGACGTTTGTCTGAATAAAGTTTATTCAATATATTCAATTCAAAGTGTAACAAAATTGTTCTTAAAAAGTCGTGTAAGCTACACTTTTGCGGTTTGTGCAGGTGAGTTATACGGGCAGGGGGACAGAGTATATGCTAATCGTAAGGATCAGTCGGATAATGAAGGAAAATTTGTTAATTACCTTTTTAATTAGTGAAAATAGACACGTAGTTTTAATTAGAAACTCGCCGAGCGTCATCGAAAACCACTGAATCAACTCTTTTTAGGAGAATAAAACGCAGGGGCAGCATTTTACGGAGCTCTAAAAAAACGCGCAGTTTGGACGCGTTTCTAGGTTTTGGTTTCTTACCGGAGCGCATCTTTGCGCCAGCGGTTATGCTCCACAGTGGTCGCGGCGCGAAGCCACCGCCTCGCCCCTTTCGTAGGAAGGAGGGAAGTATTGAGCACGTGTGTTGCCCGTCTCGGCCACTGGAGAGCAGGACCGCGGTCGGCGAGCACAGGGATGCGCTCCGATAATAAACCGAAACCTAGAAACGCGTCCGAATCGAGCGTTTCTACGGAACGCCGTAAAACGCTGCCCCTTCCTTATATCTTTCTAAAAAGAGTTGATTTAGTGGTTTTCAATGACGCTCAGCAAGTTTCTAATTGGAATCATATGTCTATTTCTACTAATTAAAAAGTTAACTAACAAATTATAACTAATTAGCCGACTGGTCGTTACGATTAGCCCCCTGCATTGTGTTCCCTTGGCCATATAAATCACCCGAACAAACCGCAAAAGTGTAGCTTTCACGACTTTTTGAACAAATTCTGTGACACTTTAAAAGAAACACCCTCTCTCTATATATATACAGGGTGTTCTCTAATACACTATCTGATAAAATGAACTTATATTCATTAATATTTAAATTGAAACAAGACATCAACCATATAAATCAAGAATGCAAAGTCAACCTTTACTTCGTAAAGGGACATACTGGAATACTGGGAAATGAATTGGCGGATCAGTTTGCTTGGACGCCTGTCGCCAGGGGCATACATGTCAATAGGAAAATAAAAGATACGTTAAGAGAGAGCTCATAAAAAAAGCAAGAGATGTTTGGAATGTAAGTTGGTCCAAGGAGGGACAAAATAAAGAATTATATCAATGGATACTGTACATTTTAAAAATACCCTCCTTCTTCCCTTCCTGATTAAAAAGGTTTGATCCGACGTAACGTAAGTATTTAATAACAAAAAAGTACAGACCTTGCAGGGGGCATCTTCAGTATACACTGACACAAATGAGGCAAGGTCGACCAGTCTAGATATCACACAAGTCCCCGTAAACGTCCGGCACACTTTAAAAAAAGGAGTAGTACTTCGTGCTTTTGAGGGACTAAATCAGTGTCACTGAGAGAGACTTGGGAAGTAATCCGTTACTTTTTTAAGTAATTTTGTAATTGCCACGTTACTTTTTTCGGAAGTAATTTGTACTGTAATTTCGTTACAAAGTATTGGTAACGGATTACTTTAATTACTCGTTACTTTTTAAAAATATGAGCATAATACAGTAACTGGAGCAATACGATCAGAACATTCAGCAGCGCAAAGAGAGCAAGTTCAACAAAATAGAGAGAACCTCAGGAAGGGGAGAATAGCCAAAAAGAAAACACGATTCTTTTGTATGACCGGTCACCAGAACCACTAGAAAACGGGCAAGGCATCCACAAATATACGTCGCCGTATACTCCGTCGCCTTCCATCCAGTTTTTTTTTTCTCCTCCCGGGCAGGAGAAAGCTCTTCGTGCTTATTTGTTTTTTGCCTTTTACACCCGTTTCACAATTTCCAACTTCTTCGACGTCTCCCGCCAGCTGCACAGACATCAAACGCGGGTTCGTACCCCCTGGATTCGCGGATTTACAACTTGTGTAACTGGCGATGTAGCCCCGCGCGAGGGGGTCGAATTCTTTGTCTTTGATGTGCGCTACTTCAATCTATACTGCGTTTCACCTTCGGTCCGAGCGCGGACGATGGTATGAACCAAAGGGCCAATCAAACAGCGCAAAAAGCGCAACGTCATGACGTACTCTCAGCGCTTGATAGGACTAGCCGGCGTAGGAGCACCACAGAGAGACGGCGAATAACCGCAGGTCCTATCAACTGCAGAGAGCATGCCATGACGTTGTGCCTCTTCGCTGTTTGATTGGCCCTTCGGCTCATTACATCGGCCGCGCTCGGACCGAAGCTGAAACGAAGTATAGCACCCTCTTGAGGCACGGCTGAAAAGCGCCCGGAGCGAGCCTAAGAGCATCGTCTTCGAGGGTACGGGCGATTCTTATTTTGGTTAACTTGTCTGGGCATGGTGGTCGAGTCCACTCCTCACTTTACAGCCAACTGTCAACATAAAGACGGGGGGGGGGGGGGGCGGTTGGGCCACCTAAGCGATGCTGACAGAGGGAGAGAAAGAGAGAGAGAGAAATAGAACGCGTAAAAGTGGCGAGATCCTCTATTGTTTTTGTGAGGCCGGTGGCCACCACTTCTCTCGCTCTCTATGCCCCCCCCCCCCTAGCCTCCACGAATATTGGTACGAAAGTGAGAACCGATGAACGATCGATAACCCGTAACCACCACTTTTTCTCTGACTGGTCGAGTTTTCGGTCATGGAGTGTCCGTCGTCTCCATGGCCATCTCTTAATGAGATGTTCAAAATTCAGGGCATTAGGGAGAACGGAAGCCTAGAGTTTCAGTGCATACTTTTCTTTCCAAAAAAAACACACATTGTCATCAGCAAGAACGACAAACTCTAATCTACAGAAACACATCAAGGTATCTGTGACACCTGCATTCTGCATTCGCTTTACATTGTTACATTAGAACGAAGTTTTTCTTTTCTTGTGAATAACACAAAAAACACCTGAGTCAAAAGGGAGCTTTCGTAGATCGCCTTTTTAGCTCCGAATCTCGTAGCGGAGGTAGACGCTGCATCTGAGCATGCGCACCGCTAGCTTTGTCTGCAGAGTTCTAGGGATAATTTACGGAGGCCGTAAGCTAGTTGGATGGAGGGTGTGGTTGCAGCTTTCGGTGCCTTGTCAGCTTACAGGTGAAAGGAGTGCACCTACACACACTCTTTCTCTCTCTCTCTCTCTCTCTCTCTCTTAAATACCATATTTTATTTTTACAAGGACTAGTATAATACGGGCGTATGAGAAATGAAAAGAAGTGTTGCAGAACATTTTTGAAAAATATCGAAATTGTTTCTATTGTTTTCTGGATAAGTGTACGAAAAAGTAACGTGAAAGTAATTTGTAACGTAACAAGTAAACTGATCCGTTGCTTTTCAGCGAAAATAATTTGTAACGGTAATTCATTACATTTGAGGCTCGGTAATTTGTAATTGTAATCCATTATATTTTTCAAGTAACGAGCACAGGTCTGCACTGAGAGTGATCCCCCCAAAACGGTAAAACCCCGGTTTAGTCCCTCCCTTTTCTTTTAGTCCCTTTGCATTGAAACCTTTAGGCCGAAGTTTTGATCCGTTAAAAGGACTGTTTTTGATCCCTACAGCAGGGCATCAGGGACTAAGTTTAACTCTTCAGGGGACTAATTATGGTCCCTTAAGCGCCGTGGTGACCACAATTGGGGGAGTAACTTTGATCCATTTGAGGATCAACAGTGCTACGATTGGGAGGTAACTTTTTGATTGGGGACTAACTTGTTGCCCCTTTGGGAATTAATTTTGCCCCTTAGTGGGACGGTATTTATAGTGACGGGGTGAGTGACTTTCGTCTTTTCGAGGACCAATTATTGACACTTTTAGAGATCAATTTTATAGAATTTAGGGGAGTAACTTTCGTCCCTTTAAGGATCAGTTTTGACGCCTTTTGATATTATTTTTATACTAGCGAGGAAATAACTTTCATCCCTTTCTGGATGAATTTTTCAGTATTGAGGGAGCAAATTTCGTCCCTTTGAGGGTCAATTTTATACTTTTAGAGATGCATTTTATAGTAATAAGGGAGTAACTTTCATCCCTTTGTGGACAAATTTTTGCATTTTTCGACATATTTTTTAGCTAGTGAGACCCTTCAGTTGTAAATAGGAGTGAAAGGTTTGCGGCATTGAATGGCTTCCTGTTCTGAAAAGGCAGATTGTGCAACTTGTCTGAATAAATATCTCTTCTGAAAAGTTGCACAAACCAGTCTTTTCAGAACAGGAAGGTGTACAACACCGCAGACATTCCACTCCCGTTCACTGATAAAAGGTGGAAATATTGCAGTACATCTTAAAAGTCGCACACATTTATTTGAAATAAAACAAGCCTGTGTTGCCAAACAAGCAGCATCATGTCCTACCCCAATCTAAATGGTAATGATGCCCGTGAAGACTGGAGATATTCGGACAACACTCGTAGAATGTAGAGGCAGGCTTTAACAACCAACATCCCTGTTTTACGAAAAAAGTTGCAGCAGCAATCTGTAAACAAAACTTAGCACTTTCATTGTGTAAAAATGTTTATTCTGGAACTACAAAACACAGGAAATAAAAACAATTACACATAACAAGTACACGCAAGAAAATACCGCCATCTTGGCATTGAAGAACTGAACAAAATTTAATATGACTCGAACATATAGATGTGTCCAATGGTTCCCAGTGCTGTAGAACGAGCCCGAACAATTGGTGCCTGCACATTAAAAGTTTAAGCATTCACTGAATATGCATGTTACCTGTTGAAATTGTGAAACATTTCGCCTCTTTTCTGTAAAAATGAGACCAACTTGCCAGGGCCAACGGCGGATATGTTTGCAGACGACAGAGTTAGCAATGGTTGTAAACTGTGACATGATTTCTTCAAAGCGCAGCAAGCAGAAGGCGTTCTTTCATCTGCTGGTTGTGCCTATCGGCAGTTACAACCATCGCTAACTCTGTCGCCTGCAAACATGACTGCTATTGACACTGGCCACTTTGTTTGTCTTATTTGTTATGGGAAGGGGGCTGTGCTTTGAAATTTCTGCAGGAAAAATTCACATTTAGTGAAACGTTAATTGAGCTTTCTACATGCAGGACCAATTTTTCTGGCACGCTTCACAGCACTAAATCTATTGTAAGCACCCTATTTATCAATTCAAGAAAACTTGGAGACAAACCTACAAAGAGACAGCTCTTTTCAATGTCCTTTTTTTTCCTTGTCTAATAAAAATGACTGTAAAAAATCAAACACCTTAGTGAAAAAGCTCCCAATCGTAAAATATATGGCAGTAAAATGACTAGTATATTTGTAAATTAAAAATAAAAACGGCATGGGTTTTTGATTTTCAGAGAATGCTCAAGAAAGTAAAAATAATGCTCTCTCAAATGCTAATGTATTCTCTAAACACATTACATAGGCACAGGAGAAACAGATTTTAGCAGCATGTGGAAAACAAAAAGCTTCAGTTTTTTTTGGTCTTCGTATTTAAGGTGGTCAGCGGCCCTGTACCCATACAGCCCAGCTTTGTGTGATTGAGACCTACAAATCTCTCGAAACAAATATGCGACGATATTTAACAAAGTACTAAAGGTCGAAAAGCCATGCCAGGCAGAAACAAAGTGCCAAAGATTCCAAAGGGCCTTCTGCCTTATAGGCCTGATTTTCTAAGAGCACACTGCAGCGCTCGGTTAATATCCTGGGACACACTGACGAGAAGACTGCGGGGCAAGTCTGAAACGAAAGTTGAGAATTAAGACAAATCATAAAGTCGAAGTCTTTCTAACAAAAGAAAGAGGACTACCCTGTACAGCAGACGCAGGCAACCGATGGTAGGCTAGCTGAAACAGGTACAATACGCTCTTTCTAAATCTAACACCGCAAACAAGTTACCCAAATATATGTTTTGGCAAATCGAAGCTAAATTGGTGATTGCAGCAGCTTGAATATCTTCTCCCGGCTTGGTCATGATCGGGTACTCTACCTTCACAACGTGGTTTGACTGGTAGGCCAAGGTGCGGCACAAACAACTAAAAAAATGGACCATATCCGGGTGGTGCCTTCTCCACAATAGGCTTCCAACGGATTGCGGGAACCTCAGCCGGAATTCCAACCCGTCACTTTGGGGATCCGTAGGCCTGCGCTTTGCCTCGGAGCCACCGACGCAGCATGTGCCAGGTGAAGCAAAATATTTTAAACGTTGATTAGCGGAGTTTAAGTCGTTAATTTGCTCAATCTTACTTTAAACTTTGTGATGTCCGCTCTCGAGGATAAAGTTGCACCAAAAGAATCAGTTCTCCATTTCCAGTGTCCTTTTTTTTTTTTTAATTTTTCCCCGTCTTAGGAACAAAAGCTTGTTTAAAAGCTAACAGCACACTTTTCCTAGCTGCTCAGACAGCGCAGAGGTAGAGCACCAGACTCCTTGACGTAAGTTTGGTGGCTCGATTCCCGCCAAGGGACAAAGTAATTTTTTGCGAAGAAACCTGGTCATGTCGTTTTCCATCACAACCTCTCGTGATGCTCGAGAGCATCACGAAAGCATCACGAGCAACCTAACGCACAAGCCCTAAAACGCATTGTGCGTTAATAATTAAAAAGAAGCCCTGCATTCACTGTTACATGCATGTAGACTTTTGATGGCACTACGCAAGATAGGACCTGGTCTGCGAGCTTAAGGGCTGGATAATCTTCTGAGATGTCGGTGATTGAGGGGGCCGAGCTGATAAGCTCCCTGCTTGCCTGGATGGTCCTTCCCATAGCGTCTTCCACCACTTCCCTGTCAGAAACTGTTTTCTTCCTTTCTTTTTTCATTGCGTTCATGTGGGCACCAATGCTGTGCCGATCCTCTGACATTAACGGAGATGCTCCAAATTGCGCAAACTTGCAACAATCAACCATGTTGAATAGACCTGCTCAACACCCCCCCCCCCCCCCCCCCCGTTGAATTTTCTTTCCACATTGCAACTCTTTCTCATGCACTAGAAATAAGGGGATGCCAAACGTGAAACCAATAACTTAACATATTCACTACGTTGTGGGTCACCGGTCGGTGACGTCGCACATGTCAGCCCATGGCTACAAGGCCCCGTTCTATGTCTCAAATACTATGTGTGCTGCATAGGTCTCATGTCGTCGATTCATTTCCGCTCGAAACGCAATTTTACTCTTATAATGTGTTCATAATTTGCACTATTGTTTATTTTTTTTTGGTATAGTTTCATCTGCCTTTTTCTAATGCTACTTGCCTGTACCACAATTCTACTACAAGGTTACAGGCACCACCTATCTGCTTAAGGAGACACCTCAACTGCACCAAATCTCGCTCAGCAGGAGGGACATCCCAAGAAATGAAGCTAATTGCTTGGTTTTCTGGCCGTCCAAAAGTATAACTAAAATGCGAGTACATGCTTATAATGCAGCTAAAGAAAGGAATGCAAGAACTGTCATATGCGGAGATTTCTTTTTTTTTTCGAGACATGTTGAACTTTAATAATCCCCACTGAATTGAGCAACAGGGCAAAGACAGTGTGCTTGCTCTCTTGTTTTGTTGAAAACTTCCAGAAGGTTGGCAGGGTAGTGCCATTTTAAACCTTGTTATCACATTGGGTATGCTCTCAGATCCAGCCAGCCGTCGGTCATAAAACTGGTGACCATGCTTTCTGCACATACTCCTGTGCATGAGGGCAGGGTCAGGTAATAAAATACTGGTCCGAGAGCTCATAGTTTCTGCCAATCCGTGAGCTGAGCCCTTGGAAGAAAATTAATAGCGAAATACGAAAAACGGCTTTATTTACTGCAAATTTGTTGAAAAAAAGAAGTGTAATACAACAAAGGCTAAACTGCACCTTTTTTCTGTATCTTCTGCATCATGCAGCCTTACGATGATCTCGCAGAACAGGGCCGATATGGTTTTCCCTCAGTCACCATGATAACAGTTAGCACGTTTTCCGAGGCAACATTGATAAATCGCTCCTTTGCCTTGACGCCAGTACTAATACGAAAAAACTCTGCAAAGATCTGTAAGAAAAATTATTTTCAAATTTTCATTTTACTTGAAGATATTTGTAAACTGCTCTTTCGAATAGATAAAACGCGAAAAAAATCATGATTTCTTAGTTGTAACAAAATCATAATTAATGTCAGTGGGATAAAAAAGAAAGCCGTTTACAACTCCCTGTAACGCCGAATTAGAGCGCAGCTCTTGAGGAGGAGGAGGGAAGGGTACTAGGGGGTCTTGTGACCTCGGGGGGGGGGGGGAGGGGTCACGTGACCTAGGGCGGTCACGTGACCTCGGGGGGGGGGGGTCACCGGGTTGCATGCAACCCGGCAACTCCGGCAAGTTGCATGCAACGCGGGTTGCATGCAACTTGGACTGAATGCAACCTGAGTTGCATGCAACGCGCGGTTACGCCGACGGCAACGGCGACTGCGACGGCGACGCCGACGCCGCTTAAGCCGGAAACGGGCGCCTAAGAGCTCCGCTCTAAAAAGGAGACCCATTATGGTGCCAAGCTTCATCATGACGGGGCGCGTCGTACCGACGTGCGGTCGTGTATCACTACTGCGTGGTGCACGTTAAAGGGATACTGAACTGAAATTTCGAGCTCACAAAACAGGGCTGGATAGATAGGCGGGACGCTGCAAAACCCAAAACATCACTCCAACAGCGATATCTCCAACGGATCGCCGTATTTTTGGAAAAGAAGTTTGCGATTGAACACGGCCGACGAGGCCGACGAGCCAAGGCACGTCACGATTCTCATTCCCTCTCCTCCTCGCTTCATCCCGTCGAGCTGGTGAACCGAAGCGAGGAGGAGAGAAGCGAGGCCGCTCCCCCTCATTCTCAAATTCTCCCGGAGGACAGTGACGTCAGAGACCTCGCTTCATCGCGCCCTTCTTTTCCAAAAGCATGGCCATCCGTTTGAGATATCGATTTATGACTGATGTTTTGGAGATCGTAACGTCCCCTTCAACGCTTCTACGGCCTTATTTTGCGAAATCGAAATTTCGGTTCAGTATCCCTTTAAAGACCCCAGGCTAGCGGTTGTACTGCACTGGCTAAATTTCTCATCTACAGCGAGTGACTCGTCGCAACTTTTACATGGCTGACTACCTAGACGCTGTCTAAATATCCACACAACCCCAATTATTTCCCAACCGCGTCGCCGTTAGCCAATGGGATCTCCCTGCGGGAGCTCCCATTCGCTAGCAGTGTGAATGCGCCATAAGGGGGGTGGTGGTGCTCTTATCAGGGTACTGACTGCTCCTAAAAACATGAGGAACATCGTTACAAGCAGGTGGATTTTTAAGGGTAGTAAGCAACGGATTACCTGGTCTGTGAGCTTAAGGGATGGATAGTCGTCTAAGATATTGCAGATTGTGGGGAGCGTGCTGACGTACCCTCTTTGCCCGAAAAGTCCTCTCCATGGCATCTTTCGCCATCTCCATATCCGTAGCCGTTTCCTTCCTTTCTCTTCTCATTGCGTCTATGTGGCCGGCTATGAAATGTCAATCCTTAGTCGTGGGCGAGGATGCTTTCAGCTTCCGAGAATCAAAATGAATGAACTAAACCAACCTTGGCCACAGTAAAAACAATCCGAGATTGCGAAAAAGAAAGGACGGACAGACACAGTCTTAGCTACCATCAGCTCGTTTTCGCCCTAACCTTCTGTTCATAAACTAAGTTTAACCAACCCTTTTCAATATGTTTGCCCTCCACCTGTAATCAAACATTTCTTCTACATCATAAGCATTTCCCTGATAACATTCAAGAGACAAAGGAGCCTAAAAGCCCGAAACAATAGTTTAAAAAGCTCAATAATCAGATGCTACTCACTGTGACTTCAACACCTCCTGGGCCGCAAGGCCTTAGTGTTGCTGGAGTCTACCACCTTTCATAGGTCATCGCAAGGCAGACTGGAAAAAGTGCTGCATTAGCATTCAGCTGGAACACGTGTTTTCACCAACTGAACACGAGTTCTAGGCCAATGCTAACATAGCACTGTCCACTTTGTACCCTGCACTGAAATATGATAATTGACACAGAAAATCCAGTGCTAAGGTATTGGTCTTTACGAGGTGTTAGGCCAACTCAAACTGAAAGTGCCCTTTTAAATGGAGCTATAGAAACATTCTGTGTCGCGAGGACAACTGTTCGTGGCATGTGCAAATTTATTTTAGAGCGCAGCTCTTAGGCGCCCGTTTCCGGCTTGAGCGGCGTCGCCGTCGCCGTCGGCGTAACCGCGCGGTGCGTTATGAGACATATCCCATGATGCAACGCGCGGGGAGGAGGAGGAGGGGGAGGAGGACGAGTGGGAGAGGAGGAAGAGGGGGAGGGGTAGAGGAGGGAGAAGAAGGGGGAGGAGGGAGGTTGAGGAGGAGGAGGGGGAGAAGGGGAGGGAGGGAAAGGAGGGAAAGGAGAAGGGAGGAGGGGAGCTCGAAGGGTGAGGGAGGAGGAGGAGGCGGAAGAGGAGGAGGAGGAGAAGAGGAGGACGAGGAGGAGGAAGAGGAGAGAGGAGAATGAGGAGGTGAGGAGGAGGGGTATACCCTCAGTACCCTTCCATCCTCCTCCTCAAGAGCTACGCTCTAATTCGTCGTTACAGAGTGTTAAAAACGTCTTTGATTTTTTTTTATGTGACTTGTTTTTGTTTTTGTTCGTGGCTACTTCTGTTCCAAAATGATGATGCTATGTGGTTTAACCCTATGCTTTATGTAAGATACTGTCATAAAGCATAGTGTCTTTCATAACCAGAATTTATTAATCCAAAATTGATTGACAGTCAAGACGAGGAAATTGCATCTTAAAAGGCCCCTGAAAAGAACAAAAAGGCTTTTTTAAACAGTCTGGTTGGAACACGAGCGTCGAAAAATACATTTTGCGCAAAAATTACATTTTTTAGATCAATATTGATGGCGCGAGATTTATTTCAAATTCTGCGTGCAAAGTCCATGTCGTCAGGGAATGGTCATACGCACCTTCCACCTCAACGAGATGGTCATACCCCTTCTCCACCTCAACGCGATGGCCATGCCGATTCACGTCTCCTCTCCACGCCCGAGATGCCAAGAAATCAAGTGGAAAGGAGGCGACTGCCGACCAAATCGCGTCTCGCGCCGTCAATATTGCTCCACAATTTTTTTTTTTCGCATTAAGTTAATTTTTTGACACGCGTGTCCCAACCGAACTGCTTAAAAAAACTTTTTTTTTGCTTCTCTGGGATTTTTTTAGATAAAAATGATGACCAGTCCTTCCTACCTGAAAGGGCGTTAAAAACAGCAACCCCGGAATAGAGCTACCACTTTCTACACACAAATATTGGCACTAGACCCATATATCTACATTGAAGTAAACTTTTTGAAGTTAAACTGTGCTTAATATGGAAAAATATATGTTAGGCAGCGGTGCACTGACAAGCTGCATTCCTCATTCGTGCTGTTTCTTTTTCTATCATCTGTCAACAGAAGAAATTAACACGTGTAACTGACTTGTAGAGTATAAATCCTTTACTCGAGTGAATCTTGCTTTCATTACTTCACAAAACTTCATTTTTTTATTATTTCAAGAATGGAATAGCTTTTTATTATACAACTTTTTGGCCAAATTCATATTCAATATTCGACTTGAAATTATTAGGCCAAAATCACTATTCGTTTTGAACTTAACGTCTACTATTGCACAACTTTAGTAAATGTACTTGCGCATACTGCTGGCTCCCTGTTACAATAGCGAGAAGTAGGGTAACGGGCTGAAGTTGAGCTAGATGGTACATTGATGCAAATGAAAGGTCTGCTAGAACGTTAGGGAAAAAAACACAGAGAGAACAGACAGACATAGACACGGCAGCAAGCTTCTCTCTGTGCTTCTGTTCCTAACATGCTGATCTTTCCATTGAGGGGTAGGAACTTCAACTGATGCCTCAGTCCCCCCCCCCCCCCCCCCCCAAGTGGAATTCATTTTTCAGGAGGGGCAGAGGTGGCTGGGATGTCCATGACTTGGGGTGTAGAGGAAGAGAGGGGAGTCAAAATGCAGGTGTATATATAAAGTCAGCTGGATTTCGGGGGGGGGGGGGGGGGGGGTGAAGCCCCATAAGCCTCCTTCCTGGTGACGCCACTGGACATTACATGTAGCTATTGTGTTTATGAGAAACACATTACCTGAAATTTGGACTCAAAAGTTGGATACACTTACGAAATATCCAATTGCGAAGGATTTTTGCAGGCAAATCCTTTATATGCACGAAAGATTTGGCTTGTGTCAACCTCCATATGGATCCTCTTTACGTCAGGAGCTATTGTTTTCATGTTGTCTATGTGGGCGGTGCTTGTCTTCAGAGCAGACGCCGATGCTCATGACTGTAAAAAGCAAAATCAACAAAATATGTCAATCTTGTTCAACACTGCATATTAACAAGGGTCAGTATTAGAAACAACGAAAAAAAGAACTTATATTTCACCTTCAACCTAGCTATACTATATACCCAAGAATTTTCCATTTTTTTTTATAACAAATAGCCATAAGGGGGCAAAAAATATGGAGGTTTCGCCTCACTTGCATTAAGTTCGGTAAAGGGTTTGTGCGACTTGCTTGAAGATACATCATTCACACCTATTAAAATAAGAATACAAACGTCTCATGGGTACTAAATATTTTGAACAGATCAATAATTGTTAGTTGTTTATTTATATGCGCCGATACTACCCGCGTGTCAATTATACCATAAGAAAAGTCCATATGAAGAAGAGTCTGAGCACTAACTATTTTATTAGTGGACATTAAGGGGTTCAGCGCTTCAAGACAATCCGGATTATATTATGCACATATAGAAAAAAAATATTGTCTGCTGTTGTACGTCACATTAATTCAATTAAAAGATTCATAACTAGAAAACGATTACAAAAAGTAGAAGGAAACAATGCCATTTAATATGCCGCCTGACGAGGAAAGTTTGGCAGACTACCTTGGCCAAACATCAAATTGGACTGTGCAATCTAGATTGAGAAATATGCATATCATATGCCACACAGTTCTTTCATATGGCATTACGAAATACGATTTATATTGACAATATCTTTAGTAGTGACTGCAGATAATAATGAGCTAGGAATTATTTTGTATCATTATGTTTAATGAGATAATCTTCATACAATGAATCTGGAAATATTTTGAGGTCTAACCATAAGTGCACTGAGAGTGAACTGTGCAGTTGAGACGATGACAAACATGGCAAAAACGCTACGCCATGTGGAAAGCCCTTCCCCTTTACTACGCAAAAAAACAGCGGGAGTAACCGACGCACGTCACAGAGCTGTGTCTTATGGCTTTTCATATCTTGAATAATCAGGTCCAAAAAGCAAGACAGTACAGTCACGTTATACTGAGCAATACAAAACTTGGTGTCCCACCCTGGATTCAAGGTTTTAGTTGGGCGGCTCCACTATTAAAACGAATAAGGCCATTATTGCTTTATGTAGAAAGGAACACTGGTTGAAATTTAGCGAACATACATGTCGGATTTGAAAACTAAAAGGACCACAAACCTCAAACACCTCAGCGGGAATAGAACTTTCGCACCAATAAAAATGCTCAGAGCCCAAAGCAAACACAATCAAATTAACAACAACATACAAAAGGGAAAAATTTTTTAACGAAGTTAACAAGAGCAGCTTTGAACCATACAAAACACATTCGAAGCCACGAGCACTAAAGAAGTTATACACAGGGCGAAACCGAACTCCGAAGTGAAGATCTCAAAAGCAAAATTATTACAAGACAAAACACCTCCACGCGGCGCTCTATAAACAAGTGTATCGTTACAGCGATCAAGTTCCTTTCAATTTGGTGACTCCCAACAATGGTTGAAACTAAGAACCGTGCCGCGGAGCCGACCAGCATCGACCGAAAGACACTCGGAAACCCGCGGAGAAAGTAAAAGCATAGAGTAATGCTGTCGTGGACACATGCTCCTGCAACGCATCGTCGACTTGTTTTCTTTTTTTTTTTTGCAAAGGGGATTGCAATATTGGTTTTATTTTGTTCGCTGCAAGCGTACCTGAACTGAAACGGACTTACCCAGGCGGCTCTGATAGGACACAAATGAATTCGCGAGTGCCACTTTCATACAGTCCGCACTACGCGCTGAAACCCCTCGTTCCGCTCGGATACACTTTAATATTGATTGAGAACATGTTTATTTACGAACAGCGGATAGGACCATACCTTTCGCCTGAGGGCGTCAGGCTGAAACATTAATCTCGAGGCGAAAACTCGCACCAGGCCTTATAGGAACCGCCACAGTTTCGGCAAGCTCTTATCGCCTCGGTCGCCGGCACCGTCAAGCCGACGACCGAGGCGATATGTGCGGGACGAACCTTTCGATGAAGCGTCGCAAGGTTGGTCGATGAAACGAAAACCGGAACGTTTCGATGAAACTAACTCGCATTAAAACGTCGCTACGTCGACGCAACGATCTGCCGGTGTGGCATCATTGGTTTGATGGATTGATTGCCCCCGGGCATTGTTTCGAAGTGCTCGGCCTCGTTTGCACGCTAACACGGGTGAGTACGGGCCCGACCGCGTCGAACAGCGAGTGCCTATCGTACAGGGCAATCCTTCGGCTTTATGAAGCACATCTCACCGTTCAATTGGTCGCAACTCCAACTACTCTTCGACGAGGCCTTCACCGCCACAGGTCACCGATTCGGAGACGCGGAAGCGGTCGTTGGAGAGTAGGTAGCCTCGTTACCGGCGCCTAGGGTTGCCAGGTGTTTGTACTCTAACCCGGCAAATTTCTACGAGATATAGCCCCAAAATAGCCAAATGTCGATCCAGAAAAGTAGCCCAAAAATAGCCAAAAAACAACAAAAAACTGACCATTTGAAACGTTTATTTTGAACACAAAAGACACATAATACATTTTTATACATCAAATAGAAATATTCACACCACTAGCATCAGCAGAGCCAACGGCAGAGCTCGGGTACATCACTGCGGTATTAAAACTCGCCAGAAAAACCTCTGATAGAACATAGTCCTTGCACCACTGTTCTTTGCCCCACAGTCCGAATTTAGCATACAAAATATGCTCTCCAGCGTTTAAAATCGACATCCTGTTTCGCAAGTCCGTCTTTGCGAGGGTGACCTGGCTGAACACGTGTTCTACTACAGCGTTGGACAGTGGTAACCTAAGCAACATACCTTCCACTATAATAATGGTACGCTCAGTATCGGGGCATGGTGACCAGAATGACGTCACGGGAAAACTATGCAGAATTAGACACAAAGTATAGGTCCACGCCGATCAACAGGCAACCTAAAGAAGGCGCAATGCGTTGGGGCCGCAAGGAATTGCACCGTTACTGGTTGAGATGGAGGAATAACAGCACACGATTGCATTCGGACAAGATTTGAGGGTAAACAATTGCACAAGGTGCGCAAAGAGCAGACGAATTTGATTGCTGTCGCATACTTATCAGGGTCAACAGATTAAAGCGCCGCATTTTTACGTAACTTACTCTAAAAATACTATATTTGAACCTATAAACCCAAGTGCTTTGAGGCATTTTGGTGTGCCCAGCACGGGTCAGAAATAGCCCAATACTAGCCAACTACAACTTTTTCCCGCCAACTTTTTCCCGCCAACTGAAAATAAAACTAGCCCCATTTGGCTATTTATAGCCCAACCTGGGCTATAAATAGCCCAACCGCGTCGCTCGGAATCCGTTTTAATGTTTTTTCGCGGACGGAGACATTCACTTAATATGCGCGGGTAGTCACAATTTCTAAACCCCGGGGCCAAAATCTTGTTTTGCCAAGGCTTCTTTCCAAATAGCTACTCGAGTGATGTTTCATCCACTTCATCGAACGCTTGCGGCAGCCATAGTTGACGAGTGGACTAAAGTATTCATTAAAGGAGCAACTCCAGTGGAAGCAACAAAATGCCCGACGGACGAACTGCTCGAGTTTCCGCTTCTGAATAGAGGGCTCTAGGGTCGTGGGTATGAACGATATCGATTGGTCCCTTTACGCACCCCTTTTTATAAGAGTGTAGGGGGCCACGGTTGGTGTTGCACGCCGATGCGTCCCGACGGATGAACCTGGATTCGACGAATTTCTTTTGCCCCCCCCCCCCCCCCCTTTGTTCTCGGGCCAGCGTCGTCTTATTGTCCAGGTTGAAACTGTGTCCTGTCGTCCAGCAGTGTTCGACAAGTTCCGTCTTGGACCGTGTTGCAAGGGTGGCTTTGGCAACGTCCCTTTTGTGTTCTTTTAGTCTCGTTGCCCTCTTTCTGCCAGTTTCGCCAATGTAAGTTGCGTCACAACTTACGCGACTTACAGTTCGCATAATATACAAAACACACACACATATATATATATATATATATATATATATATATATATTATATTGATACCTATATATATATATAGGTATAAATATCTGACAGCGTTGCTTTCAAAAATTGCCTTAACAATGTTCACATTTCAGCGTTTCACTAATATGTACATATTGTTTTGCATTCATAGGTTGTTATTTATTGTATGTTGTTAAATTCCACTGATGTAATCCTCTCCCCTTTGTAATGCCTTCGGGTCCTGAGGGAACGTTTAACTAAATAAATAAATAAATAAATAAATATATGTTTAGTTCCTCTTTTTTTGTTGTTGTTAAGCATGTATACAATGTTATGTTTCCAGTTTCGCTTCAGTTTTGAGAAAAAGTGTTTCTGGCAGCTGCCATCCCTGCTGCTGATGCGTTTGAAGTGTACTTTTTCCGCTTCCTTCAAGTGGCAAGGTCGCCCCGCTAAACTGTCCGCAACACACGCTAAACTGTTACGTTTGGTCTACACTAAAATGGACTATCCACCGTTCCTAAAACACATCTCTGGACGATGCCACTTGCTCCGTTCGTGTGTTTGGTGACTGTTTTTCTCACTTTCCACGGAAGCGAACCACGTTTTACATACATTAGAAAACAAAAGTAACTAAATGCGTTATTTGCTATTTTCTGATAAAAACAACGCATTATTCTTTTTGTTAGCGATAAAAAGTAGCGCACATTCATTTCACATTCTGCCTACCAGCTTTGAAATTACATCATTGTCACGAATGACAAATGATGATACGGCGAACAACTGGAGAACCTAAACGCTTAATATAGCGAACTTGTGCCCAAAACAAAATAGAAGAAGGTTAGCGTCGCAGGCGTCGATGTCGGCGGAACAGCAGGATCAAGCACTGGGGCGAGACTGCCTCCGGCTCGCCACGCGAAGCCCCTTATGTAATTACGTGCGTGGGCTTCTGGAACAGTCGGCGAGCAGAACATTTTGTTCTCGAACAACAAAGAGGTTTCTCGAATTCACCAGAACGCGATATTCACAGAAATATAAAAAATGTGCGTCGGCAGCCAGGTATCGAACCTCGGCCCTTTACGTGGGAGCCAAGCACAATAACCACTCAGCTACGGGCGCGCTTGCTCGAGGACGCGCGGGGCATTACTCTTCCCTTTAAAAAGAGCATCGTCTCGATGCAACACGCGAGGCAACAAAGCAGAACAAAACAAATAAAATAGTGGAAAAATACGGAGGCTGGCCTATCAAGCGTAGCTCGGGATAACAGCTTACGGTCTTATCGCGCGTAGTACGGCTTGAGCCGCACGACATGGACGGCATCAGGTCGTGGTGGCCGGCGTGATGATGCTCTTGTTCCGTCGGGCATCACCTCGTAGTCAGATCTCAGAGTCGACGAAGTACCTTGTAGTGTCCGAAGTAGCGCTTCAGGAGTTTCCCGCTTAGACCACGTCGTTGTATTAAGGTCCAGACCCCCACACGATCTCAGGGTTTGAAGAGAACGTCGATCCGACGAAGGTTGTTGATCTTGAATCCGTTGTCGGGTAGGCTGCTGAGCTTCTCCAGCCCGTTGGCCAACCACCTGGGTGTCGTTGCTCCCACTGTCAGCTGGTTCGTGGGACAGCATCACCTCCAGCATGGTCGTTACTTTTCGGCCATGCACCAGCTGAACCGGTGTTATTCCTGTGGTCTCTTGTAGCACCGTGTTGTAGGCAAACGTGACGTAGGGTAACACCTCGTCCCACGCCTTGTGCTCCACGTTGACATACATGGGGATCATGTCGACGATAGTTTTGTTTAGCCGTTCTGTTAGTCCATTAGTTTGCGGATGGTACGGAGTGGTTCGACGGTGGCTGCTGCTATCGAGACTAAAGATTTCTTGCGTCAGCTGGGCCATGAACGATGATCCGCGGTCTGTAATAAGGACTTCGGGGGCGTCGTGCCAAAGGACGATGGACTCGATGGAAAAATTCCGAGGACACCTAAGCAGGTTTTATGAGTTGTTAATGCGAAAGCATTCATAGCGCCGAGAGGAGAAGAAGCGGCCGCAGCGCCGCCAGGGAATGCGGTTGTGCGCCACGCAGACCGCCCTAGCTCGCTGGTGCTGCTGTACCGCTGGGTGAGGCAGCGGCGGGAGTGCGAAGCTCGACGCAGCGCGTGCTGAAACCATGTGTCCTCTCATCATCATCATCATCGCCCTAGCTGCGGGTACCGCTTGACATCGATAAGCCACAAAGCGTAACATGCGGGCTTCTCACTCCGATTCCCTAAGACCCTGTTTCCCGATGAACATGACACAGCAACACTTCGCTCTCGGCAAAAGGGTTTATTGACTCACTTATTGCCTGGGGGTTTCGGGATCGGGGAACGGTCATCAGCGAGGCCGGGGCAAAGTCCTCTGCTACTGCAGCTGCTCCGTGTCCCCGCGGTGGTCGTCCACACCCCGTCATGGGGACGTCGTCGTCCAGGGTTGCCGTCCGGTCGCCTGCACCATCGTCCGACTCACGCCGACTCCCACGCCAGCGTCCTCCTCTGTCCCGCTGCACCATCCCTCGTGTCCACCGCCCGAGAGAGTCGCCGTCCGAGAGAGCGCCCCTTTGTCCGGCCTCCCCTTTTCAAGCTTTTGCCCCTTTGTTATGGGAAGCCAGTCGCGAGACGTCAGTTGGCTTAGGGGAGCGCCGTAGCCGGACCTGGTAGAGCGCGAGGCCACCGCCGCACCCCTGAGACATGACGCATCTCAGAGATATGGCGCGTTAAACTTCTGCCGGGCCCAGAGGGTCGGCGTGGGGGAGGGCAGCCAGATCTCCACAAACGTTAGGCGTAACGTTAGGCCTAACGTCAGGCCAGAGCATACCCGCGTCCCCCGTCACGTCAAGCAGCTGCGCGTACCGGTTGACGACGTTAGACCTCAAAGCTTAACGTTAGGCCTAAAGTCAGGCCAGTGCATCCCCGCTTCCCACCCTCCCGTTGCGCCGCCAGCAGTTCGGCTGGCCCCTTAGCAACGATGACGCCGTTTCTATGGAGCCACATGACGCGTCGCAGCTAATGTGAATTATGGTGAAGTTTCGCTGCTACAGACAACGCCGGCTTCGCTCCATGGGACAGCTAATGCTTTCGCATTAAGACTTGGCAACTTCAACAGCCGTACCTGATGGAAGGGCTTTCGTGTGAGATAATCGGTCACGAGATTAACCATCGTTTTCCTTGCGTCGATGGTGGGAACGGTCCAAGTAAATCCATTCCGATTTTCTGGAATGGGAGGGATGGCAGCACAATAAGCCGAAGAAGTCCTGTCGGTCTCGTCGGTGGTTTCTTCCGTCATTGACACACGTCTCAAGATTGGGTGCAGTGATGTGCTGTCTTTGCAATCTTGGGCCTGTAGTACTTCTCGCGTATCCTGGCAAGAGTCCTGCTGTATCCAATGCGTCCCGCCATAGGGTCCTCGCAATTCAGGATCATCTCTTTGGAGTGACGCCATGTGAGTGACGTCCAGTGCGCCCAGAAAACACTCGTCCCCGTCGTCTTCAGGCAGGCAGGACCGGCCTAGGCAGTTTTTTTCCGGTCTCATTCCTAAACCTCGATCTGCCAGTAGCCACTTTCCAACTTCATCGATGAAAAGTATTGGAACGGATTTTCGTATACAAGTACGGGAGAAACATGGTGATGGCCCTGACGACGGCCAGGCATTCTTTCTTTGTCGTAGGGTAATTACCCTCTATCTTGGACAGATCCGGCTTGCATAGGCAATTACCCCCTCTGTTCCCTCCTGTATTTGGACCAGCACCGCGCCAAGCCTTGTGTTACTTGTGTCCGTGTGAATTTATGTTTGTGAATGCTGGCTGAAATGGCCAAGGACAGGAGGTGTTTTAAGTCTTCGTTTAAGCACGTGGAACACCCGCTGGCGCTCCTCGGGCCAGGAAAGCTTTATGGTGTATTTTGTAAAATGTCAGTGGTGCAGAAAGCTTCGCAAAATGTCGAACGAAACGCCTGGAGTAGGCACGGAGGCCTATGAATCTTCTTAAGAACTTTTTGTCTGACGGCGGGGAAAAAGCAGTGACGGCGCGCGTCTTCGCGGTGTGAGGAAGAACACCCTCGCTGCTCAGGACGTGGCCAAGGAACTTGAGCTCACCATAAGCGAACCGACATTTCATTGGCTTGATAGTTATTCCAGCGGCCTTGATGGCTTGAAGTGCGGCACGGAGTCGTCGTAAGTACTCGTCAAAGTTGCTGGCGAACACCACAACGTCGTCGAGGTAGACGAAAAAGCTTTGCCATTTCAAGCCTGCTAGCTCGGTGCCCGTGAAACGCTGGAAGGTCGCCGACGCTGTGCATAGTTCGAAAGGCATCAATATAAATTCTTGCAGTCCGTCGGGCGCGACGAAGGCAGTTTTCTCCCGATTCCGTTAGTCAACCTCGATTTGCCAGTAGCTACTGTTCAAGACCATCATCGGGGTTCCATCTTTTTTGTTTTTTTTACGAGGACAACAGGTGGAGCCCATGGACTGCTCGACGGCTGGATAATGTCGTCGTCGAGCATTTCCTGAACCTGCTCTTGGATGACTTCTCTCGCTTTCAAATAGACAAGGTACGGTGACAGGTGGACTGGGTTCACGTCGCCGTCGGTCACAATGCGATGTTTCGTCACTCGAGTTTGGCGTACTTTCGAGGACCCGGCAATACAGTCACTGTATTCAGCGAGGATATTAACCAGTTGCAGGCGCTTTGGAGCTGGGACCTCGGGGTCGATGTCCAGCTGCGGCGGCGACGTGCTCTTGTGCTCTGACGACAGGTTTTCTCAGGAATTGCGGTGATAACGGCTGGCTCTTGAAGCTCCTCGATGAGGCCCACGGTGTACCCTTCGTTAGATGCTACGGCTCCGCTCAAAAGTTTGTAACGAGAACAGTTGTACGTCCTTCTTGGAGGTTCGTTACGGCTCGTGCGACGCGAATTCTTTTTTCAAGGAGCAGTTGGACGCTGCCTTCCAGAAGAGCTTCACCGCGCATGGCTGCGTCAGTTATGACGCTTACGAAAACACTCGACCGCGGCGGCAGGTTCACATGGTCGGTAATAACTCGGATCGCATCGCAGTTTATTCATTTATTTATTTCAGTATCCTCGAGGCCCTGAGGCATTACAGAGGGGAGTGGGACAAGACAAACTTGGAATACAAACAGTACACAAACACTAGAAGCCAAGCACTAAAAACGTACATAATAATAAAAAATGCGTAAACAAGTTTAGAATTATAGAACAAAGCAAACAAACAGGGAAAATATTAACAGAAGGAAGCAGTCACCGCAGTTTTAAATAAGTAAAAAGACGGTATGTTTACGAATTGCGCGGGAAGGTGGTTTCACTCTGAAGATGCTCTGGGAATGACTGAGTTACAATAGGATGAGGCATTGCAATGAGAAATTCCGACTTTAAATTTAATATTTTCGCGTGGTGAGATGAAAACAGGATTCAACATTAGTTTGTTTTTAGCGAAGTTTTGAATGATAAATTTTATAAAAAAAGGACACAAACGAGATATTTTTCGGCGTAATGAAAGAGAAGGAAGTGGTAAATTAGTTCACATAGTTGAGACACTAGATGTGCGATTATAGTTAGTAAATATTAAACGGGCACCGCGATTCTGTACGGCTTCAAGATCAACCACGAGAGTTAAGAGAGTTAAGAAAGTTACCAGAGTTAAGAGACGTCGTGTTGGGATCCACTGGCGGCAGAGCAAGCTTTCTCAGCGTCAAGTGGTTTGCCCCGAGGTCGATGACGGCGCCATAATCGTAGAGAAAGTCCATTACGAGAATAACGTCGCTCTCACAGTCTTGCAGAACGTCGAGCTTCACAGGGCACGTCTCACCTTGAATCTGGACGCGAGCAACGCACCTCCCGACAGGTGTGATGAGGTGCCCTCCGGAGGTTTGTATTTGAGGTCCTTCCCATGGCGTCGTAACTTTTCGCAGGCGGCGAGAGAGCCTCCCAATCAAGACTGAGTAGTCTGCTCCGGTGTCCACGAGTGCCGATGCGTCGTGGCCATTGATAACGACGTTTAGATTCTTAGGCACCGTTGTAGTCGCGTCATTAGGATGCGTGGCGTCGAGAAAGTGGGAGCGCTCAGGCGTTCTTGGAGGCTCTTTACTTCGGTCGTCTTTGGCAACGCTACCTCCGGGCATTGCCGCACTTAGTATTCCCGACGAGATAGGGGGGACAGCCTGTCCCGACGAGAGCGACAAAAGGGCGAAAGCGCACGTCCAGGCGAGGGCGAACGGGAATCTCGGGGTAGAATCGGCACCGGGGACAGGGATCGTCGCAGGTGCTCCTCGATATCCCTTGGTCTCTCCCTAAGGCGGGGTGGCGGGTCGCTCGGCGCAAAACCTCGCAGGTCCATTTGTCGGTATGGGCACCTCCGGTAGACGTGGTCCGCCTCGCCGCAGTGATAACACAGCGGACGTCGATCGGCCGTGCGCCACACATCCGTCTTCCTAGGCGGCGCTTGTTCCGTGCGGACGAGCTGGGGCTGCCCTTTCCGACCTCGGAAAGTCTCGGCGCTGGCTCGCGTCGAGGCGTCGTAGAATACTGCCGGGCAGCTGGCGCCCGTCTTCGAGCTTCTGCGGCATAGGTCAGGGTGGGCTCATCGGATGTCTCTACGCTGGCAGGACCTTCCGGTTGGCTTACCTGCTGAAGTTTCTCGCGAACAACATCGGCTATCGACAGCAAAACTGGCAGGTTGGCAGCAGGCAGGAGTTTCCTGAGCTCTTCCAGGACGACGTTGTGAATGATTTCGCGAATGCCTGAGATGCTGGAGCCAAGGTCGCCGCTAGACGGCCCGAGGGCAGCGAGGCCGGGTAGTCGCTGGTAGTGACTGGCTCGGGCTTACAGGGCACGCTCGATGTTCTTCGCCTCGGTGACAAAATCTTCGATTGTTGTCGGAGGGCTGCGGACAAGGCCGCTGAAGATGTTGTCCCTCACGCCCTGCATGATAATTCTTAGCTTCTTCTCTTCTGTAGCCTGATAGTCGGCACGGGCGCTCAGGCGCAGAACGTTCTCCACAAATCCGGTGACGCTCTCGTTGGGGCCCTGGGTTCTGGTTCGAAGGAGGTATTCGGCTCTCTCTCGGCGGTGTTGGTTGGAAAATGTCCCCTTCAGCTCGCTCTTGAAAACGTCCCATGATTTTCGTACCCCCTCAAGCGAGAAATTGACTTTGTGCAGGCACTGCTCGTCGGCCCAGCCAGCGGGCAACGCGTTCGTACTGGTCGATCCAGTCTTCGACGTCTTTGTATTGTTTGCCATGGAACGAAGCGGCCGTCCTTGGTGCGGTGGACAGGTAAACGATGGTAGAAGCGGTCGGGGTCTGTGACTGGTCGGCTATCGTCGTCTTCTTTGGCTTGGGCTTGTCCAGCGGCAGACCAAAATCAAGAGACTGTTCCTGGGGGCGGAGGCTGGTTCGAGTTCCAGGTTCTTCAAAGAGCGACCTTTATTCCGTGCGTGGAATCGAACTTGGTTGACAGATCTGTGGGGGCGAATGAGCAACCTTGGGCATAGGGTGCTACCCCGCACCTCCACAAATATGGCACGAATGACAAATGATGAGGTGACGAATAACTGGATAAACTAAACGCTTAATATGGCGAACTTGTGCCCAAAATAAAATAGAAGAAGGTTACCGTCGTAGGCGTCGATATCGGCGGAACAGCAGGATCTAGCACTGGGGCAAGACTGCCGCCGGCTCGCCACGCGGAGCCCCTTTTGTAGACGCGTGGGCTTCTGAAACAATCGGCATAAAAACCTCGGCGAGGCAGAAGATTCGGTCCTCGAACAAGCAACAGGGTTCTCGAATTGACCAGAATGCGACATTCACAAAAATAACAAGAAGGTGCGCCGGCTCCCAGGCATTGAACCTTGGCCCTTTGCGTGGGAGCCAGTCACGATAACCATTCGGCCACGAGCGCGCTTGCTCGGGGACGCGCGTGGGAATATATATGATGAGACACTATTACTTAGTACATTTATATGCGTATAGGTACGTCATATAATAACCTTATCGAATTCATATGCTATATACGACGAGGACATGTGCAGATGTTGCGAAGATTCCGAGTGAGGTGTTCGCTTGAGCCTGCATTGATAATCGGCTAACAAAAAAAAAGTATAGATTTCGTGAGATCACAGGAACAAGCTTCCACTGAAAATGAAACTCCAGCAATATTACTTGAAATGTTTGATTGTCAATCAATCTAACTCCGAATACAAAAAACAAACAGTTCAAAGGGGGGAAAAAGCTCAAGCCACAGTGTATATTCGAAGTTAAAAATGGTGTATCTATCGCAACTGCCGACTTCAGTTTCGAAAATATAAGTACTTCGAAGTTAAATTATAATAGACAACGTGTGTTTGCACTACCAAGAACAATCGCCTAACGCTGTCCTCGGCGACGAGCGAACGCCGTGCGTGCTCATTCTGGAACGAGAGCAACTTCGTAGAAAGCGTATGCGGAGAGGCGTTTATAAACGAATTGTCTGAATAAAATCTAGCTAGCTGCGTTTGAAACGTGTCGTTTGCTTGGGTTACGGACCTCATGGTTTCTTGGATATATTTGTCATCAGTAGCTCAGTGCCTTTACACGCCGCTGTTGGAAGCACGTTGAGTGCAAGTTCCCGCTTCATAACCCAGTAAGGTTGAGTTTAATATCCGCCCTTGCCGGATTCTAGACGGTCAAGCATCGTACCATGCGCCTCATGGGATCGTCTGATTACTACTGCGGTATATACGCCGAAGTTACTAGGTTAGCAGCGGCGAGATATTACGAGAAAGAGCACAAATATGCGAAAACACAAGGCGAAGAACAGTACATGAACAGTACTTGAGCAAAGAAGAAAACAGCAGAAAAATACAAATATTTAGCTAGCGTAGTAAGCCGCAATTACCCCAACATAAAACAAATTTGACACACCTTGTAATTGGCTCCAGTTTGCCACCTAAAATTCGCCATGAAAGTGCAATTTCACTTTCAATTAACCGAGTGCATTTAGGAATCCTCCTAGCTAGTCTTTTTTCTGTATCTATTTCACCGTAATCTAGCCAAAGTGTGATGTATACAATCAAAGTAAAGGGAACGCACACATCTGCTGCACTACACTGTAAAATTGTTTTGTAATATAAGAGGAAATATCCGGATCATTTCGGTCAAAATAAGAAAATGGTTCTGTTAGATAAAAATAAACAGTCTAAAGACACTTATATTATTAAAACAAACACAGAGTTTATTACACACACAAGAAAAACGTCGTCTTTCCCTAAATAAACACTCTACAAAACGTTCTGTTATCTCTGAGAGAACAGAGCTTCTGTTATTCCCACATTCCAAGCACTCTTGATGAATAAACAGGGTAAACAAAGTCAGAGTACTGTAAAAATACAGAACTTTCCTCATTCCTGCAAAACTGATGATGAAACGAGCTCATAGCTAAAATAAATTATTTTATAAAGGAGTGTTTCTTCGAAAGACATGGTATAGTACTATCGGGTTCGAATGAAATGCGAACAGCGAAACGCGTGGCCGCCCACACATACTTGGCCACCTGGAGGCCTCTGAAAACTGATAAAACTGCGGAGTGGAATGTAGGACACTGGCCAGGGTGCGCGTCCTACTCCTATGTGTTGCACCCTTGAACAGGACGAGCCAAGTTTCGACGCTGCGCCGTTTGGGGCCGGTGGTGCGCTGGAAGCTCGATCAGCAGCTCTGGATCACAGTCACTTTCGTTGGCTCGTCACGAGCCTGACGAGGAAGCTCGCCGCTCGCAGCAGGAGCTGAGCAGGAGCAGACCGCTTGCGCGAGCGCCTTGCGCGCGCCTCTTTCGAGCATGACCGCAGCGTCACGCTCCCTTCTAACTTGCGCAGTTTTTGTTTTATGACGTATTTTTCAATACGCATTATTTTTGGGAGCCATGTGCTCTCGGTCCTTCCCGAGGACATCTGCGTGCTTCTGATAACTGACGTCAACCAAGCTCCATAGGTCTTCCGTGCGCGAACGAATAGCTTTAACCTCTATTTTACGAATTTTGGACACACGGGTTGTTCATTTAACGGGCTGCTTCCAAAATGTGGCTTGACAATAGGGACTTTTAGCAAACCGTTAGTACGTTTTTCGCACCGCACTACCGGATCCTTTGAAGCATACTTTTAAGCGCGTCCGGGGGATACTGTGACTGCGGGGCGCGCGCTTAAAAGCATGCTTCAAAGGCTCCAGTAGTGCGGTACAAGAAACACGGTAACTGCTTGCTAAAAGGGCCCAATGATATAGTTACTGTTTTTTTGTTAATGTGTTTTGGTGAGTACAGCAGCCGATGTACCTGCATTTTGGTGAATACAGCCTCTGGAAGCTGATACATAAAAGCCTGTTGAATAATTGACTTCGCTGAAGCGTCAGCAGCCGTCCCGGGTTTCGTCTTGTTCTTCTGTCTCGAATGTCGCACAGTTTCTCTAGACTCCTCACAAACAAAAAATCACAACGCACATTAAAAAGTGATACCAAAACGATCCACGTCCCTCAGCCAATAATACCAGAGAATGGCGAACTCTCTTACCTGTGGACTCTGCAAGCTTTAGACGCCCGAACACCGTAGATGCCCTGTCTTGGCGAACTACAGGCTACAACCCCTTGGCAGTCCCGAGTTTTCCCGGTCCTGCACTGAGGCGCTCGTGATTTTTTTTTTTTTTATGTTAACATTTGTCTGCTTTTAATACCACCGACACCCTCGGTGTACTCCACAGAGGAACCTACTTACGCAGCGTTCAAGTTTCTCACCGAGTTGCAGAGTCCCAGTAACTGACTAAGAAGATGAAACCGCCCAAAATCTTTGTTTATGGCAAGAACACTGTGAAAATCAATAAACAATTACAGAAGAACACTTAAGACTGCTTACGTGTAGGAATGCGAAAGCATACCTGCACGCAGCGCATTCCTACAAGCAGCGCGCCCAGCTGTCCTCCGCAGAGGCCGGCCGGGTGGCGCGACATGGCTGAAAGCAGAGCGTAGAACACGTGATACAGTAGTGCACAGTGAAAGGGAGCGGGAATTTTCCGCTCTCCCTCCCCCCCCCCCTCCCCTTTCTGTCCACGCCTGACATGTAACTAGGGATGCCGCGAACCACCCTAGGTTCGAATTCGAAAGGTTTCGATAGTTTCGAACCGAACTGATGTTCGAAATCGAAAGGTTTCGATATTTTCGACCATACGGAGGTTCGAATTCGAAAAATTCGCAACTTTCAAAAATCGTGGAGTTTCGAATTCGAAAAGTTCGAAGCTTTCACGGTTTCTAAAAGTTCGGGTTCGATTATTTCGAATATTGTTTTACTTGAGGTTCAAGAAATTCGAAGATTTCGAACTTTCCTAACTTGAAAATTCGAGAGATTCGAATGTTTCGAATTTCTTTGGATCTGAAATTCGAAAAATTCAAACTTTTCGAATTCTTATAAACATAAAGTTCGATGAATTCGAAGATTTCGAATTTCTTTCTACATAAAGTTCGAAAAGTTCGAAAGTTTCGATTCTCTTTCAGGGCTAATTTTGAAAAAAAAAAAACAAAAAAACTTCGAAGGTTTCCAATTTCTTTGAAGTCCAAGTGTGCAAAGTTCGAGGTCCGGTTTTAATGTTCCGCCACAGTTTCAGTTTCAAATAACGTTTTCACGCCCCACTGGTTTTCACGAAATCAGGTTTAGAAAAGTTCGGGTGTGATATTTAGACTGCGCGAAGTTGGTCACGCAATTAAATGAGACGACGAGTTTCCCGGATGTGTTGGAATATTTGCCAGTGCAGAGTGACGTTTGACCATAGATGAGTAATTGTGACCGCCAGCCCGGGGTGGTCATTAACGTGCATCACGAAGTAGGGATCACACGAACGCACTGTTTAACGATACTCATCCAGTTTGAAACGGCCAGGGGCAGGCAGGTGGTTGAGGCTCAGAAAAACCTTGAAGCGGTCTGGAAAACTGCCTCCCTACCCCCTTGCACGCTGGTAGTAATCCGTTCGAACGCCGCCCGAGTGACGCTGGCATATAGTAAGTTTAGTTTGTACATGATGCAAAACCCTGAGACTGGGAATGCAATTTGAAAGAAAAAGTGTAAGAGGACAGAAAAAAGGGGGCAGGACAACGTCTCAAACTCAACTCTGGGAATGAAATTTGAAAGAAAAAGTGTAAGAAGACAGAAAAAAGGGGACAGGATAACGCCTCAAACTCAGCTCTGGGAATGAAATTTGAAAGAAAAAGTGTAAGAAGACAGAAAAAAGGGGGTAGGACAACGTCTCAAACTCAGCTCAGGACAACGTCTCAAACTCAACTCAGCTGAGTTCGAGACGTTATCCTGTCCCTTTTTTTTTTTTTTCTTCTTCTTACACTATTTCTTGCGAATTTCATTCTCAGTCTCGGGATTTTGCATCATGATCAACATATATCCGCTCGCCTGCACCTTGACAATATTTTTGTTTGTAATTGCTTTGGAGGTTTATTTTCCGGGACGGAAGAAACGCCGAGCAAAAAGCACAGAAGCTGATACAACTTGAGGTCGAGGAGCGTTCTACCATACCAGTGGCGTCGGAAGAGGAAAAACGAGGGGCTCCAGTCTCTCTCCCCCCCCCCCCCCCCCAGATATTTCGGACTGTTAAAGTAAACAATGCGGGGAAAGAGGGCATGGTCGAGCTTATTTTAATCCGAAATTATTCATGCATATGTATAGCTACTGTCGCTCTTCACTGCATAAAAGGTCGCGTTGATGGTCATTGTTAGAAACTCGTTGTCAGAAGGCACTACTCGTCACATGTTCGGCGGCTGGGAAGTTCAAAGCTATGTGTTTTCGACCTAAATAACTGTGTCATTGGTAAAAAATAATAAATAAATAAACATAACAATAAATGCAAAACTGAAAAGCTGAAGAGAAACAAAAAAAAAACAAAAAAAACTATCAAGACCCCGCCGGAAGTGTTGTATTCTTGCATATTCAGAGGCCCAAAACTATGAAACAAGTTTCTCCTACCTAAATGTGTACAGGCCAAAAGAAACACGCCACAGGAACGTGAAATGAGAAAAAAAAAATTAATTTTTTTTTTTATGACGTGCTGAACTTGAACAATTTTAGAAATCTTCTCTCATGAGTTAATTTATTCCTCAACGTGAAAAAAACAATAAATACATTATTTTGTATTCTGAAGATGGTAATGATTATGTACTGTCTGTGGTGTTAATTTAAATGCAATACCTCAAACAATGTAGACGAAAAACATTACCATTAAGTTTAGGGCATAATTGCCCGAGATACATGTTTGGATATTTCTTCGAAACTCGTCTTGAATAACAATAATCATATCTTGAGACGACACTTACCTAGGCTATACATAGATCATTTTTAAAAAGTTTAACATCTCTACCATAAATAGCTTCGGCTATAGCGCGCTTCAAATATGGCACAAACGTCAATTGTCAAAAACCCGTCGTCCTTCCTCGCTCTTTCGGGAATCTATTTCTTTCAAACCAAGCATGCAAGATGATTGAAATAAACGGCATTGTCTTTCGCAAGGAATGCGGCACCGCAAGTAAAATTGAAAAAAAAAAAATTACGAATGTACTTTACTGCTTGAATCCAAATGAAACCGCCTGCCGGTCTTTCGAAGTGCGACGAACTTCGAACTTTTACCCTAAAAGTTCGAAATTCGTCGAACTTTAGATTTTTCAGGAATCGAAAGTTTGACAATTTTCGTATTCTTTAGATTAATAAGTTCGAAAGTTCGAAACTTATCGAATTTCTTAGAGTAGGAAGTTCGAAAGTTCGAAAAGGTCGAACGTTTTAGTGCAAGAAGTTCGAAAGTTCGAAAATCATCGAATTTTTTAGTCTATCAAGTCCGAAAGTTCGACGAGCATCGAATTTTGCAGCGTAATCAGTTCGAAATTTCGAAAAGCGTCGAACTTCTTAGTTTAATAGGTTCGAAAATTCGACTTCCGTCGAATTTCTTATATGGAAAGTTCGAAATTTCGAAAATTTTCAAACCTTTCGAACCGCTTGATTCGATCATTGAACCTTCGGTTCGAAAACAGTTCGCGGCATCCCTACATGTAACCCGAGAGGGCGGAGAGAGCGGCAGCCGCGCTCGCGCCACCCTCTCCCTTTTACCGGAGCGCGGGCCGCAGCGCCAGGAGAAGGCTTCTCTGTGGGGTGGACTTCCTTGGAACTATGACGCGTCGCAGCCAATGGGAGTGTAGATGGCGTTTAGCTCAGCCAATGGAAATTTAGCAGCCGTTTTTCGCTGCTACAGACAACGCCAGCTTCGCTCCATAGAACAAATAATGCTTTCGCATTAAAAAACAAAAATGGCAAAAGTTTACACGGACGTGCGCGCAAGCAGCTTACTCCTGCTGTGAGCGGTGAGCTCCCTCGCGTAGATCAGTGCCGAGCCAACGAAAGTAACTGTGATGGAACTTCCAGCGCACCACCGGCGCAAGCATCGAAGCTTGGGTTGTGCTGTTCGAGGGTGAAACGTATCCCTTTAGGACGCACACCCTCGCAGCGCCCTACTCTTCACCCCACAGTTTTATCAGTTTCTAGAGGCTTCCAGGAGGCCCAGCATGTCTCGACGGCCACGAAATCGCGGCCGTCGAGGTTCACAGACAGTGACATCTTTAGATTTGATTTGTTGATATGACTGCTTCGGGCCCTGACCTGGTGTGATAACAAGAATTAAAATGACGCCACCCCACCGACCTGCTGGCATTTTAATAGAACAAGAGAGCAAGTACACTGTCAATCCCGTTACTCAATTAACTCAATTAACCAAGCTCCTCGTGTCTCTGAAAGACTAATCAGTTAATTTGACAGTTCTTGCTTTCCTGGTGATTTTTATTGCAACACTCGAACAAATACTTGTCTTTTAATGGTGATATTTTTTGAAGGCGAGAATCCCAAGCTCGTAACTTTATTTCTGGCAGTTGCTCCTGCTGATCGAGAGCACGCGCAACCGAGATGCATCCTTCAACGAATAGCTCGCACTTGCAGCCTATACTTCGTCTCACCCTAGCATGGACTAACCGCGAAGGCTGTGCTAGTGCGAGCGGCCAGCCTTGACTGCCTTAACTTGAGCATTTGCTGCACGAGCGCTCGTGCAGCCGCCACGGCTTCATTCAAAGCGACTAGCTCGCGCTTTTAGCACGCGCGGCTAACATAGTCCATACTAAGGTGAGACGAAGTATAGTAGCGGTATTGTTGTACATTACGAAAAACTAGGGAAGTAAAAAATAAAGCGAAACAAAGAGCAAATGAACACAGTTAAACTATGTAATACGTCAAAAGAAAAGAGTTACTTTTCGGGCGAAAATGAATCGACGACATGAGATCACTATGAAGCATGCCAATTCTAGCTCTCAAGACATGGGAACCGGGACTCGTAGCCGGTTGGCCTGTGGCCACCGGCCAACGAGTCGAAAGATCCAATGAGACGAAAGATCCACTAGTGGATATTCAGGCTCGTTGGATATTCAGACACGTTGTACATTCAGGCCCAGTTGGATCTTTCGTCTCGTTGGACATTCAGTTTTAATTGGATATTCCCTCTCAATGGATATTCAGTCACGGTGGACATTCCGACCCAATTTGATCTTCCGTTTCGTTGGATATTCAGACTCGTTAGACATTCCGTCTCATTACTTTTAAGTGAATCGTTTAGTTTGTCAGCAGTCTAGGGTTTGAACTCACTCAGGAGGTGTTGTATCATTGTTATATCGAACCAAAAACAAGAGTGAACCTTTCTAACCTGGCAAGTGATTTGAGGTCACTAGAATAGAAAATAACTTTGGTCCAAAACCGGAAAAGGGGTGACATGGGACATGTATGCGTAGAAGATAAAGTTTCCAAGGCCTCTTTGTTGTACGCCTACTTTTTGGTCTCGGAGCGATCAGTCGCTTTTGTTTTCTAGACTCCGTGTTGAACCCTGTTTAGAAAGTTCACGATGCTTCGCTGCGTTGAAGACTCTTTGTTTCTCTTATACTTTTGGTTTCTGTCTGCAACGGGTTTTCTTTTTTTTTTCTTATTAAAATACTTTCTGGGGTGCGTATGACTGCTAAGCTTCGGTGTTGACTTTGGTTGCTTTTGTTATTTTTAATCTTTATTATTCATTTATTCTGAGGCTGTGGCGCCTATATCAGGCATTATCGCAAAGGGCGAACAAACATTAAAAAAAATTTCCGCATTTGCGGCACAATCAATTTCACTACGCAGCGCATTCCATTCCTTGGTGGTCTAACAAAATATTAATAATAATAATAACTCTTTCCCCATACGGTCCTGGAATGGAGATTACGTACCTTATGTAATATTTACGTTGTTAAATATAATTTGGAGCATTCTAGCAAGCCCTTTCACATAGGATACAAAAATGTGTAATGAAAAAAAGGTCCTGGCTTATCATTATTGATTTGGGAGCAGTATACTTGATAAATTACAGGAATGAAATAAACATAACACATTGGATATCCAGCCTCAGTGGACATTCAGACCTGGTTGGATATTCCGTCTCGTTGGATATTCAGTCGCCGTGGACATTCAGGCGTGGTTGGATCTTCCATCTCGATGGATATTCAATCACGGTGGACATTGAGGCCTGGTTGGATCATCCGTCTCGTTGGACATTCGTACTCGTTGGACATTCCGTCTCAATTGGACATTTCGTCTCGATGTATATTCTGTCTCGCCTGTCACGTGACCAATCGAATTTTTCGACTCGTTGGATCTTCTGTCTCGAAGGAGATTCAGGCCGCAAGCCAGATTTGGGGGCGGGGGCTGTAGCTCTCGAGACTTCTAAGTGCCATCGATGGTATGAAACTCACGCTGGAGGTGGCCCAACTGAAGGACTCCCATACCGTTCTAACCTTGTCAGACTAGCTGAATTCGCACGCTCGCTTAGAAAGGGCCGCAGACTGTAGTACAGTTCGGCCCTGTTACCGCGTGGCACTCGAAATTCTCTCTTCTTGTGAGAGTTCTCGTTCTAGCAAAATGTTCGTAGAATCATGGTTTAGTTCCTTCGGGGGCGCCACACGCCACTTCTAAAATGGAAGTATAACCGCTCATTCACACTGGAAGCGGATCCGCATTCGCAAAGCGGTTGCGAACGCGGTTGTATAAAGATCCAGTACAATTGCACACGCGCTTGATGTCATCGAGTGCGCGTGCAATTGTACTGGATCTTTATACAACCGCGTTCGCAACCGCTTGGCGAACGCGGATCCGCTTCCAGTATGAATAAGCGGTAAGAGTGAGCCTTTCAAGTGCGAATTTGGAGTCCAAAATATTCTGTTTACCCCTAAGCTGACAGTGCGATAGAAGCCACGCGCTCCTTGGCCAGACATACGTCTATATTTTTCATCACGTGATCATGATCGCGCCCTTACCCACGCTCGGTGAGCAAGGTCAGGTGATGGAAGGGAGGTCACTGATTGGTATACGTGGAAATATAGCTCCCACACCGCGCTGTCAGCTTAGGCGAGAACAGTGGAGACCGGACAGCGTACGACTTCTCGACCAGAGGAAGTTCCAGTCGTTCAAACTGCTATGAGGACCGAGTTGGAAGTTGTTCTCCCCTCCCTTTGCGGCCCTCGGATTCCGTTAGGAGCCTGGACCAGCGCGCATCGCCTTCCGTTTTGGTGCGGGTCTCCTTGCCCATCGTCGGACGTCACGGGCCACGTGGCGGGGCGGTCACGCGACGCCGCTGGCCGTGTGACGCTTGCGTGACTGATGAGCCACCCATTGCTGGCCCCTCAAGCAGAGAACCCCGCATCACCGCGACACCCCCGACTTTCTTGCGTCCGTATTCTTCGTGCGAGCTCGGAGCCGTGAGCGCGCAACAGACAATTTTTTTTAAAAGTGCGCGCCCCGATGCTCCAGTCATAGGAGTCTCGCATTGTTTGGGCACGCACTCTGAGCACATATTGAACACGAGGACTGCGTCAGCGTTGGTCTTAAACTCGACTCAGCTCGGATCGAAAACGAGTGCTGCGTCAGAGTTCGGTGTTGAATCGGGTCATATCACACGCTTCGTGCCCGTGAAATGGCGACGGCCAATGTTGCTTGATGAGAGTTTGAAAATGGTCTTGTGCAGGGGTCTCCAAACTCCGGCCCGCGGGCCAGATCCGGCCCGCAGAGGCCTTCTGACCGGCCGGTGGCTGGCCGCGGTGCTTCCAGTGACGTCCTGCCCCGCGGCTGGCCTTCAAACATGCCCGCTGCTCACAACGCAAAAATAAATCCGTGCAAAAAAAAAAAAAAAGAGGAAAGACGCCGCGAGGCGGATTAAAGGCGTACACAAAGTTAGCAAAAAAACGACAACTACCTTTTTTGTTTTATTTTTTTTTTTATTTTACATTTTTATATTTATATTCCGGTCCTCGAGCAAAAAAGTTTGGAGGCCCCTAGTCTAGTGGTACCGCGATGTAGGCAAGCAATATACTGGCGACGAGAAACGCCTTAGGGACACATAAACGAGTCTCGCTGCAGAAAAGAGGTGTGTATTTGTTTAGACAGCTTAAAGTTAATCAGCCCAATGCGGAAAGCAAGTCGTCTTCTCCTTGCGCAGGATCGAGTTGCGCCGCAGGCACGTAGCCAGGATTTTGGTTGGGGGGGGGGGGGGGGGGGGGGGCGCCCATGACAAAATACTGTATGAGGGGGAGGGGGAGAGGAGGCACCAGCAAAATGGAAGATTTCGGAAGGGGGCCGGGCCCCATGCCCCCCCCCCCCCCCCCTGGCTACGCGCCAGAGTTGCGGTGACGTCAGAGTGACACCGAGCTCTGATTGGCTTTGATTGACGTATAGTGAGTAGACCTCAAAGCAAGCTGCCTTGAGGTCTACCCACTATCCTTCATACAGAACCAATCAGAGCTTGGCATTCTGACGTCACCCCAACCCCTGTAAAAGAAGCGGACGAACTTGCGCTCTGCATAGGCGCCTGGTGTGTGCGCTGTAAGTTGTAACAACCGCTAGGCTGGGGTCTTTAGCGCGCGTCACGGATGTAGTGATAGACGACCGCACGCCGGTATACGATGCTCATCCAGATCGAAGCGGGCAAGCTTAGATATTGAACCCAGGTTTCTGGGTGTCTGTAGCGCGGGTGTTCGAGACAGGGTATTGAACCGAACCCGAACCGTAAACCTAAAACCGGAAAAAAACGTTATTTTCGCGCGAACCGGATTTGAACCGGAACGAAATAATTTTTTTTGCTCCGGAGTGGAACCGATATGTTTTCCATGCGGTTTTCTGTTCATACGCGAAGTCAGGTGGCGTGAAAAGTGCGCGGCGAAAAACACAGTAACCTAAAAAATAAACTGAAAATGCAAAAAAAAAAAATATTTTTGCGCAATCTGGAGTTGACTTGTACCGAAATAATTATTTTTCCTTTCTGGGAAAAAACTGATAAATTATTTTTGCGGTGTTTCGTTCATGTAGGAAGTCAAAAAGCGAGAGAAATAGGTTGCGGAAAGCTCTGTAACGTCCCATTATCAGGTTTTCACATAACGGTCGAATTCATAATTTATAAAGTTCGTGTCAAGAACTCAACCGAAATGAGCACCATACCTATAAATTCTCCGGGATTTCTGATCTTATGTTGGTGCTCCAGCCATTGACCATGAGATAACTCTCTGAAACGCACACGGGGCAACATCTGAGGTCAGAGGTGATAGATGCACTCTCTTGCTTCAATCTCAACGTCAGCCAGGTATACAGCGTCACGACAGACAACAGTGCCAACATGGTGAAAGCTATGCGGCTCCTCGGTGAAATGAATGAGGAATGTTCTGACTCCGAAGAAAAGGTCGGCTCCAGTGACCCTGAGGTTGAGTACCACGCTCTGCAATCTCTACTGGAGAATCGTGAGAGCGCACTCTCTGGTGATCCCGGCTTGTTAGAAGGGATGAGGTGCGCCGCTCACACACTGCACCTGGCAGATAGTGACGCCTTGAAAGGCTCTGGCCCAGGTCACATTGTTGAAGAAAGCCGTGCGCGTGTTAAGAGACTACGTGTCCAATCTGTTTATGTCTTTGATCAGAAAGCTAGAGTTGAAGAAACCAGTGCTTGATTGTCCAATGCGGTCGATGTCCACGCTGCATATACTTACCAGGCTGCTTGAACTAAGAGGCTTGGCTGGAGGGTTCCTGTCATAAGAAAAAAGGTTCAGGTGGACTGAAGACGTATGGGCGGAAGTCGAAATGCTCGCAGTATTGCTTTGCCCGGCAGAAGTGGCAACGAAGACATTGCAGAAGGAACAGCTCACTGAAGGAGATTTCTACGGAACATAGCTGAGATGTTCCATGGACACCTCCAAGATATCGTCGCCGTTAGCAAAGGCGTTGGTCCAGTCAATGAAAAAGAGGGAGCGACAACTTCTTGTCACAGATGTCTTCTGTGAAGCAGTGCACATAGATCCCCGCTACCGCCATCTTCTCACTCCTGATCAAAAGTACCGGGCCACGTTCCATTTGACGATGACTTGGAGCCAGATCACAGATCTACAATGCGAGCAAGATTCTACCTTTTCTTCTAAAACTGCGGTGGCTCCGGAACATCCGGAAGACGGCCTGGAAGCGCTCCTCAAGGAACGAGAGGTTGAGGCTGGCATGCACGTTCGAGGTACCAGTAGCCCACTTCATATAGCATGCCTCCTGGGAAGGCTAGAGAAAGAGCCGCTTCTTTCAAGAGTCGCTAACATGTTGCGGCTGTGGGAGGAGAGAAGGGAACGCCATCCAAAATTCTACGCATTGGCGCAAGTAGCCCTGGGAGTGCCTGTGACCCAGGTCAGCGTAAAGCGAGCCTTTTTTTGCACTGAAGTTCATTTTATGGTCTCAGAGGTGCCGTCTGCTTCTTCGGTCAGCTGCCTGACGTTAAACTGCGCTTTCACCCACGTCCCGAGATGCCCCAGCACTAGCTCCTTCGTTCCACAGAGTAATGTGAGCCTTTGTTTTTTATACGTAACACTTTTATAAAATATGCATAGTTTATCTTTTGCTGTCGCCAACTGTTTTTGTAGCATATGAGTACGAACCGGTTCAAACCGGTTTGAACTTCTATTTTTTTCACTCCGGAGTTGAACCGGAGTTGAACTGCTTTCCCTGAACCGGAACGAAAACCGGAACGAAAAACATTTCGGTTCGACACCCTGGTTCGAGAAGCTACGGGAGGATTAGGAAAAACTTTTATTGGCTGAATATGGAGAATAGACTACTTCCATAAATCCCTGCATGCAACACGGCGCGCGTTGTACTCTGGGAACTAGTTGGCCAGGGAGGAGAGTGGCATGGTTTCGGTTTCGATCGAGACGTCGACAAGAGATCATACACAAAGCGTGGACTATTAACGGCCGTTATCTCATGCTTTCTGGTCCCGAGAGCGTCATTTGTGGTCTCTAAACTAACCTAAATGGCCAGAAATCGTAGCTTTAGCACAAGCCCGAGACGTATAGCTGGTCTTAACGCATGCTTGTTGTATTTTTGTACTTGAGCCTTTCTGTTAGCGTTTCAAGGTATGTGGACGAGCCAGTGCTGAGAATCTCGAAGCTGCGAAGCTCGGGGAGCTTGCTTGTGTACGAATCAGCAAGCTGTTGCATACACCGAGCTCGCGATTTTACATTAGTGTTGTTGATCAGGAAGTTTGTTTCGTGCGTCCATTGACGAAATATAACTTCTTGCAATTACTGGTTTTCTTAATAGGCCGGAGTACGCGAGGTAAAACTCGGAGGTGCCTTTATGCGCATAAAGTTATCCTGCAATCGTATAGGCACATTTGCACATACAAACCGTTTTATGAAAGCAAAAGTCGAGCACTTGTGTGAAGAATGTCGCACCGTTCGCCGGAAGTGTGCCGGACGGGCATGAACACCTATGCGGTGCGCCAAACGAACGAAATTATTCAAAGCGCATCTGACGGTTGCTAATGGCCATAATATTTGTTATGTGTTTGCTTTCTTCCTGACTGAGTATGCCGAGATAATTTCAGACACACCATTCAGGCACAGATCTTGGGCGTCAGGAAAAGCTCGTCCAAAAGGGTTTGGCGAGGAGTAGGGGACGCTTGTTAGGGCCTCCGTCGTAGCTAGCCGATCTCAGTGTTTGCGAATACTTAATCTTCTATCATCATAACATTTGAGTGTGAGATATGTGATGACACGAGGAAGACATCATAGTAACTTCTGTGCAGTAGTGAGGTAGAATTTATTGCGTTTCCTTAAAAGTTCATGCGCCAACGCTGGGCTAAACTTCGATAATCCTGTGAGGATGCGGCTCGCTTTTCGCCCAATGAAGTAACAAGAAGCGGACGTTTGGCAAACAAACTACGTGTAGGGCTCAAGGTGACCAAATTGCAGTTGTAGTTCACTGGTACTAGACGGGATTACTGACACTGAGCTCAAAGATGCACTCGTGGGGTGAGGTGACTAAGCCACGTCTTACTATGTTTGCATACGCACGCACAATATCCGGTGTTTCGGGAACCCAGGAAAGTGCCCCAGTCTTCGTTTTGTATCGCTCGAGAATGAGTGTAGTGCACATTCGTAAAAAGTCAGATAATCGAAAACGCAAGCAGCGCGTTCGGTCGCGGCGTGATAGCATGAGATGAGCCTGCTCAGTCGAAACCGAAACTGAGTGGCCAACTAGTTCTCAGAGTGCACTGCGTGGTATTTCGCCGCGATGGGGCGCGTCGGTTTTGGAAGAAGTTTATTCCTTAGAGTGCGCTCCTCTATGTGGCCGTGGTGGCGACGACCTCCTTAGCCCTTTCCACCAAGGCGCGTTGCACCTCATGGTCGGAGCTTCGGAGCAAGGTCTCTCACTCATCATAAGAAGGATTGAGGGAAAAGGGTCTTGTGGGCAAGCCCAGATTATTTGGGGCAGAGTGGCTTTGTCTCCACATAGGGGGCATTCCGAGGTGGGGTACATTGAAGGGAAGACGTGGGTGAGGGTAGCGGGGTTGGGAAAAGTGACCGTCTGGAGTTGGCACCAACTATGGGCCTGCTCCAGGGTAAGGGACTTGTCGGCTGGCGGAAATACCAGACGGGAGAGGAGGTAGTGTGTGGTGATTTCATGGAAGCTGGATGAACGGTCCCCGGTGGATCTGGCTCCGTGGTAGAGATAGAGGCTAGGCCCTGCACGGATCAAAAACTACGGGAAAGCCGCCTTCCATAACAATCGGAGCGATGCGTCGTCTGCTTGCGTTTCTGGTGAGTGCAGATTATTGCTCTCGGTATTTCTTCAGAGTTGACAAAGCATCCTTTTGTTATACAAATTTAACAATACAAAATTTTGGGAGTGTACATTGAGGTCGGGAGTTGCACTTCAGTTGGAAAGTACCAGAAAAAAGTAATTAAAGTAAAGTACAAGTACATACTTAGAGAATCTACTTCAAATAAAGTACAAGTTTTCTAAGCCTACTTAAAGTAGCACTTTATGTACAATGTACTTAAAATACTTTCTAACACTGCCGACGTCACAGCAAGGACGCTTATAGGGGCGGTGCAACGATTTTATGATTAAAAGAATTTGCATCTGGTCATTTTTACGTTGTTTATCCTGTCCCGGAGGATAGAGGAAACACCTATTCATTACAAATGTCGCGATTCCGCTGCATATCCCCAAGCAAAAGTTTAGCTTTTTCCCCCACCTGCAGCCGCAAGTGGCAGCCGAAAGAACTACGGCGAGAAGTTTACGTGACCTCGCTCGGCTCTAAGCTGCAGCATAACGCCCGCTAATGTCAGCAGAGAGAAGGAGAGGAAGCGTCCTCCGAGATAGCACACGGGAACCTACACGATCGACACTCCGAATGACGTGAGTGCGACCAGGTGTGACCCTGAAGACTGGGAGTGAGTTGAGGGGTGCCCGAAATGCCAGTATTTATTTTTAGAGCGCAGCTCTTAGGCGCCCGTTTCCGGCTTGAGCGGCGTCGGTGTAGCCGCGAGCCTCCCACCCCCCGAGGACCTCCGGTTCCTTTGGGACGATCTCGGGAGGACCTCGGGTTCCTTCGGGAGGATCTCGGGAGGACCTCAGGTTCCTTTGGGAGGACCTCGGGTACCTTCGGTGACCTCAGGAAAGGGAATCACGTGACCTCCCCGAGGTCACGTGACCCCCCCCCCCCCCCCCGAGGACCTCGGGTTTCTTCGGGTGGACCTCGGGAGGACCTCGGGTTCCTTCGGGCGGACCTCGGGTATCTTCGGTGACCTCGGGAGGACCTCGGGCTTTTTCGGGAGGACCTCGGGTACCTTCGGTGACCTCAGGGAGGGGGGTCACGTGACCCCCCCCCAAGGTCACGTGACCCCCCCAAGTCAAGTGACCCCCCCCCCATTAAAGCTTGGCCGGCTTCGAACCAGAGACCTGTCGTGCAATAGCCCGACGCGGTACTTGTCCGACAAAATTAAATTAATTATTAATTAATTAATTAGTTAGGAGGGGGAGGAGGGAAGAGGAGGAGGAGATGAGGGGAGGAGATTGAAGGATGAGCGGAGGAGGAGAAGGAGGAGGAGGGGTATACCCTCCCCTCAGTACCCTTCCCTCCTTCTCCTCAAGAGCTGCGCTCTAATTCGGCGTTACAGGGAGTTGTAAACGGCTTTCACTTTTTTTTTTTTACGCAAAAACTAGGACACGCAGGCGACATCGGTTTTCTGTTCTTTACTTCAGAAGTGTCAGAGGGCAACTTGCACAAATATTTGACCGAAGTCCGGCAATCGTTGCACCCCCCCCCCCCCCCTTTAAATACCGCAGGACCCGGCATGACAAGCGACGCCGGAAAAATAATTCAATCCCAGTCTGCCTTTCGTGTGTGTGTGTAGGCGTTGTAAGAAGAGAGTAGAAGGGAAAAGTGAGAGCCAATCGCGCCGACGCCACCGACGCGCTCGCGCTCATCCAAGCTCCCATGGTATGCTCGCCGCTCGGTCGTATATGCGGTCTGCTCGGGGCATTTTGGCCTGCACGGAGCGAGCCTCCTTTCGGCGACATCGATATGCGACGGAGGGAGGCAGTGAGTTGGCCACCGCTTGTTTCGCTGCTCCACGAAGAACACCAGAGGGAAGACAGACGTCCTTTCACAGACGGGCCCCCCTCCAACGCGTCTGAGAGAAGCCGGAGCGGGAATGACAACAGCAGTAGGCATCCCACGGAAACAACCAGCCTCCCCTGCAAAACAGCTAGTGGGACTCACCCAACCCTCCCGCATACTTCTCTGGCAGCCGACCCCAACCAGCCTCGGCTCCCGGTCTCCCCAAATGATCGCGGCCGTCCCCCTCCCACTTTGCCTGTGGCGCACTCTGCTGCTCCTCCTCCTCTTTTCTCGACTCTTCCGAGAGGGGATGCGACACCAGCGCGGTGCATGTGCGGTCACTCGGGGAATTCCGCGGAGGTGCTGAATGACTTCCACCAAAAGTGTGTAGCGACGGAAATTATCCTTCATCACACCTTCACTCCACTGGTTAAAGAACTGCTCTCAAGTCTGCTCGAGGCTAATCCACAAATGAAGGGAACATCCGACGAAAACCGAACCCCACAGGAAAATACTAGTACTGCCCGACAACTATCAGACACTCAATTATCACAGCCGCATTTCCGAGGGACAGAGGAGTTTCCGCTCCTGTTTTCTCGGCGGGAGACGTCTACAACCGTCGATACCGAAGACTTGGTGTCGTCCGTGCGGAAAAATATCAACCGCGATCGACCTCTGCATACACCACCATCGCCGTCCCCAACACAACTGGATGAAACGCTTCGTGCAGCTATCCAGGCGGAAATCAGGGCAGCCCTGACGGCCTTCGGTTCAAGAATCGTGGCTGAGCTCAAATCCATGATCATCACCACCATCTCAGGGCTCCACGCCCCCACCCTGGATACAGAATAATGAACCACACGAACAGCATCGCAATATTTCCGGAGGCCTCGACACAAGGTAGACCAATAGCCATGCTTCTCCCACAACGCCCGCCGCCCGAGATGGAGAAAGAGAGAGAAAGAGAAAACACCCCTCTGAACCCTCAAAATGAACAAGAATGGCCCACCCTGCAGGAACGCGGCCGTTCCAGGACCAAGGACGCGATAAAGAAAAGAGCCCAAACGAGGTCCCAATCGAGGCAGAAGAGATACCCATCGACCAATCGACAACAAACCCCATCCAAGCCCCGGCCCAAAGCCAACCACAAGGGGTGGGACACCCTCCCGACGACGTCACAGACGACCGCCGGTAACGACAAATCGGTAAGCTTCGATGATGGGGCCTCCCACACCTCCACCTCGGCCCAAACCCCCCCCCAACCGTCCCCAAAGAACTAGCAGATGAGCTAGCCAACATCAGAGCCGAAATGGCCACCCTTAGGCAAGAAAATAATGCCTTAAGACAGCAACTCCACAGGATCCGCAGTCAAAAAGAGGCAATCTCACAACTAAATTTCCCCGCTGAAGAGGCCCCCTCGCCCGCCCCCCAAAAAAGAGCGATTGCGGTAACCACCGTACAAATCCCCAACCCCGCAGGAGAATCCCTTCAGCAACAAGAACTAGACCATAAAATAATAGCAATCGGGAGAGGAAACGCCGCACTCCACGAAAACATGACCACCATGCAAAACAGCATGGAAACCTTCCGATCAGAAATGAATTCCTACAGATCGGAACTACACACCTTTATGCAAGAAATAATGAACAGGCTCGGTATCGCTACCAATCACATACCCCAACCCGAAACACATAATGCCCCACAAGAACAACAATAAGAGCAACCCCATTAAGGTCTGGCAGTGGAATTGTCGGGGATATAAACGTAAAAAACATAACTTACAGATGTATCTTCAAAGCCTAGATGCTCCCCCGGAAATTATAGCGCTACAGGAGACAAACACAGTTGTTAAATTGCCCGGCTATAAAACCTTTCAAAGTGCGACCGACCTCAAAACGGCGGTTCTCGTACACAGAAATATACCGGCCTATAGGAACCAGTTCGACAGCGTCAGTATCCCCCACGACCTAATTACTGTCCTCCCACGCAAAAAAGGAGCGAACAGACTATATATTCTAAACATCTACAGCACTCCTAAATCCAGGGCACATCGATTCAACCGCTTATTCTCGCTCACAAGGAGGGAGGTGGGCCCCCACGCGCTGCTCATAGTAGGAGATTTTAACGCTCCTCACACGGCATGGGGATACTCAACCTGCGAGCCAAAGGGTAGAGACCTCTGGGAACAAATCCAGACACACCATTTCACACTAGAAACAGGCATCAATACCCCTACACGCATCGGCAACAGCGCCCAACGCGACAGCACACCGGATCTCACTCTATCCCTACACACCAATAGGGTAATATGGAGGGTTACCGACCAAACACTGGGCAGCGACCACCTCATAATCGAGACAGAGATGGTACCCAAACACAAACTCACTCAAACACTCAGACAGAAAACCCTGACCGACTGGGATAAGCTCAGAGCCCTCCGGGAATCCAACATTAAACATGCGGACGAGTGCGAAAGCCCAGAGTGCATTACGGATATCAACAGATGGACAGAAGAACTACTCACAGACATAAAAACAGTTACGAAAGACCTAGACCCCCACATCCCTTCCGACGCGGTGGACTCCCGTCTCAGCCACCTTTGGCAGGCATACCAGGGGATCCTAAAACGATGGCGAAGAAACAAGAGTAACCGCAAACTGCGGCTTAAGCTGGCCCGGCTGGAGACGGAGATCGGTGCGCACGCGACCACGCTCGCGCGCGACCAGTGGGGCCAGATTTGCGACCAGATGCAGGGAAACCTCGGAATGAAGAAGACGTGGCAACTATTAAGACACCTCCTCGACCCAGATGAGAACAAGACAGAACAGAAACACCGGATGACCAAAATCCTCCAAACATACTCAGGCTCAAACGACGAACTCATAGCACAAATACGAAACACGTACCTTCCGATAGGACCCCAGATCCCACTGCCCCCCTACACGGGACAAACCAACAGCGAAATGGACAAGGACATAACAGAAGCCGAGGTTCGACTGGCCATTGGCAAACTCAGGTCCAGCTCGGCCCCGGGTCCCGACCAGATCTCAAACCGGGCGCTACGAAACCTCGACGACTTCTCCATCACAGCAATCACAGATTTCTTGAACACATGCTGGAGAACGGGAGAACTACCGGGATCGTGGAAACATGCCAAAGTAATCCTCATCCCCAAGACAAACAAACCGCTCGCGATCGAACACCTTCGCCCCATCTCCCTCACGTCGTGCTTAGGTAAACTCATGGAACACGTCATCCTAGCCCGACTCACGACATACATGAACGACACGGAACAATTCCCCCACACTATGATCGGTTTCAGAACCGGTCTTTCAACGCAAGACATACTCCTACAACTCTCGGAACAAATCATCAAACCACCCAGCGGCCTTAACACGGCAGCGATTTTGACCCTCGACCTGACTAAAGCCTTTGACAACGTCGCGCACGAGGCCATAATGTCGGGTCTAGGGTCGGTCAATCCGGGCGAGAAAACCTACAGTTACATTAGGAGCTTCTTATCAAACCGAACAGCCGCCATACATCTAGACAACCTCGTCTCAGATGCGTTCCCACTAGGCAGTCAAGGCACTCCGCAAGGAGCCGTCCTTTCGCCATTACTCTTTAACCTGGCCATCATAGACATCCCCAAGAAACTTGCACAGATCCCACACCTCCACCACAGCCTCTATGCAGACGACATCACCCTCTGGACTAACGAGGGGAATGACGGCCACATAGAAGAAACGCTGCAGGGAGGCATAGAGGTGGTGGTGAAGGAGGCGAGGAGAGCGGGCCTGGCCTGCTCTCCAGCTAAGTCTGAGCTATTCGTCATTCCACCGAATCAGAAAAAACAACGCCCCTCCAACATCAAACTCCACATTGACGGGAGAGAGATCCCAGTGGTCCCTGCCCTCAAAGTCCTTGGGCTGCAGATACAATCCACCAGACTCAATCACAACTTTCTCCAGACCATAGAAAGGAACGTAAACCAAACTATAGGTCTGCTCAAGAGAGTCACCAACAAACACGCAGGCCTGACTGAGCAGGACAGGGTCCGCCTGCTCCAAGCCTTCGTCGTGAGCAGAATAGTCTACTCCATCCCCTACCTTAAATTAACCAAGGCAGAAACTGACAAAATCGATATCCTCATAAGACGCGCTTACAAGGCGGCGCTACGCCTTCCTCCAGGCACGTCCACTGCCAGACTCGAAGGGTTAGGCCTTCACAACAAGGCCAGCGAACTTGTTGAAGCCCATCTAATGGGACAATATGTACGCCTCGCCCGCACCCCCACAGGAAGACACATTCTCCGAAATCTAAGAATAGGACACCACAGCCTACATCAGGACGCGACAACCATTCCCCTAGATATCCACGCGCACATTATAGCCAAACCACTCCCCCGCAACATGCACCCTACGCACCACACCGGTCGGAGGGAACAACGAGCCCGCGCCCTACACAAGAATTACAAAAACGACCCCCGAGTCGTGTACGTAGATGCAGCGGAATATAGACACCACGAAGCATTCACCGCAGTCGCAGTTCGCAATAACTCCAACAGCAACCCGCTAGATTCGATCACAGTCCGGACGCCCATCCCGGAAACGGCGGAGGAAGCGGCGATAGCGCTGGCCGTAACGCTTAACCCTACCCCCTCAACAATCATTACCGATTCTAAAACCGCTTTCCAAAATTTTGCCGCCGGACGCATATCCGCAACGGCACTCAAAATTTTGCGCAGAAACCCCCCGCAATCTCAAGTCCAACTGATCTGGACCCCTGCGCATTCTGGGCTCGAGGGAAACGAGGCGGCCCACGACCTAGCCCGAGGACTTACTATCCGGGCTGGGCCGAGCTTGTATCCCTACCACGGAGCCCGGTCCGCGCGGGACCGTCTGGTCGGATATCATGACATTACCGCCTACTACCTCCTTTCCCGCAGAATCTATCCGCAGGCGGACAAATCCCTTAGCTTAGAACAATCACACGTCTGGCGCCAACTCCAGACGGGAGTTTTCCCCAACCCGGCCACCATGACCCATATCCACCCCAGCCTTTATCCAACTTCGGCGTGCCCCTTATGTGGCGCCCATGCCAACCTGGCCCACATCATCTGGGCATGCCCTCAGGATCCTTTCCCCGAAATCCCTTCTGAGGAGAGGTGGGAGGCCTCGCTTCGCAGCCCCGACCCGGACCTACAGGCCCGCCTGGTCAAAAGGGCGGAAGAGGTTGCCGGGAAGCCTCGGCCGACCGCCACCACGAGACCACCAACCTAAATAAAGGAGAAGACGTCCAGGAGGGGATGGGCCTTCGGCCCCTCGCCCACCACCACCACCATGACCTCTATTCTCCTTGACCCATTTCCTCAGTCAATAAAGTTTTTTCTCTCTCTCTCTCTCTCGTCAGCCCGCTGTCGCGGCTGGCTTTCGATACGATCGGCGCATCAAAAGAAGTTTCGGAGGGAAACGAACACCTACTGGAAGCGGGGCATGTACGCCTTTCTCGACCCGCGGTGCTATTCTCAGCGTTCTTTCGTGCGACCATACCTCGGCAAAACTCACTCATGAGTGCCCTTACTCTACCTCTCATCCTCATCGATCTTGCGTGAGGTGAGGATGAGTGAGATTGTAAGTCTCGAAAACTCGTGAGTTTGAGGTTGAGTGAGGGGCGTGAGTTCGGTGAGTCAGGGCATTCGGTCAGGACCTTGAGTTTGTGAGTTTGTGAGGCCGGTGGGTTCGTGAATTCGGTGAGGGGCGTAAGTTGGTGAGTTCGGTGAGTTTAAGAGTTTGGTGAGGGGCGTGAGTTTGCGAGGTCGGTGAGTTCGGTGAGGGACGTGAGTTCAGGAGGTCGGTGAGTTCATGAGTTAGTCAAGGCATGTGGTCCCTGAGGGGCCATGGGTTAATTCGATGAGGGTTTGCGGGTGACGTCGAGGAAGGGTGGGTTGTGTGATTTCTCTGTACATTTCCGGGGAAGTTTAGTCGACGCTCGCTTCGCAACGGCGCTGTTAGCTCGTACGGCTGGTTATCTACGAGTGATGCGAAGCTCGCTTTGTGGCGGCTTGGCGTGGTCTTTCGCCGCTGGTCGCTGTTTTGTGACGGGTTGAAAAGAGAGGGGCAGGGCTCACCTGTTCGCTTCGGTTGCTATCATGTAGACTGCGAGGCACCGATTTACGCGCGGCGTTTTGTTGTTTCGTGAAGGAGGAAAACGGGCGCTACGTCGGTATGCCTGAAGTCTCTAGATAAGAGCTTCCTAGAAGTGGCGACATTCTTTGAAGCGCCGACTGCGTGACGGTGCAGGTTTTAGGAAGCGAATGGCGGCGCACAACAGAGGTTTAAATTGAATGCCACCATTTTGTTCCAGCGGAATATGCTTCGTCGTTTGTATTGGTTGTCGTTACTTGTAAAATATGTATCAAGGGACTTTAGGTATGCCTGAAGGCAGACGTTGTTATTTCGAGTGCGCTCATCTTATGCACGGTTGCTAATCATGAAGTCAATAATAAAATGAAAGCCAATGGGTAGCTGTCGCGATTCGCCTGTACTTGTTTGTTCAAGTTGTAGTCTGGAGTTCTCTAAGAAATTACGCATAGACGCCTTCGTGCTCGAGTACACTCGAAACGCCGGACTTTTTTGCGATTGGGTATAAAGGCTGCTGCATCTATTTGGTAGCATATAAAAGTTAGTTCGACTGTGTATTGTGATAGAACAAGTGCATACGATGAGTGCCTAGATTACATTCAAGGAGATATGAAACGATATTTTTACTTTTGTATAATATTGGTGATAACAAATCGACGTTCCTAATCTTCTATCCGACACTCCGCTAGTCGCTAAAAAGGGAGTCATTGAGCATAGTCGGAATAAAGGCTGCACCCGAAAACGTCTCGCGTGCCGGAGAAAGGGTTTTCTTTCTATCTCCAATAATATTTATATATTAGCTATGATTCCTATATATTTTTATTTGTTCACCCGTACAGATCGTGCCGGTACAGGTCCGGGTCATTTAGATGGAGCACTATTTGTCTTTTTAGCGACATTATATTCATGCGAGTAAATACCAGGAGGAAGGTGGTAAAACCGAAGCCAAAGTAATTAAAAAATATTTTATATGCGTACATGTGCGTGCACGGAAGCAATTCTCCCGTCCTAAGAGATTAAGTGCCCCATTTTTTTGTACCTCACAAAACAAATCTCGAAAATTTTAGCCCATTTAATTAAGGTGCATGACCGCGCACTCCCCCATCCTCAAACATCGCGTGAATATCCGAATTAGGCTGCCAATAGTTCGAAATGAAGTAATTCAAATATTCATGGTAAAAGAACTTTTCCAAGAAAAGGGGGGCGCTGTCGAGCAGAATGAGCTTCAACACGAGTTACAAAAGACATATGATTGCGCTACACTAAAAAAAAAAAAAAAAAAAAAAAAAACAAAAAAAAACGTGAACTGGAAGGAATACACAACGTTTCGGGCGGACGTCGTTCTTCAAGTGATAGACACGGAAAACGACGAGGAACAAGAAAGGGTCGTACAAGTCACAAAAATGGTGCTAGGTACATTGGTCGAGAGGTAGGTGAAGGCGAAACCGTTAGATAACGGAGTACGTCTTCTTCGCTTGCCATCTATTGCAGTAAATAAGGAAGAAAAGAGAAAAAATGAAGAAAAAGCCGGGACGTGCGAGACGTGCGAGCGACACGGGATCTCGAACTTGCCATATGGCGTCCTCCGCGAGAACACGATACTCAGAATGGTCATAGAGGGTCTCCGATCGCCACAACCTCGACCACAACGGTTATGAAGGACGGACGTGCGGTCCGGAATCGGTTCGAGGGAGCAGGTTGTCCGAAAACCGTTAAAAACACAAGAGCTACACTCCCCCCCCCCCCCCCCCCCCCAAACAACAACAACAAAAAAAAGAAAATCAAGAAAACGGGCACTTTGAAACATCTGGTAATCCTTCTCATCCCCCTTGCTCTGTGCTTGGAGATTTGTGTTTGTCCTTTGTCCTCCTTGTTCCCTTTCAACGGGGATTATTATCGTCATTCTTGTCCAGCTTGCTTGCACCTTTGCATTAATTGCATTATCATCATAACCTTAAAATGCAGGCCGGTCACCCTTGTTTGTGTTAGACTGATGACATCTGATAAAACCAGTTCTCTCTACTGACATCTAACTCCTGGTTAGCTCAGTTAATAAAGAAGAAAAGAATCTTGGTTAGCTCCGTTGGTAGAGCGCTCCACTGGAAGTGGAGAGGTACCTGGTTCGATACCAGGAGCAGGCGGATTTTTTCGGTCGCGCACCAGTCACGTAGACATGTGTTTGGAGTTTTGTGTTTTTCCTTTGTCCCACTACGCAAAATACTGCTCTAAGGATTATCGTCATCATAGAATGGGGTAGTGTGCCATCCGGCAGTCATGAGAGCGTCGCGATGTCCAAGCACGCCGGTGAGGGCGCTGTGGAGCAGAGCACGGCCATCCGTCGGCTGACAGACGCCTGTCGGTCGCAGCAGAGGTGTTTTATCCGGCGTGACACTGGTCGTATTCTTCGCTTGTTTTTGTCTGCTCGGTTGTGAGAAAGAATAGGCTCCATCCTATCTCATACCCATGTGAAAAAGCGTGACTTGCGCGAGCAGCAGAAGTTTATATTCAAAGTGCAAATGCTTTTTGGAAGCTGCCAGATACTTACGTAATCTCGCTTCTTTAGTAGTTGTTTGTTTTGCTGTTAGCGAAGAATAATTGTCTACCTCACCTTACGTACAATCACTAAGAAAGCGAAGTTTCAGTAGGATATGATATGCGATGTTTTCCCCTCCACTTGTCCCTTATCTCTCCGGCATAGGAAGCATCCACACCATCTTGTATCGCTTCCCACACAACGCGAAACAAGAAGAAATAGTTACAGCAACATACCCCAAGCCACCCTCGCTAAGCGCTGCCTGACCGGCTTTCTGGCACCGCTGTGACTGGCAGCGCCACCCCCAGGCCTTTGCGGCAGAATTGGGGAACACGACACCCAGCCCCCATGGAGAGGCCGACACGGTCGGCACACCTCTCAGTTTTAGTACACCCTTCCGTTGTTTACCCAGGTGGCTGGGCTGCTACAACTAAAGCCACTAAATAAACTACGCTTGAGAGTAACGACACTTCCCCCATCTTGGGGCTTAAAATCATGGTTGCCAGTTATATGAAGCTTTATCTTAAATCACAGAAAACGTTTTTCCGTCTTGCACAACTGTTTAAAGAGTTTGCGACAGAGAAAAGCAATGGCACGAACTTCCTAACACCGAATCTAATGTTGAGGAAGTCGCACTTTTTAATCATGGCGATCTGCAGTTGCGTCTGCTCTGCACTGAGCACCAAGATGGCGGCACGGCGCCCACAACAACGCCTGGGAATAGAATGGCGATACTCTAAGCGTAGCTAATTTAGTCGCTCTGGCCACAAGCAGCCGGTATTTCAAGTTTTAAGTCGCTAGATGGCGACGTCAGCGCCAAAATTCTCAAAATGGCGGCGCCCTTAAAAAAGAAAAAAGAAAGGTTTACACATCGAACAGAGTTCCGGACTAAGCAAAATACTGCTAAATTCAGAAATGTATGAGCTTGGAAGAGTCGGTGGTATATTGTAGAGAATTAAAAGCGCTAAAACACGAAGGATTAGTTGAAAGACGTACACCACAAAGCGCTACTTTCAACTGGTTCAGTTTCGAAAAATACACACGCACCGCGATAAAGACACATCATCCAATCTTCACTACCCCATCAATTATCACTCTCGTTTCTAAGCCCCGAACAATCGCAAATATGACAACTCGGAATCAAACATGTTTATCCAGGTGGCACTGACAATGTTCCTTCGTCACGCTCAAATATAAAAAAGCGATATAAAAGTGTACAAAAAAAAGTAATACCCGATTGAATGGTATATTGGAGGACATGTCTTGTCGTCATCGCAGTGCGTATGTCTTTTCCGTAATTAAACCGGTTGAAAGTAGCGTTCTGTGGTGTATGTTTTTGTTCAACTAGTCTTACGTGTTTTTATATTGCTATGTGGCAACGGCGGCCTTTTTAATTGATTTTTTATTCACTTCCGCGTCGATTTTTAAACCTTTTTTTTGTGTTAATGTATAAGTACTCTGTTTTTACTTTATTTGTTGGCTCGGCAAGATCGACGGCCAAGACCGGAACCCGTCTTTCCATCTGCGGCGTACGTATCCGTTCGTCGAAGTTATAAGGATTATACAACACCCTCAGGAGAACAGGCATTCGTTTTATTATTATGATTAGTTTTGCGCTCCGAGTGTCAAGTGTAATTTCGTTTCCAGGAAGTGGAACGAGATGAAAACAAAAAGCGACACAAAAAGAATGGAACAGGAGGGGACAAAGCAAAGCGGGCGAGAGGATAGAGGAAAGAACGCGCGAGAAAAAAAAAATACAAACGATAAAACGGAAGCACGTTTCACTTCCGCACTGGAGGAAGCACGAAACGTGTTTCGTAGATGCGGCAAGCGATAAAACAACAGCAGCAGCAGCAAGATGAAACGAAGGAGAGCATTTAAAACGGCGAGGCATCATGGTGTCGCCGTGGCAATCCAGCAATCCGAGGGCCCCGCAGCGGAAGCGACGCTGGGTGCCCCCCGGACTGCGTGAAGCAAGCCCGCCGAAACGCCGCGGCAGATCTAGCGGAATGAATTCGGTGGCGTCATCTGTCGGTACGTGGGAGAAACGCAAGGCGCTACGCCGCTGCGCATCTACAACGCCGTCCGGAACGCGCACAAGGCGCTTTGACATCACGCTGCTGCGGTGGCGCTGCTGTCAGTAGTGCGCATGCGTAGACGCTTCCTCTCGCGCGAAACTGGTATCAGCGCACCCGCAGTGCGCACACTCGGTGTGGTCACGGTGCCCAGAAGAGGGAGATGGTACGGTCGCACTCGCGAAAGTGACTCAGTGGTTCAGCATGTGGTGGATTATAGCTCCGATGTATAGCTTCCGGTGTTTATTTATGACAAAAACCGGCGGATGCTTACCAAAGTTTATTTATTTCTAGAATACCGGTGCTTTTCGGTCAATTTTCTCGTGCAGACGCTAAAACTGGTATTATCATCATCGTCATCGTCATTGATGACTATGAAGATGACGCTATATCCCCCGCTAAATTTAGCGGAAAAACTTCCCCCGCTAAATCTAGCGGACAAAACTTCCCCGCTAAATTTAGAGGAAAAACTTTCCCCGCTAAAGTTTGCGGAAAAATGCCCCGCTAAATCTAGCGAAAAACTTTTACCCGCTAAATTTAGCGGAAAAAATTTCCCCGCTAAATTTAACGAAAAAAATTTCTCGCTAAATCTAGCAGAAAAAATTTCCCCGCTAGCGGAAATAATTTCCCCGCTTAATTTAGCGGAAAAAATTTCCCCGCTAAATCTAGTGGAAAAAATTACCCACTAAAGCTAGGAGAAATATTGCCCCGCTAAATTCCCGCCAAATTTACACGCGATGCTCTCGCCAGAGATGTGCATTTTCTGCGACTTGCGTTGAGCACACGTCGATCCAGATCCATGTTAGTAGTGGGGGACTTTCCACCTTCTCCCCTCAGTACCCTTCCCTCCTCCTCCTCAAGAGCTGCGCTCTAATTCGGCGTTACAGGGGATTGTAAACGTCTTTCATTTTATTTCAAAATAAGTCTTTTTTTTACATTGAATGCTGAGGCGACCACAGTAACTTAACATCCCTGTCACACGGACAGATTTAGGCAATTTTTATGGAAAGTCATTCGATTAGGAATAATATTAATCTTGAGGACCATGGCACGCGTGATATTTTAATGACATTAATTGTCATGATGATGGTTAGGCTAAGTTGCTATAGTAAATTATTTTGGTAACGTATTGGGGAAAAAATGTTTAGGCTTTAAAGGTTGAAAATGTCTTTGGTAATATTAAAATGTCTCCAGACTGTTGCCAGTTTCTTGAGTTCGACCACGAAGTCCGTCACGGTCTCGCACGGCTCTTGTTTCCGTTGATTGAAGCGTTACCGTTGGGTGAACCAACGAGCGTTTGGGCGCGTAGTGTTTCTTCATTCCAGAAACGGCTTCGTGGACCTGTGTGGCCATCTTTGGCAGCAGCAGGCTCCGGAGGGTGACGCACACTTTCTCACCAATCGCCGTTAAGAAGACTCGCAGCTCCTTGTCTACTGCAATGTCGTTGGCAGAGGCGAACAGCTCGAAAGTCTCGAGGTACACATCGAAGTTTCCGCGGTACGGCTGGAACTCTGGGATCCTTTCGAGGGTTGCGGTCCTCTTCTGTTTTCGGATTTTGTCAGGCGTCCTCGTCGCCAAATGTCTTATCCAAGCAGAGAACAAATTTAGGGGGCCACACCCTTTATTGAGGTACGCAAACAGGCATGAAGATTGACTTCAAAACGTCGGCATAGTCGGAAACCGAATACCGAATTCGGATGAGAAACTGGTAGGAATTAGGGTAACACTGCCTTGTTAACCTTATGTTAAGGTAAATAAGTAGCCATTTGAACGTGTGTCATATAATTTACCTCTAAAAACAAAAGTACCAAGTGATGCATGTAAATAATATCATGTTTTTATTAACGTTCTTGGTATTACAGTTTCAGATTTGCTATTTTTTCTGTGTGTTTCTGCCGTCAAGATCGCTCACTCCGTCCGAGGTAGCGCCACTAAATAAGCCACGCTTCAAAGTAGCGACCCTTGCCCATATTGCGGCTTAACCATGGTTGCCAGTTATCTGAAGCCTTATCTGAAATTGCAGGAAACGCTTTTCCACCCTCCAAAAATGTTTAAACAGTTCGCGACAGAGCAAATCAATACTACATTAACTTCCTACCACTGAATCTAATGCTGAGGAAGTCGCACTTTTGAATCTTGACGATCGGCAGTTGCGTTTGCTCTGCACAAGCACCACAATGGCGGCGCCCACAACAATGTCGGGGAACAGAGTGTCGATACTCTAAGCGCAGCTCATTTAGTGGCTCTAGTCCGAGGTATACTCGTGTCCGCCTCAGAAACGTAATTAAAAAAAAAAAGTTCCGCTTTTTGGAGTACGTTATTCATTTCCCTCTTCGGGTGATGAATAGGGACATATGTAGGTGCATCTTAGATTAGATTTATTTTATTTTATCAAGACGTACACATTTAAAAAGCCGAATGCATCGTTTCTTTCTTTGACAAGCAAATCTTGTAAAAACTACTACGCGCAGCGCATGACGAATGAGGAAAACTTCCTTTTTATTTATATGACAACGAGTACAGAGCAACTGCGAATAAGTTCCTGCGAACTCATTTGGTTGCGAATGTCATTTTCACAGGACGTCGTTAAATGCTTCCGTATGGCAGCGAACAAATAACATTCCGGGCGCATCTCATTAGCTGGTAATGGCACTAATTTTGTTTTCCCCGTTTCACAGAGGTATACGGCGCTTGGCGTAAACACGTTACGTGCAAAACGGTGCATGATGGCCACACCTAACGAACCTGCATCGAAGCAGGCATTTAATTGATCATAGAAATTGGGAAGCCCCAACTAGCAAGAAGGCTCCTAACGCCGCGTGTAAAACACATTCTACATTCTACACCATATTATCGGTACACGAAGCATAGATTTACATCTGCCAATTAGGAAACCTGATGCTGAATAACGCGACATCGCAAAAGAATGTAACGGACGATGCAAATCGATGGCAGAAATTGTTTTTCGACGCGCGCAGCTTTTTTTTTTTAAGTATATATATGGGCTTGGTTACGGCAATCCTTTTGGTAGAGATCTGGAGAATATTTTCGACGGAATAATACCTAAAATAGAATGCCTTATATCTGTAAGTCTGTAAGGGGAGACCTGTCCTCCCAATGTGCACGTCTTTGTTCTTTAACTCCGTGATTGTCGGTGCGCTATACTGAACACAGCGGAGCTGGGGTTCATGTTCATTAGGCGTAGACAGACTGACACAAACCGAGAGAGAAGTTCTGACACACCTATTAAAAAATAAAACTTTCTTTGGTGCATTTAAAGTCCGAATTAAATCCATCGAATAGTGGAAGCAAGTACGGTGAGACTCTTTCGGCTCGGAAAGTCACTGTGCCACAAACTGTGCGAGCTATGACCTAGTTTTATTAAAACGACAAACTGCAAATTCTGACCCCTACGAAACAGAATCAGCTTTTTCTTTTTTTTTTTTTCGCGACTACCGCAATTTGCTTGTTCACAAATATGTGTAGTAGCCATTCCACGGCGTTTAAGTCTAAAAACAATAACTAATAAGCTTCAGAAGTGTGTACTTTTAAGCAAGTTGCTATGGCGTAACTGGAACGAATCAAAACGCCAAGGGTCAACGGACAAGTGAAAGAGGCGAACCGATCGAGCACAGTCTTACAGCGGAAAGTTTACTAAAAGAAACGAGAAAATTGCAATCTACGAGAAATACCGCACATCATTCACGATCGTGCCCTGATTGTAATGCTTGGGTCTGAGCTAACCTTTTTGTGAATGATGCGGTGTTTTCTGCTATTCGCAGTTGCCTCGTTCCTTTCAATAAACCTTCAGTTGTAAATCAGGGTTCCACTTGCTCTTCATTTTTCTTTCTTTACCCGTCCATCGTGCCTGCGCTTTGAGTCTTTCCAGTGGTGGCAGACAATCTGTGTATGTTGCATTGGCGTGCGGAGTTCGCCATCTGTGCGTAATCACTGACAGGCGCAGGGCACGGCTCACACTACCTGCTTCGTGATTGGTTCTCCGTCTTCTCATCGGCTAATGACGCAATCTTATCGGCTGGGGAGTGATAATACGATGCCCGGGACACGCAACACCCTGCGCCACTTAAGCTATATAGACCAACTCAACTCTCTGACGCCACACCCTTGCGGCGGCGCTGCTGTCGGTACCGCGCCTGCGCCGCGGCGCTTCCCCTCTCCCGGATTTGGTTCCTGGCCACTATGTGGGAATGGGGCAACTTGGCGACACTTGGCTACGGTGGGCCATAATAAATTGGCCGGAACTTGGCCGGTTTAATGGATCTGGCTAATGACAGGCCAGAGCCATGCCTCACCGAAAGAACGAGGACGAAGATGGTGGGGTCGGGGTGCTTTGATTGAGTTTCCACAACAAACCTATAGACGCTTTGCAGCAGGTGTGCCTGGCCGCCGCCACAACCGACCTTTTTGTTTCCACTTAGTGCGTTTACTTCACTTCCCCATGATCACAAAACTGCCTTGTTCTCCCCAGCATTGGCCCTTGTGGAAGCTCGCCAACGCCCGCTTCGCTCGGGGTAAGACAAGAGGAGGTCAGCAAAAGCGGCTGACATCTGGCGCGAGTACAAAGCACCATATGTATTGAGCAGTTGAATGTAGTCTATGCAGGTAAGCTCTCGGCATTTGATAGCTGCATCTTGAGTGGTGGCACGTAGACGTTTTCACACCCTCCACGTGCCATGGAGCATGAGCAACGTTGCAGTGATAACTTCATTGGGGCACCGGCAGCGGGTTGGAATCTGTCCTCTTGCCATAGACGAAGTGAAAAAATGTTCCGGGATTCATGATTAAAAGCAAATACCTCCCACTTATATAACAATATCAGCAACTTATAGGTAGACGTTTCGTCTCCTATGCGGGAGCTACGGATGAAGAGAAGGACAAAGCAAGCGTTTGGTTGCTGGCAGCTGATCTAGTTGTTCTTAAGGCTGAACTCCATGGGACGAATATGCTGCGAATAACCGACGAATTTTGCCCGGCGGCTTTTGCTCTGCGCGTGGAATCAACACAGTGGCTGCTACGTCGCGCGCAAAGCGAGCGTGCCGTCGGGCGGCGTTCGCCAGTTATTCGTCATATAATTCGTTCCATGGAGTTCAGCCTTTAGGCTGCACTGTTGATGTCTCCCGCATAGGAGGCAAAACGTATACTTATAAATTGTTGATATTGTTATATAAGCCGGAGGTATTTGCTTTTTAACTAGACGAAGTAGTCGTGAGCCTAAACGTGACGACGAGTCTGATACAAAACCTCGCGATTCACGCTCGCGATCCACTGACTTCAAAAATAAAGGTCCTTGGGGAAAGTGTGAAGCTCAATAACATTGCAGCCGCACTCGCGCTGCAGCTACTTGTTCTCATCGCACATTTTCCGCGATTGTTCTTACGCTTATTAAAATGATTTGTGCACACGACAACGACGCAGTGATAGCCAGACAACCGTAGAAAAGGCTTAGAAACGCACGACGTCCGTTTCTAAGCCTTTTCGCCCAAACCCTCGGCGGTTGCAAACCCTCTGTCGGCAGGTAATCCAAAAGTGTACCGGATGAAGTGTACCGGATGGAGGGTACGTCGGTTGCGCGTTGGTGAGGTTATGCGGAAAAGGTCTATGTATAGACCCTTTTCACGAGGGCGCCGCCATCTTGAATTGTCGCCACTTCCAGTATGGGCGAAAACATTGTTTTGCCGTCGCCACGCCAATAGAAGACATTTAGGTTATAAGGGTAACCGTCACACATTCTTTTTTTTGCTATCGCTCTATTTTTTTTTTTTTTTTTTACTATTTACAGCTTGAAACGTTTTTTTTTTTTTTTTTTCGTCGCCCATACCGGATACGTCAATTAGGTGGCTGGGGACAAGAGTCCACAAAAAAGGTATGTACGAGACAACTGGGGAAGTGTCCAAGTCGGGTGTTCGGTGGCCGAGTGGGCTAACGCGTCTGAGCTCGGAGCGTGGAGCGAAAGCTTGCGCTGCAGAACCTCTTGGATTCGATCCGCACCACCTGCCCGTTTGGATGTGGATGAGTTCCGTACAGGCGCGCATTCGTGTCATCACCACTGCGTGGTTCACGTTAAAGACCCCAGGTTAGCGGTTGTACGGCAATGGCTAATCTCTCATCTACAGCCGAGAGGTGAGGTCGCCCGTTGAGGCGTATACCAACTTCAAGCTTGCCTAAGCAGTCAAGCAAGACAAGACAATTGCTTAAAGGGACACTCACACCCCCCCCCCTAATTTCTTTTTGCCAGGCGATTTAATATGGTGTCAGAAGACTACCCAATTAATCTTTTGCTAGAGCGTCAGGTATATTTTTTAAAATAAAAAAAAAAAACGTAATTACTCGGAACTGAAACCGAAACTGAACTGGGGAGGAAGAAGAAATATAGAGGAGCAGAAAGTTACCGCAAACCACGTATACTTTGTCTCACCTTAGCATGGACTATTGTTAGCCGCGCGTGCCAAAAGCCCGGGCTAGTTGCTTTGGATGAAGCCTCGGCGACTGCACGAGCTCTCGTGCAGCGAGTGCTCCAGTCAAGGCAGTCGAAGCTAGCCGCTCGCGCTTGCACAGCCTTCGCAGTTAGTCCGTGCTAAGGTGAGATGAAGTCTGTGCAGTTTTTTTGTTGTTGTTGTTTCAGTCAACATATTTACAACGTTTTAGAAGCCACAAACATCGGTGTCTTATTTTCAGACTATTTTGAGTATTGAATGTGTGCCTTCGATGACCTACGACTTTGACTATCCTTGGTGGTTGTGTCTAAACCACCGAAAACAGCTCGTGACCACGAAAAAGAGAATGAGCGCGACTCAATACGACCAGTTTTCGGTCGTCGGTTTTCGGGCGGAAAGAAAACGAGTTTCGAGCCGCAAATTGTGTTCTGTGTAGTTGGGCTCTCACATGTCATGTACAAATAAAAACCTTGGGGAGCATAAATACCCTGTCAGTGTCCCTTTAAGTGTCCGATTCAGAGGGGTGTGTGCCTCGTGAGACGTGGGCCATACACGCGTTCACTGATTCTGACCAACCAGAGGAGATATGTCCGATTCGGGAAACCTCACTGTATGCGCACGTCTATACGGGTTGAAACGGAGGGAGAGAAGGAGACGACGGCACGCGGGAGACGCTACAACGCCGAGCTCCGACTGGAATTATTTGGGGGGTGTACAAGCTGTCTTTGTCTCTACACTCACTCTTCGAACGCGTTTGGACGCGAACGCCCAACGATGGGCGCCGGCGTTTGGCATTCGAACGCGTTCGAAGAGTGAGCAGAGACAGGTGCAGCCAGCTTTGCGTCTACCCACTATACGGTGGAAGAAACATTTAGGTGATGACTCTGTCCGACGCGGCGATCACTCAGCGCGCTTCACTCGGCACGTGGATAGATGGCGCCCAAGTATCGAGTCCCTCCCAAACCGACCGCTCCGGTTGTTTCTCCCAGCGGTGATCCCGCATTCCCTCGCTCGCCAGAGTCTGTAATTCTTCTTCTTAAGGCTCACCTTCGTGCACGATGGTGGCACCTGTGATCGACACAGCACCAAAGCAAAACACGGGGCCAGTCACTGGCCGCACACCACCACCATACCACCACACCGCGAAAAAGGCGGGCACGCTATGCCGCCGACACTGTGGCCGCCGAGGAGGGACCTCATACCTCAGCGCCCTCCGCGGCAGCGCGGAACTATCTACTCTTGGGTCAAGGCTAGCTACGTGCACGATCTGGTCGCTCGCTCCGCGCGGGAAGAGCGGCCCGAGTCGTGCACCTACACGTGTTTCTTCCACCGTGACCCACTAATCACTCGACTCAGAGCTCGGCCTTCTGGCGTGCCCGCGCGCTCCTCGTCTTTTCCTCTTCTCCCTCGGTTTCAAACCCTGTACCACTGCCGTCTAAACGTTATAGGAAGAAGGCAGCAGGACCGCCGCATTCCTGCGACACCCGGGTGTGAGAAGGACTACAAAATGCCACGAGAAAAGCACACGTACACAGAGAGTTTATATAGGTTCAGAAGGGTGTACTAAAGTGTAGATAGAAGCACATAACGATATAATTGCCACACATCCTCTACGGGAAAAAAAATCTAAACCTTACGTTTAAAACAAAAACAAAAAAAGCGTGCATGATGTGCAATATTTTTTTCTCAAAATGAATGGCATAAAAATAGCGGTCTTTATAACGAACGTCATTACTCTAAGGGTAATGAAGGGGCATCTGCTGATTGGGCGCGCGCTCTCTACCCACCGCCAGCTTAAGAAACGCAGGGTGCGGCAATTATGATGTTCACGCTCCTTGCTTCGTGATCAGTTGTTCGGCCTTGTTATCAGCCAGTGCCACAACCTGACTGGCTGCGGAGCGATAATGAGATGCTTGGGACTTGCCGCACCCTGCATTTCGTAAGCTGTCAATGACTACAGCCAGTAGCAGCTATAGAAGACAAGGCCTGCGCCTGACGTCATCGTTAGGGGGGGGGGGGGGGTGCCCTACCTGCCCCCCAGCGGAAAACACGCGGAAGCTCGATTAGAGGCGCTACAAAGCGGCAGACAACGCGTCCATCGTGGCGTCGACGTGTGCTAGCGTCGCGCTTGTTGTGAGACGCTGCACGACGCACTGGCGCCGACTCAGACGCAACATATATGCGGAGCGCAAGTTCGTCTGCTTCTCTTGCAGGGGTCGTGGTGAGGTCAAAACGCCGAGCTCCAGTTGGCTCTGATCAACGTTACTACAGGGTGATTCAAGGGGCGGCCAGGCTCTTTAAATCGACCGCAAAATTCGGTTTCTTAACCTATCGCGCTACGACTTTGTGCAGCGTTGCCCACAGATGGTGCATTTTTGTTTGTAAAATTTGCAAAGAGCGAACCTACCTGAGGAAAAAGTAAAGAAAGAAAAAGGCTTTGCTCCTATGGAAACGCAGCAACGCCACCGTTCTTCAAACAACATGGCGCCGTTTCGCACGGGAGACAAGAGATGGCGCAACGAATGCCGCCAACGAACGAGCATACGGCGCCGAGGGCTGTCGTCTTTAGCAGACGATCTTTTCGACTCAAAAGCGGCGCGCGTTCCGCAGGCGGCGGCAGTCGCAGAAACAAAAACAGGCGCGGTAACAACAAGGAACTGCAGTTCCTTGTCTGCTAAAGACGCCAGCTCTCGGCATCGTATGCTCGTTCGTTGGCGTCGCGACCGCTTGCGCCATCTCTTGTCTCCCGTGCGAAACGGCGCCGTGTTGTTTGAAGACCGGTGGCGTCGCTGCGTTTCCATAGGAGCTAAGCCTTTTTCTTTCTTTACTTTTTCCTCAGGTAAATTTGGTCTTTGCAAATTTTACAAAAAAAAAAATGCACCATCTGTGGGCAACGCTGCACAAAGTCGCAGCGCGATAGGTTAAGAAACCGAATTTTGCGGTTGATTTAAAGAGCCTGGCCGCCCCTTGAATCACCCAGTAGATTACCTCAGTTGTGGAACTCCTGCGGAAGGGGGTAACGTCCCCCCCCCCCTTTCACTCACTTCAATCCGCCTCCCGTCGTTCGAAGCGCCATTTAGGGTTTCGTTTACAAACTGTGTGTTCCAAATAGTACGGTGGAACGCCATCTAGACGCTGCGCTTCGAAACATACGTATTCCATGGAAGTTTCACGTGGCCCCCTCCAGGTCACCTCAAACTTCCTCCATACCTGTAATAAAGCTTTTCAGGCAGAAAGACCAAAGCATCCGTTCGGCGCGTCGAACGACTGGAGGCAAGTCGTGGTGAGTGAAGGGGGGGGGGGGGGGGGGGGGGAGTACTGGTCGTGCATGCAGCGTCTATGAGCAGTTCCGTAACTGAGCTAATCTAATAGCGTTGGCTTCGATCAAGGGTAGACCTCAAGGCAGCTTGCCTCGATGTACCCGCCATCATTCGATCAGAACCAATCAGAGCTCGGCGTTCTGACGTCACCACAACACGTGCAAATGAAGCAAACAAACTTGCACTCCGCATAGCTGCGTGGATCCACTGGTGATGACGTTTCGGGGTGAGGGAAAGGCCTTGTCTTCTAGGTACTACTGCTACAGCTGCGTCCAACAGTGACTTGTCAAGGTGTTCGTGTGTTGGTTGGAGGCGTCAGAGCCGATGGCGCCTGGGCCGCCACAGCAGGGCGCCGAGGGTGGCCGACGTGGTGCAGCCGAAGGAGAGCAGCGCCGCCGCGTAGGCCAGGACGGGCAGGTAGCCCCAGAGGTGGGTTGTGCGCATGGGCGTCCAGAGGACACCGTGGTCGAGCAGCTTGTCCCCGCTGAACACGGCCACGCCGTAACCCGGGAACAGTGTCGCGCCGTACGAGCACGGCGGCACCACGAGCTCCAGGTACGTCTCGTCTGTCAGTATAACCCTGAGCCGTAAAAGAGAAGCAACCCATTGCGACCCTGATTACCTTATTCTCGAGTCAATAAGTCGTGCCTTTGAATAAGTATACAGCCCCCTATAAACGGTCGTTTTCGACAAGAGAAGGTTGGTATAAATAAGTCGCATTTATATATTTGTACGGTTGGCGCGGCGGAACTGCATTGAAAAGCACACACATTAGTATTATTATGATCGTCATATATGCGCGAGCAAGATCTAATTTTAACACTTCATCAACGCATCAAACGATACATATATAGGGTGCCCCAAATCACCAGGTTCGATATAAAATGGACCGTAAAAAATAACGCCTGCGCATAGCAATTTAAACTTTACGTCAAAGATGTATTTCACAGTTCGTTTTTTTTTTTTTTTCTTGTAAAATCAGAAAGCGTAACTCCCTTTCTGTAAAACATAGGGCCAAGAAACTTGCCAGGGTCTACGGCGGGCGGCGACGTAGACGACCAAGTCGAGTGGCGGGGCGTGTTTTGGCGTTCGTATTTGTAATATAGTAAGTACTCTTAGGGGCGCCACCCAGCAGGGAAGGTCGGAAAGAGACGACGACAACGATCACGAGACACGGGTGGTGGCCCGGGTAGGCATGGACATCGCATGTACTATGGAACGTCAATAAACCACGAATATTACATGGTGTCAGAAGTGTAAGCGATAAAGGATCCACTGAAGCGCCGTGAGTACCGAGCGCGACCATGCAGAATCCTCCAGGAGCATCGGGAGTACCGAGCACAAACGCAAGTATCCTGACAAGCCTACTGCCGCCACCCCGACCGTTGGACTTGAGCGGCGACTTGGAGCAAGCGTGGAAGATGTGGTACGAGGAATTCACATTGTACTCTACGGCTACAGGCCTCAAGGCTCAAGACCCAGCAGTACAATCGGCCACGTTCCTCGTGATCATTGGTGAGGACGCACGTCGCGTCTATCATACATTCACGTTTGCAAATGAGGCGGCCCGACACGACCTGGACACTCTGATAGAAAAGTTTCACGCACACTGCAAGTCGACAGTGAACCAAACGTACCGGGAGTTCGTTTTTGGAATGCGAAATCAGAAACCAGGAGAGAAGTTCGACGACTGGCTGACGGAGCTTCGCACGCTTGCCGCGGACTGCGACTTCGGGTCAATGCACGACCGGATGTTGCGCAGTCGAATCATCCTTGGAACACTGAACAAGAAATTGCAGCAAAAACTCATCAACGAAGATCCAACGCTGGAAAAGGTGATCCAGCAATGCAGAACGGCAGAAAAAGGAGCTGAACAGTTTCGAGAGATACAAGCGGCCAAGGCTGCAACAGCTACGCCAGAAGTGTGCGCGCTTTCAGGAGGAAAGCAGTGTTCTCAGTGCGGGTACACCACACACACAAGTGGAACATGCCCAGCGAAAACAGCCAAATGCAAGGTATGTGGACGCAAGGGACATTTCGCGCGGGTGTGCCGTACGACAAAGAAACAAGGTTTCCGAGAGTCTAAACAGAAAACTGCTCACCAGAATGTCAGGCAGCTTCACGAACAAGACAGTGACGATGATGACACCTTCGTGATTAGTGCTGTAGCACACTCAACAAAAGCATGGGAAGCGGAAGTGTCGATTGAAGGTCTGCCTGTGAACTGCCGAGTTGACACAGGTGCAGACTGTTGTGTAATCTCTGAGAGACTGCTTCATACTCTAACCAAACGCCCAGCTCGAGAATGCAATGTACGCCTTAGTTCTTTTTTCGGGCATGTGCAGACTGCAAATGGCAAGAGCACTTTGCAGGTGCAGCACAAGGGGTGTGTGTCGGACGTCGACTTCTACGTTGTAAAACAGGACGTGCCTACGACTCTGAGTGGAGTGGTATCGGAAGAACTACAGCTCCTTCGACGAGTTGCTTCCCTCCAACCAAAGAAAACTGATCTTCCTAAGAAGTATGAAGATGTCTTTGAGGGACTGGGAACAATCAAAGGTGTGAAATACAGTATGAAGCTAAAGCCAGACGCAGAAGGTGTAGTTCACCAGCCAAGAAATGTGCCTGCAGCGATTAGGGATGATCTAAAAAAAGAGCTAGATCGAATGCTCGAAGAGAAAGTCATCACACCAGTGTCGGAACCTACTGAATGGGTTCATCCGATCGTAGTGGTAAGAAAAAGCAACGGCAAGGTGCGTGTTTGCATGGATCCCCAAACACTCAACAAGGTTCTACTACGGGAGCATTTCTGCATGCCAACCTTAGAAGACATCGCAACACGCGTGCATAAGGCGAGGTATTTCTCAGCACTGGATGCCTCTACGGGGTTTTGGCAAATTCAGCTAGAGAGGAAGAGCTCCTACCTGTGCACCTTTGCAACCCCTTTTGGACGCTACCGTTTCCTCAAGATGCCCTTCGGCATCTCAGCTGCACCTGAGGTTTTCCAGAAGTCAATGCTTCACGTCCTCGAGGGACTTGAGGGCGTTGAGGTAATGGTAGACGACATTTTGGTATGGGGAGAAACTGTACAACAGCATGATGAGAGACTGCAGGCAGTTCTACAGCGTTGCAGGGACGTCAACCTGACGTTGAATAAGGCAAAATGCAAGTTCCTGCAGACCGAAATAAGATACCTGGGTCACATCTTCTCAGACAAGGGCCTACAGGTGGACCCAGAGCGAGTGAGTGACATCCTCAGCATCACAAGGCCACAAAACACCAAAGACTTAAAAAGTTTTCTTGGAGTCATCACCTATGTGAACAGGTTCATTCCGCACATGGCGGAACTCGGTGCTCCACTACGAGAACTCCTGAAGAAGGACGTGTCGTGGAGCTGGGACGAGCACCACGAGAGCAGTTTCCAGGCATTGCGGGAAGCGTTGATAAAGGCCCCAGTGTTGCGATTTTATGACAAGCAGGAGCCTCTCACCCTTTCAGTTGATGCCAGCTCTCATGGACTAGGAGCGGTCCTACTACAAGGAGGTCAACCTGTGGCCTACTCGTCGCGGTCTCTAACAGAGACACAAGTACGTTATGCGCAAATTGAAAAGGAACTCCTCGCCATCGTTCACGGATGCACACGTTTCCACGATTACATCTTCGGACGAACCGTCCAAGTTGAAAGTGACCACAAGCCACTAGAAGCAATCTTCCAGAAGCCACTGAACCAGTGCCCGCTTCGACTGCAAAGGATGCGGCTAACCTTGCAAAAGTATGACATCCAGGTAAAGTACAAACCTGGCAAGGAACTCTACGTAGCTGACACCCTATCGCGATATCCATCAAGTGGAATGTACCTCGAAGACTATGAGGTCAACACACTGGAAGTCCTCCCAGTCACAGACAAGAAGCTGGAGGAGTTCCGTGGGGCAATCGTGGAAGATGAAGACATGAAGATACTGCTACAGTACGCAGAGACTGAGTGGCCAAACGACAAGATGCAGGTTCGTGAGAGTTTGCGATCCTACTGGCCCTATCGGGACGAGGTCCATGCCGAGAAAGGACTTCTGCTTCGTTCCAACCGGCTAATAGTCCCCAGAAAACTTCGACCAGAGATGCTCCGCCTTCTGCACGCATCACATGGGGGCATCGAGAAGACCAAACACAGAGCCCGAGAGGTGCTGTATTGGCCAGGACTGGACCGTGACATTGAGGAAACGGTACAACATTGCAAAGTTTGCAAGCAGTACCAGCACCAACAACCTCGCGAGCCTCTACGGAGTCATCCAATCCCAACGGGACCCTGGCAGAGCATTGCTATGGATATATTTCAACATCAAGGGAAGCACTACTTGATAATAGTGGACTATTATTCCTTTTTCTACGAAGTCCACCTCATGAACAAGACGAATGCACTAAGTGTACTCAACGGCTGTGCAGCTACCTTTTCCCTACATGGACTGCCACTACAAATCATCACGGACAACGGTCCTCCGTTCAACAGTTACGTCTTCGCCAGCTATTGTGAACAGCACAGTATCTCTCATGTGACGTCAAGCCCTTACTACCCAAGATCAAATGGGATGGCGGAGAGGGGAGTGCAGGAAGCAAAGAAGTTGATGAACAAGCATTGTTTTGCGACTCAGGAGTACTATGACGCACTGCTGGAGTGGCGCAACACGCCAAGGGACGGAATTCTAAAATCTCCGGTACAGCGCCTCATGAACCGCCACACGCGAGCGCAAGTTCCCGCACATCCAAGCTTCTTGCAGAAGAACTCACCGGATCAAGGAGCAGTAACAGAAAGACTACTGGACCACAAAAAGAAACAAGCAAAGTACTACAACAGGGGAACCGTACCACTGCCTGATCTCAAGTCAGGAGAACCTGTGAACGTCAGAAATCAGGCAAGCCACCAGTGGGCACCAGCCATCGTCCTCGCAAGAAAACAACCTCGCTCGTACATTGTGCAGGACGAGGAGGGACTGTCACATCAGAGGAATAGGGTTGTGCTGAGACAGAGTACTAGAAGAGCAAAACCTCCTGCGCGGTACACAGACCCAAACTTCACGACTTAAAAGAAAGAAGAGAAAAGGGGAGATGTAATATAGTAAGTACTCTTAGGGGCGCCACCCAGCAGGGAAGGTCGGAAAGAGACGACGACAACGATCACGAGACACGGGTGGTGGCCCGGGTAGGCATGGACATCGCATGTACTATGGAACGTCAATAAACCACGAATATTACAGTATTGATAAATGACGCTACCTCTTTATCGAGACTGCTCGCGACTAGAGTTCCTGTATAGGCTCCCTACGGGAGCCAGAGTTGCGCGTTCACGTGATGAGCCGGATCAAGTGCCGTGCAGGAAAGTAGACGTTGCCCGCGCCCCGCCGAACGTTCCCCTGCTTTTGAGCGCGCCGCGCGTTTCGAACGCGCGGCGCTGCTATTCTCCGAATTCAGTCACATGAGGAGCTGGATCAACATGCCATACAGGAAAGAAGGCACTACGGGAATGAACGCGCAACTCTGGCTCCCGTAGGGAGCCTATACAGGAACTCTACTCGCGACCATCGTATTTAGTTAAAATGAACATAATATTTTTGGAATGTACCTTTGGTTTAAAAATAAAATGTCGGGCAATAAAATCAAAACCTTATTAAAGTTAAAAAAAAACGCGTTTGCATCACGATGGCGTTTTTGCTGCCAACGGATTTCGTTTGCGTGTCGTCTGCTTTCTTTCGCTTGTCGGCTACACCTTCGAACGCTGCTCCCAACGCCATCTATCAATATCGCGCCAAACACGCCCGGCAACTCGACTTGGTCGTCTGCGTCGCCGCACGCCGTTTACCCTGCCAAGTTGTTTCGCCCTATTTTTTACAGAAAAGGAATTACGCTTTATAATTTTAGAAGAAAAGGCCCACCTGTGAAATACATGTTTGACGACAAGTTTAGACTGCTACGGACAGGCGTCGATTATTACGATCCACTTTAGGTCGAGCCTAGTGACTTGGGACACCCTATATACCGGGTGTTTCAAGGAGCGGCCAGGCTCTTGAAATCGACCACAAAATTCGGTTTCTTAACCTATCCCGCTACGATTTTGTGCAGCGTTGCCCACGGATGGCGCTTCTTTATTTTCTTTTTTGTACGGATCAGTCATGGGAGTGGCGTGGCGTACATCATCCACGAAACGTAGATTGGTAGCGGTCGTTTGATTGTTAAGGCATGTTGAGACCTACACCACAGCGCTACCTTGGCGTTAATAGCTACCGCAGGAAATAGTTCCGACCTAACTGACGCAACGCTGACTTCGCCCTGACAGTACTGATACAACACTGCATCAGGGCTATGTTAAAGGTGCCCTGAGGAAGTTTCTGACATAGCCTAATTCTGGCGATAACTTACTCTGCTGGCTCTAAGCATCCTAGAAATCTTTTAATCATGATTATACGCGGCCGATTTCACTGTTAAAAAAGCAAACAAAGACTTCAATCACACCGATTTCACCTCCGGCGATGGGAGGAGCATGCTCCGAAACACGGACCACTGTCAGCCAATAGCAAGCGAAGGGTCCTCGCGCCTCCGACCGGTCGAACCGCGGAGGGATATCTGATATCTCGAATGCGCTCGGCTCGCGCGCACGCTCGAGCGCTCGAGAGCTAACAACCAAATACATCACTACTATTAAAAAAAAAAAAAAGCAGTGCGATGACGTTTTACTAGCTGCGCTCTCTCCCCTTCGTACCGACGTGGTACTTTCTCCGCTGCCGTTGTCTCAGCCCACCCGGTCACAACGATGATCATACACAACCGATCGGCTCACGATACGGGCCACCGTAAAATTCTTCAGCCCGCGCCGATATTAACCGCCCCGTACAGTCAACTCCAATCTCTGCTTGGAAGGATAAGGGGCGACACAAAGGCAAGCTGCCTGTGTCCCTACCCATTCTATAGCTCCAATCACAGCGAGCAAACGTGCCGTCTGCTCCTCGGGCAGAGAGAGCAGTGGCGTCAGGACCGACGTCGTCTGCTATGCGTATCAATGGCTGTGTCGTGTCTTTTCGAAATCCACCGGTCGTTTACGAACAAGGACTTAGCTGATAATGCAATCAATGCAAAGGTGCAAACGAGCTCGACAGGAATAATGATAATAACCCCTGGAGAAAGCGGGCAAAGGACAAACGCCAATCTCCAAACACAGCTATAAGTGAATGATGACAGTTAGGTACTTTACGTGCGAAGGACTTAGCCTTCGCTCGTAAAAAAAACTAGCTTTCAAAGAAATGAAAAAAGGCGAAAAAATGCGTTGTTCTTTTTTTTTTTCCTTTTTTTACGAACGAGTGTTGGACAGGTTTTAACGAACGAGGAATTCGCGGCTTAGATGCCGCGGGCTCCTCACCGCCGAACACCGCCGCCGCCCCCGAAGAACAAAGACTAGCTGCACCGGTGGAGCTTTGTCGCGTTCGTCGCACACGTGATTACTGCGCGAAAAGTCGCGTTTCGGGGGGCTTGCTGTACGTATAGTCACCGTAATCTGAGACCGACAGGGCGTCTCTTCTGGATGTCCAGTCTTTGGCATGCCACTATGCCTTCCGTCGTGCTTCGGCTGCACGCTCGAGGCTCACAAGATGCCGATGCGTTATTGAACAAAGGAAGCTCCCTCTGGAGGTGGGACAGCTGAAGGACGTCGCCGTCGTCCTCATCCTGTCAGCAACAAGAGGAGTATCTAAATGCATCCCGGGATGCTAAAAAGCTCACACTGGCGCCGCGGGCACCGCGTTTTCTTTCGCCTACTCTTTCTTATGAGTTCAGCTTCCCGCCTCGGGTTGTTGGTATCTCTTTGTGGTCGCTCTGTCGCTTCAACACACGTCGTCTAAGAGTGTACGTTGATCTTGCTCAGCAGCAAGATCTCGAAGACCTGCGTCTTGGTATGGTGCCTGGAAACCACTATAGAGCTAGTATAATGTACGCTAGAGGTTCAGCTGGCGCTAGTGTGGGCTCGCAAATTGAACCAGGCAGCAACCAGTCAGAAATTTGCTTCCGGTAATGCAATTTTACGGGGAAAAGCGAGTGCATTTTCTCCCTGCGCTTCATTATAAAAGCAAATATCACGAATAATTCGTGCGTTCTAGATAGATTGGAACATTTCTCCGACACGTAGACAAAATAATTATTCAGTTATGGCGTCTTTATTTCAAATTTATTGCACTAAGAATTGGGGCCCTAAACTCGTCAAACACAAAGTTGGAGTAGAAGGTTCGCGGAGCGGGCCGATTCGACGTCGGCGAAAAAAGCTCGAAGTCATCGTCGTGATAGGCCAATCGGTGCGCTCCGTCAACTTCGGCCCGAACTTTGTGTTTGACGAGTTTAGAGGCCCAGTGCTAAAATGGATTCGTACATTTCTAATGTGTACTGTCAAACACTGTTAGCGCGAACACGGCGTCGGAGCTTTCCAGCATGGGGGATATAAGTGCAAAACGAACAAGGGACATCTGGAAAACTAAGAGAAACGGCACAAACTACGCACTAACACTGGATCAGTAACTTCTTGTGCATGCAGACGGTCAAAATAAATTAAAGTCCACGTTGTATAGTCCGATTTGCCATAAATAACTACCGCTTTATTCTTTCTGCTCACGAGTATGTCCGAAGATGCTTGTTCTGCGTTCAAAACATTACCCGCACGCTCGGAAGTTTTGAAAATAGGGAGAAGCCAGAGAACAGGTGCCCGATAAAAGCTGCCCGGCATAAGAAATAATAAAAAGACACATCTTTCATGGCCAACATACTTTATTCTTTTACGTTTTGAATGTTTCTAACCGCTCGTAAAGATGCTCGACGGGGTCATTTTTATAGTGACAGGACGTGAATAGCAGCAATACCTAAGCGCCGCCGCAATGCTAGTGAACCTTGAACACACTTTATATTCCTTATAATTGTTATTTGGGCTATAATCTTCACTCTTTTTTACATACTTGCTATGGAACAAAGGTTTGGGCCTGAAATATAGCGAAGTTGAACACCACTCATTGGTAAAGAAAATTGCTGTAACTAAAGTATTTACACTTTTACGATGTTAATAAAGCTACATACTATACGGTATCACCAAAACAACAAATTTTTTTCGCGTTATTTTCCGGCGAAGAGACAAGACGCAAGCGCGTTTTCCCATCGGAATGCACAGGAGCACAGCAAAACTGGTTGCTGTCTGCTTCAAGTTACATCCCGGAAGTCGCATAGACACTAGCGCCACTTGAACCTCTAGCGTGAATTATAATAACTCAATTGAATGCACGATTCAGGCACTATCAGCACGATACGGGTTGAAATTGAGGGAGAGGAGGAGGGGGAGATGAGAGTGCCTGGGGACGAAAATCGCCGAGCTCTGAATGAAAGAGTGGGCAGGACGGCAGCAGCTCGTTCACCATGCTTAAACGAGTCTTCTTTTTTGTCCAGTTTCTGCTGCTGCCTTTCGGGAACCTTGACGTGATTTCTGCAGCCTCGGATGAACAGTTTCAAGATCGGATCGTGGTGATTTCAAGCGACGTGACGAGTACCGTGAATTGTGCTCACGCACAATCTTCCCCGATACCCGAGACTGTTCTGTGTGACAACGACAACCGCGGTCACGTGTTCACGGGCTACTCTGTGACGCCCAACTGGATGAATACGGCGCACATCGACGGCATAAAAAGCTTCGGACAAGGCTTCGACGCCAGTGGGCAGGACGGCAGCAGCTCGTTCACCATGCTTAAACGAGTCTTCTTTTTTGTCCAGTTTCTGCTGCTGCCTTTCGGGAACCTTGACGTGATTTCTGCAGCCTCGGATGAACAGTTTCAAGATCGGATCGTGGTGATTTCAAGCGACGTGACGAGTACCGTGAATTGTGCTGACGCACAATCTTCCCCGATACCCGAGACTGTTCTGTGTGACAACGACAACCGCGGTCACGTGTTCACGGGCTAATCTGTGACGCCCACCTGGATGACTACGGCGCACATCGACGGCATAAAAAGCTTCGGACAAGGCTTCGACGCCAGTGGGCAGGACGGCAGCAGCTCGTTCACCATGCTTAAACGAGTCTTCTTTTTTGTCCAGGTATGTGGAAGAAGGGATGATCATTGTTACCGATCCGATAATCGTTTTGTACTGCTGGTGTCTTGCCCACACCAATATTTGCATTTTTTTTTAGTGTGTTAGAAACACTGTACAGTCTTTGCTTCGCTGTGGCGACGTTGAGGCCAATCCTGGTCCCATGAGCGATGTTCAGGCTAAGCAGTTTAGCGAAATGTATGATCTTTTACAGAGCTTGAATGCTCGCTCGCTTCAGTTTGAACAGGGACAATCAAAGCTGCTTACCAGTGTGAATGAGATAAAGAAAAACCAGAAAGTTATGCAAGAACAGGTGACTGACATTAACAAAAGGTTGCAAGTCGTTGAGACTAAAACAATCCTTCTTGAAACAAAACAGCAAGAACACGGTATCGCCGGTCAAGCAGCTGATAGCTTACGGAATGAAAACATTGCTCTACGGGAGCGTCTTGATGATATGGAGGACCGGTCTCGTCGAAACAACGTTATCTTTTACGGTATTCCTGATCTTGCTTCAGAAACGTGGGGTGACGCTGAACGAAAGATAACAAGCTTGCTCTCCGAATGCTCCTTGCCTTCCATAAGCGGAACATTTGGTATAGAGCGCTCACATAGGCTAGGGGCATTTGCTACAAACAAATGTCGCCCCATCATCGTACAGTTTTCTTCCTTCAAAACAAGGGATCTTATCTTATCTTGCAAAGTGCAACTGAAAACGGTAGACGTGACTGTCAGTGAAGATTTTTCTTTTGCTACTCGACTGGCTAGGAGAAAACTAATAGAATTTGGCAAATCCCAAGGAAGTACTTTCAAACTGCGTTTCAACAAGCTCTATCAAAATAACAACTGCTATACGTACAACCCCCAAGAAGACCGAATATGTGTGTCAACCTCATTCCAGCGCTCTGAAAGAAATGTTAGCGTGCTTCCACCAATTTCAGCTCCTCTTTCTCAGCCGTCTGGCTCCGCCTAGCGGTCCGAGAGGGGCGGGGGACCAGCGAATGTGCCAGTTTTTTCTAACATCCGAAGTCTGATTAAAAAACGCGATGACTTGTGCTCAATGATTGACTCATGTGATGCTGGTTTAGTTGTGCTAACGGAAACTTGGCTTTCCTCTCAAGTTAAAGATTCTGAAATATTTCATTGTAATAAAAGTTTTAATGTATACCGCAATGACCGCAAGGAACGTTCTGGCGGGGGAGTTTTGATAGCAGCTGTGCCTGAACTTAATTCTTTTTTGATAAACATAAAATCTGATCTCGAAATAATATGGGTAGGTCTTTCCATTGGACACAAAAAGCTAGTACTAGGCTGTTGCTATCGTCCTCCAACAGGATCAAATACTTTTGTTGAGCAACTTCATGATGCAATTAACCTTGTCCGTGTTCGCTTTCCAAACTTACCCATTGTTCTTATGGGCGACTTTAATTATCCCGGCATCATCTGGTCTGATTTAAGCTCTTCATCGAAAAACTCCTCAACCGAATGCAACCAGTTTTTAGATCTATGTTCTGACTTTAATCTTTCACAAATTGTAAGATTTCCAACAAGGACAACACACTCTTCGGCGAACGTGCTTGACCTGATACTGACTGATACACCTGATTTAATTTCTGATATTTTATACCTTCCTGGTCTTAGTGATCACTCGTTGCTTAATTTTTCTTTCATAACTCCCGTGTGCCGTAATACAAAACAGATCAAACAAATTCGGGATTACAAAAGGGCCAACTACGCAGCGATTAATAGAGGTATGTGCTGTTTTTTGGAGGACTTTTTGCCAGCATTTTGCGAGCGTTCCGTTCAAACCAATTGGGATTTATACAAGAACAAAGCCATTTCTTTATTTAATGAGCACATTCCATTACGCTCAATTATAACAAACACTCAGTCTCCATGGTTCACTCCTCAACTCCGAAGGCTTTCAAATAAAAAGAAACGTTTGTTCAGAAACGCAAAGCGCATTGACTCGGAGGAATACTGGCAACGTTACAATCTCGCAGCCAATGAATACAAAAAAGCAGTCGGGGAGACTAAATATAACTTTTTTAATGAGTGCCTCCCATCTATGCTAATCAATAATCCTAAACAATTTTGGAGTGTAATGAATCCCAGTGTTGAGCGTTCCCTTTCACTTAAAAATGAGTCCGGTGAAATGATTCCCGATTCACTGTGTTCGACTATTCTCAATGACATGTTTTCTAGTGTATTTAATAATGTTACTGATCCATTTTGTCCATCATATCCTTCAAATGACTTTTTTCCCATGAATCCAATTGTCATTGATGTGAATGGCATTTTAAAAATTATAGAGTCAACTAAACAATCATCGTCGTCTGGTGTTGACAATATTAATTCAAAGTTTCTAAAGAATACGAAAGAATATACATCAATCATTTTGTCTAAACTATTTGAGCAATCTCTTTCACTCGGTCAGCTTCCAGACGACTGGAAAACTGGAAGGGTGATTCCACTACACAAGACTGGAGACAAACATTCCCCTTCTAACTTTAGACCCATTTCACTCACAAGTATTTGTTGTAAAACAATGGAACATATAATTTATTCTAATCTGGTTAATTTTCTTGAATCTAATTCATTCTTCAACGTTAATCAACACGGTTTTAGGAAATCTTTTTCATGCGAGACACAACTTGTAAGACTAACAAATGATTTCCATAAGGTTTTGGATCGTGGCTCACGAATCGACAGTGTTTTTCTGGACTTCTCCAAGGCGTTTGACAGGGTCTCTCATAAACTTCTTCTTAAACTTCACAAACTTAACATTGAACATCATGTACTTTCGTGGATTCGCTCATTTCTGACTAATCGTTCACAGTTTGTAAATTGTAATAATACCGACTCGTCCAAAGTTTCAGTAACGTCCGGAGTACCTCAGGGATCTGTGCTTGGCCCTCTTCTCTTTCTCATTTACATTAATGACTATGTCAACTCTTCTATTCGTTTATTTGCAGATGATTGTGTTGTATACCGCGAAATCATTAACAGTTCTGACATCTTACTTCTTCAAAATGATCTCGATTCTATATCAAGTTGGTGTGACACTTGGCACATGTCATTAAATGTTGACAAGTGTAAACATATGATAATTTCCAGGCGAATTAACGATCCTCCTTCCTATATCCTTAATAATATGACTTTAGAGCGGGTTGACACTTACAGATATCTGGGCGTTCACATCACATCTAACCTCTCATGGGAATCGCATGTTCACCACGTCATTTCCAATGCTAACCGCATGCTTGGCTATCTAAAACGTAATTTTTTCCAGACTCCTTCGACTTTGAAACTCTTTTTCTATAAAACACTAGTCCGGCCAAAACTTGAGTACGCTTCTGCTGTTTGGGATCCTAACACTGAGAGCCTCGTCGGCGCCTTGGAGGCTGTCCAGAATAGATCTGTGCGCTTCATTCTTTCTAATTACCATCGTACATCAAGCGTAACTTCTATGAAAAAATGCCTATCCTTACCAACTCTTTCTTTACGCCGAAAGTTTTATCGATTAAGTTCATTTCAGAAAATATTTTTTCACAACCCAATCCTTTAGACTGAACTCTTACTGGAGCCATCCTACATATCATCACGCAATGATCACATACATAAAGTCGAAATTCCGCAGTGCCACACTAATACCTACTACAGATCATTCATACCTCGTACGTCTGCTGACTGGAATCACCTTTCCACATCCATCGCCACGATTGTTAATCCTGTTGATTTTAAAAATGCTGTATCCATACTACTAGAACTTGATTAGTGTTTTGAGTGTTCTATTAACTTGTACGTAATATTCCCACCCCCTCTGTAATGCCTTCGGGCCCTGAGGGTACCAATAAATGAAATGAAATGAAATGAAATGCTTCATGGGGTACACGCAAAGCTAGCTGCCTCTGCAATCTCGTCTTGTCTTGTCCCTCAGTTTCTATATATCCGTGTGCAGAGACGATTCGAAGTTAATCATAATAACCTATAGGCGTTACAAACGCGCTCGCAAAGTAACATTTGTTTTAGGTTCCACGGTTGAGAAAACTAACACCGCATTAACTGTGCTGAACCGCGTTCGCAAAGCGGTTGCGAACGCGGTTGCTTGAAGGTCCAATACAAATTCACGCGCGTTTGATGATAAAAACGAGGGAATCCGCTTCGCGGCTGCAGTTCATACGCTAGTGTGACTGTCCCTTTACTCCTGCAGGCACGTTGTGCGAGCAGCGTACGTTAGACGTGCGGCGTGCTGCTTCGTATTTGGGCAATTTATAAAACGCACTTAGAGCGTAAGAAAAGCAAGACGACTCCCAATCATCTTAATATGACTCCGCAGCTAATGAGATTGCCGCCAATAAGAAGGCCGATGGGCCGACTACAAAGCCTAAACATAAAAAAGCCACGCAAGCTATCAGTTAGTATAGCCTCCATGGTATACCTCTCGAGGCCACCGTTTTCGCTGTCGGCGTTGATGACGCTCGAGAAGTCGGTCAGGTCGCTCTTGTGCGCTCGGACGAGCACCGAGGACCGCTCGTGGGCCGAAAATACGACGCTGGGCTGGATCCTGGCCAGGGTCGTGTTCAACCTGGGGCTCAACATGGGCAGCACGGGCAGGTGTGACAGCAGCACGGACACCGCGCCGTCCGGCGACGTGCCGAGCATTGAGGTGGCATTCAGCTCGGGGGACTCGCGGGACAGCAGGTCGGCCGTGTAGAAGTCGTACTTGCCCTTGAGCCGGAACGCCGTCGCGTTGCCGAACACCGCCTTAAAGGCCCGGGTGGCGGCCATCGTCTGCGGGTCTCCGAAGTCGCGCCCGACGTCCGTTTCGCCCGGGAGCACGTGGACCTATAAGGCAGAGGAGAGGTAGTAATGACATTACTGTAATGAAATTACAGTAATTAAATTACTTCTTGTGGTTATGAGTGAGTAATGAATTACTTTTCTAGGCTGGTAATTTAGTAATGTAATGAATTAATATCAGGCAGTAATTCTAAAAAATAATACTCATTACTTTTGTAATTACTTTTGTCCCAAATTATAAAGTTCGTTTGCGAGCTTAAAAAATAGATTATTTTGCATGGTGAAATGTCGTGAAAGAGGCATCAGAGCAAATAAGCGACACCCATCTGAGCGCAAATCCTAGCAGAAAGAACTCGGCAGACGCACAAAGTCGGGCTGGAAAGGCGAAGGAGAAAATCTTACGCGTAAAGACATCGATGGAAGGCCACGGCTCAAGAACACCAGGCCAGAGAGATTCACGGCGTCATGTCATCAAGACGATGCTATACTTCGTTCATTCATAAGGTGACAGTAGAGAGGGAGCTATGAGCCCACCAGAACCAATCAACCACCCTCCTTTGACCACCTGACCCGTCCCTTTCTCTGCGCGTGTTTATGGACAAGAGCTTGTTTACGTGGCGAAAGATAGTCGTGTGGCTGTTCCAACGAGCACGTAACTTTTACCGCACTGTCAGCTTAGGGATGAACGGCTTATAGGCTGCCGAAGGGCACATCACCTTTGAGGTAAACAGATTTTAAAACCTGAGAGGGCAGTACAAACAGATCTCCTGCCCTTTTGCTTTTTCGACAAGCAATGTCAAACCGTAAGCTTCGATCATTGTGAACAACAAACGACTGGAATAAATCGTTAATCCCAAATTTCTTGTCAAAGCCCCAGAACGTTCCGTACGTATCGGAAAAGACGGGAATCGAGCAAAGCATGTGCCACTCGCGGTATGCCTCGCTGCCTTTCATTGGAAAGTTTACTCGGGAAAAAGCCTACGAGCAGATATCGCCACCCATTTGTTGGGAAAGTACACATATTGGCAAGGACGTGATGACTCGTGGTAAGAACGAGCTCTCATGACTCAACTTTAGTTACTGAAACGGTCTATAAAGGCTCGTTCACACACTTGTAACCGAGTATGACCGAGAGAGAAAAGACCGGTTTTTAAGCCTCTTGCGACGTCTTAGGACCGGATGCGATGCTGCGGAGCTGGTCCTAAGACGTCGTAAGAGGCTTAAAAATCGGTCTTGTCTCTCTCCGTCCTACACGGTTACAAGTGTGTGAACGAGCCTTAACTTCTTCAAAATCAGGAAGACTGAAGCAACCCTTTAGCTAAGGACCTTCTCCATTGAATTAAGAGCCAAACCGGTGAGTCGACTTCCTTTGAGTCACGTCTAAAGAAGAAGCTATTCATCAAGCTTAGCACTTATGTCGTGTGCGCCAGCAAAACGAATGTCTAGTATGGTTCACTTTGAGGCGCATAAGACTGTTGCAGTGTAAACAGGAAGATCTGAGTTTTGGTACATATATTGTAAATTAGATGAGCACGAATTACTGCCTCAATACATATTATATTGATTGAAAAATAATTTCATTTTATTACTTTTGGAAAGTAATTGTAATGTAATGTCATTACTTTTAGTCTGCGGTAATGTGTAATGTCATATAATTACATTTTTGCAGTTTTCAGGAAAGTAATAACTAATAAGTAATGTAATTTATTTACTTTTCTGAGAATAATTTTGCCACCTCTGGACTAGAGTCCCAGAAAACGTGCGAACGTCATAGAGGAGTTTCAATGGTCTCGCCTCCAGCGCGAGCTTCGGATAGCTTCGTTTCGCCGTGCTTCGGCCGCTCGCAGCCAAAAGCACGGCGGAAGACATGGAGCGCGTACTGGAGGCCGGGCGTTCGAAAGACACGCCCTGCCGTTTTCAACTTGTCAGTGACCATGCGGGTAAAGCGTGCGGGAGAGGAGGAGGAGACGTCAGAACGTCGAGCTCTGATTGGAAGGATTAGTGGGTAGATGCAAAGCTAGCTGCCTCCATTGCACTCATCGGACGCGTTAGAACGCGGAACGTCTGCGTCGGTCGTTTGACGTTCGGGTTTGAACGCGTTCAAACAGTGCAGTGAAGACAGAGGCAGCTAGCTTCATGTATACCCGCTAATCGTTCCAATCAGAGCTTGGCGTTCTGAATTCCCCCTCTCGTCTCCTACTCACCGTCAGTATCTGGCCGCACAGTGTGCCTAGATTTAAGACTGGCCCTAGAGAGCGTTGGCAATTTAATGGCGGACACCTCCTACGCAGATTGGTTTCTCTTGCGCATGCGCTCAGTTCCCCGTGGCAAGAAGGAAAGCGGGCGGAGAGGCTGAGCAAAGCCTGGCGACGCTTCCAGACGATTGATGCTTACTCCTGCTCCTCGCGGCATGTATTTCGCGGACCGTAATCCAAATGTCCCTGATGGAGCAGTTGGAAACACAAGGGATGGATAAATAGATGGATGGATGAGGCTGAACCCTTTAAATCGGGCGGATACTCGCGCCGCCTAGCCAGTTTTTTTTGTTTTGTTTTTGTTTTTTCTAAGATTTATTTGCCATTCAGTCATATATCTATATATTGTTTTTTAAAAGCTATATACGATCTATACGACGGAAGCGCCTCTATGCAACTGGGTGCACACACCTTCCGCCCTACGAACCGCCCGGAAGGGAATAAGAAAATATTCATTTCCCTCAACCTATGCCAACAGTCGGATGACATCCAACCGTAGCGCCCTAGCGGCTAAGTTTAGAACTAAAATCGTAGTGGCAAAAACAATATAAGTATTCGTTTGTGCTTTTGACGCAGCTTTCGGCTGTGATAGCCGATGAATACGCCCGCGTTCGGCAGGGGCTCGTGCTTAGTCAGCGAAGTTTTTATTTATATTTTTAGCAGACAAAGTTTCCGGTTTCTCGTAGTTTTTCTTTAATTTTTATTTGGCGTAATTTACTCCAGCATTAGCACTGTGCGCTACTCTTAATAGTGCACAGATGCGATTAATTTCACCCGAACTTCCAGCCTCTTTGCGCTTCCTCTGCAAGCAGAATGACAATGTTGTGATCGACGCGACCAAAGCGAGATTGCTGATGGCAATAATGCCGAATTTCGACCCAATCCTATCGCAATCCCAAAACGTTTTTTTTTTTTTTTTTTTTTTTTTTTTTTTTCAGGTTAAGAGTTTAGGGGAAGCTCCTCAGGCTCCTCTATCAACTTTAGTAGAGCAGAGGCTGGGGAGGAGGTAACGTCCACTTTAGCGTTATCTCTGCTAAAGCGGAAGGAGGACTAGAGAGCAAGTAGGACACCAGCGTTTCTTTTTGAGAAGAATGCATCGCGCGAAGCGACGTTACAACGTAGCGACGTAGCTCTAATTTGAAGCAAACTAGAAACAGAGGGGTCGTGCAGGAGGCAGGAAAGGTATCGCAATTCCGGAAGCCAATCGTAGTCTGAGCTTTCGCAACTTGGTGTGCCGTTTTTCTGCGGAAAAGGTTCATTCAAAGCCTACCTTGAGAACGCCTGGGAGCTCGAAGGCGTCCTCGTGACCCCTGGAAGTTCTGCGGAGCGAGAAGACATCTGCAAAGTGGAGGCCCATGTGGGCGTCCGGCTGCCCGCGGCTCCGGTACACGTCTCCCAGGAAGACCACCGCGTGGGGGCCCACGTGAGTCAGGGCGTCCGCGAAGGTGCGTCGCACGAAACGCTCGCGGTCCCAGGCGGCCAGGTCCAGGAGACCGCGTCGGGCGTCCAATCCCGGTCCTGCGACGAGCAGAAGCCGCAGCTGGGCCTCGTGCTTGAACACCGGAGGCCAGAGAAAGGCGCGGCTCGCCGCGTACACGGCGTACTCGAAGACCAGGGCGTACGCCGACAGGACCCCCAGTGAGGCGCGCAGCCGAGCTCGCTGATGAAGCATCTCGAGTTACGCTCTGGCGCCGACAGTGCGAGCGTTCTTGTGTTCGAATCTTTGTGAAGAGAAAAGAACGAGAATTGATCGTTTTCTTCTTTCCGGTTATCTCCGAATGCTCAGAGGGAGGCTTCAGCGAAGTCTGTGAGGTGTTTCTATTCAATAACAAGACTGGTGACAAAAAAGCGCGAACATTTTTAATTGTTGGAAACACTGCTGCAGATCATCATATGTCAAGCTCAAGCCCCTGCTGACCAAATTCACGCTTTGCAGTTCATACAAGTGCCGACTACCATTGTTGTGAAAATGCGCAAAACACGTGCCACGTGCGAGTGCTGCCGCCATTCGCTTCTAAGGGATGCCTATTTTAATGCTGCCACGCCAATGGGGACTTTTAGCAAACCGTTACCGTGTTCCGCGTACCGCACTACCGGAGCCTTTGAAGCATGCTTTTAAGCGCGCGCCCCGCGGGCACGGTATCAGCCCGGCCCCCGCTTAAAAACCATGCTTTAAAGACTCCGGTAGTGCGGTAAGCGGAACACGGTAATGGTTTGCTCAAATTCCCACTTCGCTTCTAAGGGCCGCACTACGCACAGGTCTTGTGCATTCCCGCGCATTTGACGCTGCTTGAAAAACAACGCAAACTTATCAAGGGGCTTATGCCGACTAAGTCACTGTATCCTGGGAAGGTAGCGCCAAGCTCCCCGTATGGTCGCCATTTTGGTTCTTGGAATGAGCAGTTTCTCCTTGACCTCTCCACTCTTGGTGGGCCAACACAAACTCCCGGTGACAGGTTGCTTCCAAGTTCCTAAAGGCATTGAATACCGTTATTGTCTAATGCAGACACTGAAGAAACAGGCGCACATCTTCGCACTGCCACCACATGCGGCGTCGGTGATTGGTGGCATTGAAAACTAAAGTGTTTCTCTTAAAACTACACGAAAACAACAATACCCTTGTAAGAGATCTGTGGAGATAAACATGATTTATAAGTTGATTGCATGCACAGGACAAAGATGCTTATATTGGCGAGGAAGCTTTCAGTGTGATGATGCTCCATAGCGATCTTGGCGTGGCTGCTTCAGAACAACCCTTTCGCAGCTTCGAAGATTTGCATGAACCAAAATGGCGATTGTCATGGCAAGTGAGGCCGATGAGCCTATCACCTCGCGAGGTTCGGTCGTCTGTATGTTAGTATCTCTTTGTGTCGGGCTAGCAGGCAAGGAATGCAATGGCGCATTTTCTCAGGATTCAGTGGCTTATACCAACCTAAAGCCCCTGGATAAAATTCATGCATGGCGTTTTTAAACAATGAAATGCTCTTTGAAGAAACATTGTAAGGAAACAAAATTCTAGAGACACACGCATACACACACACACACACACACGCACACATATATATATATATATATATATATATATATATATATTGCCACACGCTATACTCCGTTTCACCTTATGTTGTACCGTAGCGAAGGCTAGAAGCGCGAGCTCATAGCGTTGGCAGCTGCCCTTGGTGCACGAGAGTTTGTGCCGCCGAGATATGCCCCAGAGCAAGGAGCTCGCGCTTATAGCCTTTCCTGTGGTACAACATAAGGTGAAACAGAGTATAGACACACCGGCGGATGGCACAAGCTATCACATTAAGATAAGCACGTGACATCGGGCAGTGCCAGACGCACGGGCCGGTCACACGAGCGTCTGGCGATCGTGCCATTGCGTGATTGTGAGCTTTGTTTTTTGGGACATTCTTTTTATCTACTCCGCTAGGGCTTGACACTGAAGTGAAGAAGTTAAAGTTTTTGTTTTTTCACGGGGCCGAACTCTTTTGATGTTGTACATAATGTCGTGACAATATATATATATATATATATATATATATATATATATATATATATATTGTTACTTAGAAGAAGAAAAAGAGGGCGCGCGACAGCTCGAGCTGAGCCCGGCAGTTTCTAATAAAAATCCGACCGCCCGACACCGGCTCTTAGCTGGACTACTCCATCAACGGTAACACCGCAACATTTTGGTGGAGGTGCGGGGTACATCATCTTTCGTACTTCGTCAAAATCGCTCCGGACCTTGGCTGCAGCACTCCTCCGCCACAGCCGACTAAGCGCCGGACCATAGCCCCGCCGCACAGCCCCCGCCCCGTGAACTGCCTGAAATGCCGAACTGTTCGAGACAGAGTTTCAAAGAATGTGAGCTACGAAAATTTTTATGAAGAGTGTCGTGAAGAAGATGAACTATGGACGAAATCGAAAGACGGACGCGAGCTTATGGTCCCCTGCCCTGTCCCCAGCCCCGTTTGTGTTGGTAGTGGTGAGATGAATTCCCTAGCCCTGATCGTGACGTCGTGGGGCTGTGGCTAGTACAGAGGTCGGCAATGCTGTGGAGAGAGGCTGCAAGTTCAAGAACATTTTCATTCTACGCGGCCGGCAGCAGTCATTCATCTATTCATAAGTCTTCTGCCTTGTCTTCTACGACTATTTGTGTGTGTGTTTTCAGTTTTCTCTCGTGCTTTCTTCATTCATCGGCCGGGTTGTCCTCTTTAAAGGAGGGGGAAATGTGACGAAGATGACGAAGCGTACCTGACCATCACGCGCCAAGCAACGCGTGCACGGCCCGGCTTCCATAAAAAAATCCTTTCTATCTCATTGAGTGGACGCGACATTGTCAATGGACCCTTTCCGAAATTCAGTGCCATCTGGTGACTCAAATGGCAGTTTATCTTTTACTATACTAATGGCGGCAATGAACCTGTGGTCTGCAGTATTCTATGGGGCACCGTCACTTTCAAAGGTCAACGGTAAACGAGAATGTGCACTTCACTACAATTATTTTTCAATCTCTTTTAGTGTCGATGGCGAAACAAATGCAGCCAGTTGGAACGAAGCGCCAACCCCCATAGGCGCCTTGATAGAGTTCTATACATCAAGGTGCTTTGAAGCCGAGTGGGTGCTACTAACAGATTGACTGGGACCGAGTTAGAAATGAACGCTCACGCAGCTCTTGCGTCCAATTCCTGCTTCCTGTCGCGCTAACATGTAGAATGTATAGGCCTCGAATCATCTGCTTAGGAACATCTTCAACTTCTTCCTTCATCAGTAAACAGAAGGCCGCCATTAGTATAGCACATATGCCGTTTTCAGATGACGATGATAGTGATCAAAGTGGCCAGACTGAATTCCGGAAAGGGTCTATTGCTGCCGGCCGCACATCTTCGTAACAATATATATATATATATATATATATATATATATATATATATATATATAAAATTTTAATCAACGCCCAGCCCTAATATATATATATATATATATATATATATATATATATATTAGGGCTGGGCGTCGATTAAAATTTTAACCTGATTAATCGCCACCCTTTAATTGAATAATAAATCGATTAATCGGTCTCGTTCATTTCTACGCATAATAATATTGATTAAAAATAAAAATTCCATCTATATTTCTTTTTTGCTGAATATGTGTTAAACGACGCAATAATTTTAATTATGAATCAGCTTCAATATACAGTTGAGAACAGTTAAAAACACTCACACTCACACATTATCACTTCAGCTCCATGAGGCAAAAATGTTCCTTGATATTCTCTGAGAAGGGCGACCTCCTTGGATTGCTCACAGTAGTCTCTGCTGCGCTAAACGGACACTCGCACGGCGTTCAAGTCGCTGGGACATGTGTAACCTTCTGCACATGTCTGAAGTTACAAATATATATATATATATATATATATATATATATATATAGGACCTGATGAAGAGCGGTCCCCGCTCGGAAAGTCATCCAATAAAGACGTTTTAAAGCATTTACCTCCTTTTTTCGATATATATATATATTTTACTTTTCACGAAAACAAACTGTTTAGGGCAATATTTACGCCGCTATGGACGCAATTTTGGGGCAGACTGTGCAGGTCGCAGCCCGCTAAGTCCCGCCCCGTCCCGTACTTACAAGGTGCTTATATCTAGTTGGCTGGAGAGATGATTGACGTGTGAAAGGTTAGTTGTAAATTTGTATTTCCGTCCAGTAATAGTATTTTAATCGACTATTTCCTTATGTCTGAGAAACAAATAATCTAGATAGTCATTATTGTTTTCAAAAATATCCCGAGATTGTCTTTCCGCTTCGGTTTCAAACGATAACAAACATGGCTGTCGGCGTCTGCGGAGTGGTGAACGAGCCTAGCTCGTTCAGCTCGTCATTTTTTATGAGTGCGGGTCGTCTTGAGTTTACAGAGGTGTTCAGAGGAAGATCTCATGAACCGGCATAGTTTACAAGCATACAACGGTCGCAAATACGCGCCTTCGGAAGCGCTGTGCGGATGCTTGTTTTAGTAGCGGGACCCGACTAAGCCTATCGTCCCACATTTACTATTTTGATCGATCAGGCTTGATTTTTTTCTTTGCGCGTGTCGATGCTCAATAAAAATATTGGTTCCCGTAAAAGTGGCCCCGCTACTCTGTGTATTGTGCAACAGTCTTAATTTCGACCATGGTTTTCATACCGAGAAGATACCTGCACAGGTAAAGATTTGCGAGCCGTTTGGGGGGAGGGGGGGGGGGGGGATGATCGGTGGCTGAGTGGATTAGCACACACCAGCTTGGAGCACGTGGAGCTTTCGCTCCATGTGCTCCAAGCTAGTGCCACTAAATAAGCTACGTTTCAGAGTAACGACTTCTGGCCATGATGTGCCTTAAAATCATGGTCGCCAGTTATCTGAAGCTTTATCTAAAATCACACGAAACGCTTTTCCGTCCTCCACAAATGTTTAAACTGTTCGCGACAAAGCAAAGCAATAAGTTACATGAGCTTCCCAACACCGAATATAATGCTGAGGAAGTCGCACTTTTGAATCATGACGATCGGCAGTTACGTCTCTTTGCACAAAAACCAAAATGGCGGCGCCCATAATAATGTCGGGGAACGGAGTGCCGATACTCTAAGCGCAGCTCATTTAGTGGCTCTTCTCCAAGCTAGTGTGCGCTACCCACTCCAACCGAGTTTTGTGGTGAAATTGATGTCCCATGATTTTACGTCACCTGACCTATACACCAATTCTGCAGTTTTCCCGCTGAATTTCGCGGGGAAATTGATGTTACGTAACCTTACGTCACGAGAACAATACACCAATATAGTTTTCTCACCAAATAAAGCGAGAAATATAAAATCCAAAGTCCGATAATGCATTTTATGCATTGTGTATTTATAGGACTATTATAGGTAAAGGTTGCCGCAAATTTTTACAAGTATTTCTAATTATTATTGTGGGAACGCGCGAGACAGGTGTCACAAGCGAATGCTTCGCCCTCATACGCTTTTATAGATGATTGGAAGCAAGGTGACTGGGCGCCGCCAAAGTCACTAAATGAGCTACGCTTAGAGTATCGACAATCTGTTCCCCGATATTGTTGTGGGCGCCGCCATCTTGGTGCTTGTGCAGAGCAGACGCAACTGCCGATCGTCATGATTCAAAAGTGCGACTTGCTCAGCATTAGATTCAGTGTTAGGAAGCTCATTTAACAATGCTTTCCTCCGCCGCGAACTGTTTAAACGTGTCTGGAGGACGGATCAGTGTTTCTTGCCATTTCAGATAAAGCTTCAGATAACTGCCAATCATCATTTACTCTGAAGCGTAGCTTATTTAGTGGCACTAGGCGCCGCCATATTGCCACGCGCGCCTCCGAGCACGCGCCCGTGGCCGTATATGGTTCTCGTGCTTTATTCTGAAAAGGAGCCGAGGTTCGATGCCTGGGAGCGGACCCACCTATTTTGTTATTTTTGTAAATGTCGCGTTCTGGTGAATTCGATAATTCCTTATTGCTTATTCGAGGTACGAGTGTTCATACGCGCCGAACCTTCTACGCCTATTGTTCGTAGGAGCCCACACATGTACATAAAGGCCGGTTCAGACACTTGCGTTTGAGTGCGTTTGACTGCGTTGCGGCGAGAACCGAAAGCGAGTCACCGGCACATCTGTGCTTCGTATGAAGCGTAGAATCCAATTCAAGGAATCTTCTTGGCACGCGATATAAGCAGCAGGGATGTCCTGGTGTCTCGCTGCCGCAACGCAGTCAAACGCAGTCAAACGCAACTGTGTGAACCGGGCTTAAGAAGCTCTGCTTGTCGAGCCAGGGTCAGTCTCGCTTTAGCGCTCGAAAATGCTGCTACGCCGACTTCGACGCCCGCGACGCTCTGTTGTTGTCTTCTGTTTCCTTTTTGTTTTGACACAAGTTCGGAACATTTAACGTTTAGTTTCTTTCGTTATTTACCGCTTCATCGCTTGGAACTCGTGACATTTTGTGGAGGTGCTGGCTACAGCAGCCCATGAAGCGTACCCCTCCAGCACCTCGCAGCGCAAGGTCAGTCTCTGGGACCCGAGGAAGATGCCGTACCAAAAAAACTACCCCCAGAATTAGGACTTTCGCCGGACAAGCCGAAGAGGACACCAACCATGACCCCCCCCCCTCCCCTCCCCCCCCCCCCCCCCCCCCGCCAAACTGGCGTCGTACTACCCGTCACTGCACGTACGCCCGCGTCCTTCCACGGGGAGCTCTATGAAGACGTCGAAGACTGGCTACAGCAATACGAGCGAGTGGCCCAGCACAACCAATGGACGGACGAACAGCGCCTGCAGAATGTTTGCTGCGCGCTCGAAGGAACAGTCAGGCATAAGTTTTAAAATCACGAGACCTCCTTGACCGCGTGTACCACCTGCAAGGATGCGTTGAAACGAACCTTCACCAGCCAATATCAACGGGAGAAGGCCGAAGATCTTCTGCGAAGGAGGAACCAGGGCGCCAAGAGACCATCACAAGTTTCGTCGAGGATGTTATGCGCCTGATCGCTCACACAGACCCTCAATGCACGACGAAAAGAAGCTGGCGATTCTCATGCGAGATGTGAAGGACGATATCTTCGGTGGTCTTGTTCGCAACCCCCAAGCACCGTCGAAGAATTCCTGGCCACGAACATGGAACATGCCCTCCTTGCAAGAGCCAGCCACTACCATCGGTACTCGAACATCGCTTCTTCATTGCCATCGCGTTACGACATCAGCCCTAGCATCCCCGGCATCCGTGACATCATCCGTGAAGTAGTCCAGGCAGATCTCAAGAAGCTGCTGTCCGCTGCCACACGTCCGGCTTCACTCTCCATCGCCAAAGTGGTCAGAGAGAAAGTCCAGCAAGCCATCCAACCAGAGGCTCCCATTATCGTGGCCCCACGCGAAGAGCCAAGGGTGACATACGCCGCAGTAGCTTGACGGTCGCCGCCTGCGGCCCTCATTATCAGGCGCCACTTCGACGAGAAGCTCCATCTCCGCACTATCCCCGACGCCAAGAAGATCGAATGTACATGCGCCATGAACAAGTTGTGCCAAGGAAAACCGACGTCTGGCGAACGGCTCACCGGCGACCTGTGTGCTTCCACTAGGGTGAAGCTGGCCACGTATATCGACGATGCCCTTACCGTGAACTTGGTCTTTGAAGGTTCGCGACAGATGCCCCGTGGCCTAGGTACGGTGAACGGCCGAGGGATATCGAGGAGCTCCTGCGCCGGCCACCATGCATCTTCAGGGCAAGGTCATAAACGAGGATCCCGCTCGCCGTCCCCGCACCGTCCTATGTCGCCTCTTTGTCGGTCCAGCCTAGAAAGCCTGTCTTCTTTGCGTCGCCGGGAAAACTAAAGGCGGCAACGCCTGGAGGTGGCGTTGCCGAACACGACCGAAGTAAAGAGCCTCGAAGAACGCCGGAGCGCTCTCTCCCGACGCCACGCATCGCAACGACGCTCCCTCAACGGTGTCCAAAACCCTAATCGTTGTTATTGACGGCCACGACGCATTGGCCCCCGGGAACACCGGGGCAGACCATTCAGTTTTGAGTGGGAGACTCTTTCGCCGTCTTCGCAAAGTGACGACGCCGCGGGATGGACCTCAAGTACGAACCGCCGAAGGCCATATCACACCAGTCGGGAGATGCACCGCTCGAAGTCAAGATCTCCGGTAAGACGTGCCCTGGGAAGTTCGCCGTTTTGCCGGACTGTGCGAGGGACGTTATCCTCTGAATGGACTTTCTCTGCGAGTATGGCGCCGTCGTCGACCTCGGGGCAAACCAGTTGACGCTGCAAAAGCCTATTCTCACACTGGTGGAGCCCAACACGACGTCAGTCGTTGATTTGAGTTATTGCCGACCTTGCGAACCTGCCGCCGTGGTCAAGTGTTTTCGTACCGGCCATAACCGACGCAACCATGTGCGATGAAGCTCTTCTCGAAGGCAGTGTCCAACTGCTCATTGAAAAAGGAATTGGCGTCGCATGAGGCGTAACGTATCTCCAAGAAGAACGTACAACCGTTCTCGTGACAAACGTTCGAGAGGAGCCGCAGCACCTAGCGAAAGGTACAGCAATGGGGCACGTCAAGGAGCCTCAAGAGCCAGCCGTGGTCACCGCAAACTCAGAGGAAACGTCGTCGTGACACTACGAGAGCACGCCGCCGCCGCAGCTCGACAACGAGGAGTTCCCAGCTTCAAAACGACGGCAACTGGTTGATTTCCTTGCTGGACACAGTGACTGTTTTGCAGTCGTCGAAATATCGCCAAACTGCAGTGGCGAAGCACAGCACCGTTTCCGACGGCGACGTGCACCCAGTCCATCAGTCACCATACCGTGTCTTTTTGAAAGAGAAGTCATCCAAGAACAGGTTCAGGAAATGCTCGACGATGACATCTTCCAACCGTCAAGCAGTCCGCCGGCTTCACAAGTCGTGCTCCTAAAAGACATAATTCTAAGGTTCTGTGTGGACTATCGTCGACTGGACGCTCTGACTAAGAGGGACGTCTATCCGCTCCCCCGCGTCGACGATACTTTAGAGACTAGACCGTCTGTGCCCCTCCCGATACTTTTCGTCGCTGGACTTGAAGAGTAGCTACTGGCAGATCGAAGTTGAGGAACGGGACTGGGTAAAAACTGCCTTCGTCACTCCCGACGGACTGTACGAATTTAAAGTGGTGCCCTTCGGACTACGCACAGCGCCGGCGACCCTCCAGCTTGCCATGGACGCCGTGCTAGCATGCTTAAAATGGCAGAGCTGTATCGTCTATTTAGACGACGCTGTGGTGTTCGCCAGCAACTTCGCCGAGCACTTACGACAACTCCGTGCCGTAATTCAAGCCATAAAGGCCGCTTGACTAACTCTAGAGTCAACGAAATGTCGGTTCGCTTATGGTGAGCCCAAGTTCCTAGGCCACGTCATTGAGAAGCGAGTGTGCTCGTTCTGACCCTGAAAAGAAGCACGCCGTAGCCGCATTTTCCCGGTCGAAGGACAAGAAGGCCATGATTTTAATGCAATTAAATGCAAAGGTGCAAGCGAGCTGGACAAGAATGACGAAAATAATCCCTGGAGAAGGGGAACAAGAGGGACAAAGGACGAACACAAATCTCCAAACACAGCTAGGTGACTGGTGAGCGACCGAAAAAATCCGCCTGGTCCGGGTATCGAACCCGCAGAAAGCGGGTTCGATACCCGGACCTTCTCCAGGGATTATTTTCGACAAGAAGGCCGCACGATTCCTAGACCCCTGTGCCTACTGCAGGCCTTTCGTTCGAGATTTTTCGAAGCTTTCTGCGCCACTGACATACCATACAAGTGGACAGAAGAGTGCAAGCGGTCGTTCGACGAGCTAAAACGAAGACTTCAAACCCCCCCCCCCCCTTCCCCTTCCTTTGTGCATGCTGGTCACTTTGACCAGCATGCACAAACAAAAATTCACACGGACGCAAGTAGCCCCGGACTTGGCGCAATGCTCGTCCAAATACAGGAGGGAACAGGACGGGTGATCGCCTATGGAAGCTGCACACTCTCTAAAGCGGAGTGTAATTACTTTACGACGAAGAAAGAATGCCTCGCCGTCATCTGGGCCATCACCATGTTTAGCCCGTACTGTGCGACAGTCCGCTCAAAGTGTTTACGGGCCACCACTCGCTCTGCTGGCTCGCAAACCTGAAGGGCCCATCAGGTTGCCTCGCCCGGTGGAGTCTACGACTGCAAGAGTTTGACATGACGGTGGTGTAAGAGTCCGGCCAAAAGCACAGTGGCACCGATTGTTTGTTAATGGCCCCCATCGAGGCCGGTCCTGCCTGCACTGAAAACAACGACGACGATTGTTTCCTCAGCGCACTAGGTACCAGTGAGTGACATGGCAGCACACCAATGAGACGATCCTGAACTGCGAGGGCTCATCGAGCACCTAGAGCGACAAGGAAGTGCGGTTCTCCGCGTTGTCATACAAACACTGCTAACCTTCTCAATCCGACAAGGTGTGCTGTGCAAAAAGAACTTCAGCGTCAACAACACGGCGTGACTGTTGCTGATCTCTTCCAGTTTTCGAGAAGAGATATTTTAAGTTTACCATTATGACCCGACGGCGGGACACCTTGACTACAGCAGAATTCTTGCCGGGATACAGCAGAAGTACGACTGGCCCAAGCTTGCGAAGACAGTTCTTCACTGCCCCCGATCTTGCCATGAGTGTCAAGGACGGAAGAAACCACCGACGAGACCGGCGGAACTTTTTCGACCTATTGCGCGGCCATCTTTTTTCATTTCAGCTTATCGGAATGGATTTATTTGAACCGTTCCCACCATCGACGCAAGGAAACCGATGGATAATCGTCGCGACCAATTATTTCACATGTGAAATAATTGGTCGCGACGATAATTGGTCGCGACGACTTTCCACTCGGCGCATCCTGCAGGATGCGCCGAGTGGAAGGCCGTTCCATCTGGTACGGCTGTTGGAGTCGCGAAATGTTTCATCGAGTCCATCGTCCTCCGGAATGGCGCCCCCGAAGTCCTCATAACAGACCGTGCACGGATCATCGCTCATAGCCCAGCTGACGCAAGAGATCCTTCGTCTCAGTAGCACCAGCCACAGTCGAATTACAGCGTACAACCCGCGCACAAATGGACTAACAGAACGGCTGAACAAAACTATAGCCGACATTATCTCCATGTATGTCGACGTAGAACACAAGACGTGGGACGAGGTGTTACCCTACGTCACGTTTGCGTAGAACACGGTGGTTCAAGAGACCACGGGAGTCACACGATACTAGCTGGTCCATGGTCGCAAAGGAAAAACGATGCTGGAAGTAATGCTGCCCCACGAACAGGATGACGACGACAGCGGCGACTCCCAGATCGTCACTTAACGGGCCGAGGAATTCCTACAACTCGTCAGGTTCCGGTTACAAGACCAACAACGCGTCAATGTTTTTCAGCGCCTCGAAAGAAGCTAGCGCATTAATTAAAAAAAACGCGAAAAAACGCGAATATTTCAACAGCTCCCTGTCAACAGTGTTCTATTCAGCATGCAGGCCTAGTTTATTTAAGCCACAACTGAGAGCGCTGGAATACAAGGCTCTCAAGCGCAAAGTCACATGTTTTTGTCGTAATTCGTGGGCTTTTTTTGAAGCCCAGAAAAACGAAGTGTTAGAAGTTTCTTCATAAGAGTCGCTGAATTCGATGTTTCTGAAGACGCTCTAAAAGTTTGTCATTCAAACTTTTGCTCTAAATTGAATATTTCAAAAGTTTATTAATTGATCTTAATTAATTAGTTAATTGAACAAAGTACGAAAAATAGCCTGACTTGCTCCAAACAATAAACAAAGTTATTCCTTTGGTTTTGTCTTCCTAAAATGCCCCAAACTATTTTTAAACATTGGTTCAAGTGACGTGGAATATCATGTATATTTATGCAACAGATTTAGGTAAGGGATGAGAGTTCCCACGAAAAGAATAAAAACACAGAAAATATACGAGGGACAGACACACACAGTTCTTTCAAAGAACTGTGTGTGTCTGTCCCTCATATATTTTCTGTGTTTTTCTTCTTTCCGTGTGAACTGTACTCCATCCAACGCGCTCTGCTACGTGTACCTAAGGGATGAGAGTGACGTGTACCTAAGGGACGAACGCCGGACCGTCGACCGGTCCGTGCTATCAGCGCCGTGACGCGGCTGCCGTGGCGGCTCGTTTTGTTACCGCGCGCTTCGCCGAGATTAAGCGCTAGGATCGAGCGCTGTTCTCAGCTCTGCTGCTACCCCCCCCCCCCCCCCCCCCCCCAAGAAAGCGCGAGGATTGCGGAAGGAGCCTTTCAGACGCTATCGGTAGACAATGGGATTTAGTATTTTTCTTTTTGTGATATGTGCTAAACCGGAAGGCTGCGGAACAAATCAAAAATTAACTTATACTTTCTGTTTCTTAAAAAGAAGTCATTAGCGTTCGCAGTTATTAGCGTTCGCTCATGAATGAAAAAAGCGGTTGAGTCACTGATAAACTATCCCGAACAACGTCCGCTCTAGTTCACGAGCAATGTGCAAATCATTTGCCGGCAATGACGTGGGCGCGGCGCCCACAAAAAGCGATGCCGAAATCGAAATCCACTTCCACGCTTTCTGCGGAGAGTAGCAGCAGAGCTGAGAACAGCGCTCGATCCAAGCGCTTAATCTCGGCGAAGCGAGCGATAAGAAAGCGAGACGCCACGGCAGCCGCGTCATGGCGCTGATGGCACGCACCGGTCAACGGTCCGGCGTTCACCTTCATATCGTTGGTGGGTGTACCCTCGGTGTAATATAAAAATTAAGATATGAATTGAATTTAAAATTGAATGTAGAAGGGGATAACATTTTTTTGTAATAATATAATCATCAACCACAGTTTTGCCACCAGTCTTGGTATTTAATAAACACACCTCATAGAGCTAATTTTTTTTTGTAACTGATTTTGTTATTTTTTATTCGTGTTTAAAATGAGACATTGGTCTTTACAATTTGTTGTCATTACTCATTTGATTTCAATGAAATAATAGCGTCCCCTAGAATATTGGAGGCCAAATGTAGATGAAAGCTTGTCTTTTTCCTAGCTTTTGTGATTTCTTTACGAAGAAAATGTCAGCTTCATTGCAAATGTTTTTTCCCAACTTTGTTTTTTACGATTCCCCATCCAACATTATAGCGCTAAATATATCTTCATGCGCTACTATCTAACAACCGCATTTTTATTTGTTTATATTTCTTCTAAAAACGTTATTGCACGTTAAAATATTTTCATGAATCATTACAATGAGCCCTCAAAGTTCTTGCCAAAAAACGTTATTGCACGTTAAAATATTTTCATGAATATTACAATGAGCCCCCAAAGTTCTTGCTAAATAGACAGTTCTCGACAAATCATAATAAACCATGGGAACGAACCATGGCACCTTCATGTTACTGCTTCGAGATTCATTATGATAACGCACAATTTGTAGCACCTGCTTCTTTCTTTATTTGTTGGGTACTGTGTATATCTTGTTTAGCGAGACTCGTTTTTCCAAACGTTTATATGTGCATGCATTTGTGACTTTTTATCGCGCCGTTTTCAATATTTGCTCTGTCTAATAGTTAATCCGGTTGCGTTAATTTATTCTGTTTTGCGAACTTTAATCTGTATTACGCGCTGTTTAATGCCCCTACGGGGTCATTATGAGTATTTGATTGCATACATAAATTAAAATATATCACATTTTTCAAAAAGTGAACCTTGTTTCACGCTTTCATTTACGACGTTCCAACCTCAGAAGTGTATTCAGATCTATGTTCTGAATCCAAAGATATCAATTGCAATACTTTGTGTTGTAATAAAAAGTATAAATTAGAAAAAAAGAAAAGGTAGGCATGGGCGCATAAAGGATTTTGGGTCCGAATCGAATTCGAAGCGAATAGTGATTTTGGCCGAATGATTTCTAATCGAATATTTCGAATAGTGCAAGCAAGAAATACCACAAGTTATGTTTAAAAATCATAGTTTTATATTTGCCCTTTTCGTTATTAGAAGTACTGTAATTGTTAACTTCAAGTGTACCGAGTTCGGGAGCAAGAAATGGTCTAAATTGTTGGAAGCTTGAGCCACCTGGACGGACATCCAAGCCAGGGTATTCGAAAAGGTCAAATACTGTAAACGACTAAATTTTCGCGAGGACCTCAATTTCGCGAATTTCGCGAATCGCCTACAATTCACGAAAAATACGTCCCGCGAACAATCCGGGCAATATGTGAACGCTACGAAAGCTACACTCGATTCGCGAAAATAAGAACCCGCGAATAATTTCAAATTTTCAGCTTTGGCTCGATTCGCGAAAATTTGAGCCCACGAAAATTAAGTCGTTTACAGTAATTTGATATTGTCCAATAATTTGATACTGTCGAATACTTAAATTCGTTTTGAAGCGAATGTCAAATAGAGCAGAATTCGATGGGCTATTCGTAATAAACTGAATATTCGCCCATCCAAAAAGGTTTGTGAGCCTTAGTAAATGGTTCAAATTTCTTAGTGTAATAATTGGAAAGATATTATTTCTGACTGATACACGAAGAAAACTGTTTTAAACACTCGCATGGAATTTATTTTTTGTTTCGGAACGCCATAGAAACCAAATGTATTTTAAGAACATTAAAAGAAACTCGTATTTTATTTGTTTGTTATATTTAAATATGTTCAAAACTTTATTTACATTTGTAATTTCATATATCTATTGTCTAATTACGTCGTACTTGTATTTCGATTTTATCCGCAAGTATTTAATCCGTCCTGGTTTGACATTACGTGCACCGAATCCGGGCACTTAGACTGAGCAGTTTGAATTTTTTTTGGACCACAAATATAAAGTCCACACTACATTGTTTTTTATCTACGCTTAGTTTTGTTTCTTTTTTTTTTTCCTGGTACCCCAGATTAATTTGTTTTTAGGGTCGTCACGATCCGCGCGCGAAGCAAATCTCTAACGCAGTGTGAGAAGCCCTCCCGAAGATCGACACCTTATTTCTCACGCTTCCCTCGAAGCGTCGCATCATGGAACAACAACAATAAGCAACCGACCGAGCAATCCGTCTCAGCACAAAATACACAATTTCCAGAGAAAGCGCAACCAGGAAAACAAAAAAAATCCGGTGAAAGTTCGCGGGATAACGGGAAGCGAGCGGGCGGCGTTCGCACGACCTCTCGTGAACTCTGACCTCCTCCCTCCCTCCTTCCCCCTCCACCTTCCCTCTCTCTTCCTCTCTCCCTGCGTTTCAACAAACGCCCGTCCACATAAACATATGCCGGCAATTCTTCGAGAAAGTATTTTTTCCTGTCAAAACGGCTGCCTGGCTTCACCCCCCCCCCCCCCTTCACCCCTCCCACCCCCAATCCAAGAAAGCAAAAATAAGGGTATCTGTTACGTGAACCCGCTTTTGTCACGTGATGGATTGTGTGTCTTTATCATCTCCGTACACCTTCCTCGTTCCCTTTCGTGCCTCCTCTCCTGCCCTCGCACGTCGTTTTTTTCCTCGTTACGATGAAGGTCTATGTTACCGTGCAGAAATTATTTAGCACCATACGTGGAAATGTTTTCCTAAAGTATTTAACTACTCATTCGGGAAGAAATTGCCCAAAGTGTGAGCGCCGACGCCAAATATTAATTTATAAAAACGTTCAACCGTCCGTGCAACAAAAAGCAAATCAGCAAAAAGAAAGGGGAAGACAGGCAGATGTTCGCTCCCATAACATATCGAGGAAAGGGGAAGGAGAAAGCTTAACCGAGGGGAAGGCGCAGGAAACGTAACCTGGCTTCACTTCACTACTTTCTCCCTCAAAAAGGGAAAGCCTGCATTGTCCGAGGCCTCGTCGTAATGACGGCAGAATAGACGGGGCGGCGTTGCGTAAGCAGGGTACGGTGTAACCAGGGTCCCTGTGATGCATACGCGGCCTGTCCATCGACGCACGCTCGATTCCCGCTCCGCTGAGCTCACCCCACCTGCGTATACCTGCGACGGACGCTCGGAGCATTATGCTCCGCCGTGAGCGGAAGGCGACGGATGTGTTCGCACTCGGGAAATCCGCTCTCAATAGGACGCACACAGTGGCTCCCGTGGCTCTTGTCAGCGCGCCGCACGAGTTGTTGCGATTATTTTTTTTTACTTCGTCGTTTTTGTGTGCACCCCCTTTAACCCCTCTTTCTAGTCTCTGACGTAAGCAAGTTTTGCCCTCGCACACGGTGTATCCTTGCGTCTACCGACGTGTGGTCGTGTATCACTACTTCGTGGTGCACGTTGAAAACCCCAGGCTAGCGGTTGTACTGCACTGGCTAAATTTCTCATCTACAGCGCGTTACATTGCCGCCATATTCGGGCAGGCGAAGCTCCTGCTGTATACAACAGAGAACGACTGATTGTTTGCCCTTGGGTTAACGTCGCAGCAATCTGTCATTTAGGTAACGTATTGTGTTACTAAAATTCTCACCGAGCAAGTGAGAGCCGACCTTTGCTCGCAAAAAATACTCCAACACTAATATGAATGAAGGTGCGTAAATTAAAGCGAGAAAAGCGAGGATGGTACTATAAATAAACTCGGGGTCTTCCCTGTTTTCGGAGTAATTGTTTCTGCTAAATAGTCACCACAATTTCAAGATGGTGACTTAGGTCGCCACTTCGATTTCAACCTGAAATATACGAATGGGTACCAAATGACTTTCTCTTGGTGTGCCCATCTTGTAATAATTCAAGGCCAAATATGCTACGCTCACCTCAAGTAATACTCTCAGTAGCCATTATAGTAGTTTCCAAAAAAGGGTTCCTGGCCAGCTCCATTTTCATTTTTCGTGTGTATGGCGCGTGATTTGCTAGCTTTCCAAAGCAACGAACATTGGAGTTTTAGGCTGAGGAGATCGCACGCTGGTCTGAGGACTTGTAAATATTGAAATGGTGTATAATCTAGCATGTTCAGAAATCTGTGACATGCGGTTATAGTTCACTTATCCGGCCCCACGAGGCGTATTCACCTTCGACTTTTATGCCGTGTGCAAATTCCCGCAAAGCAGAATATGTGCCGAATGAAGAAAAAAAAAAAACGAAAAAACAGTGACTTCAAGAATAAACAAGAATAAAAAAGCTCGAGGTAAACCTAAGCACTTCTTATGAGTTGTGAATGCGAAAGCATGCAAGCCGCTCGTCCGCTCCCCTTTTCGTCTGCTGCGTACTTTTCGTCGCCGGTCAGCGCGAGTGCTCCCCTGGGCACGCTGACCTTGGACGCTCCGTGTTAACGGCGCGCTGATGGACACGCAGCGCCATGGGGTGAGCGGTCGTGGAAACTGACGAGCGCAGCGGCCTATGGGAGCCCCGTCGACGCACGCCAGCCAATGGAACCGAAGGCGAAATCCATCAGCTTTACTTCGCTCCTTTGGGATCGGGGAAACTAGGTGCCGTTTTCGCGCTTCAAACTGATGACGTCAGCTCGCTCCATGGGACAGTTAATGCTTTCGCATTCATAATGAGTGTCTGGCGGTTGCAACATTGATAGCCTTATCATTCTCCCTTACCATTTCACTGCGATACTGCGATCGAATGAAGGATATGGAGCTTCTAAACAATTTCCCCGAAATCATCGCACGCGTTTCTATAGCTCTTATAGTTGACATGGAGGGCGATATGCTTAGGTGCCTTCAGATATAACCGTGTTGTCAGTGAGTATAAGCATAACACATACGCTATTATTATTGGTTGATTTTGTACAAGACGTATCTCAGGATGAATTGTCAGCTTATGTATTCTCGGCAAATAATCTTTTACTCGTTGATTTATATGTACTCTTCGCCTAATGGAATATTGTCCCCTTTAAAAAAAAGATGAATTTATACCAAAAAATAAACGTTTAATGAGTTGAACTTGCACTTACAAACTTAAAGAAGAAAGTGACACGGATCTTGCGTTGGCGACGGAAGATGACTGACCCGAGGCAGCGCGTTACCGATACTCTCATACACACGGCACGTTCAGGGATGTTCTGAACAAGAACACTCGATGGCAGCCGTGAATGTGCGAGGAATGTTTGGAACATGGTGAAAAGATAGCGCACAAAAAGACAAGGACAGGAACAGGAATCAAACACAAGAGACAGACAAGCGCTATTCTTTCATCGTCTTCAACTAGTACCAAATCGCCCAGCTTATCACCTTACTACAGTTTATTTCTTAGAAGAGAACACAATTAATAAAATAAGGATCCGGGACGAGAGGGATCCGAACCCCATTCCACTACTTGACTGCTGGATACGTTGCCAACACCGCCACGCACGCGGATTTTAGCTTTTTGATTTGGACGATGGCACGAGGCAGTGACACACAACCGCGATGAAACACTAAAAGACGCCAACCATCTTGGTTAATGTAGAAATAGAACATGCTATAAGGCTTTGAGGGCATACAACACCTCAAAAAGTGGCAGCCACTCAGGAGTGAGTTGCTGATCCTTACAGAATTCCTTCAAAAAGCACATATGCTCAACAAAATACTTCCGCACGAGGCGAACATCGATATCCGCGTGGCGCGCAGCCATGCGGCACGCCATATGTTGTGCACTGCTGGGCCTGCACAGCATTTGACGTGCACAGCAATGACGTCCCCTACGACATGATCCTATTGGATCATGACGTCGGGGGCGTTATTTTTCCCTTCTACCGCTCAAAAACGTATGCCTTGGGGTGTTAATGGGAGGTCTTTCCGCAGGGTCCCTTGCAGGACGTCCCAAAAGAAGACCGCGTCCCAACAGTCTAGGAAAATGTGATCAAACGTTTCCTGCTTTCTGCACAGTATGCAGTTGTCATACGAAGCTACTGAAATACCTTTTTCAACTAACCAGGCTTTAACTGGAAGTGGTTGACTACGCAACATGAGAAAAAATGGAAAACGTTCAGAAATCTCTGTAATACGAAATTAGAGCGCAGCTCTTGAGGCGAAGGAGGGGGCGGGGGGGGGGGGGAGGGGGGCTTCGAAGGGGAAGGTATGCCCCTCCTCCTCCTCCGTGCCCTCTCCTCCTCCCTTCCTCGTCTCCTACGCCTCCCCTCCTCGTATCCTACTCCTCCTCCTCCTCCATCCCCTTCTGCCTTCCTCCTCCAATTCATTTTCCCTGCTAAATATAGCGGGAAAAATGACGTCACATGACTTGGTGCCACGTCACCTGTGAGCAAATTCAATTTCTCCACTAGATTTAGCTGGAAACTTGATGTCACATGACCTCAACATCAATTCAATGCCCCGTCTAAGAGCTGCGGTTTAAAACATTATTCGCTGCATCGGCCACCAATCGCTTGATTCGCCTTAAAATATCCTGGCCTGGGCCTGCACTGTACAAAAAACCATACAGAGGAATTGAAAGAAAAAGTCAATTATATCTTTCGTTAGTCATATGCTCGACACACAAGGCAAGTATTTGAGTAAATACCGCGCGACTGAAAAACCCCTCGAACACAGGCACCTACGTCCTCGCTTCACGAAACAATAGGGGTTTGTAAAAATGTTTCTCTCTGGTCTCCGAGAAAAATAAATCTATTGACAAGTTGCACGTCAAAGAACTTAACACCCCCCCCCCCCCTCCTTTCCCTCCAGGGGCTTTCACTCTACGAAAGAGGTTTGTACGAATAGTGTGTTCCCAAACCGAGCACCAAATAAAAACAGCATAAACACAGTCCATACGGGGCGGCGACTCGTTCCATACAACACATTTAAAATCAACCGGATTTGAAGGCCAATCGCCGTGCAAAAGAGACACACCCTTATCCCAGTTGGCGGGGCTACTCGTATTTTCGCAAAACATATCTGTGAGCTTTGTTTTGTGTTTTGTTTTGTGTTTTGGCTTCGTAGTCAAGAAAGTATTGTCAAGCAAACGGCGCACGGCACACGCCGTTTGCTTGTCATCGTGTGCGGCCGAAATCGTTTTTTCCGGAAACTGCGAGATTTCATTGCCGTCTAGAGAATGGTTCTGATACGATGCATGCATGACGTGGTGATGCCATGGCAACGCACAATGCCTCGCTAGCGCTGGGGCGCCTTCTTTTACTTTTAAGGGTATATGACCGTGGCCGATGCAGTGAGCTATTTCCACAGTAACTATATCCTAGCCAACAGACGCTTCCGGAAATTCCCGCAATGCATCGCTCAGACCCCAAGTGACCCCTCACGGCGCAGCTAATTGGGAGGGGGGGGGGGGGGGGGGCATTCTGATGTACGGACGGTGCGGCAGGTGTGTTAAACCTGAGTCGATTAGTCCCTTCGTGTGTCCACGAGACGACGGCGCTCGGCCTTCTTGACCTTTTGAGATCCGAACGTAAGTGAGCATTTCTCATTTATACTTAGATCGTTGTGAGTTGCCATTGCCTGGTCTGTATCGTTTCATCGACGCACGTTTCATCGGCAACGATTTGTCGCCTCTGGTTTCATCGAAAACAATTTATCGCCTCTAGTTTCGTCGACGCCTTATACGGCGTTCAATCGAGCGTCGGAACCGTGGTCAGTGTGCGCCCGTCATGATCGTGGAGGTAAATTCGGCATCGCTCAGTAAGCTTTATTTTAATCGCAGGCTCGAGATGGCGCCCGTCCTAGTTCGTAACCGCCGATCGTTAATCAAACCAGGCAGTGCAATCGGAAAAATGCACTGCCGCCAGAGCGCATTTCTCAGTGCGGCGGCTGCCTGCCGGACGCTCACACGTATGCCCTCGAAAACATATATCACGACGTTGCTTTCTTCAATTCTAACGTAACGTATTATCGTATACTACTACTACTACTACTACTAATACTACTACCTACTACCTACTACCTACTACTACTACTACTGCTGCAACTATACTACTACTACATGGGTAGCATTCTCTAGTAGTAAACATCATCGCGAAAACAACCATGCACACGCGCCAGTCGAATGTTCGAGACCTAACCCTCCATCGTTACCGAGAAGACGGATGGCGCTTTTGGAAAGCACAGATCGTTACTTGATTCAGAATATAGAGCTCACACGAACTCACCTTCTTGGACGCCAACTACAATAGAGTTCTGGTCAGTTCGTTGTCCCTGCTTCGAGTGACTTGTAGGAGCAACTCGCCGTCGACAGCACCGAGCCGAGCCGCAAGCGTAGCGCGTCCTTGAGTGCGAACATCGGACATCAATAATTCCAGGACGAGCGCCAAAAAACACGTTTCTTTTCCTTTTTTTTTTTTTTTGGTATGGTTCATTTAGCATTACGTGACCTAGAGCTCCGGGAGTCACAAGGCGAAACCGGACAATCACATCCAACCAGTACTGGATAAAACCTGACAGCTTGTATCGTCCACATGATACATCTCGGGTATTCAGTGGCCGATCTTTTTCATGTGTTTGCAGATTGCACGCTATTGCATCTCTCGGCACCTGTGACTATAAACACATTGCAGCAGCTGTGCACGGGTGTACAGCTGCTGCTACGGATCTTCAGATCTTGTTTCATTTTATTCCTCTACTTCGCTTCATCATTACCATAGCAGGCCAGGTTATTGCCGTCTTAGATTCTACTGTGTCATTTTCCCCAGCATTGGCCTTTGTGGAAGCTCTTCAACGCCCGTTTCAGTGGCTCCTATCTCCGTAAGGCAAGTAAAGGTCATCAATGGCGGCAGTAATCTGCGCGTGTATAAAGCGTAGATATGAACTCGACGCTCTATGTCACCATAAGTATGAGCCAACATTCCTAGATTAGCTCAGTTCCCCTACCTCTCCACCCCACGGCTCGCTTCCCGTAAAGCCCCTCCATCCTGGGAAAAGTGGTGCCATTTTTTTTAACAAAGCTGCCACGCACACTATTGGCCAGTCGTCACGTGACGTCCTGCTTTCTGTTTCGTACTTGCGGTCGTCATTCCTTTCCCAAGATGTTGCTACGCCGCAGCTAACGGGCTGCCGTGCCTGTGGAAAAGTCGGCCGGAGAGCCTTTCAGTGCTTGTTCCCTGTGGAACGGAAAATGAACCTCGGAGGAAACTCTTGCTTCACAAACTCGGTCCAAAAGATCAACCCGACGGGAGCCGCAAAGTTATGCGATGTACGTGCACTGTATAAAGCTCACCAGAATGCAAAAAGATAGCTGTTTAGAGCGAGTTATGCACTCCATTCCACCGTAAGCGCGAGCGATGTAATAGCGATCATAACACTGCTGACTTGGCATGCACGGACGCCCGTGCCGTGGAAGAAGCGTCGTTCAAAACGGCCTGCTCGCTTGCTCGTCAAGTGTGGCGTACGTGCTCGCGTACCATGCTTTGTTTCGCACAAAGTTCATAAGCTTGCAACGCTCTCGCGACTGCGAACGCGAGCATGTGGATGTATCTATACGCCCATACAACATAAGTGCGAGCGAAGCCAGTGCGACAAGCACGAGTATGCTTTCTCTCCGCGCATTAAAAATAAGTAATGAATCATCTGTAATCATGGAGAATGTAATTGCAATTTGGCGGTTTGATTCGATGAATAAAAACGATTGGCGATTCCTGAGAAGCCGAAGGGGCGGACACTGGTATACCCATGAAACACTGACCGATAATGCAACTCGGTAGGGACGATTGGGACAATTACTCCAAAGCACTTTTGGGATCCACAGTTGGACGAACAGATCTAGAGGGGCTTGGGGGCGGTCGGATGCGAATGTGGGCTCTAAATGAGGTTACTGCCACACTTATATGGCGAGAAAAGTCCACACGACCGGCATCGCGCCGCTTCAGCTGACCGAGACGTCAAGACGCTTGGGAGCCTCCAAGGGGCGCCTCTGTCGCAAATCGGAAGTTAGAGGTGGGGGAAGGAGGGTTTTTTTATAGGAGGAGAGAAGAGAGTGCACCACTTTTCCCAGATACAGGAGATTTAGTCTCCCGTCGTTCGACCCGTCGCCGTTTCGGGGGGACGGCTGCTATGGTAATCACGTAGTGTTCTATGGACGTTGTATCGAATACGCATGTTCGTTTCGAAGCACAGCGTCTAGAAGGCAAATAACCGTACTCTATGGAACACAGTTTTGAAACGAAAATCTAGATAGCACTTCAAACGACGGGTGGCGGATTGAATGGGAGGGAGGGGGGGGGGGGGGGGGGAGGGGGGAGCTTTCTCGCGGGAGCTCCACAACTGATAATGCCGCGACCGCAGCTGACTAACTATAGGCAGCGCGCTCGTGGCCTAATGGTTATCGCGCGTGCCTTCCACGCAGAAAGCCAGAGTTCGATTCCTGACCGCGGGTACGCATTTTGTTGACTCTAATGTAATGCTCTGGTAAATTCGAGAACCGTGTTGCTGATTTGAGTTTAGAATGTTCTACACGCCGAACCTTCTACGCCGACTGTTCCAGAAACCCACGCGTGTACAAAAGGGGCTCCGCGTGGCCAGCCGGGGTCATTTTCGCCCCAGCGTCGAACCTGCTCATTACGCCGACTTCGACGCCCGCGACGCTCTGTTCTTATTCTCTGTGTTCTCTTTATTTTGGGCACAAGTTCGCCCAATAAACGTTTCAGTTTCCCCAGTTATTATTTGTTTTGCTTTGTCATTCGTGACAATATAATCTAATAAAGCTGCGTGCAGCAGACATAAGTGGCACACACACCATTCTCCGGGGAAAACTGAGGCCAGATTCACGAAATGATCTTACGCCAAAACTGTGCGTAAGACAAAACATACGAACATATTCGCATTCACGAAACGAAATTATCGTAAGTTTTGGGCAGGTTACGACGGAATCCTACGACAGCTCCGAAGCTGTCTTACGCACTTTTTACGATCAAATCAGCATGGCCGAGAGCGTTGCTCAGTTACTTGGTCGCGACGATCAACGGACGTTCATTTTTTTACGTGCTCTTCTCGCGCGTCCCGACTTCAAGCATCAAGAAAAAGTAAAAAGTACTTGAAACAGACCACGACGAACAAGAAGGCTGGATCCACAAACACCCGCGAAAAGCTACAACGGCTACAATTCCACCAACCCCGACCAAGCGAGCTCGGCAGAATATAGACATAGCAGGCACTCCGACTCGGCGCAGCGTTGCTCCGATGGTGCTTTGCCAAGACCGTCTGCCCACGACCGGCTGGCATGCTGAATGGAGTATGCCCGCGCGACCCTTGTGGACCTTTCCCGTATTATTGGTCGCTGACCTCAATTTTAGATTAAGAGGTCAATCTCTTCCCCTTGTCATCTCCTTGTTTTCCGAGGCAGCGGTGACGAACGCTGTCGTCGAAAAAGGACTCCCATTCATTCTATCTCCTTGTTTAGTGTGATATAGAGCTCAAATAAACGCCGTATGGATTACCTTCGCAACACGGTATGTACACTTTGTTATTAGTACGCCATTTCTATTCTGACAAGACTGCACGTCACTGTCGAGCTATATCAGTTCGTGGGAGCTACGCAATGCCGGTCCCACCTTTCTTTGCCGAGTGTCGCGCCAGTATCGAGTTGCAATCGTAAAAGATCGGTCCCGAAGCGCTTACCAATTCGCGGTCCAACAGCGCGAATCCAGCACTTCGATCAAACGCTCCGAGTGTGAACAGGTATTACGCGGCTCTTGCTGACACTCATAGTTCAAACGCATCTTTTTTAACGTCGGCTCGCTTCTGCATCTCCGGGGCCGCGAAAAACACCGCGGCGGTTTGTTTCCATCTACGTCGCTTTGCAAACGACTGACACGGGCCGTCTTTTACCAACGATGACAGTTGTGTTGACTTCGTAGCGATCGAGTTTGCAGCAGTCAACGGCGTCTTCATAATGAACCTCCAAAAAAATCAATACTCTCGCGCATTCCTGAAACTAAGATTTGTGTAGCGAAATTCGCCCATCAAATGCTGAGCTGGTAAATCAACCTTTTAGTAGACGAGATATTAAAAAAATTGCTTAAACAATTATATTCTAAATATTAATGTATAACAAATTCAAATGAAAGAACAAAGTTGAGATTAAAAAAAAAAAAAAAGATCTACGGTAAGCTTGTAAGTTATAGCTTTGTTCCTGTGGGCAACACCTGGCAAAAGTCCGAAGGTGGATTTCTTGCGTAACCTCTACGCATCACTGTGAAATGGCAATAATATCTGCGCATACGATAACCCCAAGTAAAACGATCACCAACCGCAAGGTATTAGTGACAAGAAAAAAACATTCATATTTCTCGGCCGAAAATCTGCGGAAATCCGTTCTCGGTCGCCGCGTATGACGCACCAAATCTATTTTTTCTCGTCGACTATTTGCGCATTTTTTTCACTAGATGGCGCTGTAGAATATACGGTTCTGGATCTTCAAGACTGTTGCGAGTCTACTAGGTAAAATAAACGTAATAAAACAAAAACTATTGAATAAAAACTTTGTGTGGTTTGTTGCCTGGAGGCAACACTCGTCAACAAAGCGTTTTAATAGTACAACTTACGTTTTTTTAGCAGCACTTGGCCTAGCATGCTATAAGTAATGTCAGAATAATGTGACGAAAATTAAAACTCCAAAACTACTAATAACAGTTGGTGATTCAACAAACGCATATCCAAACAAATGACTAATGACCGAACTTTCCCTATTTCCTGCCATCGGGATCCCCAACACGCAATTCCGCTCAAATTTTCATATTCTCTCACGACGTAATATACATGATTCCCGTCTGGAGATAGGGAAAGCTAAAAACTGGGTAAACGGTAACAACAAGAAAAATTAAAAGTAACGAAAAACCTAAAAATGCCGATCTTATTTTCTTTTTCTCCATTTTTTTTTTTTTTTTTTTTTTTTTTTTTTTCACCGGCAGTGACTATACGGTGGGGTAAACGTAACAACGTGAGCGCAGCTACTTCGATGAATTAAGTGAAAAACGAGTCTGGCGAGTAATGAATGCGCGAAACAATAAAATTTCTACAAATCAGAATTGCGCGAGCAGGTTTCTTTCTTTCTTTTTCCTTTTTTTTTCTTTCTTTTTTTTTTTTTGCATTTTTCAATTATGTTGTGTTGTTTCCCGTTTCGCTCTGTCCGGGTAAGAATGTTTAAGGCGACAACAGAGGCAGAGTCAAATATTTCAGGGAAGCGGAAATGGGTCGACCCATCGAGAACAAGAGCGGAAGTCGGGAGGCAGAGGAAGCGCAGTGGCACCGGCCCGGAAATGAAGAAATACGGGTGCCGATGAACTCCCGAGATTGCGTCTCCCTTCGCAGGTGGTGAAACACGGAGGAACGATAAAGCAACAACAAGAAACAGCGAAAATACTCGACAACCAAAAGAGAAAGCGCGGACAATAAGAAGTAAAAAAAAAAAAAAAGTAAGAATGATATGTCAGAAGGAATGGGGAAGGAGGAAGAGAGTCTGCAACCTGCTCCCTTCCAAAAGAAGGGTCTGGGGTCTGCCAGGCATTTCCGGCAACATGGAGTGACGACACGAAAAGTACCGGAAGTGACGCAACTTTTTTCTTTTCTTTTTTTTTTTTTTTTTTTTTTTGCTCCTCGCGGTCTGTAGTATATGGTGCTTACGTGTGATGAGCGCCTCTACTTTCTCTCAGAACTCACGCGATGGACGCGGGATTGGATCAGACGATTTTTCACTCTCTGAGAAATGACCCGAGCAATACTTTGATCAGTTTGGTAACATTACAGTGTTTTTACGAACTTTACTTAGGCTTATTATTTCTCTTTAGTATCAGATTAGCCCTATAACGCATGAAAACCTAAATAATAGGGATTTTTTGTACAGCGTTTTTCCGCTTCCGCTCTGCTCTCCGGAAGGAAGACGCCACTATAGTGATGCGCGGCGCTAGCTTTGCCTGCAGGGTCCCGTATGTCGTAGCGGGTTGCGGAAAACGTGTCAGTGGAAACCATCTACGAAAACTTCCTAATGTAGAAGCAAGAAACGATAACTTTGCATGCATAAATTAAATATTAAAATAATCATGGAAAAATATAAGGAGGCAGATTTGTCTGTTTTTCTTTTTGTTTTGTTGTTGTATTCTTTAGCTTGCTCCTTGGAGCGGGCCGGAGTGAATTTATGGAGGTGTTCATAATTTGCCCGATCAAATATTTCAAACTTCCCGACACCTTAAAAAACGGTTCTGCCAAACTTTTCCGTGTGCGTGTATCGGCTTCTGCTGACTCGTAAAATTCCATTGAAATTTTTCTGTTGTCTAGAGGTCCGGCTTGACCCAGCTTTGGCAACTGTATTCGATTCCACCAGATGACCGCAGCTGTAGCGAAACCTGGAAGGATATGGATTCATCGTGTAGTTTTCACACTCCGTCTAAAAAAAAAATGGCAGCAATCTTTATTTTTTGAAGTCCTATAAAGTGTGAAATGCATTATAGGACCTTGAATTCCCTTTTTGGCATGAGATACATTATAGGGAATTGGTGAGGGAGTCGGTGTGTCACGTGATGTATATTTTCCCGTTAAATTTAGCGAGAAACTGAATGGTTGTATACGTCCCGTGACGTCGATTTTTTCCACTAAATTTAGCGGGGAATCTGGATTGGTGTCTATAGGTCACAAAACGTGAATTTTCCCGCTAAATGTAGCGGAGAAACGAAATTTATGTTTCGGTCAAAGACGTGAATTTTCCCGCTAAATTTAACGCGGAAAATGAGTTAACGTATAGGTCACGTGTCGTCAATTTTCTGAAGGAGTATAAATCACGTGACGTCACGTGACGGCACTTTCTTGCCAAATTTAGCGGGGAAACCGAATTGGTGTATAAGTCACATGACGTAAAATTTTCCCGCTAAATTTAACGCGGAAAATGAGTTAACGTATAGGTCACGTGTCGTCAATTTTCTGAAGGAGTATAAATCACGTGACGTCACGTGACGGCACTTTCTTGCCAAATTTAGCGGGGAAACCGAATTGGTGTATAAGTCCTGACGTAAAATTTCCCCTGCTAAATTTAACGCGGAAAATGAGTTACGTATAGGTCAAGTGCGTCAATTTTCTGAGGAGTATAAATCACGTGACGTCACGTGCGGCTTTTTTCTGCAAATTTAGCGGGAAACCGAATTGGTGAATAATCACGTGACGAAATTTCCCGCTAATTTTAACGCGGAAAATTTAACGTATGGTCACTGTCGTCAATTTTCTGAAGGATATAAACACGTGACGGCACTTTCTTGCCAAATTTAGTGGGAAACCGAAAAATTGGTGTTATAAGTTCCGTAACGTAAAAATGTTCCCGCTAAATTTAACGATTAACGTAGGGGTCACGTGTCGTCAATTTTCTGAAGGGATAAATCACGTGACGTCACGTGACGGCACTTTCTTGCCAAATTTAGCGGGGAAACCGAATTGGTGTATAAGTCACGTGACGTAAAATTTTCCCGCTAAATTTAACGCGGAAAATGAGTTAACGTATAGGTCACGTGTCGTCAATTTTCTGAAGGAGTATAAATCACGTGACGTCACGTGACGCCACTTTCTTGCCAAATTTAGCGGGGAAACCGATTGGTGTATAAGTCACGTGACGTAAAATTTTTCGCTAAATTTAGCGATAAAACTGAATCGGTCCGTATGTCCCATGACGTCGACTCACGTGACATCACTTTTCCCGCAAACTTTAGCTCAGAAACAGAATTCATGTGTAGGTCTCGTAATGTCAGTTTCCTCGCTAAATTTTGCGGGAAATGTAGGGACGGACGGACGGACAAAATTTTGGGATTGGGGGGGTGGCGTTAGAAAGCATTTCATGCTTTAAAAAAGTAGTACCCTCGTTTTGTTTCGCATCTCGAACGAGTCGAGAGCGGAAGAAGGTGCGTGAAGCGGTTTTATTTACGCATCTTGCTTCGCGATTGGTTCTGCGACGTTCCAACCGATCGACGCCGCGATCTCATTGGCCGAGCGGTAATGAAATTTTCGCGAGTTGTCGCCCCCTGCCTGTCTGCAGACTTGAAAAGTAATCCGTTACAAGTAACGGATTACTTGTAATCTGTTACTTTTTTAAGTGATTTTGTAATTGCCATGTTACTTTTTTCGGAAGCCTTATTTGTAATGTAATTTCGTTACAAAATATTGGTAATTTATTGCTTTAATTACTCGTTACTTTATAACAATATGAGCATAATACTTAACCGGAGCAATACGAGCAGAACATTCATCAGCATAAAGAGAGCAAGTTCAACAAAACAAAAAAAGCATCAGGAGAGGGAGAATATTCGAAAATAATTTTTTTTTTTTTTTTTTTTGTAGGACCGGTCACTAGAACTACTAGAAAAACGGGCAAGGCATGTACAAATACACGAAAGACAAAGATCAAGTAAGACAACGCCAAGTAGTCTCTCCGTCGCCTTTCATCGTGTTTTTCTTCTCCCGGGCAGGAGAAAGCCCTTCGTGTTTATTTCTTTCTGTCTTTTACACCGTTTCACCCTTTCCAACTTCTTCGACTCTCCCGTCACACACACAGACATCAAACGCGGGTCCGTACCTCCTCAATTCGCGGGTTCACAACTCGCGTAACAGACGATGTAGCCTCGCGCGAGGGGGTCGAATACTTTTTGTCTTTGATGTGCGCTACTGTATTCTATACTTCGTCTCACCTTAGCATGGACTATTGTTAGCCGCGCATGCAAAAGGCGCGAGCTATTCACTTTGGATGAAGCCTCGGCGGCTGCACGAGCGCTCGTGCAGCGAGTGCTCCAGTCAAGGTAGACAAGGCAACCCGCTCGCGCTTGCACAGCCTTCGCAGTTAGTCCATGCTAAGGTGAGACGAAGTATAGCACTCTCTTGAAGCACGGCTGAAAAGCGCCCGGCGCGAGGTTAAGAGCATCGTCTTCAAGGGTACGGACGATACTTCTTTTGGTTTACTTGTCTGAGCATGGTAGTTGAGTTTACTCCTCACTTAACAGTCAACTGTCATCATAAAGGGGGGGGGGGGGGGGGGGCGTTAGGCTATTTAAGGAGTTTTTACAGAGAGAGAGAGAGAGAGAGAACGCGTAAAAGTGCGATCCTTTATAGTTTTGTGAGACCGATGGCCACGCTTCTCTCGCTCTCTGTGCCCTCCCCTTCCCCTGGCCTCCACGAATATTGGTATGAAAGTAAGAACCGACGAATGATCAATAACCCGTAACCGCCACTTTTTCTCTGACTGGTCGAGTTTTTGGTCATGGAATGTCCATCGTTTCCATGGCCATCTCTTAATGAGATGTTAAAAATTCAGGGCTTTTAGGAGAACAGAAACCTAGAGTTTCAGTGCATACTTTGCTTGCCAAAAAACACACACTTTCATCAGCAAGAACAACAAACTCTTATCTACGGAAACACATCAAGGTAAGCTAGGACACCTGCATACTGCATTGGCTATACATTGTAACGTTAGAACCAAGTTTTTTCTTTTCTTGTGAATAACAGAAAAAAACACCCGAGTCAAAAGGAAGCTTTCGCAGATCGCCTCTTTGGCTCCGAATCTCATAGCGGAGGGGAGAAGAAGAAGAAGCGGGGGGCATGTTCTGACATGCCCCCGATGAGCTCCGCAGTTCTTCGACTATTTCGGCGGTTCCTTCTACGCCACAATTCTAAACCGGGCACCGACAGATCCGCGAAGTCAGGCGGCACCCGCGGATAACATTTTTGGCTCAGGCAAGCAAATTTTAGGCATTTTACGGCCCTTTTTTGACCGCGCCGCGCTGCTATCGTAGCTAAGCCTGATCAGCCTCAGTGCGGACACGGCGCAGCCGGCACCGCCGCCGGCCTTCCCGCCCATGGCTATGCTTGAAGCCGACGTATCGCCGGTCGACATGGATCTCTCCGGTCCCAGAGCAGCCTATGCGGTCGAGGGAACCACCGTAACCGAAGCCGAACTCCTCGACGGGAGTTGGAACATGCTTTCCCTGCAGAAGAAATTCGGACGCAAGCCGAAGAGTGATAACCAAGGAGCTACGAGAGGGACGCTATTGCCGCCACCTTCCTCCCCACCAGCGACGCAGCCAGCCGCCATTGTGGGGGCTGACGTAACAAAGAAGGGTACGTTATTCATCAACGCAAGCAAAGCGAAGCCCCGCCCGCCGCCCAAGGCGAGAAAGGGACCCATTCCACGGCTGCCGGACGGGGAGTATAAGATTGTGTACCGTCCTCGATGCCCAGTCAAACTCACAGACTTTGGCGTGGCTCAGATACTGCACGCGGTTTGCACTGTACAGAAAATTGCGGAACCGGTGGCGATCGAAAACGACCACCTGCGAATCCACTCGGAGAACAATACATTCACCATAAGCACGCCGGACGAGGCGCGAGCCCGAACCTATGCAGCGCTGAAGAGCCTCAGCGTCGGAGAGAACACGTACGAGATGAATGCGTACGTTCCACCGCCAGACGACTCAAGGAGAGGAATCGTCTTCAATGCATACAGCTACGAAACGGACGCGGAAATTTTTGACGAGTTCCGGAAACGCAACCCCAACCTCAACGTGGTCGGCGGACGCCGGCTGGGCAAGTCAAGACACATGATCGTCACGATAGCAGAAAGGGAGCTACCAAGGTGGATCCGGTACTTGGTGAGTGACCTTCGACTTTTTCCCTTTCACGACCGTGTGGAGGCATGTTATAACTGCCGGAAGACGGGGCATCGGACAGATGTGTGCCCGTTACCTCGCCGGAACCTATGTCGCCGTTGTGGTGGTGAGCATCCACCCATGCCGGAAGAGGCGCAGCCTACATGCACCCTCAAGTGCATCATATGCACCGGGGGCCACAATACCGGCAACAGAAATTGCAAGTATCGCTTCATCAAGCGCAAGTACGGGAGCAGCTTTGATAAAGAGGAGAAGCAAGGGACGGATGGTCGAACGAGAGATCGAGGCAGGTCTAGACCCCGGGACAAGCACCAGCGAGAGAACGGGTACAGAAGTCGTTCTTCCTCCTTCCCACCCATGGTAGAGGATCATGGACGGTCCTCAGCAGGGACGGGCGACCCCTGGAGGAAAAGGAGTTCCAGCCGGGGGAGGAACCCATCGGTCCGACGCAAGTCGGTCAGATGGAACGGTGAATACGCTAAAAAGGCAAGCCCCTCCCGAAAACAAGGAGGAGGTTGAGCGGAGCGAGCCGAAGAGGAGGCAAGTTCCCTTGGAGGAGGGCAGGCCCACTTTGACGGCTAGATCAGAACTCTTAACGCAGCTGAAGGAACGCATGGACGCTCAAGACGTTAGGATCACCGCCCTAGAGACTAAAATGGAGCACTTATTTGTGTACATGAACGGAAAATTCGATGAGCTCACGCAGCTTATTTGTCAGAGACTAGAAATTCAGGATGGCGCGCAACAATCAACGCGAACAACAAATTAGGGTGTGGCAATGGAACTGCAGGGAGTTTGGAAAGAAGAAGGGCCACCTGCACCTGCACATCCAAAATGCCGAGGCGAAGCCCGACATTATAGCGCTGCAGGAGAATAGGGGGCTTGTTTCTCTAGCCAACTATAAAACACACCATCAATTAGACGTGGTGGAGAAGCGGGATTTGCTCACCGCAACCCTAGTTCACAGAAATATCACAGCGATTCAGCATAAGATAGAAGGATCCAAGGCGGATTACACCCTAGTAGAAGTGATTCCCAGTAAAAAGGGGGAACGAAACCTTTTCATCCTTAATTTATAAAGCTCTCCTAGGGACAGGAGCTCGGGCGTCCTGGACCTCCTCAGGCGAGTGGTAAAGCTAGCGGGCAGAGCACAGCTTGTCGTCGCTGGGGACTTTAACGCGCGACATCCGGCGTGGGGATATCTTAAAGGAAATCTAAAGGGTGCGAAGCTTTGGGAAATCATTCAAGACCTGGGCTTAACAATCTTGAACGATGCACAACAACCAACTCGAATAGGCAATAGCGTTAGTAAAGATACGAGCCCCGACCTCATGTTGACGAGGAATGTTCAGGGGGCAGAGTGGCTTAATACAGGAGTGCCATTGGGCAGCGACCACTATGTAGTCTCTATTACCTTCGACACGGCGCAACACAAACGCAGAACACCCCCGGTAAGAATTATTGACTGGGATAAATTCCGCACCACGAGGGAGAAGCGGGCAGACGGCGGCATTACCAACCTGGATGCCTGGATAAGCGATCTCAAGCGAGACGCAGAGCGGGCCACCGGAGAGGTGGACACCACCGAAGAACACCCGGCGGTAGACAAACACCTCATGCACATGTGGGAGGCTCACACGTCCCTACTGGGCAGGTGGAAGACGGGCAAAAACAATAGGAAGCTCAGACTCCGCATTTCCAGGTTGGAAAGGGAGATTGAAGATCACGCCAATGAACTCAACAGGCAACAGTGGTGGCAGATATGTGACGGAATAAACGGGCAACTGGGAAATAAGAAATCGTGGCTTCTGCTGCGGCACCTCCTAGACCCGACTACGACCAAATCCGCGGCTCGGACACGCCTGAACCAGATAGTACATTAGTACGATGGGACGGGTGAAGAACTACTTGAGGACTTGAAAGGTAGATACATTAACACGACACAAGATGGGAATAGAGCCCCCGGGTACACTGGAATGGAGAATGAGACACTAGATGCGGACATAAAGGGCACGGAAGTGATGGCTGCGATGGAGAAACTCCGAACGACATCGGCTGCGGGGCCGGACGGAATAAATAACAAAATCCTTAGAAATCTGGATGACAACTCGGTCCAGGCTTTAACAGACTACATGAATAAGTGCTGGAAGGGAGGGAACATCCCGCCGGCATGGAAACATGCCAAAGTAACTTTCATACCAAAGCCTGGCAAGAAGTTGGACATCGAGAACCTCCGACCTATCTCCCTCACGTCGTGCCTGGGTAAGCTCATGGAGCACGTAATTCTCACGCGTTTACAGAACCACGTAGAAACCCATCGCCTCATGCCATACACGATGATCGGTTTTAGGCCGCACCTGTCCACGCAGGACGTGATGCTACAGCTTTCTAAGGAAATCGTAGACCCGGGAAACGGCCACGGTACGCGGGCCATCCTGGGGTTGGATTTGAAGAAGGCATTTGATAACGTCTCACATGAGGCGATAGTCTGCAACCTCTCGGAACTAAACGTAGGGCGCCATACATACGACTACATAAGGGATTTTTTGTCTAACAGTACTGCGCAACTCACCATAGGGGATCTGAAGTCGGCACACATACCACTGGGAAATAGGAGTACGCCACAGGGGTCGGTGTTATCCCCTTTTCTATTTAACACCGCGCTGATCACGCTCCCTAGGAAGCTTAACGGCATAGAGGGTACTAGACACACCCTATATGCTGATGACGTCACGATTTGGACGAGTCAGGGATCAGACGGGCAGATCGAGACGGCTCTACAAGAGGCGGCGGACATCGTAGACGCCCACGCCCGTTGGGCAGGACTGGAATGCTCCCCAGAAAAGTCGGAACTGTTAGTTATCCGTAATAACGGAAGGGCCTGCAAAACGAAGCCGAACAGGATACAGTTGAAAATTCAGGGAAACGAAATTCCGGAAGTAGACACAATGCGAGTGCTTGGGATGTACATACAATCCAACAGATGCAACAAGGTAACGCTGGACAGGTTGACGACATCGGTCCAGCAAACTATACGGCTCATTAAGCGCGTGGCGACTAGGCGACAGGGCATGAAAGAGCGCGATGCATGTCGGCTTGTTCAGGCTTTTGTAATCAGTCGGATCGTGTACGCCACTCCTTACCTAGACCTCAAGAAGGCCGAGAGTGAAAAGCTGAATTGTTTGATAAGGCAGGCGTACAAGGCGGCTCTTGGTCTCCCCAGGAACGCGTCCACCGTGAGACTTCTATCTCTCGGGGTTCACAACACTCTTGAAGAGCTCATTGAGGCACATCTCACATCGCAAGAGCAGCGGCTCAGGCAGACTGAGACGGGGCTCTGCATCCTGAGAAGCTTAGGCATGAGGAGTGGAGATCCTTCAAGCCAGATGACTTTACCGGTAGAGATGCGCGAAATCATTCGTGTCAAACCTCTCCCCAAGAACATGCAAGCGGGTCGTCACGAAGGCCGGAGGAGGGCCAGGGCGAAGACGTTAAGCAAAAAGTATCAAGGGGACGATAGTGCCGTGTACGTTGATGCGGCAGAATACAACTTTACTACAGGCCAACATGCTTTCGCTGTGAGTGCGGTGAGCATCTCGCGCAGGGTAGCGGCCACGGTGATCACAGGCCGAGTGGAAGAGGCCGAAGAGGCCGCAATAGCACTAGGGATTGTTCAAAAGAGCACCAACACCATTCTAAGTGATTCCAAAACGGCCCTTCGCAATTTCTCGAGGGGACGTATCTCCACCACTGCATACAAAATTCTTAGCACGATGCCAAACGATAGGAAGGAAGTGGATCTGGTATGGGTCCCGGCCCACGTGGGCGTCCCGGGGAACGAGTCCGCTCACCAATATGCTCGAGGTTTTGTCAGCCGAGCAGGTGATGGGGACTTGGACGTCGGGGCCCCACAAGGTGAGGCGCTGGATACGTATCAGGCCATAACCAACTATTACAGGGAGCTTAGAGTGAGCCTGCCTCCTCCGCACGTTTCGCTCAGCCGAGAACAGGCTACCACGTGGCGGCGGCTGCAAACGCGGTCGCAGCCAAACCCGTGGACATACGCCAATATCTTTCCCGATCTAGTAAACCCGTACTGTCAACTATGCGGCGAGCCTGCCACCTTAGACCACATAATCTGGGACTGCGCGAAGGATCCGCCTCCGGCAGATCTAGTTTCATCTCCCTCACTTGAGCAATGGGAAGCTGTGCTGGCCAGCCCGGACCTGGACGTCCAGTCCCGGGCCTTGGCAAGAGCGCAAGAGGTCGCCGACAGACTTCAACTGCCGACCATGTGGAGCAGCTGAAGGAACCGAAGAAGGTCACCATCTTACTGACAAATAAAGTTTTTTTCTCTCTCTCTCTCTCGTAGCTGAGGTTGACGCTGCTACTGAGCATGCGCACCGCTAGCTTTGTTTGCACAATTCCAAGGATCCTTTCCGGAGGCCGTAAGCTAGCGGGATGGCGGGTGCGGTGGCAGCTTTCGGTGCCTTGTCAGCTTACAGCTGAACGGAATGCACCTAACTCTTTCTCTTAAATACAAAATTTTATTTTTACAAAGACTTCCATAATACGGGCATATGAGAAATGAAAAGTGTTGCGGAACATTTCGAAAAATATCAAGATTGTTTCTATAGTTTTCTGGTTAATTGTACTGAAAAAGTAACGTGAAAGTAATTTGTAACGTAACGAGTAAAGTAATCCTTTACTTTTCAGCGAAAGTAATTTGTAAGTGTAATCCATTACATTAGAGGCTCGGTAATTTGTAATTGCAATCCAGTACATTTTTCAAGTAACGAGCACAGGTCTGGCTGTCGGTTAATGCACGGCCAGCGAGTGTCCCCCACTGCGTGTCTTCGGCGCATCAGAAGGCGAGGAGGAGCGCGCCAAACAACAGGCAATGTGGAGAACGCGCAGGGGACGCGCGATGATGAGACAGCCAAGCGCGCGCCGTCATTGGTTGAGGTCAAGGAGGGAAACAAAAGCACGTGGTGAACAAGGAGCGGGCCAGCTTGCACGCCGTGTAGTTCCCACGAGCGAAGTGAACGGAGTAGGAGGAATCCAGTGAAGTGCAGCTTTCCAATCGACTACTGGGTGATTTCAGATAATATCGACCAAAGGGTGGCTGGTCGACATTTTTAAATCAACTGATGTTCTTATATGCTATTGTCTAGTGTCTGGTATAAACGAATCCACACTTAGTTTTGACCAGCAAAAAAATTTGGGGACACAAAAAATCATAAGGCATGAAGAGGTGGACAGATGCATTAACGTGCACTGATGAAGGGGGCACGTTTGAAAGGGAATAACTACAAGAATAAAGTTAGAACAATTCTAATACCTTTTAAAAAGAAACTATGGGTGCAGTTGGCTTGTGATATAAAGTAATAATATTTATTTAGTTTTATTTGGAGGCAAAATTTGGAGGTCTGTATCTCACGAAATAATTTTATCATTATCATATAATTTGCAGGTAGTGTTTTACTTATATATGGATATTATTTAAAAAATAAATAAGGTACCAGAGTGATTCGATAGTCGGGATATATTTAAGCAAACATGGGGAAAAAATTCAAACAACGACAAATCCGATGCGAATTAAAAAAAGCACCACCTTCGATTTTTTTTTTTTTTAATTTCGGTACCCTCTTACACGCTATTTTGGCATTCATTTCTATTAAAAACATGTTGCATTTTTTTATTGAGAAAAAAGATATAACTTCCCAAAGTAGGGTTCTTTTTAAAGCCTACACTTAGCAGTGTCCTATACAAGAAGTGACTCCGAGTTCCAGTCTCATGAAACTAACACACATCTTTCATATATGTTTATTCAGATGAGGTCATTGACAACTAGAGCAATCAATCACACAGTAAAAATGAGGAGAAACTACATACAGCATTTCATATAGAGCGTAGAAAGAGGTATCATATTAGAGACTGGTGATTCGAGAAAAGAGATGCAGTGTGAAGTTTGTGGGTTTCTTTACGGAGGTCCCTTTACTAATAATCGCCGCCCGATCGGTATGCGCTCCACTCGTCACCCAGGGAGTGACATAGCACAACGAGAAGACAGCGAATGGGTTTACTGTACCTCCCGGTTGTCCGTCGTTCAGAGCCGGCAGTCCGGGCCCGCCGACTCTTGTTGTCGCCCGTCGTTCAAAGCTCACAGTCGGAGTCCGTGTCCAGGCCTGCGGATCGCCTTTCCCACGCCAGCGCTGCGTAGGCGGGCTGTCCCGGGCCATCACTGCCCGAGTCTCGATGCGGAACCGCCCCGGGATCGTCGTGGCCTAGGCCAGATGGCCAGGGCTCGCCGTTTCCACCGGTCTTGCTCCAGACCTCGCTGGTGGACCGCTCCTGGCTTCGCCATGGGCCAGGCCAGGTAGCCCGGCCTCGATGTTCCTGCCCAGCTTCAGCCTCGCGTAGCACGCACTGTCTCGCGCCAGCTCGTGTCTTTTCCGCCGACCGCCTGTCACGTGCCCTCTGCCTCGTCTTTCACCCTCGGCTCCCACAAGTTTTACTTTCCTGCTTAATTTATATCTAAAATAAAAGAAGCAACTTTACTTCCCCACACAAAAATAAAGATAGAATACTAAAATTGTTTACGTTAGTTGTGTATTTCCGGGGACAGACCGTTTCAGGTGAGCGGCGCCACCGCGCCGGACTGTAAGAACTTCGATACTCTCGGTGTACGAATGGATCGTGGCAAGCCAATATATTTGATCCTGCGCCAGGATAATGTTTCGTGATTCTCATATGGTGATCAGATAAAGATTATAAGCTATCACCATGTAAAATAGTAGGCTAAATACCACGCGAAGAAAACAGTGATAAATAAGATAACCCTGCTTTCAAAATGAGCAGTTCTTGGGGCATCAAATTCGGCACTTTACACTAAGGCTTTCCTCGATGTACCCATTTATTAAAGATTCTTCTAACCAGATCCGATTGTCCTTGCTACATATATGTCACAGGTTCCTTCTGTTGATGACTTGCACAGCCGCCACGCGTGCCAAGACTGAATGCCAGGAAAGGCTGACGATACCGAACAAGCTTATTTTCGTCCAGATACACAAGATGCACCCAGTTTCTCAAATAGAACGCTCACCATTGTCCTTGCCGTCTGAATTGCGTTTATTGAACGTTATCTCAGGCTGTTCAGCGTGGCCTGGTGCTTCACGAGTCCGCCAACTCCGTCGCATGCATTTTCCCATGTCCAGGTGCAGAAAATAACCACTGGGCTTGTGAGCAATCATTATGTGCAAACTGGTGAAGCTGGTAGCGATTCTTAAAATGACTGGCGGCCCCGTCACTTACGTACGTCACGTGCGAGTATACCGCAACGTTGTCTTCAACCCACTCTTTCACTTTTTCTAGAGCCAAGCACGTGAGAGCGACATCGTCAGACAGGTCCTCACTGATGATATTAACGCTGTTTGTAGATGTTCTTGTCGTAACTACACATGTGAATATCGTAAATGTTTTTCTTCAGTGGTATGCTTTAACTTCGTCAGGAAGCACGATGGTTCGGTTTTCAGCAAAGTCAGAATGAAAGACAATGCTCCCGCGTTGCATGCAGCTGCATTTCATCGTAGATCGCTTTATCTTGCGTTTATCAGATATGGTTGTGAAATATCCAACTTTCAACCGTTATTTGAACGACTTAAAGGAAAGTCTCAAAATCCAATGTTTTTTTTTTTTTTTTTTTTTTTTCACAAGGTCGCCGGGCTTTTATGTTTTAAGCACAATCTCTTCATCCTCTGGGATAGGAAGTTCCTCGAGTGTAAGAGACTGGCCTTTTGGGCAATGATCACAGTCTCCTTAAAGACACATACTTTTTAGTGGGTCGCACAGAAATGCTGAGTTCATTTCACTAGTGTTGAATGTTGAGCCTGTATTCTGTACGGCGGAAATACAAAGGTAATATTTGGCGCAGCGCACACAAATGCACACTTTCTGGTGTGGAATACATTTGACCCATCTAGGAAGCATGGAATAAAGTTTCGTTAGCCCAACGCCGGAATCAGGATGCTTGCATTTGTATACTCGAAAGGCCTCGCTGACTGAGCCTGTCAGGAAGCGTTTCGGCACAAACGTTTTTTTTCCCGTCCAGCATGACAGAGATCACATCCTTCTGGCTGGGACCTTGGCGCGAACATTGTAGCTCGTCTTTCATGAAGTACTCTAGGCAGGCACGTATCCAGGGGGGGGCCCATGGGGCCCGCCCCCCCCCCCCGAAATCTTCCATTTTGCTGGGACCTCCTCTCCCCCCTCCCCCTCATACAGCATTTTGTCATGGGCGGCCCCCCCCCCCCCCCCCCCGAAACAAAATCCTGGCTACGTGCCTGACTGTAGGGCAGCAGACAGGCTTTCAGGGCTCACCTTGCAGCTCGTGTAAGGATCCGGCTCATACCACGCGCCATGCTCCTCCTTACCTAAAACGTAAACACTGTCGCCATGTTAACCTTTCCTAGGTTAACATGGCGACCGTGTTTACGTTCTATTGTATTTAGGCGGAGCTCGAGTATTTGGGGGTTCTGCTCTCTGTCGGTGTGCCTCTTTGTGCCTGATATTATCACCCGCGAAGCCAGCGAGCGGGATGGCGACAGGCACGACTGCTCAGTAAACAGGCATCGGCGGCCATATTTTGCTGGTTGAAGCGAACCCCCTCATCCTTGACAGCGAGCGGGGAAATGCGAAAAAATATTGTATCAGCCGTTTTGCCAGAACTAGCGACGAGTGTCGCCTGCTACTTCCGTCAACTATTGAGCCATAATCGTGATCTTCGCGAGGAAATGATTGTTGCTAGCCACGGAACACTATCACGCAGAAAGGGAATGCTTGAAAATGTTTTTATTTTAGATGTAAGTCAGGGATATATATAAGAGAAAGAGATGGAGATAGAGGGTAAGAAAAAGGAGCATATAGTGCCGTAGAAAAATAAACTTAACAAAGTTCCCAGTGGCCGATGGCTGCAGGATCTTTTCTTGGATCACTAGTTCGTTATATGATAGCTCTTTGCACACAGTAGTTTCTCCTCAATTTTAGCGTGTGACCGATTTTTATAGTTATCAATGGAATGATCCGAATAAAAATATATGAAAGATGTGTGTTAGTCTCATGAAACTGGAACTCAGAGTCACTTCTTGTATACGGCACTGCTAAGTGTAGGCTTTGAAAAAGGACCCTACTTTGGGGAGTTGTTTTTTCTTTCTAAATAAAATAATGCAAAATGTTTTTTTAATAGAAATGAATGCCGAAATAGAGTATAACAGCGTACGCAAATTTTAAAAAAAATATCGAAGGTGGTGTTTGTTTTTGTTTTTTTCGGATCGGAATTTTTCGTTGGTTGATTGTTTTCCCATGTTTGCCTATATATATCCCGACTATCGTAACACTCAGATACCTTATTTATTTTTTAGATAATAGCCATATATAAGTAGAATACTATATGCAACTTATATAATAATGATTAAATTATTTCATAAGATACAGGCCTCCAAAATGTGCCATTTGTCGTTCTAGGAGGCATGTTTGGCAATTGTTAGAACAATAAATAAAATTTAAATAAATAATATTACTTTATATTACAAGCAAGCTGTACCCATGGTTTGCGTCTAAAAAGTACTAGAATTCCCCTAATGTTATCGTTTTAGTTATTCACTCTAAAACGTGCCCCCTCCAACAGTGTGCGTTAATGCAACTGTCCACCTCTTCATGCCTTACGATTTTTCCTGTCCCCAAATATTTCTTTTTGGTCAAAAATAAGTTTGGATTCGTTGATACCAGACACTAGACAATAGTATATAAAAACATCAGTTGATTTAAAAATGTCGACCAGCCACCCTTTGGTCGATCTTATCTGAAATCACCCTACTTCCGAAACTTCCCGCATACAACGCTGCGCGCGTTGTATTATGGGGCATCTTAGGCCATGGTAGGGTTTACTACACCCTAGTCAAGAACAGGAGTGGTGCGGTTTCGATTTCGATCGCCGCGTTGACGCTGCAGTGCATCTGGGCACTGCGATGAAATAAAGTGCATATCATCTTCATGAGAGCCCCCGCTGAAACACGGACCTCCAACGGCCGTAAGGACTTGCCTAGACTTTAGGAGGAGGTGTACGGCTGTCCGCGTCCCCTACCTTTCTGGCAGCCTGGCTACAGCTCCAGAGTGCAACATGACCCACGTTGAGACGATGGGACAGGCTGATCGGGCCAGTACAGGTATTCTTCTTCCTTTGTTTACCTGCGCACAAACTAGGGTACGTTGGGAGCCACCAAAAACATGTCCCGGAATCCTATTTGTATTGGTAGGTAACACCTACAGTATTATAAATGTAAACGAAGTCATATATTCTAATATGCATGCACGGTATTTGCTCGTGACGGCGTGTCGGGAAACGAGGTAGGCAGATCGAAACCAACACCGTGACCATTGCGTTCCCAAGATGCTTTAAGCGGCCCGACGCCGCTAGGATCGTTTCGAATTTGCGAGAGGTATATGGGGGTTAGCCTCTTGACAAATTTTTGGCTACAGTTATGAAGGTCCGCTTGCTGGTTCCTTTCCAATTTAACCCCCGTTCCCCGAATTTTAATGCGTCCAATAGCACTGTTGTAATTCATTCATCTATATTTCACACTCGCCTAATTCTTGTTTCTGCGATGCTGTACTTAAATTTCAAATCAAATTGACAAACTCGAGAAAGTTGAAATGAAGGCGGCAAGGTTTATTTCATCAAAATACAAGCGACATGATTCCATTAGAAGTGTCTTAGCCCGGCTTCGTCTCCCATAGCTCTCGAGAACGCGAAAATCAGCTTAAATAGAAAAAAACTTTTTTTTAATCTTTTTTTATTTGTAGAATGTTGGTACCCACTATAGGCTAAATCCTTTTAACTTAAAAAAACGAAAATGTAATCCTAAGCACCAAAAAATCAGGGGCACCAGACCCAGTCAAGATACCTTGTGGAAGCTTTTTTCTGGTGCCTTCAGCAGAATAGTGATGAATAGTCGATTAAACATTTATATTCGTATTCGATTAAACTGTCTTAATTATTTTTCGAATATTCGTCGTAACACGAATTTTCGAAATTAATTGAATAGTATTCAAGAACGTATTCGCAATCGTGAGTTTTGGTTTCGGTTTCAGTTTCGGCAAGCGAGGCTCATTGACAGCGACATAGCTGCATGGCGGCTATAAAGGGACCATGAAACGATTCTGAAATCGAATTTCATCCACCGATCGTCGTAAAAGGTGTGAAAAGAAACACAAAAACACAAAATACGGAGCCAAAAAAATTCTTCGCTGTAGAACTTTTGAAAGAAAAGTGGACTCTTTTGCGCCTTCATTCCTTCGAAAGCTCTCTGCCTTTTCCCTGCGATGCATCCGCGGAATCGCAGCACGTCAGCCGAATCCACGTCGCCTATTGGGTAAGAGCCTACAGTTCGTGGGAGCTACGTGCAATGCCGGTCCAACCTTCCTATGCCGAGTGTCACGTCAGTATCGAGTTGCATTCGTAAAATATCGGTCCCGAAGCGCTTACCAACAGCGCGAATACAGCACTTCCATCAAACGCGCGCGTCCGCTCCGAGTGTGAACAGGTATTTACGCGTGGCTCTTGCTGACACTCGTAGTTCAAACGTATCATTTTTAACGTCGGCTTGCTCCTGCATCTCCGAGGCCGCGAAAAACGCCGCGGCAACTTGTTTCCATCTACGTCGCTTTGCAAACGACTGACACGGGCCGCCTTTTACCAACAATGACAGTTGGGTTGACTTCTGAAGTCTTCACCGGAAGACTCCCCGCACTTCCCAACAGGCATAACCGGCGTATGAGACTAGTCCCATGCTGTCGCTGTAGCGCAACATATCTCATTGAAGTTCGCTCAGCTGCGATGTGTCCATGACTATCGCGGCGATGAGAGGCGCCGATTCAGAAAATACGTCGGTGACATCAGCGCAGTAAAACCTACCGGCGCAGCACCCAACTCGCCGCCGCTAACACTCCCATTCTCCTACTGCCGAGAGAACTTCCGGTTCCTGTGCCACAGTACGTCACGACCGTCAAAATTACGCCGCAACTTGTTTTGCGGTCAGTTGAAGAGAAAGAAAAAGTCGATATTTCATTAATTTTTTGTATAGAAGTTAATGAACCGAGACGAAAACGGATGCCTGTTCGGCATTCAGTGAATCTTGAAGGTTTAATGTAAAAGTTATCTGGCAAAAGTAAAAAGGTAATTTCTGGTGCCTTTAACCTAAACTGCTGGCGTCGGTGTCGGTAGCGGTAATCTGCGAGTTGTCCCCTTGAACTCCTGACTTTTTAAACTGTGCTCAGTTTCGCGTTCGCCCACCCGTATTATGGCAGATGGAGGTGATTGCGGGGAACCAGCTGCGAAGCGGAGGAACGAACGGGAAACGGCACCAAAACGAAGAGAGAGGAGTGCTATTTGGAAATATTTTGCGAGGGTGACGGCATCGATGGCGCAATGTACGGCATGCGAGTCAACGCTTAAAACGCCCACAGGTACGACAACGCCCCTTGTCAACCATCTGAAAGTACATCCTTCATTGTTGAAAGAGTATCGTGGGATTACCGCTGCTACGCCAGGAAAAGATCAACTGACGCTGACGGACTTCGTGCGCCGCACGGAGCCCCTGCCAGAAAAGCGAGTGCGAGCGCTAAATAACAAGGTGGCTTCCATGGTGGCGCTCGATTTACAGCCTTACAGCATTTTGGAAGACCGCGACTGCAAAGAACTTTTGACAGGCGTTCCCAACTATCGCCTATCATTCCGCTCTACACACTCGTGCGTGCTTGGGCCACGGCTCTATGACGACACCCAAAAGAAGGTGAAAGCAGAGCTCAGCAGTGCCTTTGAAGGCGGCACTACCGCTGTTGCCTTCACAAGCGACATGTGGACATCGCGCGCTAACGAAGGTTACGTGAGCTTCACTTGCCATCTTCTCACTCCAAAATTCATAATGAAGCGGTCGAATCAAGCGGTTCGAAAGGTTAGAAAGATTTCAAATTTTCGAACTTTTCATATCGAGAAATTCGACGGAAGTCGAATTTTCGAACTTGTTCAACTAAGAAGTTCGACGTTTTTCAAAATTTCGAACTTATTGCGCTGCAAAATTCGATGTTTGTCGAACTTTAGAACTTGATAAACTAAACAATTCGATGATTTTCGAACTTTCGACCTTCTTGCACTAAAAAGTTCGAAGCTTTTCGAGCTTTCGAACTTCCTACGCTAATAAATTCGATAATTTTCGAACTTATGAACCTAAAGAATTCGAAAATTATCGAACTTTCGATTCATGAAAAGTCAAAAGTTCGACGAACTTCGAAAGTCCGGCGAGCGGTTTCATTTGGATTCAAGCAGTGAGGTACCCATCGCGACACTGTTAGCGCGAACACGACATCCGCGCATTTTCGCATTTTACTTCTGAATAGTATCAGCGAGCACGAAATTTTATCGCTTACATTATAGAACTAAATGAGCCCTTTCTGTTGCATTATTAACTTGGATGACATCCCTTGGTTTCAAAAAGAAAAACTAGAAAAGCCGGCGATCGCTTGTTCGCGCTAAAAGTGTCGCGCTCTGTACATTCGTAATTTTTTTTTTCTCGCATTTTTACATGCGGTGCCACATTCCTTGCGAAAGACAATGCCGTTTATTTCAGTCCTCTGGCATGCTTGGTTTTAAAGAAATAGATTCCCGAAGGAGCGAGAAAGGATGGCGGGTTTTTGACAGTTGCCGTTGTGCCATATTTGAAGCGCAATAGCCGAAGCTATTTATGTTAGAGATGTTAAACTTTTTAAAAATTATCTGTGTATAACCTAGGTAAGTGTCGTCTTAAGATATGATTATTGTTGTTAAGGACGAGTTTCAAAGAAATATTCAAACATGTATCTACGGGCAATTATGCCCTAAACTTGGTAATTTTTTTCGTCTAAATTGTTTGAGGTATCGCATTTAAATTAACACCGCAGACAGTACATATCATTACGATCTGCAGAATACAAAATAATGTATTTATTGTTTTTTCACGTTGAGGAATAAATTAATTTATGGGGGAAGATTTCTAAAATTGTTCAAGTTCAGCACGTCATGAAAAAAAACATTTATATTTTTTTTTTTTATTTCACGTTTTTGGGACGTGTTTCTTTTAGCCTGTACACATTTTGGTAGGAGAAACTTGTTTCGTAGTTCTGGGCCTCTGAATATGCAAGAATACAACACTTCCGGCGGGTTCTTGATAGTTTTTTTTTTTTTCTCTCCAGCTTTTTATTTTTGCATTTATTGTTATGTTTGTTTATTTATTATTTTTACCAATAGCACAGTTATTTAGGTTGAAAAGACGTTGCTTTGAACTTCCGAATTACCGAGCATGTGACGAGTAGTGCCTTCTGACAACGAGTTTCTAACCATGACCATCCACGCGATCTTTTACGCAGTAAAGAGCGACAGTAACCATACATATGCATAAATAATTTCAGATTAAAATAAGCTCGACCATGCCCTCTTTCCCCGTATTGTTTTCTTTAAGAGTCCGAAATATCTAGGGGGGGGGGAGGGAGGGGGGGAGGGGGGGGAGGGAGATTGGAGCCCCCCCCCCCCCCCCCATTTTTTCTCTTCCGACGCCACTGGTATGGTAGAACGCTCCTCGACCTCAAGTTGTGTCGGCTTCTGTGCTTTTTGCTCGGCGGCGTTTCTTCCGTCCCGGAAAATCAACCTCCAAAGCAATTACAAACTAAAAAATTGTCAAGGTGCAGGCGAGCTGGTGTATGTTGATCATGATGCAAAATCCTGAGACTGGGAATGAAATTTGAAAGAAACAGTGTAAGAAGAAATAAAAAAGAGGACAGGACAACGTCTCAAACTCAGCTGAATTGGGTTTGAGACGTTATCCTGAGCTGAGTTTTCAGCTGAGTTGAGTCTGAGACGTTGTCCTAAGCTGAGTTTGAGACGTTGTCCTGTCCCCTTTTTTCTGTCTTCTTACACTTTTTCCTTCAAATTTCGTTCCCAGTCTCAGGATTTTGCATCATGTAAAATCTAAACTTACTATATGCCAGCGTCACTCAGGCGGCGTTCGAACTGATTACTACCAGCGTGCAAGGGGGTAGGGAGGCAGTTTGACAGATCGCTTCAAGGTTTTTCTGAGCCTCAACCACCTAGCTGCCCCTGGCTGTTTCGAACTGGATGAGTATCGTTAAACAGTGCGTTCGTGTGATCACTACTTCGTGATGCACGTTAATGACTCCCCCGGGCTGTCGTTCACAATTACTGATCTATGGTCACGCGTCACTCTGCACTGGCAAATATTTCAGCACATCCGGGACACACGTTGCCTCATTTAATTACTTAACCAACGTCGCGCAGTCTAAATATCACACCCGAACTTTTCTAAACCTGATTTCGTGAAAACCAGTGAGGCGTGAAAACATTATTTGAAACTGAAACTGTGGCGGAACATGAAAACCGGACTTCGAACTTTGCGCACTTGGACTTGAAAGAAATTCGAAACCTTCAAAAAAAAATTCGAATTTAGCCCTAAAAGAAAATCGAAACCTTCGACCTTTTCGAACGTTATGTACAAAGAAATTCGAAATCTTCGAATTTATCGAACTTTATGTCTTAAGAATTCAAAACGTTCGATTTTTCGAATTTCAGATCCAAAGAAATTCGAAACATTCGAATCTCTCGAATTTCAAGTTAGGAAAGTTCAAAATCTTCGAATTTCTTGAACCTGAAGTAAAAAGAAAGTTCGAAATAATCGAACCGGAACTTTTAGAAATCGTGAAAGCTTCGAACTTTTCGAATTCGAAACTCCACGGTTTCTGAAAGTTGTGAATTTTTCGAATTCGAACCTCCGCGTACGGTCGAAAATATCGAAATATTTTGAATTCGAACCTCAGTTCGGTTCGAAAATATCGAAACCTTTTGAATTCGAACCTAGGTTGGTTCGCGGCATCCCTAGCCTTGACTGAGAGATACCAGATGAATGTGCGAAGTTCATCGTAACGGATAACGGGAGCAACATCCGTGCTTCGGTAAGGAGACTCCCGTGGACTGAAAGAGCGTACTTCTTGCATACGCTTCAACTGGCGATTAATGACGCGAGATCCCGTTCGCCGGCCATCGATCGCCTGTGCAAGAAAATGAGGCATATTATGGGACATCAAAAGCACAGCTCATCAGCTCAGAAAAGGCTCCAGGAGTGCCAAAAGAAGATGGGGAAGGACGCACTACGTCTGGTGCAAGACGTGGAGACGAGATGGAATAGCCAGTATCTAATGTTGTCTCGCCTTCTGGAGCTCAAAGAAGCAGTCACTGTGGAGTTCGCTACCTCGGACTGCGACATCGATGGACTTGGTTCATCAGAGTGGAAAGATACTTCTGAATATGTACAAGCATTCAAGCTATTGTTTGATGCCACTGTTATTGCCAGTGCTGAGAAGTATCCATCTTTGTCTTCCCAAGTTTCTATGATTTTTGGTATGCTCTACTGTCTAGGTAACTGTGCTGGGGCATCAAAATTTCCCGCAGAATTTATAAGATCCATCAAGGCAAGGTTCACTTTGTATGAGGAGGACAAGGAAGCATGCCTTGCTATGTTCTTGGACCCACGCTTCAAGTCCACTATCTTCAAAGCCAAAAAGGAAAAATTATTTATAGGCCTAAAAGCTATGGTGCTGCAAGAGCTAGCCTCATGTGATACTACTGAAGAAACCCAACCGGAAGCTGCAACACAGTCACGAGCAATGCTCAACGCCGTCAGCAGATGTTTGGCAAGCATTTGACCGCTTAGCTAAAAGTGCAATGGAAAGCAATGGGAAGTTGTAGCATATGCGGAGGAGGCACTGCTAAAGAGAGAGAGAAAGTGATCCATGTGACTGGTGGCGAACTGTCGGGTGCTTAAGATATCCGAGTCTGGCGAAGCTTTGCATCAAATGCCTGGAAATACCTACTACTTCAGTGCCGAGTGAGAGAGTTTTTTCTGTGGCTGGAGGTGTAGTTTCCGCTCGAAGGGAGCGCCTCCTACCTGACCATGTGCAGCAGTTGATTTTTCTGTATGACAAATTCTGATCTTCCCTACAACTAAAGTTTTCGTTTTTGTGTTTTATTCACGTTAAGATTACAAGTTGTCATGCAGAAAAATCAACTGCAGTTCTGCAGTTCAAACAGAAAAAAAAGGAAAAGGAAAACTAATTGCAGTTCCGACATGTGCAAATAAAAATGCTGTGAATAAATGCACCTGCCTTCGACTATTCGATATTCGAATCGACATTCGAAGCTAACTATTCGTATTCAATTCGTGTTCAAAAATATTAATATTCGCACACCCCTATTTATATTTTATGTGAACTTGCATCGTATATTACATGCGAAATTCTACTCCATTCCTGTCACAGCCCCTTTAAGAGGTAAGCAGTATTCATAAATAAATAAAATAAAGTAATCCTCAAGTGGTTCCGCTTAAGATCAAAATAGCTGCATAGAATTGATAAGAAAAAAAAAACGAAATTGGAGCTTGAACGCTAGAAACGTGGGATCGAATGTAGACTAACGACGGGGCGGCGTATTTTCCGGAGGCTCATCAGTTGTTTCTCTCTCGTCGTCATTTTTCCCTCAGAAGAATTCCTTCCAAGATTTTCATCCAGCTCCATTCATCGATCGAGCGGTCCTTCTAAGCCTGAGCGATGCTTCTCTGCCCCCCCCCCCCCCCCCCCCCTTCCAAAGTGAGGCGTATCTCCCGCTAACCGTCTGCTAATGGATATCCGGGATTTGTTCTTGCCTTCCCGTTCGCTGGCAGTCCGTAGTACAGAGTTGTCCGTCTTCGACGAAACGACGGCGTTTTGTTTGACTTCTGAGGTTTTGGGTGAGCCAGATGCTTTTTACGATCACAGGATACGCGCCGAGAAACTCTAAAGCTCCTCGAACCGAGTTTAGTCAATACCGCCCATAATACTCCTGGCCTGCGAACATCCTCCTCTTTCTCCGCGGAACGTTATCAAAGTCAAATGGTGGCAACTCAGCAATTGAATCCGAGCCCGATTCTGTGCGTTCTTCGACGCGTTGATTGTACACCGAAGAAAGGGTAAAAACATAGGCGAGCTGGTGAAGAACCTCCATAGAAACCGGAGGCACGGAACGATAAAAAAAAACGGACAAAACAACAATTACACGAGGCCCAGAAAAACACTAACACAGATCTCATGTCTTCTATGTGTCTTCGCCCGATCTCACTCTGATGACGCCAAAATTCTAGCGCACCGGCTTGGACCATTCTAGGTGGTGTCGTATCAGGCGGCCACCCGTTCAAGCTCCCCAAAACTGAGTGAATTAATAGAAATAGAGTAGCAAAAATATTCCATTTAAAGCTATCCACATTTTTTGGCTAAATGCTAAAACTAAAGCGCGAAAAAAACAAAACAAAAGAACACGAAGCTTTGACAAAATCGGAACATGCGAAAACCGTTTCACTCAATTTTTTCGAATCGAGCGTATTTGCCGCACACAAACCGCTAATACGGTATTGTTCGAGGCCTAGTCGCGATTTCTCTGTACTATAAATACACGCGTGTGGTTCATTCGTCAAAAAATGCAGCAGAAATAGTTTTTCAAATTCTGATTTCTCCGGGTTTTTTTGTTGTCTTTTTCATTATTTTCCCCCCTTTTTTTAACGTGAAACGTTTTTTGGCTCGTCAGGGGGAGGAGAGTCGAGATTTAGCAAAGCCCAAAAAATCAACCGCGAAGCTCGACGATGATTGGCTGATGGAAAGGTCACCTGATCAACGCCGATTGGCTGATTCGGGAGATTATAGGAGGTTCTGGAACACCGCCAGGCTTTAAAACCCGACTGGTGCCAGTATCGTTATTCCAGGAACTTCTATCGAGTTTATATGCCACGTGATAAGTTATCTTATGAAGGACCGACGCGTGCGTAGAGGCGCCGGGCTCGGTAACGTTCCGGCAGCGACACCGAAACCTTTCACATGTAACATAATTGCCCAGCAATTTCCTACGCAATTGTTTTCCTACGTGCGCTTCAGTCTTAACGTATGGGTATTTTTACGTCAAGTAAAACATGCAAAAACTTTGCCTTTCTAAAGAAAAAGGGGGAAGCCGTAAGCACGTGGACCGTTGTTCCGGCAAACAAAAAAAAAAATGCTTGCCACATAACCACGTGACCGGAGGGCAGAAGCGCGTCTCCGTTGCGACACTGCACCGAACCTGAAGCGTGGATAAGCAAAGTCACTCGCGCTAAGCTGGGCTCGAATGGCCGGTGTGAGACCCGCACGGGCGACAGCAGTCCCGCGACCCATAAAGCGCAGCATAATCGGTATGCATACAAGCAGAACCACCTTGCACTCCAGGACTAGAAAAGAAGAAAATGAAAACAAAAATTAGCAGATTGGGTACTTCATCCCACTATGATAGGGGTATACTGCTCAGCCGTTCATGGAACAATACCCCTTATTGTTTATTCATTTCATTTAAAACCCAATTTTCAAAAGAGTTACTGGTCTTTGCCGTTGTGGCGCTGTTGCCAGCTTACAGAAGGTACAGTGGTGATAGTGACACACGAAGCATGTAGCATGGAACCGCTCTCAGCCGCTGGGAGAGTCAAGCGATCGCCACACCTCCCCTTCTAGCTCACCGTATACCAGTCGCGCGGAGTGCCGATCGCCGTCGATCGTTCCATCTCTATTTGCGGCGCATATACGAGTGCAGATCTCGACAAAGCAGACATGCAGAAGAACGCACACTCGGACGGCCTTATACCGATGACGCCGTTGAGACCACTTTGCAGACGGCTGTTACCGTTCCTTGTCTAGCGTCGCTAACAGATGGCGAGCTGTACATTCTCCATCACAAACATTGCTCGCGAAGGTGCAGCAACATGTCGCCTGCTTCCAGTGTATACCCCTAGTCCTTTCTTGCCTTTGGGGAGACGTTGACATCCAACAGAACGGGATATGTGACGCAAGCAACGACGTTTGACGTCACACGGGAATGCAGGCGAAGGATGCAATCTTTGGGACAAGATAAATCAGAGTATTCGGAGGCTCACGGTGGAACTGCGATCCACTGGCTGGTTCGAATCGTTTCTACTTACAATAGCAGCCTTTAGCTAGTCGGTTATGCCCCCAGGAGTTTTTGAAGAACTTAAATTAGAGTAAATCGATGCAGAACTATGTGTAAGCAGGATGTTATACGAAACACAGTCTAGAATTTTCCTGTGTAAACTATGCATCGCAAAGAAAAAGATTTGGGGCTTTTGTTTAATAATAAGCTCAACTGGAGAAGGAATGTAGAAAAGGCAGTTAACAAAGCCAGACCCGCATCGTTTGCTCTGATAAGAAAATAAAAATTTGCTCTGATACAAGTCTTACAGAAGGTTCCGTGGTACAGGCCTAATATTGTTTTGTTAGACCTGTTTTAAATTACGCGAGATCAGTGTGGTATCCATTCACCAAAAATGAAATGAATAAACTAGAAAGTATTCAAAAGCCAACTTTAAACTTGTTTGTATTTTTAAAACAAAATTATTATCCACCGAGTTAATTAAAAGAGTGTATTTTCCTAAATTAGAAAACGAGAGCTAAACTTGATAGATCAAAAACTCCATAAAATATCATCAACGGCTTCTTCCACATATTGTTATAATTATTTAAAAAAACATAATGTCCAGGCCGTCACGGTTAAACCATTGACGAGCATTGGAACTGCAGGTTCAAAAACGACTGTTTTAGTATTTGGTCTTCCCTCGGTCAATTCAAGATTATTAAGTATGCTCAAATAAATAAATAAGCGATAGCTGTAGCACGGTCGCGCAATCCGGCTGGAATTGTGCCGTCACGTACCTGAGGAAGGAGGTTCGACGTGGTTAATTCTCATAGCCGTCGTGGTTGGCGCCGTGGATGCCACTGACGACCACCACCAGTACTCGGTGATCCGTGAAGTAAGTGGGTAAGCGAGATGGGAGTTTCTTAAACCATCCAGCATTAAGTGTAGCGACTGGATACTGCCAACGTGGGATTTCGCATAACGCGAGTAATGTTTGAAAACAAGTCTTTAAAGCAGACAACAGGAAGACTCTCCCTTCTTCGCGTCTTTACTGGCGAGATGCCGGTAACGACGGGAAAGCCCAGTTTCCGTGACCTCGCTCCTAGAGCGGAGAGAAGGGCTTTTCCATAGCGGCGTGACGACAGCCCAGGAGCTCGAAATCTCTGCAAAAGGTAGCCGGTAAATAAGTAAATAAATATTGATGATGTGTTTGTTACAACAAAAAGGAGCGTTTGTATGAATGTACTATAGCATTTGGCTAACTAGGTTTGATGACCTATCAAGAATTCACTTTTACCTTAGGGAATATAAAGGTACATTTATACTCCAACGTAACGTCGACGGGCGCGGCGTAGCGCAGCGCGCAGGCGCGCGTTCTGCGCTACGCTGCGTTCACTGCGCTCAACGTCGGAGTATAAACAGCCGTTAAAGGTGTAGTTTTAATTGTAAACTCCCCTGGCGTCGAAAAAACCCGTGTCCCGTCTAAAAAATGTAAAGAGCGCGCAACACCTCCCCACGCCCGGCTCCCCTCTTTCTCCTTTCCCCTCCCCCAAACAAGAAGAAAATATTTCGTTATCTTATTGATAGCGAAATGAAAGTATCTTACTAAAGGCCGGTTCTCACATGGAGCGAAGCGCTGATGTAGCGCTCCTCACGTGCCGTCAGCTACTTATCGCCTGCCACGACCAACAGTTTTGGCGGTGCGATACAAAGCTGGTGAACGCTCCGGTCTGCACGCGCTTAGCGCGAGGTTAGCGCTATGCTTGTAGCGCTCCGCTGCATGTGTGAACAGGCCTTAAAGGCCGGTTCTCACATGAAGCGAAGCGCTGATGTAGCGCTCCTCACGTGCCGTCAGCTACTTATCACCTGCCACGAGCAACAGTTTTGGCGGTGCGATACAAAGCTGGTGAACGCTCCGGTCAGCACGCGCTTAGCGCGAGGTTAGCGCTATGCTTGTAGCGCTCCGCTGCATGTGTGAACAGGCCTTAATGCAGACGGTCAATAGGAAGCTCAAATTTTGGAGACGCGTTGTAGTGACCGCAGGTTTCCACCAATAATCAGTACGATCAAACCCTCAATATAGACGCTTTGCAGCAGCTGTGCATGGAGCCGCCATAACCAACCTACAGTTTTTGTTTCCCTCTCTTTTGACCACTTCGCTCCATCATTACCACAACAGGACAGGTTATTGTCAAAGCCCGCTTCAGTGGCTTGGTACCTCGGTCAGACAATAGAAGGTCAGCAATGGCGGCTGTAATCTGGTGCGAGTGCAAAGCGCCTATTTGCAAAAGAAACGGCATCACATGAAGACCCCCCCCCCCCCCAGCTATCATATGGGACGATTCATGTGTCGCCACCGTATGTGTGGCAGTGCGAAAGAACACAAATAAGTACAAAAAAAGTTCGATATACACATAAGCACTTCTTATGAGTTGTGAATGCGAAAGCATGCAAGTCGCTCGTCCGCTCCCTTTTTCGTCTGCTGCGTACTTTTCGTCGCCGGTCAGCGCGCCTACTCCCCTGGGCACGCGACCTTGGACGCTCCGGCGCGCTTATGGACACGCAGCGCCATGGGGTGAGGGTCGTAGAAGCCGGCGAACGCAGCGGCCCCTGTCGACGCGCGCCAGCCAATGGAACCGAAGGCGAAATCTATCAGCTTTATTTCGCTCCTTTGATATCGGGGAAACTAGGTGCCGTTTTTGCGCTTCAAACTGATGACGTCAGCTCGCTCCATGGGACAGTTAATGCTTTTCATTAAAAAAGCCCGCCTTAACTTCGGATCGCTTATTACTCCCGCAAAAAATGCTGAGTCATTAGTATGTGCACGCGTGCGTGGCGTCTGATATTATCCACCCCCGCTGTCTATAGCTTTGCGACACAGTTGAAATGGCATACACCCTAAAATATAATTAAAAGCCACGACCTCAATTATATAAAATTCGAGGCTTCTCTCAAACATTTTTTTTTTTTTTTATGGCACAGGCGAACTTTACTGAGGAGTGTGGGGGGAACTCAAGGAGGAGAGAGGAAGACAGGATAACGAATAAAAGTAAAGGTCAGTGGCGTTGTGCGAACTCGGACAGCAAAAGGTGGAAATCAGCTGGCGCCGCTAGATGTTGTAACAGGCGCCGTGGAATGTGCGCAATGTATTTAGGGACGCGGACTAGAGCACTACAAGGGTTCGGGCTTACACGAAAGCCCCGGGCCTGCCCGGCCCGCAAGTCGTGCCGTGCCGAACATTTTTTTTTTTTTTTTTTTTTTTTTTTTGGGGGGGGGGGGGGGGGGGGTTGGGCCGGGTTTCGATTTTTATCTGCAAGCCCGGGCCGGGCTTGGGCCAATACCCGAAATAAAAAATAAAAAATAAACCCCTTGGTGGACTTCGATTTGGCTCGGGACTGCGGCCCGATCCAGGCCCGCCTACGAGTGTACATTGTAGGTCTGGTATCAGTGTGAAAATTCAGCGTGGAACATATCTCAGCTCCGTTAATGCCGTTTTCTTGGCGAAAAAGAAAACACGAGCACAGCTATACTATATACGTGGCGAGTGAAAAGAAAGGCGATCATGTACGCAGTCATCATTTATTTTTGGGAGAAACCACGGCACTCTGTAGATTGACGAATTCATACACGGCAAGCGTAGCACGATGATGTAAAAAGTAGATAAGTCTGGGCCGCATCGGAAGTCGACACAGACCGTAGTTCTCGCATTGCTCCCTAAGTGCAGCATATCAGCTTCTACAATATTTTTGCGTCGTGTTTCTCGGGCATCGCAACACTCAATCACAAGTCCGATAACGTGATTCTCTTCGCTCAAATGGAGAGACCAAAGAGGAGCTTAGTTTGCAGCAACGTGAGATAAATGATGGTCGGCGTGCCGGCGGTTCCTTCCGAGCGAGAGAACAGTGGCGAAGAATGCGTCAGCGCAGAACCGCCAAAAACGGAGGCGCCTGGGTGAGTTTCAAGACTGGCTCGTCGAAGCCGACACGTACCTTGATGACAATGAGATATACAGCTATACCTCCATGCCGGCGAGTTGTGTCAGAACATCGGTGACCTGCTAAAATGGTGCGTGTTTTGGAGCAAGAAATTTTTACGTCTTAGTTTTCTTGCCAAGAAAGTGCTGTGTGTTCCAGATTCATTGGATAACCTTTTTGTTTTTCCACAAAAACCTATAGTATTGTTATTCCGTAAATAAAATGTTTCTGGGGTGCTTACTTTTATTTGGTTCCTTCGTTAGTCCCTGGCAATTATGCAGAAAAAGGAAAAACAATATACTTAAGTTTGCGGACCCGAGGGAAAATACGGCATTTATTTGTATAAATCTGCCTGTGCACAAATTCAGTGTGAAAATAATTAATCTGACTTTTTCCAATACAGTTCAACTCGTCTTGAGAATAAAAACGTGAAAGCCGTTTACAACTCCCTGTAACGCCGAATTAGAGCGCAGCTCTTGAGGAGGAGGAGGGACGATACTGAGGGGGGGGGCATCATGTGACCTCGGGGGGTCACGTGACCTGGGCGAGGGATGGGGGTCACGTGACCTCGGGGGGGGGGGGAGGGGGCATCACGTGACCTCGGGGGGGGGGGGGTCACGTGACCCCCTCCCCGAGGTCACCGAAGGTACCCGAGGTGCTCCCGAGGTCCTCGGGGGGGGTCACGGTTACGCCGACGCCGACGCCTCTCAAGCCAGAAACGGGCGCCTAATGCCCGTGTCCCACTAGAGCGACATACAGAAACAAAAGACAAAGACAAGCCTCAAACCAGAGTCTTTCGCGATTTGAGAGGCTTTGTAGAATAAAGGAGGCTATGCTCAAACACGAGCATCATGCACGCCAGTGTATCTTTGGCAGGCTTGCAATCGCTCGTGCTTACTTCACGAGCACCGAACGCTAAACGCCTGCCAAAGGTACCATCACGAGCACGTTGCATGGGTTTGAGGCTTGTCGCTGTCTTTTGTCTGTGTCTGTCGCTCTAGTGGGACACGGGCATAAGAGCTACGCTCTAAAAATAAATTGAGGTCGAAGTTGTCGTTTGTTGCTTAGACATATTGGCCGATCAATTCATCTATACTACCTCTTATTCAATATTTATGAGGTTAATATCACTATTTTCTGTCGTAATTCTTTTAGCCTAGATAAATTTACAGGTGCTATTCGTAGCTCCGTCAGGTACTAACATACAAATATATAAGTTGCATACCTGCAATTCACCTTCTATGGTCGCGTTATGTGCATAATATTACGCGGCCCAATACTTTCGTAGTCCACGTGTCGAGATTTAGACAACATGCCACCGAATTCGGGCCTGGGCCGGGCCCGGACCAGTTCTAAAAGGTGGCGGGCCGGGCCGGGTGGAGTAAGTTGAAGTAACAAAGAAATTGCTCAGTCTCGGGCCGGGCCTGGGCCCGGTTTCAAACACTTGGGCGGGGCCCGGGCGGGGAAATTACCATGACGCCGGGTCCGGGCCAGGCCCAGGCCAGTCCTGGGCTCAAGAAACCGACCCGTGCAGTGGTCCAACGCTGACCACAGTTTCATTTCATTTCATTTATTTACTATCAGGGCTCGAAGGCATTACAGAGATGAGAGAGTTAGTTATTTAAAAAATAGAATACAACGCTAACAAGGCAAAAATATATTAATATCAGTGAACAAAGCCAAAAACTTCGTCAATACGTAAAAAGAAGTACAAACATCGCTAAGAAACATTATTTGAAAAAAAAAATGTTAATTGCAGTTTTAAATTCAGTGCCGTCAGTTATTGAGAATATTGATGCGGGAAGGCAATCCCAGTCAATGTATGACTGCGGAAGAAAAAAAGAATTGAAAATAGGGGCGCTACAATGGGGGATGCCTACATTTAGTCGGTGATCTATGCGCGATGATATGTAAGATGGTTCTGAAAATAATGTTCTACGAAGTGCCGGATTATAGGGATAAATCTTGTGAACTAAACATAAACGATATATTTTTCTGCGTGAAGAGATGTCGTAGTAAATTGCATTCTTACGTATTTCAACAATGGCCATTTCGATCCCAAAATTGCTGAACGATAACGGCCACAAAACAATTCGAAAGACTGCTGTTCAACGGTTCAAAAGCCGTTCGTAAAACGGTTCGAAAGATGGCCGGAAAATGGTTGATGATATCGGTCACAAAACTATCCAATATCGGTTCAAGTTATTGAACTGATCTGGAGCCCGGTTGCTAATCATTGTGGGACCGTTATTTCTTAAAACTTTTACCGATATTTGTCCGTTATTTGTCCAATATCCTCGTGCTGCCTGGGTGGCTGTGCGTTGATAGTACTGAAAGATTAAAACGAGCAGAACGATTTTGAACTGACTCAAGACCAGATGCAAGGGTGAGTCCAGGGTCCCAGATAGAGGCTGCACATTTAAGTTTAGTACAGAGTAGGGTTTCAGTACAAAATGAGCTTAAAAAAAAAACAGGAGTGAGCCAGAAATTCCTTTTGAAATAACCTAGTAAGCGATTAGCGTTGTTAGAGGCGTATTCAACATGGACATTCCAGGAAAGGCCATTGACAGTAGGAACACCGAGGTATTTATAGGATATTAAGGTCAGACAAAGCGCCGATACGATAGCAGACATGTACGTAACGCGTTACTAGTAACGAGTTACTTCTACCTAGTTACTTTTTTCGGTAACAAGTAACCTATTTAGTTACTTTTTTTAAATGAAACGAGTAAGGTACTTTCTTAAAGGGACCATGAAACGATTCTGAAATCGAATTTCATCCACCGATCGTCGTAAAAGGTGTGAAAAAAACACAAAAACACAAAAATAAGAAGAAAAAAAAATTCTTCGCTATAGAACTTTTAAAAGAAAACTGAACTCTTTTGCGCCTTCTTTCCTTCGAAAGCTCTCTGCCTTTTCACTGCGATGCTTCCGCGGAATCGCAGCACGTCAGCCGAATTCACGTCGCCTATTGGGTAAGACCCTACCTCACCAGCACCGCGATCGTAAACAATAAATAGCCGGCGAATGTTTCCTAAAAGTTTTGTTAAATATTATTCAGATCCACATTTTGTAGCATAATTAGAGATGTGACGAAAATTGTCAAATTTGATAATGCTGAGAGCCAAGCGCCATCTATAGTTTGGTAAACGAAGCAACTACTGCGCGTGCGCACTAGGGCCGACAGCGTCGCTCAGTTAATTGCTCGCCACGACCAACGAACGTTTATTTTTCTACGTGTTCTTCTCGCGCGTCCCGACTTCAAGCAGCGAGAAAAAAATTGACCGCATCTCCACGTGGTGAATGATGTTGATTGAGGCGAAGCTCTGGTGGTGCTTGTCTGCGTAGAGGCTGAGCCGCAGCATGCCGAGATTTTGTTGTGTTCGTCCTTTTTTTTATCGTTCCCCATCTCAGGGTTTCCAAGATGAAGAGCCTTTCGTTCGTTTTCATCCATGTCAGAAAGAGAATGTGTGGTATGAGCATTTGACCGCAGCGCCCTCTCGTCTATAAACGTTGAGCCAATGCATGCAGAGTTTAACGCGATTATATACGCATTTGACCGCAGCGTCCTCTCCTGTATAGACGTTGAGCGGCTACATGCAACGTTTCATCCATGACATCCCCAGCTCTTGAGTTACTACCATATCTCAGAGCCCCCTACTCGTCCCGCAGTCGTGGCCGAGAGGTTAAGGCGAGGGACATCCATTGGGGTCTCCCTGCGCAGGTTCGAGTCCTGTCGACTGCGCAAACATATTTTTCATCATTATTTTCATCATTTGTTTTTTCGTTTTTTTTCGTTTTTTTTTTTTGCCCTACACGAGCACGTGAGCTCACGAGCAGGAGCACGAGCACCGGAAGCTGGACGCCAGACGGACATACAGACATGGCTAGCCCCTAAGGAGCTTCGCCCCTAAAAAGTACTTGAAACAGCACGCTGGATCCACAAAGAACGCTGGAAGAACGCTGGATCCACAAACACACGAGAAAAGCTGCAACGGCCACGAATCCACTGACTTCGACCAAGCGAGCGGGCAGAATATAGGCCTAGCAGGCACTCCGACTCGACGCAGCGTTGCTTTGACGGTACTTGGCCAAGACCGTCTGCCCACGACCGGCTGGCGTGCTGAATGGAATATGCCCGCGCGACCCTTGTGGACCCTTCTCGTATTATAGTTTGATCGCTGACCTCAATTTTAGATTAAGAGGTGAGGTCAATCTCTTCCAGACTTGTGCCTATCTCAAATACTCTACTCAAGATACTGTATTTCAAATACTTTTTTAAGTACCTTGGTATCTTGCAAATACTTTTGATCGAGAGTATTTAATACTCTATTTTAAATACATTTCTGAGTATCTTAACTCACTATCTCAAATACATTTTTGACATTCCGCCGTTTTCCGAGTTTTTCGGTATGAAGTGGCGTGGGCGTGGCAGGAGCAAACGTGTCCGAGTTTTGCGGTGTGAAGTGGCGTGGGCATGGCACGAGCAAACGTGAAAAATCTTTCGAGCAACCAAATCCTGCTGCTAGCTCCCATAAGCTACGGTGACTTTGGCAGAGCTCGTGAAAAAAAGCATCGCTTTTTTGCCGATTGTGACTCATATTTAAGCCAAAAGTTCGTACAATGAAGGTTTTCCCCACGCCTTCCCAAATGCGCTTTTTGTTTTCTTGAGTTTCTCCCGAAAAATCCTCAAACAAAAGGGGTGGTTTTACGGAAGTAAAGAGTGCCACTCTGAGGCGCAAGGCAGACCGGGAAACGACCTACGACAACAATGCAGACTTGATTGTCAAGAAAATAACAAAAAAAAAGAGAAGTGGACAAAAAAAGACATTTTTGTATTGCTTGTTGTATATTTAGCCCCCTACAGCAAAACGTCTAGGCTTCTTTTGTTTATTTTCTTTTCGTCTCCAGTCCATCACTTATTACTCTCGCGAACACGGTTTGTAAGCGAACATTGATAAGCAGAGAACAGGACAGGAAACGAACTAAAAGCTGGATGGCCTCTCAAAATCCCAACAAAGCGCCCCCCAACGCTGAGTGCCTTTCTGAACGCAACTTACTTGAAGAAGGTGCGACCACTGCCGTGGCTATTATGTGGGTTCTCTTTGTTATCCATTCACTCATATCCGTATCCCAAGTTCGTTTATAGTGAACTCCCCATATAGGAAATATGGATTGTAGTTAAACGATGCGTCTAAGGAGCTCCGCAGGACGTGATATCCACCGATGTCACTATAGCTAAAGCGACCCCTTTATTTCTGTCCCAGAAATGTTTTGTAACATGTATCAGTGATATTGCCACGCGCATCGCCGAGCGAGCTCGAGGCCGAATGGTTACCGCGCTTGGCTCTCGCGCGGAGCCTCCGGGCTCGATTCCAGAGAGCGGACTCCTCTTTTATTTATTCTTTCAACTTGACATTCTCGTAAGTTCGAGAGCCTTGTCGTGTGATCGAGTGACGAATGTTCTACGCGCGGAACGTTCTACGCCGAATGTTTCAGAAACACACGCGGGTACAGAAGGTGCTCCGCGTGGCGGTAGCGAAAGCTTGCGCTGGGAACCTCCTTGGTTCGATCCCCACCGCCCCCGCCCGTTTCGATCTGGATGAGTTTCGTACAGCCACGCGTTCGTGTAATCACTACTGCGTGATGCACATTAAAACTCCCAGGTTAGCGGTTGTACTGCACTGGCTAAATTTCTCATCTACAGCTAAGCGACCGGTCACCCGTTGGGGCGTACCAACATCAAGGCTGTATAAACATACGAAAGCGAGCTAATTCTTTTTTTCTCTTTTTCTTTGTTGTTTTGGTCCGGAGTCAATTTTGTCTTAGCGCTCGATCCTGCTGTTTTGCCGGCATCGACGCCTACGACGCTAGCCTTTCTCTCTTTTGTTTTTGGCACAAGTTCACCCCCGTTAGACGTTTAGTTTCTTCAGTTATTCACCGCCTCATCATTTGTCATTCGTGACAATATCCTGCTTCTTATTGTAGGACTGCATAAAATAGCCCTACGATGGATTTTTTTTTTTCCGTTTTGTGTTGTTGCGTGCTAATAAACCATTCTGGTAACCCAGATTTGCGGAGCTGTGTGATTGTCGTTGTTACTGACGTCGATACAAATTAGGCAATGCAGAAGTATCTTCAAAAGTAATTGAGTTACATTTCTGAGTATTTGTACTCTACTCAAGATACTTTACAGTGAAAGTAACTTTAGTAGTATTTTAAATACTTTATGAGGCAGGTATTTAGTAACTTAACTTAAATACTTTTATCGAGTTTTTTGTCCAACACTGATCTCTTCCCCTTGTTTTCCGAGGCAGTGTTGACGAACACTGTCGTCGAAAAGGGACTCTCGTCAATTCTATCTTCTTGTTTTGTGTGATATAGAGCTCAAATAAACGCCATATGGATTACCTTCGTAACACGGTATGTACACTTTGTTAATAGTATGCCATTTTTATTCTGACACGACTGCACGTCACTGTCGAGCTATAGACCAACACGCTGTTTACAAAACAAGCTCGCATTTTCCCACACGAGGTGTGGGCACTGCGCGTGCGCAGAAACCGAATTCGCCTGAAGTGAAGAGTTTGCGCATGCGCAGTGCCGTCGACAGCGCCACCGCAGCGGCGTGACGTAAAGGCCGCGTGTTGGTCTATAACAGTTCGTGGGAGCTACGTGCAATGCCGGTCCAACCTTCCTATGCCAAGTGTCACGTCAGTATCGAGTTGCAATCGTAAAAGATCGGTCCCGAAGCGCTTATCAACAGCGCGAATACAGCACTTCCATCAAACGCGCGCGTCCGCTCCGTGTGGGAACAGGTATTTACGTGGCTCTTCCTGACACTGTCGTAGTTCAAACGTATCTTTTTTTAACGTCGGCTCGCTCCTGCATCTCCGAGGCCGCGAAAAACGCCGCGGCATTTGTTTCCATCTACGTCGCTTTGCAAACGACTGACACGGGCCACCTTTTACCAACAATGACAGTTGGGTTGACTTCTGGACAGGGTTGTAAAGTACCTAGGTACAAGTAACTGGAAATCAGTATCTAGGTACTCTTGTTGTACCTGAGGTACAAACCTAGGTACTTTCATTTCTCGATATCTGTATCTGTATCTTAGGTACCCTTTCTAGTAACTTGTAACTGAGTGAAGTTACTTTTACAGGTACTTTTCTATTCGCTTCGTCGAAATGGTAGAGACTATAAATCTGAAAGTTTTAACACACTACCATGTGCCGTGATTAACGGTGAGTTGGGTACGACCTGGGAGGAACTTGATCGAACGACGTTTTAGCGAACGAAGCCCAACCCATAATGTTTCATCGAACGACACTTTAGCGAATGGCTGTGTTCGTTTGAGCGAACGGTGGATTAGCGATGCCGTTCTAGCGACACCAATTATCGAATCGCTTCGAAACTCCGTTTGGGGAAAATAGCTACCTGCTTCGTTCATCTCAAACCGAAACCAAAAAAGATAACGTGTCCTAGAATGCCCATGTCAATGCGGTTTTCCTTATTTCTCACATTGACACCAATAAAGCATATTTATCGAACTCGTTTTTGTGTGCATCCTTAGTATAAAAAGCTTTACTTCCAATATACTCTGACGAATTTGGGGAAAACAAATAAAGAAAGTATCTTTAAAGTAACTGCACCTGTGCCTAGGTACATTTTTAAGCTAGTACCTAGGTACGTACCTAAGTACCTTTTCGTATGAGTAACTGTAACTGTATCTTAGGTACATTTTTGAAGTAACTTTTACAACCCTGCTTCTGGAGTCTTCACCGGAAGACTCGCCGCACTTCCCAACAGGCATACCGGCGTATGAGACTAGTCCCATGCTGTCGCTGTAGCGCAACATATCTCATTCAATTTCGCTCAGCTGCGATGTGTCCATGACTATCGCGGCGATGAGAGGCGCCGATTCAGAAAATACGTCGGTGACATCAGCGCAGTAAAACCTACCGGCGCACCCCCAACTCGCCGCCGCTAACACTCCCATTCTCCTACTGCCGAGAGAACTTCCGGTTCCTGTGCCACAGTACGTCACGACCGTCAAAATTACGCCGCAACTTGTTTCGCGGTCAGTTGGAGAGAAAGAAAAAGTCGATATTTCATTAATTCGTTGTATAGAAGTTAATGAACCGAGACGAAAACGGATGCCTGTTCGGCATTCAGTGAACCTTGAAGGTTTAATGTAAAAGTTATCTGGAAAAAGGAAAAAGGTCATTTCATGGTCCCTTTAAGGCCAAGTAATGAGGAACGGTATATGTCGTTCCTTTTGAGGAGTAACGTTACAACAACGTTTGAACAGCCTCGTTAAAATTCTAACCCGAGTATGCATCTATTACGACTAAGGCAGATGGGCAAACCGAAAAACAGCTAAACAGTTTGACAGTAAAGCCACGTTTATCGCTGATCACGTCAGTCGAACTCAGCAGCTGGAAATGTCCTTCACCCAGACAACACATTAAGGTTCGTCGGTTGAACCTTCTAGAATCGTGTACAGATCGAATTTAAACGCGGATATTGCCAACGCGGGAAGGCACAGAACCCGTTGTCAAATTTGAACTTTAGAAACAGAGAGAACAAAACAAAGGGGGCGAATCTCAGATTCATCAGCTTTTCTTGAAACACAACACTGCCGCCGTTCCTTCCAGCGCGTCAACAGAAGGTCTCTTCAGCGTCGCCGAAGATGTATTCTCAATGAAGCGGGGAAACATAACTGATAAAAAGTTCGAGAGTTAGCTACCGCTTAAATGCAATGACTACTGAGAAGAAAAACCACGAGACAAAAGCACTAGTGTATTTGGTCGTCAAAGTAACGAGAAAAGTAACTCGCTACTTTTGAGGTAAAGCAATCCGTTCCTTTTAAGGATCACTAACGAGCAACGTATTTAGTTACTTTTTGAGCGAGTGATGAGTAACAGTACTTAGCTACTATTTGAAGGTATCATGTACACGTCTGTCCGGTACAGTGTACATGTAAATGTACAGGGCGTTCCCCCCAAAAAATATTTCCGTCTTTTTTTTTCTTTTTTTTTTCCTTGCCGCTAAAATAAAGGCGTTTATTTCCCGCCCAAGCGTAGCGCCAGAGGTCTGAACCAAATGACAAAGTTTCAGCATTAACCGTTACCTTATTCAAAAGTTATTAGTGATTTTATGAAATTTCCAATGTAAAAATGGGGCCGAATTTTGCCCGTTTTTGGTCTGGCGCCACAGAGCTCCGTGTATCATAAGAGGTCCATCAGCCCCCATTTTTCCCATTGAAAAGTTCAGAAAACCGATTACGACTTTTAAATAAGATAACGGTTGGTGCTGAAACTTTGTCATCTAGTTTGGACCTCTCGGCTCTAACGCTGCATTTGGGCGGAGAATGAATGTTCGGTGATGTATAATTAATTTTTGCAATTTGAAAAAGAAAAGATGTATTTTTTTGGTGTGTGTGTGTGTGTGTGTGTGTGTGTGTGTGTGCGCGTGTGTGTATGTGTGCGCGCGTGTGTGTGTGTGCGCGCGTGTGTGTGTGTGTGCGCCTGTGTGTGTGTGTGCGCGCGTGTGTGTGTGTGTGCGTGTGTGTGTGTGTGTGTGCGCGTGTGTGTGTGTGTGCGCGTGTGTGTGTGTGTGCGCGTGTGTGTGTGTGGGCGCGTGTGTGTGTGTGCGCGTGTGTGTGTGCGTGTGTGTGTGTGTGTGTGTGTGTGTGTGTGTGCGCGTGTGTGTGTGCGCGTGTGTGTGTGCGCGTGTGTGTGTGTGTGCGCGTGTGTGTGTGTGCGCGTGTGTGTGTGTGCGCGAGTGTGTGTGTGTGTGTGTGCGTGTGTGTGTGTGCGCGCGTGTGTGTGTGTAGGTGTGTGTGTGTGTGCGCGCGCGCGCGTGTGTGTGTGTGTGTGTGTGTGTGTGTGTGTGTGTGTGTGTGTGGAAGGGGGGGACACCTTTTATATCATATAAAGTAAGAATAAGGGGCTTGATTTTTTTTTTATCGGAAGTCTTTGAATTTTAAGATGGATATTCGGAAATCTCAGGCAGAATTATGCACCTTTCCCCCACAGACACGGATACAGATCTCAAGGTGATGCATATAAATTTGTTATCTTCCTTTCTTTTTTTTTCCTCTTTTTTTGCAATTTGTTTTTAGTTTGTTGTTTCAATCGCAAAAAGAATCCTGGCTTCCCAACAATTATTATAGGAATGAGATCCACGAGCGAGCATTCCTCCGGCTCTGTCGGAAGTATACGGTAAGCTTTCTTCTTGATCCATCGAAGAGGGAGTACATCCCACCAGAAACAGCATACTGTTTCCGTAAGGAGTATGCTTTCTTACAAAACACTCATTTAAAAAAAAAAAAAACTCCAGCGGAGTGTATGTACACTCCGCTAAGTGTTTTTAGGGAGTTAATCTCCTACGAGCCTCCTACGAACACGAGGGAGAAATCCCGAGGATTTCGCCTCGGCGCGCCCATCACGCGACAAAAACGGCAGGCTTTTGCGATGCGGCAATATGACGTCACCTACGCAGCGGAGGGAGGGAGGAATACTCGGGCGGCGCAAAACATTCCTGGTTTGGCAGCGAACCAATTTGTCTTCAATAATATTTTGTCGTTAAACTCTTGGGTGTCAAATGTATAGAGCTCGCTAAATTCGTCTGTAGTAGTGTCAAGTGTAAAAACCGGTAATTTAGACTTACAAACACCGACATCCCTCCCCCCGGCACCTCGTCCGAGTGGACGACGAAGCTGAGGAAGAAATTGCGCCTGCTGTCGACGTCACGCACATCCCTGCGCGGAGTTCTCCCTCGCGTGAATACCCCTCAGAGGTAGAGTACTACGCTCCCCCCTCCCCCTCACGCACACACACACACACAAACCTGAAATGCCGGCGTTTTGTTTTACCTAAACACCCCGCGTCTGCGGCCCTTTTAATCGTCTTCGATAACTTGGCTAGGTCCTTCTAACACATACACAATGAACACTCTGTACGCATCGACAAGAAAAAATAGAGGACTCTAGTTCGCACCACCAATGTTTCAATCCACACACACATTGTATTATCATGAATGGTAAGGGTTGTATTAAAGAAAGTTTAATCAACCTAAACGAAATTCGAACGAAATTCCAGTTTTTTCTTCTTGCGAGATGTTATATTTTTTACGAGATTCACGAGGGGATGTTTTATTGTGTACAAAATCGTGCACTACGATCGTTGTTGTAATTGCACGATTTATTGTTTTCTTCTTGTCCCGTTCACTATTTCCTTGGGTGACTTGTTTGCAATATGCTTTATTGACGGGAATGTCGTACAAAGTGTCTGGGAAAGCAATTGTAAGTTTTATTCTTTTTTTTTTCACCGCGAAAATAAAATTATGCGCCGCCGAATGCTCAGTATCCGGCCAAATGTTACGCTAGCGCGGTCCGGAACAGATGCCAAAGTTTCAGAGCTTTCCACTACCTTATTCAAAAGTAAAGAAGGATTTTTGATAATTTTCAGTACGAAAATGAGACCCTCTCCCGGTACGCCACTAATAGGGAGTTTTAGTAGATCGTTCCAATACCCTCTGATACCCCGATAACGATACCCGACAACTGTACCACGCATGCGTAAAGGCGGCGGTGCAGTATCGGGTATCGTTATCGGAGTCATCGGAACGATCTACTAAAACAATCTCCATGCATTCGTGGGCTCCGTCGGCCACCAATTTCCTTGTTCAAAATTTCCGAAAATCACTTCTAACTTTTTAATCGAATAACGGCAAGGTCCGAAACTTTAATTAGCATCTGGTACGAACCGCTAGCGCTACATCTGGGCGGAGAATGTGCGTTCTGCGATGCGCAGTTTAGTTTTACGGCGAAAAAAACGACTAAACTTCTTGCCTCAGACACCCGGTACTTTGTCCGACTCGATAACACTCAAGCTGAGGCCCAAAACTTGCCATTGGTGAGCCAAAAAACGAACTGCTGGGCTACATGGTGAGTAAACTTCTGTAAACCTTGTTCCGCATAGTCTTTTTTTATCGAATTCGACGGTATTAGATGCAGTCTAGCTGACGAACAGCCCCGACTTTCAAGAGCTCGAGTGAAAACGACGCCATGAAATTATCGTCACTTGCCGGAAGAGGCGCCACCCGAGTGGTATACACGTTTGCTGGCCTTTTGCCACCCGAACACCTTTGGCGAAAATGACATTTACCCTGGTACATGAGAACCGAAAACCGCCGTTATACTTACAGAAGACACAAAAAAGTCAAAGCCGTTGAACTTCCTGAGCACTTCAGAGGTTGCATTCGTACGGTGAAGGAGCACTTTATAATCTGAATATTATTTATTAATTACTTTCTTTGTTTTTAAATGGGACAGTTGAAAGGAATGCCACATTCTTTACAGAACGACTTTCACTCATTCCCTCTTCATCCATGCTAGACCTTTAAAAAAAAAGCGCCTCAACATTGTTTCAGTTAGCAAGCATAGATGCGACCCAACAGGCATCAAAATCTCAAAGCCGTTGTGCCTGCAGAGAGCTCAAGCAGTTTTAATAATTCGATAAATAATTACTTAATACTCTAAAACTTTTTTTCAGATAGTTTAAGATAGGTTACCAACTTTTCAGAACGACCTACACCAATTTCTTGTTTTGTCCGCAGTAAATCTTAAAAAAAAGCGCCTTAGCATTGTTAGGTAGCAAGCACGGACAAAACCCAACAGGCCGCCAATGTGATCTCCATCGCTGCCCGAATTCGTCGGCATAAAAATATTTGTTCGTAAGCGTATGAACGCGACTATTTCGCTTTTCATCGATTTCTCCCATCAAGAGCTCCATCGCGTAGCATCGTTAGGGCCACAACGACGCAGGTGCAAATGATGGAGGAAACATTCAAAACGTCGCGGAGTCGATTTCGATAACGACGAATTAAATCGAGTGGCACGCGAAAAACGGGTCTGTTTTTAACGGTTTCTCAGACTGTTTCGCCTCTGCAGCGGAGTTGCGGAAGCGAGTGGATCTGTAATTTGAAAGGCATTAAAATGCATAGCCATGTTCATGCAAACGACGGTGATGGAGTCTCAAGAACGATGGCAGGCTTGCAGTGGACATTTAAGTGACGAATGGCTGTACTGTGAATGATGATAGGTGAACTGCTCATTTTGTTTCTATGATTTATCTGCCTGAGCACCGAATTAGCGTGTGTCACTCGCACTATTATGGCTAACGTAAGTCAGAGAACAAATATACATTTTCATTTCAAAATGCGATTGCAGTGTGTTTCGCGGATGACTTGGCGATTGTGTAATGAGCCTAAATAATAGGTCGTCCTAGATTTGTCTTTTTACTAACTAGTTAAGAATTGTGTTCGCATTTTTGAGTACGATTGTAGAGAACGGACTTTCATTTTGTTGGGTGTGTGGCGCCATCTATCGATAGGAGCACTCAACTTAAGTGCCAGTCCAAGCCTCCGAGATCCCGAAGCGCGCGAACAAGCGCGCGCGTCGGGATTTCGGAGGCTATGGCCAGTCTTCGTATGAGCGCGTGTGCTGTTCAAATTTCCAGAATACTTTCTCATTTATATTTTGTAGGAACGGTGCCACGCCTTACAATTAAATACAAAAAAAAACAGACCCTTCCATATGCGCATTTCACTAAATTTTCAGCTTAGTATATGAAAGCGGCAATTTTTTTTTTTACTACATATCAGAGCCATGGAAAGACTAGTACCCTACGTTGTACATAGGGTTCGGAGTTTTTGGTTTAAACCGATAAAAACCGATAAAAGTATGCCGAATTCATTCTCGGAAATTCGGTTTTAACCGAAAAAGATCAGTTTTTAGGTTCGGCATTTTCGATTTAAACCAATAAAAGTACGTCGAATTCAGTTTCTAAAATTCAGTTTTAACCGGTAAAGGTCACTTTGACCTTCCGGACGTACCGCAGAGCCGTGGCGAAAAAGTGGGACAGTGTCTATCGAAACGTGTCCGAATGTATGGGATACACGGATGCCATCACGTTTTGGTTTAATGTTGTTAAGAATGGAACCTTCGGCAACCTTCTTCCGAGTTTCAACGCTGCGGAAACGAGTCCCGAAACGAGTCCCGACGTGTTCAGGACTGACGCCCACCTGTCGAAGGCTGCCCAAAACGTGTCTCAACGCGTCCGTGACGTCAACGGGACGTGTGTGTGTGTGCGTGTGGGTTCGTGCGCTCCGGAAGGGGAGAGAGGCCTGGCCTAACTGCGGAGAACCTTGGCTATGACTCATTTCTGACTACGACGCGGCAGACCCAGCTGCAAAGCACGTGGCGGTCGCACCTGCTGCCCTGGCGGAGAGAGAGGGAGAAAACGGACCCCTATATAAGGCGGGGCGTGAGGGCTCCATTTGTTCTCTTGGATTTGACGACTGTATCGCTACCATGTAATTAAACCGTTCGTTACGTTACCAATTCTCCCACCTCCACTGGACCCCTGGGTTCTTCACTTCGGGGAATGGTCGTCGTCACGAGCCAGGAAGCTCCCGGACGTGCGGCCTAAGCCCCGCCTCGAACAACTGGTTGGCAGCGGTTGGGATCGGACCATGCGACATCGTGCTACATCTGCGGGTGAGCGTTTGGACTTTGCTTTGAGATTCGCCAGGCTTCAGATTATGGGTAATTAATTTTGAACTGCTGGGAATCCTTAGTGTTTGACTCGTGCGCTAGGTTTTTGGTACAACCTCGCGACAAGTTTTATAGCAAAGCCAAAGCTAAAAAGCAGCGATCATGGATCTGATGAGGTTACTGAGAACAGATTTACTCTGTTTATGTGAAGAATTGGGTGTGGAGGTGGAGCAAAAGATGAAGAAATCTGAGATCAGTAAAGCCATTTCAGAGAGCGCGGAAGCAGAGGAAATTAAAATTGCGTGGGAACTGCTTCAGAACGCTAAGAGTGAAGCTGCAGCAAGAGAGGAACGAGAACAGGCTGCAGCGAAAGAGGAACGAGAGCAAGCTGCAGCTAGAGAGGAACGAGCACAGACTGCAGCGAAAGAGGAACGAGAACAGGAGCGGGCTGCAGCGACAGAGGAGCGAGCGCTGAAAAGGCTAGAGCTCGAAATTGAACAACAGCGATTAAACTCGCAGAACAGTAGAGTTGGGGCTCCGGTACGAGCAAGTGAGACCGAGTCGTATCAAATGAAGAAGCTCATGCAGCCGTTTAAAGTTGGGGAAGACGTGGGCCTATTCTTAGTTAACTTTGAGAGGACATGTGAGAAGTTGAGCTTCGCCCCAGAAACGTGGCCGCAACGGCTTTTGACTTTGTTGCCCTGTGAGGCAGCAGAGGTTGTCGCGCGCCTTAGTGCTGGAGACGCGGACGACTACGACAAGGTGAAGTCCAGCCTTTTGAAGCGGTACCGCCTTTCTGCCGAGGCGTTCCGTCAAAGGTTTAGATACGCATCCAAAAAGAGCAGCGAGGGCTACTCGGAATTCGCGTACGGGCTTAAAACCAACCTGATAGAATGGTTGAAGAGCGAGGAAGTGTACGAAAGCCGAGACAAGGTAGTCGAGTGTGTGTGCCTCGAACAGTTCTTTCGTAGCATTCCGCAGTCAGTCAAGCTCTGGGTGCAGGACAGGGTGGGAGTCGACTCTGTCGAAAGGGCCGCTGAGCTAGCCGAAGAGTACGCAACGCGTAGAAAGCTGAGCGGAGAGGAAAGCGAATCCGGCCGAAGCGATCAGCGCAAGACCTTCCGACAGGGTAACGGCTCGCGAGAAAACGGGCCCGAGAAGCCCGAAGCAGGACAAAAGGTCCCAGAAAAGAGCGCAGAACACTCGAACGGAGACGAGGCGCGGAAAAGCCCAACAGGGCAGTTCGAGGCAAGGAAGCCGTTCCTGTGCTACAACTGTCAGGAGCCGGGACACACAGCGGCCAGATGTAAGAAACCGCGGGTGGTGTTCTCGTACGTGAACGGTAGTGACGAGGACCTGAAGCTCCTTCGTCCCTATCTTCACGAGCTCCAGGTAAACGGAAAGCCGTGCAGGGTGCTTCGTGACAGTGCAGCGACGATGGACGTTGTTCATCCGTCGTATGTAACGCCATCCGATTTTACTGGAAAGGTAGTTTGGATCAAGCAGCTGCTCGAAAAGCACAGTGTCTGTCTGCCTATGGCGACGGTAAGGATAACTGGCCCGTTCGGAGAGCTAGTGACAGAGGCGGCTGTCTCGCAAACAGTCCCGTTGGAATATCCTTATTTGTTTTCTAACCGGTCAGATTTCCTGCTGCGCGAAAGGGGTCAACAACTGGGAAAAGGGCTAGTTCAGTCGTGTACGAGGTCCAAATCGCGTCAGGTCGCCCCTGTGTTGACGAGTGATCCAGAGCCAGAGGCAGCTGACGGGGAGCAAGCACTCCCAGAGTTGGAGGCAGAAAACCGGGATGAGAGGGACCAGGTTGTAGAACAGCCTGACCTCGTAGCACTAGGAAGCGTACGCCGTCCCAACGCGCCGGCGAAAAAGGCGGAGGAAGACGTGATCAGTGAAAGATCTCTCGTAGCTCCGGCGTCGCGTAATTTTGGTCCTCTGCTACGAGTAGACAGAGTGTCTTTGACAGTCGAGCAGAAGAGCGACCCTTGTGTGTCAGGGTTTCGCGGTACAGCTCAGGAGATCGCTAGGACCAATGTGACGGGGCACGAAAAAGGCGGATTGTTTTATCGGCGCTATAAGGACCGCATTTTCACGTCTAGAAATCACGTGAAAATCGATCACTACGGCTTCAGCGTAAGAAAAAGGAAAGGCAAATTTAACGGCAATGCCGATGGGTTGAGCAGATTTTTCTGATATCACCAAAACAGTAGGGATGATCTCAGAGGTTTTCGTCATCCACGGGAATGAGGATCAAAGTGGGGGCACTTTGCCCAAAATGACCTCACAAATTGCGAAGAGTTTTTGTCTTTTGTATTTTGTTCTTAGTGACCTCGTTGGAAAAATGAGTTTTTTTTGGCGACAGGGGGTCTCGATACCCGGAATTGTACCAAATTTTGGTAATCCGTAATCCAGTCTGGCGGGTCTTTGGCGAATTCCGAGCGTTTGACTGCGGTGTGGTGTGGTGTTGTGGGGGACGTTTCCGCTGATGCCTCCGTGTTGAGAGGTTTGGGAGTTTGTTTGGTGCTTGCAGCGTCTTCTCAAGGCCTACTCCAAGCCCACCTCTTCAGGCCAGCGATTGTACCACCGGCCATTCGAGGTTTCCCTGGCCCCGGAGGGGCTGTTAAGAATGGAACCTTCGGCAACCTTCTTCCGAGTTTCAACGCTGCGGAAACGAGTCCCGAAACGAGTCCCGACGTGTTCAGGACTGACGCCCACCTGTCGAAGGCTGCCCAAAACGTGTCTCAACGCGTCCGTGACGTCAACGGGACGTGTGTGTGTGTGCGTGTGGGTTCGTGCGCTCCGGAAGGGGAGAGAGGCCTGGCCTAACTGCGGAGAACCTTGGCTATGACTCATTTCTGACTACGACGCGGCAGACCCAGCTGCAAAGCACGTGGCGGTCGCACCTGCTGCCCTGGCGGAGAGAGAGGGAGAAAACGGACCCCTATATAAGGCGGGGCGTGAGGGCTCCATTTGTTCTCTTGGATTTGACGACTGTATCGCTACCATGTAATTAAACCGTTCGTTACGTTACCAATTCTCCCACCTCCACTGGACCCCTGGGTTCTTCACTTCGGGGAATGGTCGTCGTCACGAGCCGGACGTGCGGCCTAAGCCCCGCCTCGAACAATGTGCTCATCATCGATCGGAACATGAAGTCCGAAATGCCCCATGACATCGCAGCGTTTCATAGAAGCTAAGCCTTTTTCTTTCTTTACTTTTTTTCAGGTAAGTTCGCTCTTTGCAAATTTTACAAAAAAAAAAAATGCACCATCTGTGGGCAACGCTGCACAAAGTCGTAGCGCAATAGGTTAAGAAACCGAATTTTCCGGTCGATTTAAAGAGCCTGGCGTCTCCTTGTGTCACCCTGTAAGTTAACGTCATGTGCTCAAACTTTCGCATTTTATTATTACCTCTAGCGTCAGTTTCTCACGGCTCTCTGCAATGCGTAGTTAGCGGGCTGAAACACCGGGTTTCATTTTCTCGATCTCATCGTTACTATGTATATACAAAGTACACATCGCGACACTGTTAGCGCGAACACGACATCGGCGCATTTTCGCATTTTACTTCTAATAGCGAGCACAAAATGTTTTCGCTTACATTATAGAACTAAATGAGCTCTTACCGTAGCAATAATAACTTGGATGACATCCCTTGGTTTCAAAGAGAAAAACTGGAAAACCGGCGATCGCTTCTTCGCGCTAACGGTGTCGCGCTCTGTACTTTCAAAGTAAAGTACAAGTACTTTTTAAAACAATTTTTTATTTTGCCCTTTCATTCCCCTATACGGCGTTTTCTTTTTTAGATTGAATATTTATCTTCAGTTTTATTCTATTACCAACTGGTGTTCCTTATGAGGCAGTTAACGTGCAAACAACGAAGTCAGGTCGTACTGTGGTGCGCCTTACTGGGGAGCTTTTAAAAGGTCAAGTGCACGTTCTTGGAGTTCGGCTGACGGTCACCTTCCAAGTCGGTGATCTGGACGTCGGCCCAGTGCTTTGCAGATGAAAGTCGCGTCAATAACAAAACGCACGTCTTACACGTTCCTCCTCAAAAGGAAGAGCTCCGCTTCGACGTCGTCAGTGCCTCTGAGGCACATCCCCATTTGTCTTTACGAAGAGCCGCACGTTTGTTCGGTGTGTCCAAGCACACCGTGCGCAAAGCTATATGTGAGATGCGCCCGTGCAAGCTGGCCTGATTCATGAGCTGTTGCCCTGCGACTACGAGAAGCGACTCGGCTTTTGCCGGGTCGAACTTCTCTGGATTGCTCAAGATCTATCACATATGCAGTTTTTGCTGTTTAGTGATGAGGCGACATTTCACCTGGACGGGTAGGTCAACAACCAGAACTGCCGTTGTTGGAGTTCGACGAATCCGCACTGGACGCTCGAGAGGACTTTGCAGTCGCCGAAAGTAATAGTCTGGTGCACGCGGAGTCTGAAGACAGGTCGTCGTTGGCCCCTTTTTATTCGCCGGCAACGTGTCTGGAGGCACCTACCTGCAGATGATGCAGGATGGGTTTATTCCCGAGTTGGAAGCACTGCACATGCCGCGGGACGTATACATTTTTATGCTGGGGCGCCACCCCACTGGGCGACAAGTGTAAGGCACTGGCTGGACACCATCTTCCCAGGACGCTGGACGAACTGGGGATCGCCGAACATGCCATGGCCGCCCCGATCGTCAGACCCCACAGTATGCGACTTTTTCGTCTGGGGAGTTTGTGAAGTCCCAGCTGTACAAGGGCCACATCCCCACACTCGACGCGGATCGAGGCAGGGTTCACTCTCATCACGGACGAGTTGCGGCATTCGGAGAGTACGAGACCAGGCTTGGCCTCTGCACTTGGCACCTAGGCAGCCACGTCGAAGCCCTGGTTCCTTCCGACTGAAATAGAGCCGTAGGGTCCTGCCTAAAAGTGATATGGCAACAGTCTACGGAACAAACTTACACCTTCCCGTCAAGTGTACGTTTTTTTTTTGTTGTTTTTTTATTACCCTGACAAAGGCCCTTTTAAGGTCTGGAGCCTGACCACTCTTGTCGCGGCCGCTCACTCTGAATCCCCATGCAAAGAATATTCTTTGTATGCGTCCTCTTTTCTCCTCGGATATCGCCCCCTTTATTACCTTCATCTTATGCAGTCCGGTGTCGCACACTGTGTTCAACTCGTAAATCAGGGAAATGATCGCGTCACAACAAAACTGCCGAGCCAGCTGGTGAAGCCACAAAACGTCTTTGTTCGGAATAAACGAAGGCATTATACAAATACACAGTTTAGCGAGTCTGGGTTAAAAATGTACAACATTGACCTGGTATAGTACCCAAACCGAGACGTGAAAAATCATGCGACGGTACTGCGCCGCAAAACTCCAGACTGAAACCGAAACTAACCAAAAACTATTGGTCGATGGAGGCGCCATCTGTGATTCCGTCTGCTATTTCTCAAGGACGGCGTCCTCTCACAGCCGAAATCAGTTTTTCACTTCTAACTTTTTATTCCGGTAATCGTACGTGTTGAAACTTGGCATCTTGCTCGAACGGTGGGCTACATTCTGACGGAGTTTGCGCTCTCCGCAATGTCTAGCTTGGTTTTTCAGTGCGAAAAACAAGGTTCGGTTTTCTCGCAAACGCCCTGTACTTTATGAATATTGTACAGCACTTCCCAACACTGTCCGCTACCGCATACATTTTGTTTCAGGTATCAATAAAAAAGGAAGTTCTGCGCGTTGTTCATACGCAGCGCGAAGTAGTTATTGTAAGATTTGGTGTCGGAGGAAGATGCGATGTTTTTGGCGCTTGAAGCGTCTACGTCTTGATAAGATAACATAAATATAATCTAAAATGCACCTACGTATATCTTGATTCTCTAGATAAAGGAGCAAATTAGTAATGCTCCGCGAGAAGCCAAACTTTTTGTACGTCGCGTCGCACGGCGACGCGACTGTCGCGCCGCCGTGCGGCCGTTACCGAAGGTAGGCAGTGAGAGCGGCAGAGAAAACGGAACCGAAACCACGCCGCGTACGTTGGTATGCATTAAAGTCGGAGCGGTGCGGTTGCGCTGGGTTCACAGCATGAAGTGCTGCCAGTGCTGCGTCGTTAAGCACTTCAGTTATGTGTCGTATCTCGTGGGGCCAAAGTTTCACAGTTTTTCACCTCGCCGATGTTTTGTGGGACAGCGACAACGATGGACCCGTGCTGTACGACGCGAGAAATTTGGTCTCCCGATCATGTCTGCCACTGTGTCGGCACGGCTGACATATTATACACTGCCGCTTTGCGCTCTGTGTTTGTTTCCGTACCAGTAACGCCTACATCTGTTAGCACCGATGGGACGAACTGAAATGCCATCCCACACTCGCGGGTATGCAGTGCCAATTTCGTTGGAGGAATGCCCTCCAAAGACGTTTCGTCCCCATCGTACGTGATGATGATATTTCCGGACCAGTATGGCACGCAGTCTGTACTTTATAAAGAAAAATTCGGACGGTAAAAAAATTAAAAATATGAATCTAAGGAAAACTACAATGAAACTTTGAATTACTGAACAATTGACGTTTGAGTATGGAAGTTTATGTGGAGTGCTTTCTTTTTTGATCGGCGTCCTTTTGGATGTGGAAACGCAGACACCCCGAGTCTTGTAGACAACAATTTTTATACTTTGCTTTACAGCCATCTATCGCAAAGTTGTTTGATCTGGGAGTACCGTCCACTGGTCCCTTCCTACCTGTAAAGTGTGCACCTCCCGCGATGAGTGGTATTCTCTTGACAGCTGACAGCCTTTGACACTCTAAACCGGTTCCCATTTAGTCACGCCGCCCAAGCTAAATTTCCACCTGGTTTCGCTGTGCCACCTCTTTTTTATATAAATGTTGTGTCAAGTTACGGTCATGTCAAAGTACCTGTGTGCCAAAAATCAGCACCTCGCACAACACGTTACAACACAACAGCTGACTGCAAAAGCCTTTGACGGCCAAACCATGTGTTTGCCGACAAGTTTGTTTTCTCGGCTTTAGAACCACCTTTCGTAAAGTTGTTTCAATTGTAAGTACAGTTCACTAGTCCCTTCCTACCTGTAAAGTCTCCACCTCTCACGACGAGTGGTATTCTCTTGACAGCCCTTTCATGGTCAAAACCGGCTCCCACTGAGTTACGCCGCCCAAACCAAATTTCCAACTGGTTTCCCTATGCCACCTATTTTTGGTATGATAAGTGCTGCGCCATGTTACTGTCAAGTCCAAGCACCTGTGTGCCCAAATCTGCACTTCGCACAGCCCGGTTATAACACAACTTTTTGGGTCCAATATTGGATATCCCGTCTAGCTTTATTTCTTTATTCGTTAGAAACATACATTTCACACCTGCTGTCTTACGAAACTTAGCCCCCTTCGTGCACAAACTTGGTGAACATCTCACTCGCCTCCAAATATCATTGTTCCAGCAGTCCTACGTTTACAGCGACGAGCGAAATAAATTTCCCACTCATACCAATTATGGTGGCGGCCGTCTTGCTTTTCGGAAAATTGCTCCAACTCCTTTTTTTTTTTTTTTTGGCCGCAACTAGAGAAATTACCCCTAATAACGACTCAAACTCAATATATAAGAAGTGGAGAACAGCTAAATGCCCTTCTTAGGTCTGTCCCAGCACTCATGCAACGTCACCCTCAACGTATCGGCTCAAAAAGCAAAAGTTCCGACCGTGCGCGCTTCCGCCGCCAAAGCTTCGCACGCGAAAAGGCGCCGCAGGCTGCCGAACGCGCCTCACTGTCGAACGCCAGCTCCTCCGCTAGCGGCGCTACGCGCATTTTTCAAAGCGCCCCCTATAGTTCCCGCACAAATAATCAACGCTTATCAGTAACAACGCCTCAACCATCTTGAAGCCTAAAATAATAATTGCCAACTATCTGGAAGTTGCGGGAAACTCCATCCAGTTCTCCGGCAGTGAAAAAACAGACCACGACAGGAAAGGGAAAAGTATCGACTGAGCTCTTCAACACCCTACCCAAAGCTCAGAAAGTCAAATTTTCAAATGGTAACTATCGCCAATTGACTTTTTCGGAACATTCCACAAGGCCTAGTCAACATACCCCGGCAAACCTCATTCACGAGGGCCCTCACTCACTCTCACTCACCCTCATCTTCACAGGTGAGGTGAGGATGAGTGAGTTTCTGAACCAGAAAACTTCATGAGTGTGAGGGTGAGTGAGGGCCGTGAGGGCTGTGAGGACCGTGAGTGCGTGAGGGCCGTGAGGGCGGTGAGTGCGTGAGGGGCGTAAGGGCGGTGAGTGGCGCGAGGGCCATGAGTGCGTGAAGGGCGTGAGGGCGGTGAGTGGCGTGAGGGATATGAGTGCGTGAGGGGTATGGGCGCCGTGAGGGCGGTGAGTGCGTCAGGTGTGTGAGGGCCGTGACTGCGTGAGGGGCGTGAGGGCGGTGAGTGTGTGAGTGGCATGAGCGCGTGAGGGCCGTGAGGGCGGTGAGTGCGTGAGGGGTGTGAGGGTCATGAGTGCGTGAGGCGACCTTCAGACGGAGCAACTTTCTGAGCAATTTTGGTGTTGCTGGCGGGTTGTTCCCTAGCTTTCCCTAGATCGACACGAATTGCTGAGATCGGGTCCGGCTCGAAACAAGCGTTTGAAGCGGCTGCATCCAACCAGGGACGCAATATTTTCATGTGATACCTCGTGCCGGTGATGATGACAGCAAAATACTTGGTTCTGGTTTGAAATTGATCGTTTTTGGAAATCAACTGTTTCAGAAAGATGCATGAGTATTGTCAACGAGATTTAAATGCATAAAAACACGTTTATAGCGGGTAATTGTGTGTCTAAATAGTACAAGAAAAATAACATTTCATGATGATAATGACAACTTGTAGCAATTGGTTGTTGCGTGTGTACGGGGGCGGCCCGTGTTGCTGGTGTTGCGACGTCAAGTTTCTGGGCGAAATTGCCCCATCTGAAGCGGGCCTGAGTGGCTTGAGGGCCGTGAGGGGCGTGAGGGGTATGAGTGCGTGAGGGCCGTGAGGGCGGTGAGTGCGTGAGGGGTATGAGTGCGTGAGCGCCGTGAGGGCGGTGAGGGGCGTGAGGGCCATGAGTGAGTGAGGGGCATGAGGGCGGTGAGTGGCGTGAGGGGTATGAGTGCGTGAGGGCGGGGAGGGGAGCGAGGGCCATGAGTTAGTGAAGGGCGTGAGGGCGGTGAGTGGCGTAAGGGCCATGAGTGCGTGAGGGGCGTGAGGGGTATGAGTGCGTGAGGGCCGTGAGGGCCATGAGTGCGTGAGGGGTATGAGGGCGGTGAGTGCATGAGGGCCGTGAGGTTCAGTGAGGGTGAGTGAAGGGCTGAAGGTGAGTGTGACTGTGAGAATGAGGGTGAGTGAGGGGCTGAAGGTGAGTGTAGTTGTGAGGGTGAGGGTGAGTGAGGGGTGTAGGTGAGTGTGCTGTGAGGGTGAGGGTGAGTGTGAGTGAGGGCGACCTAAAATGCCGACCTCTGGCTGTTTATACTCCAGCGTCGACGAACCGGACGCGCGCCGGCGCAGACCGACATTCGTCGGCCACTACGCCGCGCCGAGAAGCGCCCGAACGATGGTGTTTATAGTCCAGCGTAGACCAACGCTGGTCCAGCGCGCCCCGACGAACTGTCCTACTTTGCGCATGCGCGTCTCCGTGGCAACCACATCGTCTCTACGTGTTATCTATGGACGGTAGCTTGCGCCACCTAGCCTAGAGGCAGTCGGTCAGTGTGGTTCGTCCTCGTGTTGTCATGTCACACATCAAAACAACCATTCGGGGTAGCGGTTAGCAGTTCAGAAACAAGCAAATGATGGTGATAACGAGTGCAAATCAGCATTTATTTTCTCCTAAATCTCCCATAAATGTCAACAAAAACGAAAAAAAAACGATATCGCGTCTATCTAAGCTCGTTGCGTCCATCAAACCTAGCTGCTTCGCAGGTTCGCCGGAATTGTGCCAAGCGACTCCGGCGATTTCGCCGGAATGCTTCAATCATGAAATCGATGCACTCGATATTCGACAGAGACCTCTTTCTGACAGATAGCCGGTGTGTTATCATAGTGGACTTTCACGCCGACTTAAGAAACGGACACCGAAGAGAGCGGACGATGCCTAAATTACGCAATGTACGCGTTCGAAATTGTAACGCACTTTACAAAAATACAAGATTCAGTCTAATTGTCATCGCGTACCGCTACTATCGTTTACAAGCTGAGTAATTAAATATTTCTGGCCGGCTAAATAATTCAGAGATTTCACTGTGTCCACCGTTCCCGTGCATTCGACGACGCTTTTTCAATCGGAAACGACTGCCGCTGAGTGCGATGATTATAAATAGCGCACACATTAGGTCATCCTTAATTCTAATTAACCCCACCTTTGGCGCGTCATCGAACTTCCAGCTTTTGCCGGCACCCAAACACCACGGCCCACCACCACCGGCCCGTTAGGTCGATAGGCCTATCGAGGATAGCGCATCCTCGGAGCGGTCCAAGTCCACGCACACACTCGCCCAGTCAAGCGTACAACGTTAAATACGCACACCAACACGAGAACACGACAACAGCTCACGAGACACGGCAAGAACGACAGGTTCAGATCCCGGAAATGAGCATCTCGCACCACAGTCCGACTTCCCCGACGACCCCGCCAGCCGGATTCCGGAATGAGGCATTCGCGCGACGGCTTCTGGGATAGCCTCCGTCGGCGACGTCATTGTCCAACTTTAAACGTAGAGCATGTCCGTCGTAAGCTACGCTGTCGCGCGTCGAGCTGCTTGCGCTGCGCCGCGTTCAACTTGACGTTGGAGTATATAGACACCCCGTTCGCAGACAGCGTCAGCGAGCGTGAACGAGCGCGTGCGCTCGTTGGCGTTACGACGGAATATAAACAGCCCTTTAGAGTTCCGGGCATCGCAGAGGATTGCGGGGAGCGTTGCTCGACAGGGCGAACACGATCTACGAAAACTTCCTATTGGCTCCGTCCGATCATGGAGTCCGCTACGGTCGAACTCGAGGTGTGAAACCGAGTCTAGACAACGCCTGGCCGGTATACTCAGGCTTTATCAGTTAGGCCTCCTGTGAATGCGTCCCAAGATTTGAAGATATATATATATATGGGTGGTTTCATCTCAAATCGGGCAGGCTAAAAGGGTCTAATTTTTAATTTTCACGAAAAAAATATATGTTTTGGGGGCATTTCTCGAATGAAGGAGGGCGCAAACCGCATGTTCCCCACATTTTTAGTTCTCGAGTTACGAAGCGTAGAAGCCGCAGTGGCAGAAACTAGTGTTTTTGCCTGCCGTCGCAGGTCGCGTGTTTGACACCCTCTGCTGGCGCTAGTGTTTTTTCTACACCCTTTAACTTTTTTACCTCAATTAATAGGCACTATAAAGATACCTTGACGTATTCAAATACTTTTATAAATTTAATTGTTTTCTAGAAAAAAAAATGTCAAACTCGTCACTCCGGTCGCTTTTTGGTCAAATTTGACAGGTCATTACTTTGTCTCCACTTGAGGTAAATTTTTTTTCTTTGGCTCTACAGAAAGCCCAAAGCAAACCCATTATAGATATAATAATATCATTATAATCTGTTTAGTAGCCGCTCCGCTACCTTCACGTAAACCTTGTAAGAAATAACAAATGTTTAAAGTTTGAGGTCGATTTTCTCAAAAACTTAATTTTTGTAAATTTTTATTTTTTAAATTCTTTTAGATATATTAATCGACTACAAGAAAAAACAATCTAGAAATGTAATATTTTGGTTGTATGTCTTCTATTTGAGCCGCAATCACGTGAAATGTGGGAACATTTGTTATTTTTCACAACGTTTACGTGAAGGTAGCGGAGCGGCCACTCAGCAGATCATAATGATATTACTATATCTATACTAGGCATGCTTAGGGCTTTCTAGAGAGCTAAAGAAATAAAATGTACCTTAAGTACAAACAAAGTAATGACCTGTCAAATGTGACCTAAAATCAACCTCAGTGACGAGTTTGACATTTTTTTAGAGCACAATCAAATTATTATAAATATTTGAATACTCCAAGGTATCTTTATTGTACCTATTAAATTAGGGGAAAAGTTAAAAAGGTGTAGGGAAAACACTAGCGCCAGCAGAGGGTGTCAAACACGCGACCTGCGACGGCAGGCAAAAACACTATACTTCGTTTCACCTTATGTGCGAGCGAAGGCAAAACTGGAAGCGCGAGCACGGAAGCTCCGTGCGTTCAGGCTTTGCTCGAGCGCGCGAGCTGGGGAGAAATGCAAAAAGCGCTGGTCTCGCGCTTCTAGCTTTGGCTTCGCTCGCAGATAAAGTGAAACGAAGTATAGTTTCTGCCACTGCGGCTTCTACGCTTCGTAACTCGAGAACAAAAAATATGGGGAACATGCGATTGGCGCCCTCCTTCATTTGAGAAATGCCCCCAAAACATTTTTTTTTTTTTTGTGAAAATTAAAAATTAGACCCTTTTAGCCTGCCCGATTTGGGATGAAACTACACATATATATAAAGCATAGAGTTATTACAATAAACGCTAGAGGCTCAGCTGGCGCTAGTGTGCTGTTGCATTTTGAAGCAGACAGCAAGCAGTCAGAAATTGACTTCCGGTAATGCATTTCTATGGGAAAAAGCGAGTGCATTTTCTTTCTGCGCTCGATTATAAGAGCAAATATCACGAATAATTTGCACGTATTAGGCACATTGGAACATTTCTCAGTCACGCAGACGAAATAATTAGTCAGTTACAGCATTTTTATTTCAAATTCGTGGCATGAAAAACGGTGTTAAAACCACTTCGTACGTGTATTTATGTGCACTGTCGGACACTGTTAGCGCGAACACGGCGTCGGCGCTTTCCAGCATGGGGGATATACGTGCCAAACGAACGAAGGACATGTGGAAAACCGAGAGAGACGGCAAGAACTACGCTGTAACACTGAATAAGTGTCTCCTTGTGCATGCAGACGATCAAAATAAATTGAAAGTACTGCTTTATTCTTTCTGCTCATGAATATGTGCGAAGATGCTTCTTCTGGGTTCAAATCATCACCCGCACGCTCCAAATCTTTGCAAATAGGGAGAAGCCAGAGAACAGGTGCCCGATAAAAACTGCCCGACATAGGATATAATAAGAAAACACACCTTTAGTAGCCCGTGTACTTACGTTTCGAACGTTTTTTTAACCACTCGTAAAGATGCACGACGGGATCATTTTCATATAGTGTCAGGACGGGCATATTAACAATATATAAGCACCAACGGAATGCTGGCGAACTTTGAACACACTTTGCATTCCTTTCGATCGTTATTTTGCTTAGAATCGTCGCTCGTTTCTACATACCTGCCATGGAACAGAGGTTTGGGCCTGAAATATAGCGAAGTTTAACATCGTTCAGTGGTAAAGAAAAAATGCTGTAACTAAAGCAATTACACTTTCACCATATTAATGAAGGGACATACTATCCGGTACAACCGAAATAACAAAAGTTATTCATGTTATTTTCCGGCGAAAAGACAAAATTCACGCGCATTTTCCCATAGGAATACACAGGAAGACTGGAAAAGTAAACTGCATGCTGTCTGCTTCAATTTGCAACCGGAAGTCCCGTAGACACTAGCGCCAGCTGAGCCTCTAGCGTTTATTGTAATAACTCTATGATATAAAGTGGTGAAGGTTTACAAACGTTTCCGTTAATATACCGGGTGCTTTTTATCAATTTTATTTCGAACAGATTTATTAAAACAAATTCGTAAAAGATGCACTAATACGGTTTGTGCAGGTTAGTTATACGGCTAATTAATTAAAATTCGTTAATTAACTTTTTAGTTGACATATGGTTCTAATTAGAAACTTAGAGAGTGTTATTGAAAACCACTAAATCCGACCCTTTTGAGAACGACTTGAAGCTCGTGGGAAACCCGGGGGCGCACCAAATTTACCACTCGTGAAGCAGGCGCAAAGCTAACAGTGGCGGAACGCGATGATAATCTAATTATCCGCGTTCCGCCACTGCTATAGCTTCGCGCCACTGCTAGTATGGCGTATTAGCACAGCTAATACGTCATACAAATTAAGTCTGAAGGCACCGTCTGGGCCGTGTTTCTTAGCACCCGTCACAGATGGTTGTCTCATGAACTGTTCCCGAAGTGCTCGCTATTCTAGCGGACGGATATGTTCCTGCGGTGGGCGTTCATCCGCAGTCGGTTGGTTTCGGAGCAGATGACTCTTGGCTAGCAGACGACAGCCGGTTCCTCCTGGCCTCACGCCTCGCATTTGGCGTGGTGACGCGAATGGTGCCCTGACGTCGGGTCACGTGCCTCGTTCCAACGCTCTGATTGGGTCACGGGGGCCTTAGCCTCCACAGAACTTGAGCATTTTAATTTCAGATATCTCAATTTTTTTATTATTATTAACGTGAAACGTGTTTGTGTGTGTGTGTGTGTTAGTTACTCCAGATTTTGTGAAGCCGCACTTCGGGACCTACGTACGAATTCAGTTTGTGGGGTCTTGTCAGCCCCCCTCTGGTCGACAACCGGATGCCGGCGCCTGAGGACTCGTTTTCGGTCGCCTCCGTGGCAAGGACGGTGCCTTTGAAGTTTGGTGCCCGAGTGCCTCCTCCCTCGGGACCCATCTTGAAGATATTGGCTGTGTCGGCGGTGGGCATCCTAGGAACCCCCTCCCGGACAGCGTCGGCACCCGAGGACCTGCACGTGCTACGGCAGAGCCGGGCGGGAGCTCCAGCGAGAGACCGCCCACGATGGGAGACGGGAGGCTCCCGCCTGTCTGGTGCGCGGTGACCGCGGGAACGAGGGAAACTGGCACGACGGACGACGAGAGATTGCAGGGGGGACTCTTGCGCGGGGAACGGGCCACGACGGACGTTCGCGGTGGTAGCGACCGCGACGTCGGCTCGGGCGATGGCCTGGTGACATGGTCCGGACGTAGGCCCCGGATTCGACCCTCGACGGCAACGTCCACAGGATGCGGTGTGGAATAGCACCGCTTGGGCGATCGGCATGCAGAAAACAGTGGCGGCGCACCCCCTCCAGGCTTCCTTTATCACCTGTCCCGATCCCGAAACCCCCAGCAGAATGTGAGTAGAATAAACCCCTTCTGCCGAGAGCTATGCGTTTGCTGTGTCACGTTCATCCGGAGACAGGGGCCAGGGGAATCGGACGAGAACCCTACAAGTTTCTCCTGTAAATTTAGCGGGGAGGATGAATTGGTGTATTGGTCACCTGACATCGGGTCACATGACGTCAATAACCCCTCTAAATTTAGCGGGAAAATTAACGTCACGCGACCAACCCACCAATAAGTTTTCTCGCAACATTTAGCGGGAAAATTGACGCCACGTGACCTGATGCCACGTGATGATAGGACGTTTTACATATGCAACACAAATGCCCAGTAATTTGCCATACAACTTTTTTTCTTTCCCCTTTTTCCCGCTCTTACGACTTTTTTTCGCAATTCGATTCTCATCACTTTACATATGCAGTCGGTGTCGTCTGGCGTAAAATGACCTATTCACTGCAAGATGCCCCCTGGTTCCGTAGACTTGGCAAAGTTTTGCTTGTTTCTTTTTTCTTTTTTTTATATAAAAGGGTGTATTTGTAATGAAGATATGACTAGCAGAACAGACATTTTGTTTCGAAAGCAATTGCGAAACAGAAATTGCATTGCTAGTTGAAACGGAAGTCCCGATACGGCAGCTGTCTATTGTTTAAGCGTTAATACTTCCATTCGCAATCCGTATGTCTAAAGTACCCAATGTTTTACACCTGAGGGGGGCCGTTTCAGCAAACATCGACAAAAGGCGGTTAAAGAGCGTTCAGGTCTCGTGCCTAGGCTATCGTGGACAATGGGTTTCTACTGTACATGCAAACTGGTAACGCTTCGAATTGTACGTCTACTTAAAGATGGGAAAGGAACGTAACCGATAACTGTTTACTTTTGCTACGAAGAAGCGCGCAGCATTGGACGGTAATACTCGGCGTTAACTTTTTTTTTTTGTGCGACGCTGTCAAAGATATACTTGCATGAGCGCGCGACTGCATTTACGCGTGCAAATAATCGCTACACTAAACTCTTTTTAATAAACATGCCTATGGTTAGTTCAAAATTATGGCTATACTGCACGTGTACAGAGAGGGCTATCACCTTTACTATCCACCATTCCAATATTTACAAGTCCCCAGCCCAGCGTGCGACCTCCTCAACCCACACTTTAAAAAAAGGGGTAAAAAGGGAGGTACGGCGCGTTTTCCTCCCTTCTACTGACGCGCACCCAAGCGGACCCGAGGAGGGAGGAACGAGACGGTTTTCTCCTTCTCCAGGCAGACGGGAGAAAGCTTCCGACATCCAGATTCATCGTCTTTCGGTTTCGTTTATCGGGCCCGTCACGGGCGTTGTTCAATAAATGTTGTTGAGTTGATCGAGCTTCAGCGGCAGCGAAGGCCGCCTGTAATTCCGTCTACCCAGCCCCAAACGTGCAGAACGTTCCGGTTGCATTGACGTTTTTACAACTAATTTTGTGAAACGAGCAAGCGAAGCCGTTAAAAACAGCGACGTTCCGGAGCAGTGGCAGCATCACTACAGACACCGGGCTAAGCTGGACGCCTCCGGATTGCGGAACGACGTGTCGACGTTGACAACGTTATGAAAACCGCGGAAACTGTGTCCAAGACCGGCAGGTTTTGCTGCCGGGTGCCTGCGTGTCTTCTCTCTGAGTTCGGTTCTGTTTGCTGATGCCGAGTGCCAACCGGCAATCAACGTGGTTTTTTATTTATGCCTATCAACAACATAGCAGCAACATCGCAATGGCAGCTAGTGTAGTGCGTTGTGAACAGAAGACTGGAATTATCGCCGATGTGACCGTGTGTCAGTGTATCAGTGCTGTAACAACAAGATGAGACGACGTAAACTGTCGGGCATTGATGCCGCTGGTCGGGCCGTGATCGGTGGGGGCGGGGTGTCGCAGGTCGACATTGCGCTTTAGAATAAAGAGTTTAAGACTGCATGAGGGATTATGGTGCAATCGATTGACCTGCGGATAGTCATGTTGGAACGATGGTCTAAATTGTAGCTCCTATCGTACAGTGACCAGTATGACTGTGCTCTGCGATGTCCTGGTGTCTCCACCCCGAAAGCGATTGCGCTCTGTGGAAAGGACTGAACAGCATGGAAATATGATGGAAAGTACGTATATTTAGAGTTTGGAATTTTGGCATTAAAGGGCAACTCCGCTGCAATTTTTGTTTTGGAAAAAAACAACGCAGTCCTCTTCAGTATCATCTAGGAAGACCATACTTCAAATATTACGACCTAGTTCTGTCTAAACGGTTTCTTAAATGGTCCGGAAAACTTTTCATCGCGCCAAGTTGCCGAAATCGGCTGACTCGAGCGGGCGAATTGAGGAGCAACCAACAGCGTAGTCAAGCCTACGGCGTGGGCGTAGCCAACATTGAGCTAAACGTCATTCCCATTGCCAGTTTTCGTTTGTTTTTACTAGGGATGTCGTGAAACTTTGTCAAACCTCGATTTTGACGTCGAACCTTAAGGTTTGACCGGTTTGACGAATTTTCGACCTTTTACTAAAGTTCTAATAAGTTCGACTTGTGGCCAGTGTTAACCGGCTTTTACACGACTATTTTGAATTTTTGAAAAGAGCGAATAAGAAAGTAGAGTATTTTATACTTTATAAAATGGTTACCAATGTGTACACCATATAAAAGCAAATTAATTCTTTCGTTTGTTTGTAACGTGAACCAGAGATGCCAATATCCCTAACAAACATTGCACTTTTCCTCCGCCAAGCAAAGTCAACTAGTTTTTTTGTTGATTTTTCTTTTTGCGCATGCGGACAAATGTTTAACGTCAGCCGAATTTTCGTCGAACATTACTTTGAAAAGTCGAAAAAGTCGAGAACTCGAACCTGGGCAGGTTTGCGACGACCCTTGTTTTGACTTCTCCGGGCGAGCGTAACGCCGCTAAGCGGTGTCCACGGCCTGGGCGCCCCCTGGGAACACGTCCGGCCTTCCCCGACGCGTCTCCCGCGTCACAAGTCACAACCGCCGTCGTCGTCTCACCATTTGCTGTTATTATCCTTCGGAGGTTCGTTCACACTACGGGCGCTACGTGCGTAGACTTATGCCGCGGTTGTGCAGGCGACGACGTGCAGACGGCACCGCCTCTCTTTTTTCGCCTCTAACTTCTAGTTTCAGTTCACTGTACTTAAAGCGAATAACGCCGCAGCACTTGTTTGTGGCAAGTGTCATGCGCCTTACCAGAGCAATGACTGTCGGTTCTTGGAAGAAACGCGTAGGGTGCCTTTTCGCAAGGTGCCTAACTCTGATACTACCGCACTGAACAGAAGCGGAACACGGTGATAGGTACGGTTCAAGGTCCGATTCGAAGGGATCAGGACTACAAACGGACATAAACGGCGTGGACGAGGATATGCCTGACTCCAACCACCGTTTTGTTGCTGCCGGTCGTCGTCATTGGTCACTGTATGTTGCCAAAGCATCGGATGGGATGGGCCATTGGCTTTGGCGCCGAAACGTTTACAGCCTGCCAAAGCCGTCTCCCAAGCGGACGCGTCACGAGTTACACTGAAGTTAGGTCGCGCCCAGGTGGTGACCCGCTACCTGAAATCACCGGTGAGACATGGTTGTATAAAATAACTATTAATTGTGCCGCTAAACCTTGTAAAATAAACTTTTACTAAAATATCACGCTCCTATCATTCTGCACAAATATCCAATAAAATTGTCTACAAAAAGAGCTTTTTACGTTTTTCCGAAACGACACCAGCATCAAGGTCGACGGGACAAGTGTTCACCGTACATTACGCGGAAAGCGATGCAAGGTGTAGCTTCGCGGAGCAATCCTGGGTCACGGTTGTTTCGATGTTCTGGTCGTTTCTGTTATTTTGGTTATGAAGGCAGCCGCCGCAAATCGTTTACCAGCCGCGTTCGCAAAAGCTTTGCGAAACCGCTTCACCCACCAGTGTGAATACGGCGTGAGATCTGGCGTCATAAGCGTTAAGCATTTGTAAAATGACTACGAAATTCTCGATCGATTGACCGGAGCCTACGATCGTTCCCCTTCCGACATCCTCGCGCTGATCGTACTGTGCTGCAACGTTATCCTCGCAAACCCTTCTGTGATAGCGCTCCGGTTTATCGGCAATCCCTTCTTATCAGTCCCAAGTTATTGCATTCGGTCTAGGGGTGTTCAGACCGATTGTTTGCTCTTTCCGCGAATGTACCTGTGACAAGAAATAAAGATTACTCCCATATCGGCGTACAAATTTGCTTCCGGATAGAATGCGCCACTCCTTCAGAGTTGGCGGACTACATGTCAGTCTATTATAACTTACAGCGCGACTAGGACAAGGACAGACAGAGGAGAAAACACAGGACAAGCGCTGACTATATTCTATTTCACCTTATGATGTACCGAAGGAAAGCCGACAAGCGCGAGCTCCTTGCTCTAGGGCACATCTCGGCGGCACAAGCCTCGTGCATCAAGGGCAGCTGCCACCGCTATGAGCTCGCGCCTCTAGCCTTCGCTGCGGTACAACATAAGGTGGAACGGAGTATAGACCTTTCCAATGTTTACAAAATCACAGTCCAGCGTGCGATCTTCACAGCCCAGCACGTGCGTGTTCGTCGCTTCGGAAAGCGAGCAAAGCACGCGCCATACGCACGAACGCTCAAAATGGCACCGGCCACAAGCTCGTTTTTGGAAAGGTCTATAGCAACTGATTCTATTGAAAAGAAAATACATATGATGCTGCTGCTGCCCGTGCAGGCATGCCCCTCCGTGGCCCTGGCGCTTCTTCTTTCACTCAACACGAAACCGGCTAAGTTAACCGAGATCCAAAAAGCCGATCTCGCTCTTCATCAAAAGAAAAGTATTTTCTTTTCAGTAGAATCAGTTGCTAGTCAGCGCTTGTCCTGTGTTTTCTCCTCTGTCTGTCCTTGTCCTAGTCGCGCTGTAAGTTATAATGAACTCTTACCAACTCGCCCAATTGTCCATTTTGCTAGGACTGCCAGTCAGTGAAACGCAAGTCGCTACTCCAACAAGACGGTTTTTGTTCAGAGGTTTCGCCGCCGTTTGCCGCTCCCACGTCCCCAAGTTAAAGGCAGGCCATTATTTTTTTTCATCATTTAATTTCGTTCTTTTTTACCTTTTCACAATGAGTGCTTCAATTCCAGTATAAACCCCTTAAAAAATTGGGTCATTTTAAGGTCGTTCTGAAAGTACTACAATGTGGCGTGCACAAAGGACTCCATAAATGGCAAGTCTATCAATTCTGTACAATCTCTTTAGAGCATTATATGAGTTATAGACTTGCAAGCTTGTTGGTGTTTTTTTGCGTACGCTACTTTGCAGTATTTTCAGATGGACCGTAACCGCTCATTCACACTGGAAGCCGATCCGCGTTCGCAAAGCGGTTGCGAACGCGGTTGTATAAAGATCCAGTACAATTTCACGCGCATTTGATGTCATCAAGTGCGCGTGAAATAGTACTGGATCTTTATACAACCGCATTCGCAACCGCTTTGCGAACGCGGATCCGCTTCCAGCGTGAATGAGCGGTAAGAAGGCGTAATTTTTGAAGGGGTCTATTGGAACTACTTTACCTGGCAAATTTGCCACACGTAGTTTACTACGGCAGAATGTGTTCTGCCTCAAGACGACGCTGGACCCGTCGTTTTCGGTCCCCCGAAAAGTCTGGGGCTTCGTATAGAGAGCATCCGTCTGCACTTGCGCAGTGTAATGCCCCTATAGCTGCTTGGGGGTACCCAACGTTAAAGGGCCGGGCCCTGAAACGATTTTTCTACTTTCATTTCATTTCCTTCATTTTCCCCTCAAAGCGCCCGGAGGCATTACATGAGGGGGGGGGGGGGGGGGGGGGGGGAGAGAGAGACAAAAGAAAGAGTTCGCTGCAAAAACAGGAAAACACTAACATTGAAAACAGCACGCGACAGATCGCGCACACATACACAGCATACTATATACACAACAGCTACACACCAGAGAGCGTATAAAATTAAACGGACTTAAATTATTGTTCACATACACTCCTAAACTGTGCACAGTCTGAGATATCAACCACACTTTCAGGGAGATCACTCCATTCATGGATAGCCAGGATCAAGGGCGATTCTGAAAAATGCTTAGTGCGACATAAGGGTAGCCTGATTTTATGACGGTGATCATGCCGAGGAAAAATCCTATGGGGCGAAAGTAAAAGTTGACTTTTAAGGTCAGCGTTGCGATAATACACGCGATGAAGAAAAGTCAGTCGTGATACTTTGCGTCTATTACATAAAGGAACAAGGTCAGCTCTTGTTTTTAGTGCTGTCACACTCGACGTAAAGGAATAATCTCTAAAAATAAAACGTACGGCTCTATTTTGAACGGACTCTATTTTTTTTAATTAAATAATCTTGCCATGGCTTCCAAATAATGCTCGGATATTCTAGTTTTGAACGAATAAAAGATTTGAAGGCTAACAGTCGAACGTCACTTGGTGCTAAGAACAAGTTCCTCCAAAGGTACCCTAGAGATCGATTCGCTTTGCTCACAATATGACCAATATACATTTTCCAGTCGAGATTATCCGTTAGAAATACTCCGACGTATTTTTAATGAGTTACCTTTTCAAAAATTGCACCATTAACTTTATAATCAAAGGCCGACTTAGACTTAATTGAAGCAAAAGTAAGAAGTTTGGTCTTTGTAATATTGATATCCATTTAACATTTAACGCACCATAACGATAGCTAATCAAGGTCACGCTGGAGGGCCAAGCTATCTTCTTTCGAGACAATGCGCCTATATATTACGCAGTCGTCAGCGTATAGCCGAATTTTTGAACAAATTAAGTTAGGTAGAATCACTCCCTAACGTTAATAACCGAATAAACTTGCCTTAGTTTTATCTTTCTAAGCAATGACAGTCGGAAAATAAATTCGAGAAATATAGGCACCGTTCATCCCCTCAACTCGGAGCCAGAAATAGCGGCCAGGGGGCCTGGTGCCCATCCCATGCTGCCATCGTTAATCAAAGCCACGCGCTGGGGTCTAGAATGTAGAAAACGTGTGCTGAGCTCCAGGCATTGTTAGAGTTCGGCTATTCTCATCATCGCAATGGTTGGACACGAGCCACTACCCGAGTGTCCGCCGAGGCATTGATTGTTACGAGCCGAAGTCGAGTGCCCCGCAGATCTCACGTCCAATCCATGAACCGAACTCGACTGCCGTCAGGCGGGTGGTTTCAATCCCACAATTACGTCATTCAGCTTTGCGAAGGCAAGTCTGAAAGAAATAATCCCCTATTATCGTCGCAATTTCACCGCGACAGAGGAGCTTCTGAGTCAGTGGTAGCCTTTGCGAGTATACTTGGTCCAGACTAGGACCAGTACGCCTCTGCGAAGTCATGATCATTCCAACCCGATATAGTTTCATGACCCCTTTCATGTATGTATTTGTATATCAGTTTTTTTTAGCTTTACAGATTTCTTTTTTAAAGCCGTGAAAGCTACATTTACGCGGTTTGTGCAGGTGAGTTATAAGGCCAGAGGGACATAGTATTGGGGAGGAGATCGAACAGTCACGCCTCTAGCGGTGCGCTTCAGCTGTGGGGACAACAAACCGTATTTTTTTTGTTTTTGTTTTTGATCCGAGAAATCGAAGATGACGATTCGAAGGCCACTCCTCGTGCGACCAAAGCACTGGTCAGAGCGAAGCGCTCGTGCCCAGACCGTGCTCGGCCAGGTTCAATTTCTTTGTTATGCTGTGTTGGTAAACACCGGGCTGTGGGGAAAACAAGCTCGATAAAGCGCACCCTATAGTTCGATCTCCTGCCCAATAAGGGGTTAATCCTCGCGATCAATCGGCTAATAAATTGTCAAATAACTTTTTAATCAGTTAAAATAGACATATGGTTACAATAAGAAACTTGCTAAGCATCCTTGAAAACCACTAAACCAACTCTTTTTAGGAAGATATAAGATATAACCAGTTACAGAGCGAGCCGCTCCAATGTGGTTCAAAGCCATGAGTTTGTTTCCCCGCACGGAACTTCGTGGCCAGTATTTCTATTGTAGTGTTTGTTTTTCTCTTTGTGCTGTTCGCGCACGGCTGCGATTGTCGTCTTGAATTAATCTCTGTAGAGCGGATATTCACTCAGCTGGAAGTGATGGTTCGCGGGAAGAGCAATCGCTTTTCGATCAACTTCAATGCAATCAAAGCCGCGACTTGCGGCAGGTGTTAAGTGTACGGAGCTACGCCGTGGCGAGCTTGAAAACTTCTTGCGCTCATCCCAGCGCGCCACTTGGAGGGCAGTTTCTCCAGGGACAGTAGTATATTTAAACAGCAAAATAAAGGATAGCTTTTTTTTTCGATTTTACCTGTTTTTTTATGCTGAAATTCCACAGTAAATATACGTACTTTCCGTCATAATTTCGTACTGTTCAGTCTTTTCCCCAGAGCACAATCGCTCTCGGGGACCGACAGTTACACTGGCCACTGTACGATAGGAGCTTAACGTTCAGACCAGCGTTCCGACATGACTATCCGCACGTCGATCGACTGCACCTAATTCCTCAAGTGGTCTTAAACTCTTTAATGTAAAGCGGAATGTCAACCTGCGACACCCCGCCCCCTCCGATCACGGCCCGACCAGCGGCATCAATGCCCGACAGTTTACGTCATCTCATCTTGCTGTTAAGCGCGAAACACATGCGCGTCAAAACTGTCCGGTCCGGCGTGCGAACTGTCGGGAAGATGGCTGCTCCGAATCGCCGGACAGGACGGTTCGCGACACATGGTTTCCGACGCGTCGTTGCGTCGCTCCGTTCAACTCCGCCCAGTTTCGGGTATCCCTTTACCGAATGGATGGATGAATGCTGGTGGCTATATATATAACGGGCGGTAGCTAGCGCCACCTAGCCTAGAAAAATAAAATACTTCTCTCGCCCTTCTTGGTTTTTCTGACTTTAAAACAAACATAATATTTTTATTACATTCTATTAAAGTGTGCGTGTGTAGAGATTTTCCGTGAGGTTACTTTTCTGCTCAACATCACTTAATCGCGATGGACCGCAGCGGACCTTAGGAGCCATCCCAGCGAAGCGAGCACTGTGTACAAATCACGTGACTACGCACACCGCGCATTGCTGCGTCTCTCCCGAAGTTCACGTGACACTCACACGGCATTGGAATGGCTCGTAGCGTCCGCTGCTCTCCATCGTAAGGTGAAACGGAGTACATTCGGGTTTTGACGGCCTCGATCGGTCCCAGAAGGACGGCTTGCTATGGCGCGCGACATCAGCAGCTTGTTTTGTGCGCGCGAGAAAACTCGATGGCGTTCATCTCCTTCACCGCGCACCGCCACATGTGTGTGTGTAGACGTTGTAAAAGAGGGGGAGACCGCTTCCCCGAACTGCCCGAACCACGAAGCGCCTCCTCGCCCGATTGGGCCGAAAGTCACGTGACAACATGACCTTCGCGCCATCCGTGCTGCCATTGGCTGCGGCCCTCCGAAATTCGGACAGCCGTGCGGCGATATCTAGCAAGTTGGACGCACGCCGGCGCCGGACAGAGGCCCCGTCCGTCGCTCCGGTGCGACAACCCTCGCCCTCGAACGTCGTTCCGGCGGTTCGCACGCCGAATCGGACAGTTTGGACGCGCATGTGTTTCGCGCTTTACACCCCTGATACGCGAACACACGGTCACATCGGCGATAATTCCAGTCTTCTCTTCACTACGCACAACACTGCCATACGATGTTGCTGCTATGTTGCCGACACGCAGAAATACAGAACCACGTTGAACGCCGGTTGGCACTCGGCACGGGAAAACGGAACCGAACGCATCACGGAAGGCACCCAGGCAGCCGGCAGGAAAACCCGGCCCCCTTTCTGTGTATCTTCCTCCTGCCTGCCTTGGACGCAGTTCCTGCGATTTCCATAACGTTGAAAACGTCGACACAGTTCCGCGTGGGTCCCGCAATCGGGACGCCTTTTTTGGAGGTCGATACGGGGCAGTGACGTCCGTGACGTCACTGCCGGAAACGTAAAAACAAACAAAAAAATGGGGGTTTTTTGTCTTTTTCTTTTTACGTTTTGCGGAGAGCTTGTTGCAGGTTGTTGTGTCTAGTGTTGGGGCGGAGGGAGGCGGCGGTCGCGGCGTGTTATTTTTGCAGTGCCATACGCTAAAGAAGAGAGGCCAGATACACGAAACGATCTTACGCCAAGAATGTACGTACGACGACAGCTCCGTAGCCGTCTTTCCACGATCAAATCAACATGACCGAGAACGTCGCTCAGTTACATGGTCGGGACGACCAACGGACATTTATTTTTCTACGTGCTCTTCTCGCGGGTCCCGATTTCAAGCAGCAAGAAGAAAGAAGGACGTACTCGAAACCGGCCACGACGAACATGAACGCTGGATCCACAAGCACCCGGGAAAAAATACTACGGCAACGATGCCACCCACCTAACGAGCTCGAGGCATAGCAGGCACTCCGACACGTCCCGGCGTTGCTCCGACGGTCCTTGGCCAAGACCGTCTGTCTGCCTACGACCGACCGGCTGGCTTGCTGAATGGAATCCGCGCCCGCGCGACCCCTGTGGACCCTTTCTGTATTATAGTTCGATCGCTGACCTCAATTTTAGATTAAGGGCTCATTCTCTTCCCCTTGTCATCTCTTTTTTCGTGGAAGCGGTGACGAACGCTGTCGTCGATTCTACCTCCTTGTTTTGTGTGATATGGAGCTCAAATAAACGCCGTATGGATTACTTTCGCAAAACGGTATGTATACACTTTGTTATTAGTGGACCATTTTTATTTTGACACGTTTGTCGCCGCGGAGGCGCGTTCACGCTCACTTGTTTCCGATAGTACATTACTGTCGAGCTATAACAGTTCGTGGGAGCTACGCAATGCCGGCCCCACCTTTCTTTGCCGGTGTCACGTCAGTATCGACTGGTACTCATAAAAGATCGGTCCCGAAGCACTTCAATCAAACGTGCGCCTCCGCTCCGAGTGTGCAGTGTGCACAGGTATTTACGTGGCTCTTGCTGTCACTCTCTTAGTTGAAACGTGTCTTTTTTAACGTCGGCACGCTCCTGCATCTCCGAGGCCGCGAAAAACGCCACGGTTATTTGTTTCCATCTACGTCGCTTTGCAAACGACTGGCACGGGCATTTTTTTTACCAACTATGACAGTTGTGTGTTGTGTTGACTTCGGAGGAACGAGAAGCATACTTCGGAGGAGTACGCGAAGTGAAGAGGTGAAGATGTCCAAGTAACAAAATATCTGCAAATAGCTCTATTTTGAGTAAAACCGGACATGACGTCACGGACGTCAAACTACTACTCTGCTACTTCGCTCTGCCCCGTATCGACTTCCGAAAAAGGCATCCCCCCGCAATCCAGAGGCGGCCATCTTACCCAGTGTACGTAGCGCTGCTGGCACTGCTCCGGAACTGGGCTGTTTTTAGCGGCTTCGTTTGCTGATTTGATAAAATTAGTGGTGAAAACGTCAATGCAACCGAAATGTTCTGCACGTTTGGAAGACAGAATTACAGGCGGCCTTTGCTGCCGCTGAAGCTCAATCAATTCAACAACATTTATTTAACAACGTGCGCGACGTGCTCGAAAAACGAAACCGAAAGAAGATGAGTCGGGAGGGCGAAAGCTTTCTCCCGTCTGCCTGGAGAAGGAGGAAAACGTCTCGTTCCTCCCTTCTTCTCGTTTCCGCTTGGGGGCGCGTCAGTAGAAGGGAGGAAGACGCGCCGTTGCTACCTTTTTCCTTCATTTTTTCTTAGAGTCTGGCGACAAGCCAACGACTTCTCCCCAGGAACCAGTGTCAGTGTCTTCGACGGCTGGCAGTAATCCCGCTTCGGGTACCCCCCGGGGCGCGTACCAGAACCCGACGACCTCCGCAACGCTACGGGTAGAGGAGGTGTTATGTACTGACTGACAGACTGGCGCTTATCAGCTCGTGGCCACTCGAGGAGCGTGGGCACTGAGCGCTCGAGGCTCGGGGTGCGCGGGCAGACGAACGCCGGCTCCGAACTGATTAAACCGATTTGACCAGTGGTCTCCTGTGCCCGACTCGATGTAACACTAAAGGCCTGTTCACACATGCAGCGGAGCGCTACAAGCATAGCGCTGACCTCGCGCTAAGCGCGTGCTGACGGGAGCATTCACCAGCTTTGTATCGCACCGTCAAAACTGTTGCTCATGGCAGACAATAAGTAGCTGACGGCACGTGAGAAGCGCTACATCAGCGCTTCGCTGCATGTGAGAACCGGCCTTTACTCTCCTCACTTATCAGCTCAACATGACCACATCACGTGACCGTAGCTAGCCTTCGTCTAGCCTTCGATCTCATAAAACCTACCGGACGGAGCGCGCGCAAGCCTGCAAGGAATCACCCTACAATCAACCATCCATCTCGCACGTGACATGTCACGCGCACCAATCGCGAGAGAGATCTGCGGTCACGATGGGCACAATATCGTTTAAACTTTTTATGACTAGGCTTCACCAATATTGCAACGTGCCCCCTCCTAGTACTTATAGACCTTTCCAATGTTTACAAAATCACAGTCCAGCCTGCGACCTTCACAGCCCAGCACGTGCGTGTTCGTCGCTTCGGAAAGCAAGCAAAGCACGCGCCATACGCACGAACGCCCAAAATGGCACCGGCCACAAGCTCGTTTTTGGAAAGGTCTATAACCTCCTTGCTGCCAAGGACGGATGATAGTGGCTGCAGCAGCTGTACCTTGGCTAGAGCCTGGTGCAAAAAGATGGCCGCCAGTGGCCGCATTCACGGAGCGGGCAAACGCGATCCAGCAATTGTTATAGAGATCAGTAGACTGAACGAAAAAGCGCGCTTTTATCCGAGTGTTTGGTTACGTGGGATATTTGCCAAAATATAGTTTTTTTGGGTTTTCAGTTAAGTTTTACAGTGCAGAAATTGTCACGCCATAAATATGAATAAATAAAACCGCCGATGTCTGCTCCAGAAATGACGTCCCTTCGTATGCGACGGTTCTTGTTTCGTGCATCGTCTGCATTCGCAGTTCCACGTTCGTGCTTTTGCCTCAGTGCGTTAACTTCATTTGTTATCGCTGTTTCTTTTTTTTTATTTTGTTCAACGCCTCACCATGCGACATCTGAGCTCCAAGGAGAGGTTCCAGGTGGTTCTCTGGTACACAACAACTGAACTCTTCAAGCAATTCCGAACGAAGTGCCGGTCCACCTTCAGCAGAAGACCATTCTCTCGGCCAACCATCATCAAATGGGTGACAAAGTTCGCCCAAGACGGGAACATGACAAACAAGTCTCCGAACCGTGTAGACACGTCAGCGAAACAGAGACAGCAGCAAGCCGTTCTCGATGCTTTCAAAGCGCAGCCCCACCTCTCGATCAGGCGTGCTGCTCGTCAGCTCAGCCTAAGCCGGGGCTTCGTGTGGCGGCTGGCGGGTGCTTCACCGGCGAATGTACCCGTTCAAAGCTCAGCTCCTGCACGAACTGAAGCCGGAGGACTACGCATGGCGAGTGCAGTTTTGTGAGGACGAACTGGCGCGGATTCAGGCCAACCCCAGTCACCTGCAATTCCTCTTGTTTACGGAAGAGACAGTTTTTCATCTCGACGGCCGCGTCAACAAGCAGAACTGCAGGTTGTGGTCTGGCATGAACCCGCACTGATCGACCGAACATCATGTTCAGTCGCGGAAAGTCGTCGTGTGGTGCGGCATATGGCGAGAGGGTGTCGTCGGCCCGTTCTTTTTCGATTCGACGGTGACCGGTGGCACGTACCTCAAGATGCTGGAGGAACAGATTTTACCAGAGCTGGAAACTGCACATATGCAACGTGAAGTTTGCACATTCCAACAGGATGGGGCCCCTCCCCACTATGCGAGCAATGTGAGAGCCTGACTCAACAACAAGTTTCCCGGGAGATGGATGGGCCGCGGCTCTCCAAACATAGCTTGGCCTCCTCGGTCTCCAGACCTCACCCCTTGCGATTTTTTTGTCTGGGGGTACGTAAAGGCCCAAGTCTACGCCCGGCGATCGAGGAACATCCCGGAGCTGAAAGAACACATCATCGACGCGTTCGAGACCTGATGAAGAGGCTGGAAAAATGCATCGAAGTTCGCGGCGGGCACGTCGAGCTAAGAGTCTAACAGTTTTTTTTTTTTTTTTTCTTGCGAGTGTATGTGCGTGTGAGTAAGGCATTTGACCGCAACCACGAAGACCGCAATTCAGATTTCAATGGCTCTTTTCAGAGCCACCAAATCGCTTCTTTATCGGGCGCACTCCTGGCTGCCTCTCCTCATTCAAACGTCAAACTGCGAAAGCAGACGATGCACGAAACAATAACCACCGCAGACGAAGGTACGCCATTTCTGGAGCAAACATTGGCGGGTTTATTTATTCATATTTATGGTGTCACACTTTCTGCACAGTGAAACTTAACCGAACAACTTTATTTTGGTAAATATACCACGCAACCAAAAACTCGGATAAAAGCGCGCTTTTTCGTTCAGTCAGCGTCCAGTGAATCCGTAGCGCCATCTCTGGATAAGCCAAAGAAACATGGCCGTCGTTCGGTGTCTCCCCGACAGCTGCCGCTCCGCCGTTGAAAAGCAGCGTTTACGCTAGAGTGCGATTAGAGCAGTATAAATTTAATTACTCATGCAGACGGGCATATAAAATTCACATATTGCACGTACGATGGGTCTCGAGGCAATAACAATGATATTCAATTGTTCTCTCGAATACAAAATTTGACCGGACAATTTATAGAAGTGGCGCCATTCATTGCTGTAGAAATGCTCGAGGCACGTGCCGCGCGCCACTTCTGGGAAATTCATGGCGTCTGAAATCTAGCTCAGTGCTGTGCTGTGCCGCCATGATCTTCCCAAGGGCTGCACGTTGCACGTGCCTCGTGCATGGGGACAGGGGCGGATATAGAGGGGGGTCCGGATGTCCTGACCCCCCTCTTGATTTCTGCATGTGTAAAATTTAGGGCGTGAAACGAGGAAGAGGGGGAGGTGGTTCCAAAACATATGATACGCTGACCAACACCTGACCCACCCCCTCAGGAAATTCCTGCATCCGCCCCTGCATGGGGACACCTTGCGCTACTTTTGAAACATAAGGGGCTTTAGAAAAAAATCAGTTACTATTTTCTTATTTTCTTCGTACTCGGAGTTCCGACTTGAAAATTTTAGCACAACAATGTGACCAGTTAAAGTCATTTTCGAGAAACGTTGCTACAAGATATCAAAGCCATCTGCAGGGGGGCAATACCGCACTTGCGGTCCCAAGCGGCACGCATCCGAGTGTTGTTTTGTTTGTTGTTGTTTCTTGTTTTTCTTTTTTTTTTTTTGTCGCTCATGTAGCTGCGGCACCACAGACCTCCTGGTATGGGCTCCTCGCCTTGTGTGGTGTCGCAACTCTTTCCGAGTTGAATAAATATTATTATTATTAACATCCGTCAAGATCTTGATTTTTGGTGGCCATTGTAGCGTGTAAATTCTTTTTTTGACACCCTACCCATTATGAATAAGCTTAACACAGCACATGAGTTTTACCCATAGGCACTACATGGGCGTACCAACCGGGGGGGGGGGGCGCTTTCCCCCCCCCCCCCCCCAGTTTTCAGAGTGGGAAGGCAAGGCATGTGTTTTGCACCCCCCCCCCCCCTGAAACAACCGCCACTGGGCAGGGCAAACACTGTCCAGCGGCACTCAAGGGATACCAAGGGCTGCGCCCTCCGGCCCTGAGGGGGGGGGGGGGGGGGTCTGGTTTGCCCCCCCCCCCCACTCAAAAACAAGTTGGTACGCCACTGGGCACTAACATACTACATATTAATTAGCTAAACTTGATCTTGGCGCTATTTGACCCTCGTGTTGTCCTTGCGCCATAAAACATCAAAACATCACATCATCAGTGTGGCTGTCAATAGACTTTTTCATGAATAGGAATTAGAGGAATGGTGGAGTTCAGCCATTCCAGGAGTGGGAATGGGCACAGTGTCTCCATTCCGAAGAGTTGAAAGGAATGGAATGGACCTTTTCCGAGAAGCGTTTTGCACACGCGCGAGCGCCCGATGCCAAGCGGCGGAAGTCGGCACGAAAAATCGAGGAAATTCAGAAGGAGGCTGTGGATCAGCGAGTAGAACACGTAATTGCAGCAAATATATCATTGTGTTCCACAAAAAAAGAAAGTGGACGGAAAAAAAAAACACGACGTGTGAGTGGAGGCCTCGAATGCCCCTCTTTAAAGCCGCTGTTAAGAATGGAACCTTCGGCAACCTTTTCCGAGTTTCAACGCTGCGGAAACGAGTCCCGAAACGAGTCCCGACGTGTTCTGGACTGTCGCCCACCTGTCGACGCCTGCCCAAAACGAGTCTCAACGCGTCCGTGACGTCAACGGGACGTGTGTGTGTGTGCGTGTGGGTTCGTGCGCTCCGGAAGGGGAGAGAGGCCTGGCCTAACTGCGGAGAACCATGGCTACTTCGCACTTCTGGCTACGACGCGGCGGACCTTGCTGCAACGCACTTGGCGGTCGCACCTGCTGCCCTGGCGGAGAGTGAGGGAGAAAACGGACCCTATATAAGGCGGGGCGTGAGGCGGCTCCAGTGGTTCTCTCGGATTTGACGACTGTATCGCTACCATGTAATTAAACCGTTCGTTACGTTACCAATTCTCCCACCTCCACTGGACCCCTGGCTTCTTCACTTCGGGGAATGGTCGTCGTCACGAGCCAGGAAGCCTCCGGACGTGCGGCCTAAGCCCCGCCTCGAACAACTGGTTGGCAGCGGTTGGGATCGGACCATGCGACATCGTGCTACATCTGTGGGTGAGCGTTTGGACTTTGCTTTGAGATTCGCCAGGCTTCAGATTATGGGTAATTAATTTTGAACTGCTGGGAATCCTTAGTGTTTGACTCGTGCGCTAGGTTTTTGGTACAACCTCGCGACAAGTTTTAGAACAAAGCCAAAGCTAAAGAGCAGCGATCATGGATCTAATGAGGTTACTGAGAACAGATTTATTCTGTTTATGTGAAGAATTGGGTGTGGAGGTGGAGCAAAAGATGAAGAAATCTGAGATCAGTAAAGCGATTTCAGAGAGCGCGGAAGCAGAGGAAATTAAAATTGCGTGGGAACTGCTTCAGAACGCTAAGAGTGAAGCTGCAGCAAGAGAGGAACGAGAGCAGGAGCAGGCTGCAGCGAGAGAGGAACGAGCGCAGGCTGCGGCGAGAGAGGAACAGGCTGCAGCGAAAGAGGAACGAGAACAGGAGCGGGCTGCAGCGACCGAAGAGCGAGCGCTGAAAAGGCTAGAGCTCGAAATTGAACAACAGCGATTAAACTCGCAGAACAGTAGAGTTTGGGGCTCCGGTACGAGCAAGTGAGACCGAGTCGTATCAAATGAAGAAGTTCATGCAGCCGTTTAAAGTTGGGGAAGACGTGGGCCTATTCTTAGTTAACTTTGAGAGGACATGTGAGAAGTTGAGCTTCGCCCCAGAAACGTGGCCGCAACGGCTTTTGACTCTGTTGCCCTGTGAGGCTGCAGAGGTTGTCGCGCGCCTTAGTGCTGGAGACGCGGACGACTACGACAAGGTGAAGTCCAGCCTTTTGAAACGGTACCGCCTTTCTGCCGAGGCGTTCCGTCAAAGGTTTAGAAACGCATCCAAAAAGAGCAGCGAGGGCTACTCGGAATTCGCGTACGGGCTTAAAACCAACCTGATAGAATGGTTGAAGAGCGAGGAAGTGTACGAAAGCCGAGACAAGGTAGTCGAGTGTGTGTGCCTCGAACAGTTCTTTCGTAGCATTCCGCAGTCAGTCAAGCTCTGGGTGCAGGACAGGGTGGGAGTCGACTCTGTCGAAAGGGCCGCTGAGCTAGCCGAAGAGTACGCAACGCGTAGAAAGCTGAGCGGAGAGGAAAGCGAATCCGGCCGAAGCGATCAGCGCAAGACCTTCCGACAGGGAAATGACTCGCGAGAAAACGGGCCCGAGAAGCCCGAAGCAGGACAAAAGGTCCCAGACAAGAGCGCAGAACACTTGAACGGAGACGAGGCGCGGAAAAGCCCAACAGGGCAGTTCGAGGCAAGGAAGCCGTTCCTGTGCTACAACTGTCAGGAGCCGGGACACACAGCGGCCAGATGTAAGAAACCGCGGGTTGTGTTCTCGTACGTGAACGGTAGTGACGAGGACCTGAAGCTCCTTCGTCCCTATCTTCACGAGCTCCAGGTAAACGGAAAGCCGTGCAGGGTGCTTCGGGACAGTGCAGCGACGATGGACGTTGTTCATCCGTCGTATGTAACGCCATCCGATTTTACTGGAAAGGTAGTTTGGATCAAGCAGCTGCTTGAAAAGCACAGTATCTGTCTGCCTATGGCGACAGTAAGGATAACTGGCCCGTTCGGAGAGCTAGTGACAGAGGCGGCTGTCTCGCAAACAGTCCCGTTAGAGTATCCTTATTTGTTTTCTAACCGGTCAGATTTCCTGCTGCGCGAAAGGGGTCAACAACTGGGAGAAGGGCTAGTTCAGTCATGTAAGAGGTCCAAATCGCGTCAGGTCACCCCTTTGTTGACGAGTGATCCAGAGCCAGAGGCAGCTGACGGGGAGCTAGCACTCCCAGAGTTGGAGGCAGAAAACCGGGATGAGAGGGACCAGGTTGTAGAACAGCCTGACCTCGTAGCACTATACGTACGCCGTCCCAACGCGCCGGCGAAAAAGGCGGAGGAAGACGGGATCGGTGAAAGATCTCTCGTAGCTCCGGCGTCACGTAACTTTGGTCCTCTGCTACGAGTAGACAGAGTGCCTTTGACAGTCGAGCAGAAGAGCGACCCTAGTGTGTCAGGGTTTCGCGGTACAGCTCAGGAGATTGCTAGGACCAATGTGACGGGGCATGAAAAAGGCGGATTGTTTTATCGGCGCTATAAGGACCGCATTTTCACGTCTAGAAATCACGTGAAAATCGATCACTATGACTTCAGCGTAAGAAAAAGAAAAGGCAAATTTAACGGCAATGCCGATGGGTTGAGCAGATTTTTCTGACATCACGAAAAATAGTAGGGATGATCTCAGAGGTCTTTGTCATCCACGGGAATGAGGATCTAAGTGGGGGCACTTCGTTAAAACCCAAAAAGGACCTCACAAATTGCGAAGAGTTTTTGTCTTTTGTATTTTGTTCTTAGTGACCTCGTTGGAAAAATGAGTTTTTTTGGCGACAGGGGGTCTCGATACCCGGAATTGTACCAACTTTTGGTAATCCGTAATCCAGTCTGGCGGGTCTTTGGCGAATTCCGAGCGTTTGACTGCGGTGTGGCGTGGTGTTGTGGGGGACGTTTCCGCTGATGCCTCCGTTGTGAGAGGTTTGGGAGTTTGTTTGGTGCTTGCAGCGTCTTCTCAAGGCCTACTCCAAGCCCACCTCTTCAGGCCAGCGATTGTACCACCGGCCATTCGAGGTTTCCCTGGCCCCGGAGGGGCTGTTAAGAATGGAACCTTCGGCAACCTTTTCCGAGTTTCAACGCTGCGGAAACGAGTCCCGAAACGAGTCCCGACGTGTTCTGGACTGTCGCCCACCTGTCGACGCCTGCCCAAAACGAGTCTCAACGCGTCCGTGACGTCAACGGGACGTGTGTGTGTGTGCGTGTGGGTTCGTGCGCTCCGGAAGGGGAGAGAGGCCTGGCCTAACTGCGGAGAACCATGGCTACGACGCACTTCTGGCTACGACGCGGCGGACCTTGCTGCAACGCACTTGGCGGTCGCACCTGCTGCCCTGGCGGAGAGTGAGGGAGAGAACGGACCCTATATAAGCCGGGCCTTGAGGCAGCTCTAGTGGTTCTCTCGGATTTGATGACTGTATCGCTACCATGTAATTAAACCGTTCGTTACGTTACCAATTCTCCCACCTCCACTGGACCCCTGGGTTCTTCACTTCGGGGAATGGTCGTCGTCACGAGCCAGGAAGCCTCCGAACGTGCGGCCTAAGCCCCGCCTCAAACACCGCGTTGCGCACGCGCCGCAGCTTAGAGAGCGAAGAAACTGGTAGCGTAGCTCCCATTATCAATTGGTAGCGCAGGTAGGTCACTTCCTCGATTTTTTGTTCACGCAGCCACAGCCTGGTGCCGTCGGTATGTGAAAAAGGTTCATTGTGGGAAACTCTAATTCCATGGAATGGAATGGGAATGGAATTGGGGTGTCCATTCCGCAACACTGGTGCACAACCCTTTCCGGGAGTAAAAAAGGACATATCGTTTATTATTTTTAAGCAACTTCGGCAGCCGCCATTGCTTAGACACGACGCGCGTGATTGGATCCAAGTCTTCGCGGAACGCTGACGCAGGCCTCGTGTCTAGCGCATGCTCAGAGTGTGGGATAAAACAATGGCGGACCGGCGTTGGCGCGGACTTTTGAGAAGGGTCGATTGTAGTGGGAAGTGGCCACAAACTCAACTCTTTCTACAAAAAAAAAAAAAAAAAAAAAAAAAGTTGCTTGGGCATTTTTTTTTTTTTTTTTGGTGTGGGGGGGGAGGATCGACAACGATATTTATTGAGACTGCCTCGCTGATTAGCAAGCGGGCCCAGGGGCTTTAAGTTGGACCCTCGGCGAGAAAGTCGGCGAGATCTCTGACCGCCGAGCTTGGCCAACACCGTGCTTGACCTTGGTGCTGGTCAATCGCGGTGGTTAGAGATGTCGCCGACTTTCTCGCCGATTGTCCAAGCTAGATCCCCCGGTCATACGCAGAACATTCTGTGGCCAGCGTGAAATGCAGCCTTACGCACCTTCAAAAAAGCAGCGCCTCCTTTTCATTTTTTTTTTTTTTTTTTGCTTTCGTACATGCTATTTTAGTCATGATATACTGAACCGGTGAAAATAATCGATGAAAACAACGATTTCCTTTCTGCGAGTAAATATTGCAAACAAAGCGGACGCTTCCGATGAACTACAGCGCGCTAGCTGGAAAATGACCCATGTTTACAACCCAGGACGTCGGAACGGAAGTTCCTCAGCCAGTTGATGATAAGGCTAGTAAGCAGGCGAGTTGGTTTAGGTTGTACATTGTTAAGACCGGAGACGAACGGAAAGAATGGGGACAGGACACACGTCTCTCAGCCAGACACGGAGTCTTCGTCTTCGGAGAAGCTGATGGGCTCCTGGTGGAGAAGCGGCTGAAGACTGTCTTCCCTGCGGCCCGGTGCCGTTTGCCCTGTCTCCGCTGACGATGCTGAAGAACGCCCATCGGCCTCGCGTTGTTTCCAGCGTAGGTATGCAGCGTAACTCGGAACTCGGACTCCTGACGCCTGGGCCAGTGTTAGGAGCACACGGTAGTCTGCGAAATCAGAGTGAAAGTCAGACCCAGGCGAAAATCAGTCCACTTCCAGCTGGATTATGGAACTGGAAATGAGGCAGTCCAGCTGGATTTCAGCTGGACTGCCTCAATCCAGCTGGAAGTGGCAGGCACGTAGCCAGGATTTTGTTTGGGGGGCTCCCATGACAGAATGCTGTATGAGGGGGAGGGGGAAGAGGAGGCCCCAGCAAAATGGAAGATTTCGGGGGGGGGGGGGGGGGGAACTCCCCAGGCGAAAATCAGTCCACTTCCCAAACACGTAGCCCCCCCTCCCCTGGGCTACGTGCCTGGGAAGTGGACTGATTTTCACCTGGGGAGCTGCTACACTTATTTCACTTTAAAAGGTAACTGCAAAGAAAAAAAAGTTTTTTTTTTTTTTTAACAGCCTAATTGGGACAAGCGTGTCACAAAACAAATGTTCCGCGAAAAAAAATATATTTTTTTTTTTAGCAATCTTTACGCCACAGGACGTAATTTAGTCGGAGTCAGAACCTCTCCACATTTGAAACTCCCGCTCTTTCGACCCCCGCGGAGGAGAAGTACGCCTCGCCCCTCACTCTCCTGACGCAGCGTCTCGACTTCCGGTGCGATCTGGCAACAACGCACTTTAAACCAGAAGCTGCGCTGGCTGCGCGGTCTGCGAGCTCATAGCGAAGACGTGACCGGAGAAGTGTCCCTGTGATGTTCGCGGAAGACGGAAAGTATCCTTCGTAATCGTCGTGTGGGCTTTGAAAGCGAAGGGAGTCACAGGGTCCACGAGTGCGCAACCACAAGCCAAGGTCACGACAGCGCTGCGTTGACTTCGGCGATCTCGTTCTGTTTGGTGCAACACGGCGATGCGACAAAGAACTGAAACGTTCGTGGTGTGCGTGGTGCGGTGCTTCGAAGTAGACACCCACGCTAACACGGAGCGCAAATTGGTTATTGTGGTGTTGATGTTTAAACGGTTCAGTCTCGTGGTCGTCAGCTGATCCAGTCAAATTGGTCCGAAAGGACGCAGCGAGCCTTTTTAAAGGTAAATCTTCTTTCGTTCTGTTTCAAAATGTGGAAGATTCCCGACGCATACCGTGAGTAAAAAGCTGCGGGCGTTTTCAACAAAATTACGTCATTTTAATTGAACAATGAACTCCGAATTGTCCTAAATCTGCCGTTTTTATGCTTCGTGTTGTTGGACTGCGTTTGCACAGCGACGTGTTGCGCTCATCGTGCGATGTGAATAAATTTGGGCAAGATTTCGTACCTGCCCTCAGATGCATGAACTGAGACCATTTTTTACGTAGTGAACACAGTGCTTTTTTTTATTTTGTGTGTCTAGTCGCGGACGTTCGATGCACCCAGTGCGAATCTCGACGGCCTCCGGAGCGATATGTCGAGAACGTAACTGGACACGTTTGTCGCTACGCGAACGCTTCACTGCCTCCAGCCAAATAGCATTCCTTTCGGGGCGACTAGGCTGCTGGAAGGCTCGCTGTCGGGATCACTCATCTGACATCTCTGAAAAGTCTGCATTTGCACGCGCAAGCAAGCAAGCAAAAAAAAAAGCACGCTAAGCAAGCAAAGAGGAAAACGAAAACCGCGCTATGAAAGCCAAAACCCCGCGTCGCTTCCTATCGCTAACACCTGCGACAGCTGCTAAACACACACTACTTCACTTCAAGAAGTCTCACTCAAGCACCTGGGTCAGCACGCAACACTGATCACTTCGGCGAAACGACTAGTCGAGGTAGGCAAGACAGGCGGGAGCAGAGACTTCTGCGGCCATGAAAGAATGGCGAAGCTTTTGTTTGTTATGGTATGAATCCAAACGGAAGTGCCCGTTTTGTAAACCTTTTGTAAAGAATAGTAACTTTCCTCACATGGGTTATTCTTTAAACGTAAAAATATGCCGCTCAAAAGGAAATTGCAACATATAACAAAGGTCTAACAACCAAAATCTAAGCTGTCAATCAAACTCTTAGCCAATGAGAGGTATAGCAGCCGATTGGGATTGTGACGTCACGAAATCCCAACTTCGTGGCGCGCGATTTAAAACAGACGAAATAGCCGCAAACTAAAATCGGTCTCACGCAATAAATATTGCTGTGAAAAAAAATTTTTTTTTCGCGGAAAAATTGTTTTTTGACATGCTTGTCCCAATTAGGCTGTTCAAAAAAAAACTTTTTTTTCTTTGCAGTTACCCTTTAAGTCAAACAGCGGATGATGCTAAACAAGCCATCGAAGCCAATCCATGCTGTGTGAATGTCACGTGACCTTTGGGAGGAATCAAATAATCTAATTGAATACTTTTTAAAGGGTCACTAACACCCCCGAATTTTTTTTTTTTTTTTTCCTTTTTTGCCAGGCGCTTCGTTATGGTGTCGGAGGACTACCCGATTAATATTGTCACAAATGACAAGTGATGAGGCGGCGAATGACGGAGTAAACTGAATGTTTAATGGGGCGAACTTCTGCCCAAAAATAAAAGCAAAAGGGAAGATAACAACAGAGCGTCGCGGGCGTCGAAAGCGGCGAAGCAGCAAGATCGAACGCTGAGGCGAAAACTGACTCCAGCTTGCCACGCGGAGCCGCTTTTGTAGACGCGTGGGCTTCTTGGGCATTCGGCGTGGAAGACAAGCGCGATAACCGTTAGGCCACGGACGCGCTGCCTATTTTGTCACCTGCGCTCGCGGTAATATTTTGCAACAGACTAGCGTATTTTTTTAATAAAGCCAAAAGACGCAACTGTTCGAAACCGAAACCGAAACGCGCGCACGGAGGTCGGAGAAGTGGAGAGCAGAGAGTGAGTGGCGGAAGTCACGTGCTACACCCGACCAAATACTTTACTAGGGTCGGGTCAAATACTCATAAAGTATTTGACCCGACCGTGCGCTTTTTTTTTTTTTTTTCCCCTCTGCGTAGCAGACGACATGCGAGGTGGCGTAGCGGGAACTGCTTGCCGTGCGATTCTTTTGCAGTTATGTTTGTTCCGCTCGCTGTTCTGTACTCCAAGATGAGTTGTTTTGTACATTGAGGAGTTGGAGATGAGTAGTGAGTGCTTGTGGTGAATTTCCATGATCGGCTCCGAAAAGAATACACCCAAGATGTTGCGTGAAGAGCTGGCTCACATGTCTTGCGTCCGAAAAAAAAAAGTGGCATTGTGCGAGTTTCAGAAAGATCAATGGGATCGGGACCAATGGCTGGCTGCAATTCCTGTAGAACATTTACGGGCACCTCGAAAAGCGGACGCTACCGGATTTATATGCTCCTTGCATTTTGTGGAAAGTGATTACATTGAGTTCGCAGGTGTCAAAAACGAAATCCCATACCATTTAATTCAGTGACGTTTCGTCCACAACATTTGTTTGTTATTTTTTTGTTTGTTTCTTCAGTGATAATCGTAAAAAAATGTAAACATCGCAAAATGTTTGAAAAAAAAAAAAAAGCACGCTTTCACTGCGGATCGAACCCGGTCCTCCCGCGTGTGAAGCGGACGTCTTTCCCACTGAGATGCTAGGGGCATCTCTTTCCTTAGTAATAATACAGCTGATAAACTGTGAGTTGGAAAGTTTGCTGCCGATGTTCCTCCAGCAAAAGCACTCCTGGGTGCGTCGAAGTCGGGAAGCACCACGCATTGGCGACATTCGCACCTAGTAAAGAAATCGTACGCGTGCATATTCAACTCGAAGTAGACACGTCGTGCCTACGTTTGCGCGAGCGATGTCTTCAGCCACGAGAAGGGAGCGACGGCTTGGCGACGGCTTCGTACAAATCGGTTTGGTGGTCGGGCGTGTCGTACGGGATGAATACCAATTTTTTTGATCAGTCCCAAATTTCTCTTTCGAAGGCAGACAGAATTCGCCGGTACAACGAACGACAGTTCTGAAGTAGAGGTCCCACGCCCGTCGTCCGCTGCCATCGCCGTCCCCGCGAGTCCCACGATACGCGAAACGACGCACGCACAGAATGCTTACGGTTCTCTGTGGAACTTTTTTTTTGTATTTTTCAATCAACGTATTTGCAGCTTTTTAGAAGCCACAAAAAATGTGTTTCATATTTCTTTCTATTTTTAATATTGAGTGTGTGCCTTCAGTGACCAACGACTTTAATTAAATTTGGTATTCGCGTCGAAACTTCTTGCAGTTTGTTATCGGGGATATGGACTGCAGAGAGAGCCCTGCTTTTCAACACGTTCACGGCACTCGTGTCCACGCGTGCCCACTCGCGGCGCAAGCGAGTTCGTTTCGGCAGGCACTCCACGAGTGGTTGCACTCTCCGAGTTCTTTTCAGTAGGGTGGCTAGGCCACCATAGTTTCAGCGGCGGCACCCCACGCGTGCTTGCACTCGCTGCACCGAGAAAATCGGGCGTGCGCCAAAATGCAATCCCGTCATGCCTCGCTCCGGCGAGGCCGGCGAGGAGCGGGAGCAGACGACGAGGGTTCGTCTGCTACGACGTGTCGCGGAACCGAAAGGAAAAAAAGTAGATTTTCTGATAAAAATCGCCTCCCGCGGGCAACGGAATCAAACGCGAGCTTGAATTGTGAGCGTCTGCTATTTCATGAAGGAAGCAATTGACATCCCGTGCCTTATTTGCAGGTTTTAATTGCCGTACAGACGCTGAAATATACCAGTGTGTCAAGAAATGCTCAGAACACACGCATCAGTGGCTTCCGAGATGTTTATGACCGTCCGTGTACTGGTGAAAAATTTAACGTTTCTCGACAAAACTCCCCCAGCAGAAACCTCTGACTGCCCAATAAGCACCAGAGAAAGCTAAACATAGTGACTTTACCCAAGGCTTGGGCAACATCATCATGTTTAACATTTACCTACGTCAGCTAACTTGCCCCGTCGTATTTTGTTAGAGAAAGCTCTCGTTCTCGACGCCCTCACCAAGGCTAATTTATATCTGATCCACCTGTAATGACGATCGAAATCGAAAGTCCCACGAAAAGTTTTGCTGTATATTCCAACAGACTAGTTTTAAGCCGCACCCTTTCAGTGGTTCACGCATAACATCATGCCCAAACGGATCAAGCTTCTGCTCGGACAGCATCATCAGTTTTCTTCAGTGTAAACGGTTATAATAATTGAAAGATCGCAACCAGCTGCTCTGTAGACAGCTGGTTGCGGAAATTTACGCCGTTTGTAACTATCTCTACGACATCCGAGTTCCTTGAAGTCATCACAACTGTAAACTACAGGTTGGAGCGACCAACGTTTTGTAGATAAGCGTTGGTAGTGACTGCACTCTCGCATCCCCACCCATCACTCCGAACAGAAAGGCGCTAGTTTCGGTTTGAGGTCGGTACCTTTTCTACAACATAGATGGCGGCAGCATCAGTCTTCTGCACTCGGTGCATTTGGCGAGTTCCAGAGCCGTATATTAGGAGAGTTCGGACAATAGGCGGAGCAAAGGCCGCCGCCAGCGCCGAATATTCCCCCCACGCTTAAAGGGACACTGACAGGGTATTTATGCTCGCCGAGGTTTTTAGTTGTACGTGACATATGAGAGCCCAACTACCCAGAACAGAATTTGCGGCTCGAAATTCGGTTTCTTTTCGCCCGAAAACCGCCGATCAAGAAGTGGCCGGTTCGAGTCTCGCTCACTCTCTTTTCCGTGGTCACGGGCCGTTTTTGTAAGGTATCGATGCGACCACCAAATTTAATCAAAGTCGTGGGTCATTGAAGGCACACAGTCAATATTAAAAATAGAAAAAAAAAAACATGAAACCCATTTTTTGTGGCTTGAGAAAAGCTGCAAATACGTTGATTGAAAGAAAAAGGTAGCACAGACAACCGGAAGCTTTCTGTGCGTTCACTGCATAATTCTCAACATGGCGTCGTTTCGCCTATCGTGGGACTAGCACTAGCGGATGGCAGCGGACGACGGGCGTTAGACCTCTACTTCAGAACAGTCATTCACGGTACTGGCGAACTCTGTCTTTCTTCGAAAGAGAAATTTCGGACCGATCAAAAGAACTGATATTCATCCCGTACGACACGGCCGACCAGCAAGCCGATTGCACGAAAACGTCGCCGAGCCGTCGTCCCTTCTCCTGGCTGAAGACATCGCTCACTCAGACGTCAAGCACGAAGTGTGTACTTCGACTTGAATACGCACGCGTACGGTTACTTTACGAGGTGCGAATGTGCCCTATGCGTGGTGCTGCCCGACTTCAAGCCGGGAGTGCATGCATATTTAAGAGAAATCGGCAGCAAACTTCCGACACACAGTCTACCCGCTGCATAACTATGCACGATAGAGCTCAGTGGAAAGACGTCCGCTTCACACGCAGAGGGCACGGGTTCGATACCTGGTGTGGGTGTGCTTTTATTTTTTTTTTTTTTTTTTTTTTTTTTTGCCAAGCATTCTGCGCTGTTTACATTTCTTTTTTTTACAATTATCACAGAAAAAAAAATTTTGTGGACGACACGTCGCTGCACTAAATGGTATGGATTCCATTTTTGACACCTGCGAACTCAATGTATATCACTTTCCACAAAATGCAAGGAGCATATGAATCTGGTAGCGTCCGCTTTCCGAGCTTCGCGTAATGGTTCTACAGGAATTGCAGCCAGCCATTGATCCCGACCCGTTGATCTTTCGGAAACGTGTGCACTCTGGCATAACTCTGGCCACTTTCAGATGCAGGACATGTGAGGCAACTCTTCACGCAACACCTTGGGAGTATTCTTTTCGGAGCTGATCACGGGAATTCACCACGGCACTCGGGCACCCACTACTAATTGCCAATTAAATGTACAAAACAACTAATCTTGAAATACAGAACAGCGAGCGGAACAAACATAACTGCAACGGAATACCACGGCGAGCGAACGCATTTCGTCTGCTACGGTGCTACGTGCGGAAAGAGGAGAAAAAAAAAAACCCGCACAGTCGGGTGTAGCCACGTGACTTCCGCCACTCACGCTATCCTCTCCACTTCTCCCTTTCGGTTTCGGTTTCGCGCGGTTGCGTTTTTTGGCTTTATTGAAAACATACGTGACTCTGTAGGAAAATATTAATTGGGTAGTATTCCGACACCATAATGAATCGCCTGACAAAAAAGGAAAAAAAATTTTTGGGGGGTGTCAGTGTCCCTTTAAAGGTCCGTTCACACTCTTGCAACCGAGTACGACCGAGAGAGACCAGACCGGTTTTTAAGCCTCTTGCGATCTCTTAGGACCAGCTCCGCTGCAACGCATCCGGTCCTAAGAGGTCGCAAGAGGCTTAAAAACCGGTCTGGTCTCTCTCAGTCGTACTCGGTTGCAAGAGTGTGAACGGGCCTTTAGGCTCGTTCACACTCTTGCAACCGAGTACGACCGAAAGAGACAAAACCGGTTTTTAAGCCTCTTGCGACGTCTTAGAACCGGCGCGCCGCTGCGGAGCTGGTCCTAAGACGTCGTAAGAGGATTAAAAACCGGTCTGGTCTCTCTCAGTCGTACTCGGTTGCAAGAGTGTGAACGGGCCTTCAGAGCGTAAACTAAATTTGTGACACAGCGTCGACCAATCAGGAGACGTCTACTCCATCTCACAAATGTCTGCAGTGAAGACAAAGGCACAGGCGCGTGAGCCTAGCTCAGCGAAACGCTTTTGTTTGTACGAGACCTCGTGCATAGGAGGCACTTTCCAAAGCCACGCGCTCGTGCCCATGCCTTTGTCTGCACTGGTAGAACAGCGTCCTGAGACTGGCTGAAAGAAAGCAGTGCAAAGGGTGGGGTGCGCGAGCGTCTTGAGACGCGGAGTTCCGCTCGGCACGGCTCAAATTATACTTCGTTTCACTTTATCTGCGAGCGAAGCCAAAGCCAAAGAAATGCAAAAAGCGCGAGACCAGCGCTTTTTGCATTTCTCCCCAGCTCGCGCGCTCGAGCAAAGCCTGAACGCACGGAACTTCCGTGCTCGCGCTTCCAGTTTTGCCTCCGCTCGCACATAAGGTGAAACGAAGTATAGACCTTTCCAATGTTTACAAAATCACAGTCCAGCGTGCGATCTTCACAGCCCAGCACGTGCGTGTTCGTCGCTTCGGAAAGCGAGGAAAGCACGCGCCATACGCACGAACACTCAAGATGGCACTGGCCACACGCTCGTTTTTGGAAAGGTCTATAGTCGTGTCACAAATTTAGAGCACATGACCACCGCTAGGGGCTGTTTCGCGGCCTTTGGTTGGCCCCGAGATGCTCGCCTATTCAAACCAATGTATGGCCAAACTCTCTCAATAAACGGCTCTGGCGAGTTCGTTTGAGTCCAGTTCTCCGTGCAACACTCTGCGAGTGCGATGCATTCTGGGAGAGAACTCGAACGGTGCCAGTGCGTGTGAAACGAACTCGCTATAAACGGACCGTGGCCACGGAAAAGAGAATGAGCGAGACTCGAACCGGTTAGTTCTTGATCGGCGGTTTTCGGGCGGAAAGAAACCGAATTTCGAGCCGCAAATTGTGTTCTGGGTAGCTGGGCTCTCATATGTCATGTACAACTAAAAACCTCGGCGAGCATAAATACCCTGTCAGTGTCCCTTTAAGCAAGAGAAATTGTAATTGTAATAAATTCCTTTTTTTGAGTGACATGTACAGAGCGCGACACTGTTAGCGCGAACAAGCGATCGCCGATTTTCCCAGTTTTTCTCTTTGAAGCCAAGGGATGTCATCCAAGTTATTATTGCTACGGAAAGAGCTCATTTAGTTCTAGAATGTAAGCAATAAAATTTCGTGCTCGCTAATACTGTCTAGAAGTAAAATCTAAAAACGCGCCGATGTCGTGTTCGCGCTAACAGTGTCGCGATGTGTACAAGACTGAGTCGCGTTCACGTGTCTGGGATTGCTCATCCACTCCGGTCCATCAAAAGGTGGAAGAGAGCATAGTTTGAAGATAAATTTAACATAGTTTATACTAACCTAATATCCAGTACAATAAAAGAATAAAGACAGAAATAACTAGGATACAATTCAACTAAGAAAGGAGAGGGAAGCCAGGAGGGAGCTTTCTCTGTCCCCCGGCAGGACTTGGAGGACCTAAGTAAGCGGCAACTGGTGCGGGCGTGCTGCCTTCCTCCATGTTCAAGGCACTCTACGTGGATGCTACATGAACCTACATTGGGCCACCCTCTAGAAAGCGCCCGAGAAAGCGAGTAAATATTTGTTTAAAAAGAAAAGAAAATAGATTAAACGGCACCGGCAACCTATGGTGCCTAATCCAAATCCGGCTCACAAGGAAGTTAAACCGTTCAACGGGCATGTAGCATTCTTATGAAGTACAAAATATCCAGCTGTCCTGTCTGCGACAGAGATTAAATCAAATGTCCATTCGCTCACGCTTGCAGCTGGGCTTTCCTTACATTACAGGTGTGTTACACAGTGAAGCTCACCGTTGTGCCGTCTTTTGGCTGCAGATCGTACCATGCTGTAGAGCCTTGAGCGGAGCTAGTAAGTCCACTAACTGCTACGTTTTAATAATTTGAAAGACCCAGAAAAGTTTTATGAAGAAGGGTTGATTGGAGATACTTAATTTCACGCCAACAGCTAGATCAGGAAAGGACAAAAATATTGACAAAAGTGCTTGGAAAGTCAAACGCTGAAATGCATTAAAATTACACCTATATTATCGAGACTAAACTACAGTTGTAAGATGTGTAGCGGTACATATCCGAAATACAGTTAGAAAATAAATGAACAATTATTTGTGAATTGCAAATGCAAGACTATAGAGACGAAGTACACCAGCCGCCCCGGAGTCAAAATTGTACTAGTGTCATTCAGAAAGTGTACAGAGAAGCAGACACCAGTCGTATTGCGAGAGCACGTATTTTCCCAATACATCACGACAGCTTTCCCGTGAAACCTGATGCGGTCTGGACCCCTCGTTTATGTAAACGGTATGGGAACACGGTCAAAATTAAATATCGGACCCCAAAACCGTAACCCAGTTCAGATAACACCGTTGTGTGCGCTGTATAAAGAAGAAAACGTCTACATTGTGTTTAAATTAGCACCTGCGTTTCAAACTCATTCATTCGTTGTAGAGCAGGTTATTTAGTAAGCCATCGCCAGATCATCATTGCGGTGTGACAGAGTTGCATACAGCGTCTTTTTAGTCAACTTACAGTGGATGGCGGTGCCCAGAGGCCAGTAATGTGATTAGTCCTAGTCAGCAGCAAAAAAAAAAAAAAAAAAAACTTTCAGAGCAAAAGCATGTACTTCGTTTTTCTTCACCTCACAGTGACTACCTTTCGATTCGTGAGTCGGCCTATCCAATAAAAAATGTCTTCTGCACATGTTCCCTCGTCTGCAATCACTCGATAACATTATTGGTACAGCAGACAGTTTAATTCCCACAAAACACTCAACAGTGTGTTTAGTTGCGGTTAAGAGCACCAAACAGGGGAACAGGAATGTTGTGACGAGAACCACCCTTTTTGTTTAAAAAGCCTCCAATGTAGCAGTCACTTTCGATACATACATGCTACGCTGAATTATGAGGAACACAGCATAATCATTTAGATATGACATCGAAGGTGAACCAAATAGTATTTTACTGGAATAATTTTGAGAGTAAAATTGAATGCTTGGGTTGTAGAGTTCTAGAGCGTGCAATAAAAATGTACCAAATGTTCATTCAGCAACAAAAAATATTTTGTCATTCAATTATGCACTTCAGTGGCATTCTGAGCATGATTCATTTCATTATACAAACTTAGTATGTAGACTAGCTGTTTAAAATCTTCCATTCGTCCATGTGCAAGTTCATTTCATTTTGATGAAAATTTAAGTAAACTAGGTATATTAGACATAAATACTAAATCTATATATATTGCAGTCCAACTAGTCAAGAATATTGAAAAATTCATTATTTCTTGAAATTGAAATGTAGAAACAATAGCACCCAATGATGCAAATTGCTCCGCTATAGATCACTGCCTATGACGTATACTCGCATAATAGCAATGGATAGATGAGATTTATAGTTTGTATCTTTATAAAATATTAACTCCAATGTGTTGTCACATCAACATGCAAACAGCTTTAATTATTTAATGTCCAGCGCATGCACATAAGCAAGCATCTTGTCTTTTTCCCCTTCACACACAGCTGCACTGCAGAGAAGCAAAATACACAGGATCACGAATGCAAGTTTGGTTAACCTCGTCGTCTTTGTAATAAACCAATTTTTCCCCTCTCCCTTTACAAAAACTAATTTAGCTACATACAAATGTCACTATACAGCTTTTTATTTTTGAACGCTAGTGGTACGACTTTCCCAGGGGTAAATGCGGTAGTTTTGATGAGGTGAAAGCGCCCTCATTGTCTTTTTAAAGATAGTGCCGATTATTAGAGAAATAATTGTGGATGTTGGTGAGACGTTTTATGGTTTCAGAACGCAAAGGCTACAGATGGATGAAGAAACAGAGTATGTGTTAAATTTCTTTTCTGCGTTCATTCTATTTTCTTCGTGTTCTGAACTCACAAGGATCAGAGAGGATGGGTCGTGTTGCTTCCAAGACATATGAATCTCCCAAGTCAGCCTGAGCGCACGTCAGAACAGCTCTACAATTCTCTGCGTCACGCATTGCAATCTGGGATTGCCGCGAGGCTTTCTGGGATTTTCCGGAAGGGTCTATTGGGTGCTCCCGGAGTAGCCTGCGCAAAGCGAGAGGCGTGTCTGCGTGATTCGTCGTCGCTCTGTACAAAGCACACGCTACGTTCTGCAGAAATAGTGCAGTATGCACAAATCTCACGATGGGTACGAAGCGGATGTTGCTTCTCGGCACGGCATCAGTGACTGGCGAGAAGCGCACTCAGCGGACCTTACTAACGCACTCAGGCATATACTACCTCAAAGAATGAGAAACAGTGCAAAACATTCCGAGTAGTGTCAGTGCTTCATTTGAAGGTCAAATCGGATAGTACTCCGTTCGAAACCATAATCGAAAGTTTCTCGAATTCGCACATGCCTACCGTAACGACCCGGCGACAGCCAAGCGGAGTCCGAGCTTTTGAGTAGGGAGACCCAAAGCGTTGGGGAGCCCTATTCAAGAAGCTCCCTACTGGCGACTTTCTGTAGCTCGTACGCAAGAGCTTTATGTTGCTAGCAGGGGCTCGTACCATCACATTGAGCACAGAATGACCAAGCACCATCGGGTCCCGCAATCCGCAGCGTACGATCTACAAAGAGTCCTTATTAGTTCTGGTGTTGAGAGAAATTATCTTTCGGCACAATAGTGACACACATTCCTCCCATCTAAGTGACAAAGAGTGTAATGTATCAGGGTGAGAACTTTGGATGACAGAGTCGAATTGCACCACTGAGGTGCCCTAGAACAGGCGTACCAGAAACCATGGGCTAACCGATGCTAAAGCTGATGGTGGCAAGCAGTAGCAAGCTGTGAAGTTAATGACAAAAGGCAATTCACTGCAGCGGGCCACTCAAAACCTGCTGCAACCAGAGCCGCTGCCAAATGATGCCCATTGAAATTAATCTTTTGAAACAAGCCTTCTGATAACTAGACTGAAAGTGATGGAAAGAAACAGTGAAAAGAGCAGTGGTGGCAGGGGGCCATTCGCTACCCAAGTGTGGAGAGAGTGACGGTCTGCCTTTTATAAAGGCAAGAAAGATTATTCTAGAATAATATCATGAATTACTCCCTAAATTAGATACTGTGCAGTTTGATATGTGTGCCACAAAGATATCTATGGGAAAGCAGTAGCCACCACGGCCTCTTGGGGTCCTTTGTGCTGCTGCCTCTAGCAGAAAAAAATAGGCCAAGACATAAAACCCAATAATTGCGGATAGGCAAGGACAGACAATGAAACGAGCCACAGGGCTTCGTTTAATGCCTTCACCAAACCAGCTGGCCCGTCTGCTGTCGCCTCGCTCAAGGTAAATTGCCTTGGCTCAATTAAAAAGCATGCGACACATACGTTATGTCTCGTTAATCTGGACACCTCCGTTCCCCCAAAATTGTCCATAGTAATGAGACGAAAATTCATGTGTTTACCTATAGTCTGTGTCCAAGTTAAGAGTTTGGCGGAAACTCCTCCCTCCTCTCCAGCGTCCGCTCCGCTAAAAAGAAAAAAGGAGCTTCCCCTGAATTCTTAACATGCAACCAACCATAATTCGTCCCCGAATATTTTGGCCAAATAACGAGGAAAACATTTGAATGAAGTCCATTTTAACAAGACGTGACTGTATTTAGTAGTGACACATAAAACCGATAAAACCATGTTGCTTATCCTGTGCCCTGGCCTTATTTCGCCCCAGTTTCTGCCATGACAAGCACCGCGGTGGTTTCGCTCCAAACCGAGAAGAAAAAAACCCAGGAGGTGCAGCTTTCCGCCCCTTTTCATTCGCCGTTCACCAGCTTCTGCACGGCACCCACGACGCGTTCGTTCACAGACACACTGTAGCTGACGAGGGCCTCGTAGGCCTTCAGGGTCCCCATCTGCCTGTGGGGGCCTTGCGGCAGCTGCCTCGCAGTCTGCGCCATCAGGGCCCCAAAGGCGTCACAGTCGTCCTTCTTTGTTCCCTCGCACGTCTCGGTCAGAGTCTGCACCGCACTTTCCAACAGCCGGTGAAGCTTCCTCTCCGTTTCGTAGCCGTCGTCCGCCGAACGTCTTCTTTTGGTGGGCTTGTTGTCCCGACCACCGGGGCTCGGGTCAGGAAAGCTGCTACTGGCACCGGCGAGCTCGCCACTGGTACTTGCACTTCGGGTGCTGCTGGCGTCGGTGCTGTCCCTGCGGCCACCCATGAAGCTGCAGTGGCCGGCCGCGTCCTCTGGTGCCACGATGCTGGGGTTGATGGGGAAGCTGCCTTCCTTCAGCTCCACCCAGGGGGCACTGAGGATGTCCTCGGGTGCTTCTGGAGCAACCTGTGAGCATGAAAGCATGAGCCAGGTAGTTCTGACAGCTTTGTTGCAATTCATGTCAACTTTTACAGTGCACATGAGAAAAGGTCCCCAGCAAGCGAGATTCCAGTGCCATCTCTGTGTCCCAAGGCTATCTCGGAACACATAAAACACAAAGCGAAACACAAACTAGATGAATGTTTTTGGCTATCCCCATTGTTCAGATCTACAGGTGGTGACCAGGAGATGTTTCTAAGAATGAGTTGAGGGAAACCACCAAACTCGACCCCCAGCTCCAGTGGAAGCAGCTGCGGTTCAGCTCCAGTCGCACTAAGACTGCAGCCGCAAGTCTCTCAAGAGGAGTATCAGTCCCATTTTGTGGCAGACGTTACAAGTCAGGGACGAAAATACTGTCACACCGTCTCCGCTCTTTTTCCAATCGCAGCAGACAAAGTATACAACATGCTGTCCATTTCGTCACCTACAACACCTTACGAACAGCTGAAGGCAAACCAGCTGCAAAGAGCCGAAGCCTCCGAACAATTGGCAGCAATCACCCTCTGCCAGATATCCCTGCGATCGACGCCCCTCGCAATTGCTGCATAGAATTACCCGGCTTCTCGGAGAACGTGCTAACATTGCTGAGAATGACTCGCCAAACATGACACCACTATCAATACCAGAAGGAGTGAGTTTGGAATGCCAAAAGTAGACTTTTTTAGTCATCGCCTCGATAGCTCAGGCATTCGAATCCTTCCAGCCAAAGTTGGAGCTATATTCAAGGCTTCCCACAGCCAATATTGTTCACCAAGCTCTGCCAGTTTATCAAAGTGGTAAATTTTCCCAGGCATTTTATTCCACAATGGGCCAAGCTGCTTCACCCATTTAACCCCCTCCTGGACAGGAGCGAGTCTCTGCTGCTTCTCTTTCTAAGAATAAAGCAGCCGAGCAAACCTTTTGCGAAGGAGCTCTGGAGGAAACCAACCCGTCTAAAACATTCAATGCCAAACTCTAACGTTGCTTGTGAAAGTTGCCACCTGCGACACATCAATGGTTAGTGGCAGCCACTCGCATTGTTTACAAAGAAATTGCAACCCATGCAAGTGCACTACAGTATGTGTGGAAATGTGTTAATGGCTGTATACGTGGCTCTTTGTCATTTCCGACACTTTGTTGAGGAGAGGGGATTCACCTTTAGGAGAGATCACGACTACACAACCAATACGAGATCTCGTTATACACAATGGGAAACCTGTAAGCTAACTTTTCTGTCAATCCCACACTGACATCCGACACTTCAGACGCATAGACAATGCGCCTGCTTGTGTCCTCGCAACATCGACGCCATCACTTTACCATGCCTCCCGCAAGGTCTGTGTAGTACTTACTCGTCTGAAAGTTGATGATGACGAGCTCGAAATGCTCTCCTTGTCATCATCATTGCAGCTGCTGAATGACACACTTTCGGTAAACACCCTTGTCACCCGCAATGAACAACTTCATCCAAGTTCCTCAACGACGAAAACTCTGTGACATCAACCGAAGCCCATCACACCTAAGAACACAAAGGCTCACAACGGGCAGATATGTATACAGTTGCCGACCGATTTTTCAGACGCCGATAATTCTGACTTTTTCAATATTTCGTACCTAAGCAAGGCACCCTGACCTTCATGCTAGAAATAATACATATTCACAACCAATTTTTCGTACGATTCGAAGTCCAAAAGCTTGATTATTTGTACATATTAAAGGGATACTTCAACGAAATTTGAAATATACCCGTAGTGTTCAAAAATAGGTTGAATATGATCCACAATATCCGTAAATGACAATCGCACGTTTGTATTTTGAGCCTGGTGGCTGTGTTTTTCGTTATAAACAGCCCACTCTGTCAAGCGCTCGGAGAGTTTGTCTCGGGACGAGCAAAGCTGCGGCGAGGCTGACGTTGAGAGGATGTCCAAGTCGTTCCAGCCAACGAAGATGCTGCTTTTGTACGAATTTTGAGTGACGCGTGAATCGTCTGTAATCTTGTAGAGGAACAATAGCAACTTCTGGGTCACACAAAAAAGATTATTGGAAAGAGGGGAGTTCCTCCTTCCCCTCTTCTCTCGTGGTGGCCGGAGGCGAGACAGTAACCTGTCACTACCTGTCAAGGTTCCTAGACGGGCATTACAAAAAAGGCGTTACTAATTGATTAATTCGTTTTAAAATTCCTTTTCGTGTCTTTTTTAACAAGATATTGGTGTGTCCGATGTGATACTGCTCCTTTGAACCCATATAGACAAAAAAAAAAAATAAGCGCCGAAATTTCGTTGTAGTGTCCCTCGGGGGAAAAACCCCCCGAGCGAGTGCCATTTTCAATTTTAGTTTGGCTCAGATTGGAAGCGCCTAGTAGCAACGCTTCTTAGCCGCTGCTAAGTCAAGCCACCATCATCATCAACGCTATTTTGCTTTGTTGCTAGGTGGCGCAAGATACCGCCCGTCGCCAGAGCCGCATATTGGGATAGTCTGGCCAATAGGCGGAGCAAAGGCCGTCGTCAGCGTCGAATATTTCCTCGCTGTTAGAGCGTAAACTAAATATGCGACAACGCGTCAATCAATCGGCAAACCACGACGTCACAATATTGGAAACAACATTTAAAGCGTGAAATAGGAGCGTTCAATCTCGCAGCAGCACGCTGCACGACAATGACAGGATGCCACACCGGGCGTCGGCGGTGCTTCAATCTAAACCCTGGGCCTCGGTAACCTCAGAGGTGGCAGCTTTCTGCTTTGACTAGGTTACCCCCTTGGAGCCCGATGCTTCGACCCCAGTGAGCGACAGCACCATCATGCTCCTGGGGATCCTTTGTGCAACTGTGCACCGATCGAACGGCAGGCTGCAGATCCCCATTGGCCTGCTGCTGACCCGCCTCAATGAAATGTGGAAATCTTGAAATCGGACTGACATCCTCCACAATGGTAACAATCCATCTCGTCGTCATTTTGCATGTGTCTACTCATCACATTATCACGTTCATTAGACGCAGCACCACGGGCCTCCAAGGTACGTGCTGTTGCCTTTGCGCGGTGCCGCGGCTCTCCAGAGCCGAATAAAGACATGACATTACGTTACATTACATTAGCGATGATCGCAACTACACAGTTTGCTCTAGTTCGGAACGCGCGTTCGTTTATTATACAGTTGAATATGAACTTGACGAGAATCTCACACGCGCTAAGTTTTCAGTCACCAAGAGTTACACCTTTTTACTGTAGCGACGCTAAAACGGCTTAAATTAGCCGAGCCGCATTCTTAGAGCTCACGACCACCACTAAGGGCTGTTTCGCGGCCTGTGGTTGGCCACGAGATGCTCGCCTATTCATACCAATGAATGGCCAAACTTTCCAAATAGACAGCTCTGCCTGTTGCAGTAAAGCTATCTTCATCATCATCACTACTGTCTTGTAGCATTTGTAACCTTGCGCAACTGCATTCTCTTTCTTCCCCGCCATTTGTCACGTCCTCGGTGGTGCGGTTGTCAGTTTCGTGTGCAGAGAACATCTTGTCTTTAGCGCTACGTGGTTTGGAGACTTCAAGTGCCATGGTACCACCCCTTCATCCAACGCTGCCGAATGTTTTGAAGAAGCGTGGGAAATATGCCACCATGACGCTACAAAAGAAAGTGGCGATCATCAAACTCATCAAGAACGGACGTACACAAGCCAATGTTGCGAAGGAATTCAAGTTGAGGAAGCAGACGCTTTCTGGGTACATCAAGAACAAGGCCAAGATTTTGTCCGCTTTTGAAGGCTCTCACGGCAAGGAACAGAAAAATGACAGAAAAGGAGAGCATCCGGAACTGGAAGAGGCTCTGCAACTGTAACTGAGAGGAGTGCTCTCAAAGAATATTACAGTTTCGGGAGACACACTGAAACAGAAAGTGGAGACCCTTGCAATGAGGATGAATGTGAAGTTGATAGACGGATGGTTCCACCGTTTCAAGAAGAGACAGAAAGTATGCGGGGAAAGTGGAGCCGTTAATCCTGCCACAATCACCGACTACCGCTCGAATAAGCTGAGATCGTTGTTGGAAGAGTATGCACCTCAAGATATCTTCACCTGCGATGAGACAGGGGTCTTCTACAATATGCTGCTGGACCGTACGCTGTCTTTCCCCGGTGACACCTGCTCAGGGGGCAAGCGTAGCAAAGAACGAATTTCAGTTATGGTTGGGGCCAACACAGTCGGTGACGAGAAGTTGCCACTTCTCATCATTGGGAGGTCGGAGAACCCTAGATGTTTTAAGAGCACCAAGAAGATTTCCGTTGGTACCCAACAGTTGCCATTGCTCGTCATCGGCAAGTCCCAGGACCCGATATGTTTTAAGGACGTGTACAAACTTCCTGTTTGGTATTCGTGCAGCAAGAAGGCTTGGATTACGCAGGCCTTGTTGGAGTTTTACCTGTGCTGCCTAGACCTCAAGTTCGAGCTACAGAGACGACGAGTTCTATTTTTCGTCGACAACTGCGGAGCACACCGCAAAATGAACGCCCTTCAAGCTATTCGGCTTGAATTTTTGCCGCCGAACACAAGTGTGCTACAGCCGATCGATCAGACACCTCAAAGTGCTCTACCGATCCCATCTGCTCAGCCACTCTCTTTTGTGCATTGACAACAGGAAGGTGTACCCTGCGGAGGTTCTTTCGGCAGCGAACATGCTAGCAGAAGCCCTTAGGGCAGTTCAGCCTACAACAATCGCCAATTGTTTTAAGCATGCGGGCTTTTGTGCCAGCCAGGATTCCGTGCGCGGTGGTCCCGTCCTAGACCTACTGCACCGCCGAGGATATTGCTGCCGGCAAGTCTCTGGTCGCTAACCTACGCAATAATGGGATAGACATTCCATCAACAATCACGTTTGGTGATTTTGCCAGAGTTGACAATGATCTTGAACTCTGTACAGAGCAAACTGACGATGAAATCGTGCAAGAAGTACTTGCGCAACCTTTTGAAAGTGAGTCGGACTCAGACGACAACCATGCCGACCGCCCGCAGCTACCAGCAGTAGACATTGTGACAGTTGTGGCATTGCTGTTAGATGTGTACGGTAAAAGCATGATAGCTTGCGCAAGTGCAAGTGGACAGAATCAGACGCAAACGCACCATGAAGCAAGCCACTCAGGAGACTTTTTTGAGCCAGTGTGAGTGTAATAAAGTTCATTTTTGTAATTGGCCTATTTTTCGAACTGTTCTATTATTCATACTTTTTTCTCATCCCCACGAGGTCCAAAAAATCGATCGGCAACTGTATCTCTACGATATTTAGACATTCAGGACAGGATACACCACAGCATCCCTGTCAATATGCAAAGGGCATCAAATTGTCAAAGTGTATCTGGACCTAGTCAGTCCGCTTCCACTATCACAAAGGCAACATACCTTTTCAGCTGCATCGACAGACTGACAAGACAGCCCGAGGAGACAACGACTGGAACTCAATGCAACAAGTATTCCAGAATTAATGTCTATTCCCAACTCAAGCAGGTAGGACAAAGCCACCTCACACCACTGAAAACCTAAAAAGTGCAATTCACATCTCTCTCCACCATGAATATTGCTGAGAACAACCACATTGTCACCACTAAAGACCTTTTCTCACAACCAAGGGAAAGACTGATGCATTTGTCCCTCGAACCAATGGCAAAGACAATGTCACTGCCCTTCACAGCCTCAAGACAAACTTCATGAGCAAAAGAGTTTGTTGGAAACAGTTATCTAACCCAACATAACTGCTAGAGAGCAGGGGGCATATCTGTAGTGGCCACAGATTCACAGAAAGGGTACCACCACACAAACTAAAAGGTGACGCTCTCAGGGCTCATTCACTCGCGCCTACTGAGTGCACGAGTGAAACCATTTTAGCCGCATCCCTCAATAATCCAGTGGGCATGCAGGCCTCAGCATATCAGTGTTATGCTATTTTTTGGCATCACTACCACTTCACAACAAGACACGAGGAGGCAATTGGAACTATTGCTGGTTTTTAAGGATTGCAGCATAAGCAGTGATGTGATTGGCTTAAGCCGTTTTGGAGCACCTTTCGGAGCAGCCAAAACAGTGTTTTGGAGCAGCCAAAACGGTGTTTCGAAGCAGCAAAAGTGGCTTTTGGAGCAAATATTTTTAGAAAAATAAAAATTTTGTTTTAAGTGCTGGACAAACGAAAGCCACTTTGCTCGCCGCAATAAACTGACTATGGTCAAGTTAGACCACCTGGGAAGTTTTGAACATGTAACTGAAATGCCAAAGACATGACACATTTTGCAATGCTTCAGTTAAATGATACATATAGCTATATATACCCGCTATAGATAAACAGGAACCAAATTGCACCATATTAAAATTTATCTGAAAATGGCCAGCTTTGTAGTAGATATCACAGCATTAGGTTCACTATAGTTATATATTATAATAAATGAAAGCAGTCTCCGACTGATGAAACATGTAACTACTGCAGTGGAATGCGAAGTTGTACTCAAGACAAAGGTGCATTATGACTAGCGAGTGCTTTTATTTTTGCGTTTCGAAACTTTTTCCAAGGCTGCTGCGAGCCTCGCTTTGCCTTCGGCTAGTAATGAATGCCCACTTCCAATGTCTCCAAAGAGACATCTCACAAGTGTGCAGTGCTGTAGGCGTCACCGAGCTCTTCCGAAAAACCACTTGCCACCGTTTTACTGGTTCTCGACGTGCCAGATCTTCGTCAAAAGTAAGCCAACGTAAAACAATGGATTGCAACTGTCCCGGCTGGTGCCTCTGTCGTGCAATCATGTTCACATGCACATGAGGGCAACTTTGGCAGGCTTGCAGTTGCACGTGCTTCGTCGCGCGAGCGGAGATGGCTTTTGATCGAAACCGAAACCATGCCACTCCGCTCCGTCGCCAACTAATTCCCAAAATTGCATGCAAAATATAACTGTCCAGCATACGACAAAAAGCAGTCCTGTCCAGCATACGACAAAAAGCAGTCCAGCGGCACTTGCTTGCCAGGCCGGCAAACAAAGTACAAGCTAAACAGAGCAAAAAAAGAACCTGAGCGCATCGATGCAAGACATAGCGAGCCAGGGTCAAAAAATTCTTGGAACGCCTTGTGCAACGACGCAACTTGAGACAAACAAGCGTGCTGTGCGGGTTCAGCGTGCAGATATTGCCTTCTTTGCTTTAGCTCACTTCTCTTCACCACTTTTTCACGTACTGGGTTCCCTCTCGAAAGAAAGCCTACCGAGAGAAACCTAGGTAATCAATTCTTCGACACAGCAGTCTTTGAGTTAAAGAGGGAATCTTGTAGTAGCGTACGAATTAAACAAGAACAGGAATGTTGATAAACATGCGCCGTATCTGCAGCAACGTGCAGACGGCAACACCCGAAGTCGCGCGATCACGGTGACTAGCAGGCAGGGACCAAATATAGTTTTCCCACGGCCGTTGCTTTCAGGAGCGAGTGCTTCAGCTCACAAAATAACTCCCGCTGCGCAAAAACGTGGTTTCATTTCACAGCATGACAGCATGGCTGGGCTGGTACCCGGCACACTACCGTCGAAGCGTCCGCACATGCCCGCGTCTATCCTTGAAATTTTTTTAAAAATATGCGAGACGAGACCCACGAGACGACGAGATTGTGAAACGAGAGACGGCAGAAAAAGCTATGGAAGACCGAATGGATTATTGATGCTGGGTACTTTGTGTCGGGCGGCTGCTTTCGGTTTTGAAAGGCCGCAAAAATTGGTCCTTTGGCACAGGCTTGGCACAGATTACCCATATTTTGACAAAATGTAGCAAAATGTAGCAGGGTTCGCGCCTCGGCGCAGTTTGGCGCAGCAATCACATCACTGCATAAGTGAACAGAACCAGATTCAAAACACGAAAGCTATGAGAAAAGGTCAGGAAAGGCTGCTTCAGAGTCACTAACAGTTCATGGACAGTACCTCTAGGGCAGGGGTGTACAACTCAAAAATAATGCGGGCCAAAAAAATGTTTATTGGGAACTGCACAAATTTTCAATATCTGGCACAGGTCTTCAATATCAGGCATCATTGCACTGGTTGCCACATTGCACTGGTTGCCACCTTGAGCACATCTCGCAGTGTCATGTCCATGGGCCGCATGTTGTGCACCCCTGCTCTAGGGCATTCCCAGATGGCAGCAATTCGCTACAGTGATGGTTGTTTCATATCTGACCTGATTTTACTGCGTGCTCATGGCGAGAGATGTAGTGGAGTGTCCATAGGAGGTCGAGTAGCACATGTTCCATAAATGCACATCACAGCCCATTGTCAAAGTCACGTTGATATGATACTACGCAGGTATTCGACTGCAAGTTTAAACTCACCACATTCTGTAGAATAGTTGATCTCAATAGTCTTCCCTCACAGTGTACAAAAACATAGTATGTGCCAAGTGAGCTAAAAAAGGCTTACTGCATTCGATAAACATGTGGCGGAGAGTGTGCGGGTCAAAAGGGACAATGCCTCAGTGATGGTTTCCGGGAACACCACAAGAGCATGTCACCGGCTGAAGGGACGCTTCAGAGTGCTGCACTCCACGTCAGAGCCTGCCAAGGATGGGCCCCCAAACTTCAGAAAACCCGCGGCATCGGTCGCACCATCAATGCTATGATAAAGGGTGTCAGTGTAATAACAATATTGGACAACATGACAATGCTACACGTGTAGTGCTATTACGTGACGTTTGTATGCTGTCCTGAAAGAGCAACTCGACTCTCTGATGTCACGCTAATGCGGTGGCGCTGCTGTCGGCACTGCGCATGTGCAGACGCCCCGCCTTGGGCAAGTCTTGTTCCTGCACGCACGCAGTGCCCACACCTGGTGTGGGCAAACGCGGCTTGTTTGTAAACAGTGTGTTCATCGATAAAAAGATGTCACCAAATAAAACAATTATCCTAGATAGTGTAAGGAGTAGGAATATCCGATGGTCGAAGTGTGCGGAAGTAACCGTACAGGACTAGAGCGAACAAGACGCCGGTGCCTGCTGGAACGCTTGCGCTCCAGCAGCCATCATAGATGAACTTTGACAACTCAGCAGTGTAGCCTGCATGAATCAAGCATTTCGACAACTACCACTGTGCCATGAGTAACCATGGGTATTAACAACAAAACCAGTGAGGTGCAAGTCTGCACGCTTTCGGACACAGGGGAAGACATGCGAGGGAAATATTTGCAGCGTTCGACCTGTCGGCTGAAGACACAAGATAGTTTGACTTAGTGCGAAAGGAGCCCAACGAAAAGTTTGTTAAAGGGGCCCTGCAACACCTTTTCTAATGGTTTTTAATTTGCACCGAACCTGAGCGCACTGAACGTAGTAACTTAATGAAACTTTTCTTTTCTCGAATTTCGCTTTATTTCAAAAGTTCTAGGCAAATTAAAATTACAAAACCAAGCAAAGAATAACCTCCTTCATGATGTCGTTGCTCAAGGCTTGAGTGGCCGTGAACTAGAGGAGGGGTAGGGAGCTCAGAGAGCGCTCACGGCTGCCGCACTCTGCATCAACGGCTCGAGAGGGCGCCACTAAAGCATGTGTTGGATAGGCTGTATGAAGCGGGCGACCAGGGTGGCTCGCATTGCATTTGCTACACGATTAAAGAGTAATTCGGCATGACACTTTATTGGCCACGAGCGAAAGTAAAGATCAGTTCAGAACCGGAGCCACTTCGCGCTGCCATATTGCCAAACGGCCAAATCGCTTGCCAAATCTGCTCGAAGGCCTTCGAAACGCTCAGACCCTCGAGCCCGTATACGACCGCAGCGCCGCCGCGTACATCCGGGACCTTTCTTTCTTGCCGCTCGTCAGTGCCTGATCCCACTACCCCTTTCTAGTATGCGCCGCCTTTTCCACCGCTTGGTGGCGGGTCTGTCGATGGGTCATTTCTTGTTTCTGCACTCTATAAACTGCATTTATTTCTTTTCTGATCTAAAATACTGAACAAAAACTACAGGGTCTGATCGAGAAAAGTAAACCCTACTTTTCGGCCCGCATAAAAAAACTATGCATCGCAGAACGCTCAAACTCAGCCAGAATGTAACCCTAGCGGTCCAAGCAAGATGCCAAAGTTTCAGAACATGAGCTTACCTGGATCAAAAGATAAAAGAAAAAAACGAGAAATCTCTACGGGGAGGCTCCGACCACGGAGAGACGCAGACGGAGGCCGTCTGCTTTGAGTTGCATCGCATAGGTGGCGCCACCACCTATGCGGGTTGGCGGGTTATCACGAGCATCTGCCGGGCTTGGCGGCACATTCGGAATTGTTCTTTATCATTTCTGAAGTTTCACTTACGCACTGCTTTTCACTGCAACGGAAATAAAGATTACACGGTCTAATTTGTGATACTTCGGTGCATTTGCTCAGGCATAACATTTCTTCATGCTAATTATTTTAGCAGATGTCGTCTGCTTTGCTCTTCGCAAACACGAATGCCGCGGTGCACCTATTCTTCTCGTTTGGTAGCACCTTCGACACTTGGTGCTGCAGATTATGTGAAGTTTGGTATGGACGTGGTAGCTTCCTCTAGTGGCCAAGTCTGCTCACTGCCAATAAACCGTTTATAACCTAATTAATTTTTTTAAAGTTACAATATTTGGGCTCCGCCGTCAGAGGAGCCTCCTTTCGGTTGCAGATGAACTTCAGCTGGGCCAATATATTTTCCTTTTTTAACTTCTGTACCGTTTTTTATGTTTGCGTACTTGGTTCATTTTTCTTTTTTTTCTGTTTTTGTTGGCAATGAAAATTAAAAAAGGGAGAGGCAGAAGATGCCAAGTCAGCGACTTTGTGACCCAGTTTACTCATTATGTCGAGTCTCGAACACGTTCGAATTTATTATTACTAATATTATTAAAGGAATTCAGTACTTTTGGTTTGCTGGTATTTAGATTAAATGCTGGACAATTAAGCTGCCCCGTCAAAGAACCAGGTTCACCATTTGCATGGTCCGGAGACACCAGATGAGAGAGACACGGGAGAGCGCCGAGCAGCAGTAGCTCAGCAACCGACAACCGTAATTGGCAGCCCTAAAAAGGGCCATTTGTTAGACGTAAACGAAATAAAAACTAGAAAAGACCGCGCATATGGCGGAAGCTATTCTTGCTTCCAGATGAAAGTATGTGGAGTGCGTCAGGGGCAGGCACTGGAAGGCAACACCGTAGTCCTACGGTTCTACCTCAACGTGACCTCCCAGCTGCCAGGTGCAACGCCTAAGTCTCGCCTCGTATTCGGCAAACACCACAGCTCTCATTTCGTCTGTAATGAGCAGAAACGCAGCCTCAATGCCTTGCTTGAGGATGTCGAGGGTGGAGATTCGGCCGGTGTAGACCTGTGACTTGATGAACCCCCATAAAGAAAAATCACAGATTGTTAGGTCAGGGGATCGCGGTGGCCATGGCATGCTGGACGAGCCTCTTCCCATCCAGCGTCCAGGAAAGGTGTCACTTAACCATTTCCTGACGGAGGTCCACCAGTGTGGGGGCGCTCCATCTTGCATAAATACGCAAACTTGTCGTTGCATGTGGAGGGCCTCGAGCTCGGGAAGAAACTCCTCCTTCAACATGCGCAAATAACTTCTGCCCGTCACAGACTCATCGAAAAAAAAAGGCCGCACCAGACAGTTATCTTGGGAGAATACTGAGACTTCTCCATTGTCCAGTGCGGGTTGCCGTTGCTCCAGTACCGGCAGTTCTGAGCGTTGACTTTTCCGTCGAGGTGAAAGACGGCCTCGTCCGAGAACAGAAGGAAGTCCAGATGGGAGGGGTTAACCGCGATCCTTAGGATCTCTTCGCGGCAAAAATCGAGCCGTCTTTCATAGTCTTCAGGCTTCAGCTCGTGGAGAACGTGAACCTCGTAGGCATGCAGGTTGTGTCGGCGAAGAATCCGGCGCACAGTGTAATCTGAAACTCCAAAACAAACTCGCCGCTCTCTTTGTGGACAGGTGCGGGTCCGCTTCGAAAGCACCCATGATCCCGTACGCGAGCTGCTCTTTCTCTGGCGTGCTGGCGAAGACGTGCTTCTTGTTCGCGACGCTGCCAACTGTGCCAAAACGCTGGACCCACTTCCAGATGGTTCTCTTTGACAGCGGCCTGGAACGGTGCACTCGACAGTATCGGCGACGAGCATCCTTAAAGCTTCTGCGCTTTAAATACCAAACCATGACGTCCATGCGTTGCTTTTGGGTTAATTGCCTCATCAGGCAGGAAAGTGCAGCGAAACACGGTAGAGATTAAAAGTAATCAACGGGAGGGGGGGATCGGTGGCCGAGTGGTCTAGCGCACACCAGCTCGGAGCACGTGGAGCGAAAGCTCGCGCTGCAGAACCCAGGGATCCTGGGTTCAAACCCCACCCCTGCCTGTTTCGATCTGGATGAGCATCGTACCGGCATGCGATCGTGTACCTCTACTGTGTGGTGCACGTTAAAGACCCCAGGCTAGCGGTTGTACTGCACTGGCTAAATTTCTCAACTACAGCTGGGAGACTCGTCGCCCGTTGAGGCAGACCGAGTTCTAGGCTGTATAAAAATACAAACAACCCAATTTTTTTAATCAACGGGAGAACCGGTGTTCGGGTTTGCGAAGAGCAAAGCAGACGACATCTGCTAAAATAATTAGCATGAAGAAATGTTATGCCTGAGCAAATGCACCGAAGTATCACAAATTAGACCGTGTAATCTTTATTTCCGTTGCAGTGAAAAGCAGTGCGTAAGTGAAACTTCAGAAATGATAAAGAACAATTCCGAATGTGCCGCCAAGCCCGGCAGATGCCCGTGATAACCCGCCAACCCGCATAGGTGGTGGCGCCACCTATGTGATGCAACGCAAAGCAGACCGCCTCCGTCTGCGTCTCTCCGTGGTCGGAGCCTCCCCGTAGAGATTTCTCGTTTTTTTTCTTTTATCTTTTGATCCAGGTAAGCTCATGCTTTGAAACTTTGGCATCTGGCTTGGACCGCTAGGGTTACATTCTGGCGGAGTTTGAGTGTTCTGCAATGCATAGTTTTTTTATGCGGGCCGAAAAGTAGGGTTTACTTTTCTCGATCGGACCCTGTACTTTCATAAGTAATTGAAACGGTTCGCGCCACTTATATTTTGTATTTCGAGTAAAAAAAAGTTTTTGCGGCTCTGACCCAGTAGTAAGCCCAGGACCAAACACTTCACGTATAGCGCACTTTCGGCACCGCGGGTTACCCCGTAGGTGGAGGAGGTTTCCGCATCATTGGGTTAAAATATGACGCACTGGTATTTAGTTACTCTCTCCGTGCCCGCTGGCTTGCCCGAACCCCAAGAGACGTGGAAACTGCGAAAAGGTTAGATGCTTAAATATGATTGCAGGGCCCCTTTAAAGAGGCCCTGTAATCGTATTTAAGCTTCTACCTTTTTTGCGTGCTGAGCGTAAGAGCTCGCCGAGCTCACTAACCCTCCTCTAGTTCACGGCCACTCAAGCGACCAGGGACGTCATGAAGAAGGTTATTTTTTTGCTTGTTTTTGTAATTTTAATTTGCCTATAACTTTTGAAATAAAGCGAAATTCGAGAAAAGAAAAGTTTCATTAAGTTACTACGTTCAGTGCGCTCAGGTTCGGTGCAAATTAAAATCCAGTAAAAAAGCCCTTGGAGGGCCCCTTTAAGGAATGAAACGTTGTGTATGAAACTTCCCATTTTCCCATAGTCAGTGCAGTCAGTATACAACTACTTCATGACACACTATGTCCTTGCAGAATGCCGAAACTTTGGAAAGATGAAGCTACACAGGATTCTCTGAAACTCTGCAAATGGATGCAAAGCTAACGGTGTCATCAAGCATTAGTCAAGACATGCCTCAGGCTGCTGCTGGTCGGCTACCCACCAGCTGCAGTGAGAGCAAAGGCATTGCGGGACAACAAGGGAAGCTCGTTCTGCAGAGACAACCAGCATCCAAGGCTGACATGCTCAGCAAGGTTCTACAAGTTCTTCAACTGCAAAGAACATATCGGCAGGGCCTGCTGAAAGAAGGAGTCGACTTGGTCTTCGAGAAAGGTAAGAGTTTCTGGAGTGCAACGGGAGACTCAGGGGTGGAACTCATGAAATGTACTTGGGAGCAGCCACGGGAGAAGCTGAAACAGCTGTTTTGGAGCAGGTTGGGAGCAGCTAAAACCATATTCTGAAGCAGGCTAGGAGCAGCTCAAATCAGTTTTCATTGCACTTCAGCTTATGTCTTAGACAAGCACGGGAGCAATTTCAAATGTGCTTAGCAGCACAGATGAACATGAGTGGTTAGGAACCTAGGTAGATGGGATAACAGTGTAACAGATGTGAAAACTTGAAACGTTGTGAGCCTTAATGAGAACCAAAAAGCAAGTACCATATGTTTCTGAAGAGTGTACTTGATACTTTCTGAGTGGCTTTCAACTGTTTAAAATGCAAACCAGCACTGCTTATCGCACAACCCACACGTGCTCAACATAGTAATTATATGTGCGAACCACGTGACGTGCGCAAGCAACGGACGTGCAGTTGCGCGGAGGAACAGGACAACAAGTTTCGAGTTTATCCTATTCGCGACTCCAGCAAAACGGACGCCACCAAGCGGGAAAACTGGAAACCAGCCGGACCAGGTCGCTCCGCGCCCCTCCGCGTCTCTGGTGGCTTTCACGGACACGTGTTGTCGGCGCGGTGGCGAACAATGTAATTTGACGAAGGTCCGAAAATTTCTTAAGTTTGCTTGAGTGTTCCTTAGTGTGGTGAAGCCTCAGTAGATTGTTTCCGTCCATCACTTGTTTGAAAGCCCATTTACTCCGCAACACACGGTCGCGTGCTTTCGATTTCTTGTACTGGGGAGGAATCACGGAAAAACGTTTTGATTTCTTGTGTGTTTCGAATCACATTCAAAGTGACGACCACTTGGTAACTGATAACTGGTTTCTTTATAAGGATGTAGAACAGTGAACTGAGGACGACAGACGAGGTGTATCACTGGAGGGAACACCAATGTTGCAGTCAAGTGAATGGGAAGGTTCGATAGCTGCTTTTCTTGAGTTTGGTTGTCTTCGATTAGCTTCAAGTTTGAGCCACCCACGCCGGTCGGTGCGTTGGCTATTCATCTTGGCTGCTTTTCGCCGAAAAAGCCTCTGGACTCCACTGAAGAAGTTGGGCTGATTTCCCAATTGCTTGATTCAGGAAAACCTGTTCGCTGCATATGCTTAATGAGGGAAATTATCTGCTTTCGAAAGGTGGGGGACGCGTCTCGCAAAGTTAGAAGCTGTCACGGCATTATAACCTATCGCGCCTCCAATATTTATATTATACCCCCGTCGAAGCCAGCAGCAATATACGTCTACATTGCTTAGGTTGACCGGCCACAAAAAATATTCATTTTCTCCGTTCAGGATTCAAAGCCAAGTTCAATGCAGAGAGGTTCTGCATGAATTTCCGATGAAGACTCTCTTCAGTGTGTCTGTATTCGTCTCCGTGCTACCTGCTAGAACCATTTGGCTAAGTTTAAGTAGTATATCTCTGTCCGTCAAATAAACTTTTATTCAGCAGTTCACCTAATAGCTAGTCAACTAAGCTCATATTTCAAACCCGAAGAATATACTAATATCGCTTTAGTGAGACATAGTACGTAATATAATACATAACCCGCTCGTCAAATTGACTTCTCGATTGCTACTAAAAGATGAATTGAAATACGAGTATCAACTGCTTAGTGGGGCACCAGTGGGTTTACATGCTCCTTGGCTCAAGAAGCGCTTGCTTAATTTTCGTAATTTTCCTGCAGTCTGTGTTGTTGACCGAGCAGACGACTGGAGCTGTTTCTTAAACGCGGATACGCACAAAAGCTTGATTTCACGGACAGATAAGTCGCATGGTCAAGGCATGCGAGTTAGCTAACAATTACTCTCGGTGGAACAATTCTGTAGGCATCGCCGCTTTCCTTAGATGATCAAAACTGATTAGAGTTTATTACCGTCTCTCCGGAGCCCGTAGTTTCGGTTTTGAACGAAATCTCCAAAACGAAAGTTTGACATGAAAAGAACAAAAACACCGGGAAAACAAAACTATGCTCTGCAAGTTTATGTGCACCGGCTATACTTAGTCGTCTCAGTTCAAATACCTATAAAATATGGCATTAAACAAAAGAAAAAATTTGTTAAATTGAATGCGCCACCCGTTCAGGCGGCCCGGCCGAGCCGACGCGACCTGGACCCAGCCGCCACGTTTGTTTGGTGGTGGCGCCCCCTATAGGTCGCTGGAGTCACCAATTTTGCAACTCAATATCAAAGCAGCAGACTGTGAATAACGGAGTTACATATTCGAAGCGATAAGCAGGAGCAAGGTTAAAGTATGCCGAGCAGATCTACCACTCGCGCGAGTGCTGCTGGCCGGCAAGGTTTCGGATCGGACCGCGTTTCAGTTCTATCAAATCACGATTTATCTTGCGGGAATGCGGTTCCAACTTGTAACGATGAAGTACTAAAAGATATATTTTGCTCATTTGTTTTCAACTAGCTGACGTCCGGATCCAGGGCTGCAGAGCCTCAGGCAATCTGGCGCTTAACGACTCGACCTCACCTCGGCCGACTTGCTCAACCGCATAAAGTTGAAGAATAACAATTCAGTCGCAGGTGGTGTAGTGCTTCGAATCTGACCACCGAGTTTTTTCGCACGCTTCCGAGTTGGGATAAACAGGGAGAATAAACAAAGGATTGCAAGGCCGACCAAGCTAAACGCCTTCATTGTTGCCAATCGAGTCGATAAATACTGAAACCAAGACAAAATACAATTTTTTTGGCACACGTTTTGCGATTTGGTGCATAATGGCGCGAGGTATTGGCTGTGGCGCAGTTTCCACAAAATAGCACAAGGGGGCGCAGACAAATGCATCTGGCGCAAAATGCCGCAAATGGTGCAGCCGTTCCACCCCTGGAGACTGGGAAAATGTTTTGGGGGTCGACAGCTGTTCTTGGCACAAAAGCGCGCCCCAGTGCAATTCATTTATAACGATACCACACTTAACGATGTACTGACAATCAGTTTCTAGAGTTTCTAGACTAGAAACGATTAGCTTCTAGTCCAGACACAACGATAATTGGATATAACGACTGAATTTTGGGTTTTCTAATTATTGTTATAAGTGGATTGCCCTGTATGTCCAGATTACCCTAAACCCAATATTCCATGTTCCCAAAAGTCGATTCGGGGGAAAAGGCCACCACTATACCTTACCCGGTTTAACTAAACTTGGAAAGTCACCCTGGTGTAACAAGTTGTAGCTCACCTCTGAGGCATCCTGGTTGTCTGGGGCTGGCCATCTCCCTTGCCTTGGACTTGAGGTCTGCAGGAACTGGAGCTTTGTGTAGTGGGTCCAGCGAGGCACGTACACGTCTTCTGGGCTGGAGGCAGACTTGAGGCTGTCTGTGACTCTCCGCTGTTCCCGGTGGTACTGGGAGCGCAGGTTTGCAAATCTCGACTTCACCGCAGCCGCTGGAAAAGGAGCAGGCAGAATGTAATGTGCATGCAACAAACGTGTGGACCAAAAGATTGAATAACAATTGTCACGCCATATGTGACTTGCAGCATGCGAGACTTCAAGGACTACACAAGCACTTCCTGAAGAATGTGGAGTATTTAGAGAATAAGGCGTGTATCAAAGACAAACAACTATCGACAACAGTTGTATTCAAAATATGTCATGATTCAAAATGAGACTACTGAGCAATGATGAAAAAATGTTCACCTGGTTCCCCTCTGTCATGTTTCCGAATTTATTACCTCGAACAAGATCTAGTGCTTGAAGCTGGCCAAACAGCCTGTCGGCAACCCTACTGCCATCTACACAAATTAGGGTCTGCCAAGACGTACTATGTTCAGGAGTCACTCACAACATTCTTTAGCCTGAGATTCCCTTTCAGGCAGGTAGTGAATACACAAGCTCATTAACCGTGCCAATCAGACCATGTGCAGATTCGGAGAGATGGAGATTATGTAAATGCCTCCAGGTATTCTTTTAGTTACATTATTTGATGAACCATACCTCCAAATTCTGCAACCAAGCAAATCTTGAAAGCAGGCTTCTACAACACACAAATTAGACCATTCGACTTATTATCTCCAATAGAAAACAGATCACATCACATAAACAGTAAACAACAAAATGGCAGATTGACGTCAGGTCGTGCTGACAGCTCAAAAAATATGGAACACTTAGCAGAATCGATTTAATTTTCTAGTCTAGTAGAGAAAACAAAGCCCTCGTCCTCTTTAATGTGTAACCTCCACTTGATGATGCCCTTTTTTTGTTCGCAGATTTCTACAGGTTCGGCGTTAATAATGCCGATACGTGAATTCTTCGATCACCACCAACATGATAGTCGACCTCCCATTCGTCTCTTGTATGGGATGCATAAACAAATTAAGATACCGTTGCAGCTCGCACATTCTAGTTTACGAGCTAGGCATACGCCTGTCTACAAGGTTCTGAGGAACTAGGGACAGCCATGAAGCCGAGACAACCGTTGAACAATGAAACATGCAAAGCACATGCACACTGCGGCGAGCCGGGACTGCGCAGTTATTTTGTAACGTCATCTCAGTCTCGTCCACCGTTGACTGGACTGTCGGGATTTGTCCAAAAGCGACGCAGCCTGTTCAATTCGTACAATTCCTTTCGGAGACGCAAGGACGACGTAACGTCGATCCACTCACCCGTGAACTGTCGCCCGAGTGCTGCGGCGATCTCGGCGTACGCCCTTTCTTTGAGATCCCTCTTGTGGTACGATCGGTCCCTCACGTCCCAGAGGAACCGACGCTTCTCAACCAGCGAAATCATCTTGGATTCCACGTCCACCTTGAACAGACCCGGCTGCATTTCCTAGGCGCACAGTAGCGCAACAGCGCCCATAAAAACAGCTCGAAGCAGCAGCAACAGCACAAACGTCAACAAAGGAAAAAAAACATTCGTCTGGCTTTGGATTTGGATTTGTAGCTAGTTCAAACCGATGGCGATGTTGATACGACGTCAACGATGTCTGGTGGTCTGGTGCGATCAGGTGTGATTAAATCTTTATCAACTAGAGAATGTCCGCAAAAAATAATTTGCAGCAATTTCCTTTCACTGCAGGGACAAACTACGGATCACTGATCGCTCAGTCTCCACCCAAGTAGTGTGCCCCAGACCATGCCCCAGACAGTGACTATTTCGACATCCACCGTAAAAATATCTCAAAACTTATTTCGACGTCTGTGACGCCACTGTCGTAAACTGTCAAAATCACTGAAAATCAAGGAGGTTATAATGGGCAGGAGGTGGCGTCCCTATCCCCAATGCATGGAGCGAAGTGTAACGGAAGTAGGCGTGGCCACGAGCCGCGACGAGCATTTCTTGACCAATGGGAAGCCTAGTGAGTGGGCGCCGCCATTAATTTCGGTGCAAACAACCGCGTTGCCTTGACATTTCCGTGGCAACGCGATTGTGTGCACCGAAAGTAATGGCGGCACCCACTGTTATTTGAAACAGCGCTTAACGGGAGACTTTTAAACCGGTATGGTCGGAATTGGATGAGATTATATAAACGAACGCCTGGTTGCCCAGCAGAAAGTAAGTGACTAGAGTTGAGACGCTCTAGACGACGCACCGACTGAATCGGTGTCGAACAGGCGAGATTTCGAGCCCAACACTTGCCTGACCAGTAGGACTAGGAAGTCGGCGTGTAGCGGACGCTCTCGACACCGCGCGACCGCGCCTGGAGCGTCGTCTCGAACGAGTCGTCGTAGCGCGGCTTTGGAAAGCGATCGCGAGTCAGTCATCGTAGGCACGAACGCTGAGAAGGGCATCGCGGGTTGAGAAAGCCGTACAAATTCTGCTTCGAGAAGATGTTGGTTTCACTCCGCCGTGATGAGTATTCGGGTTCGCATCGAAACATCTTTTGGTGTGCCGATCGAATCGAAAGCCAGCCGCGACAGCGAGCAGACGAAGCAGACCGCAGGCACGGAGTAGACGTAGCCTAAGCCTAACGACCGAGCGGAGAGCAGACGATGGGAGCATGGTTGAATTTAGTTTGGATGAGAGAGCGTCGGTGCGCGGGGCAGTCTGGGATTGGGTTGTTCTTCCGGCGTCGCTGGGTATGACGTCATGCCGGGTCCTGCCCTATTTAAACGTCCTTGCTGAAAATAGTGTTATTATTTTGACGTCCATACCTTCAATGCAGCAGCCACTGATCTTACTTCTTCTAAAACTCAAAGGGCCCCATCGTGGCGAAATGCACGGGGGTAAAGGTGGGTGAGGAGGAGTGGCAAATCCCGTGCGCCTAGAGCACTATATAGCTCCTACGGAGCAGAGTAGCGCAATCCTTTGATCCGCGTTTTTTGCCGACAACATGGCCGACAGAGCAGCTCGGCGCGAGTCACGTGGTACTCAGGGTTCCAGGAGGCGGCCCGCCCTATGGGAGAATACATGGAGATCGACGCAACACGGCTGATTAAAAAATAAACGGCGAGTTCACACTTTTCAAAACTAGTCTGTCGTGAAGTTAGTAAAGCACTAAACATTTTATCAAAGTTTTAATAATATCGGATGCGTGTGCAAATTTTGAGAAGGCAATTTCCAAGGCAATGGCGTTTGAAGCAGACGATTCTTGCTCGCAGCGGAGGTGGGCTTTTTGGGTTGGCTGGAGCGGGTCACGTGAACGCAGTGACGTCGCCGCGTCGTCTGCTGCATGATGCCGCTCATGCAATTTTTAAAAACAATTACGTCCTTATTTGGCACACAACTCAGCGCAAATTATTCTAAAATGTTCCTTTATTATGTCAAAAACTATTGTCGTTCCGTACATCTCCACAATATTGAAGAAACAACGATTTTCTCACGTTCCCCATGCATTTCTGACCGGAGTTGGAGCCTCCGGGCGTTCGCCGCTAGTCGCCAAGAGATGGCGTTCAGGATTGCGCGCGCTACTCTGCTCCGAAGGAGCTATATAGTGCTCTACGTGCGCCGACACCCGGGGTCCCGAGTGAAAGATCGCGAAAGAGAGCGACAGAACACGAGAAAAAGAAAGCAATGTTGCCAGCTGAAGGACGAAAGTCGCAATGGTAATCGCGTAGACTGAAAACTCTCAGCAATATAAACAGTGATAATTTAACGTTGTAAACTAAATTCTTAGCTATTCTAATGCTTATAAAAACCAATATACTCATTACGTTGCATTAACTTCCCTTCTGTCGAAATCTCGGAAATCTGGTGTTTGCGCGGTTTCGTATTCCTCGGCCGCGCCCTCTCGCGCCCCACCCGCGAAGTCGGTTATCTGGTTTAGTTTAGCGTTGACGCGAGGCCGTACATCTGCGCGCTATGCAAAAAGAAAGCTTCGAAAGGAACGTGAATACCTTTCCACCGGTAAGTTCGTGGATTGTTTAAAGGGCCCCTGAAAAGAAAAAAAAGTTTTTTTTTGAACAGTCTGGTTGGGACACGCGTGTCGAAAAATGAATTTTACGCGAAAAAAATTAATTTTTAGAGCAATATTGACGGCGAGAGATTTATTTTAAATTTTTCGCGCAAATTCCATGGTCATTCAGCTCGGCTTCTCATTGGTCACGATGGTCATTCAAATCAACTTCTCATTGGCCAATAGAATGAGTGACAGCTTAGATGTTGGTTATAAAATCTTCGTGATCTCTTGAAATCGCCTTTTGAATTACATTTTTATAGGTTTAAGAAAGAATCCATCGAATGAACGTCGTAATTGTTTACAAACGTTTTACAAAATCGTAACTTCCGTTCGGATAAAACAACAAACAAAAGCTTCGCCATTTTTTTTTCTGTCATGGCCGCCGTCTTGCAACGCGTCTCGCGTACTCGGGTGGTTTTATAGTTTTATCGCGTTTATATGTGAAGACCTCCGAAGAGGGCTTGTTGCTTCTGTTAGTTAGTCATGGCCGATTCACACACGGACTGATCCGCGGACGGATTGATCACGTGACGACATGTCCGCGGTTCGTCTGTCTCCCAAGCGCATCCACACGAAGGAGACGACGAGCAGACGCCAGCGAGGACGGACGGAACCTGGTCGCCACCCCACAGTGCCGCGAAACTCCAACATCGCACCGTGGCACCGTTGTCCAAGAGAGAAATCGACGTTCGCTACCGCGAGAATGAATCGTACGCCGCTGTTACGTACAGATCGAGACAAAACACCGCGATAGGCTTCGTGCGAAGCGCCACTAGCTTTACTAACCCAAAGCATGAGAGTGACACAGGCATGGTCTTGCGCGAGAAGGGTTCCGCGTAGAAGCGACGAAGTTCTGGGCTCGCGAAGGGGCGTTTGGAGATGCCTTCACGCACTCCGCGCTCGTGCACAACACTCAAGTTCACCACAGCCACAAGAGAGGTCTTGCTCGGTGAAGTCCTGATTGGACGTGCAAGAATTATCGCGGCGTGCTAGACGAGTTTTGACGGAAGCTTCTTGACGCGGACTCAGAGGAGTACCGGAACCTGCGTCGCGTCAGCCAGACAAAGTTTCTGCAGTTCCTTTCACACGTGGAACGAAGAAACGCCCGACGAAATGAACCAGCGAACGCACAAAACACAACGATGCCCCACTTTTATTTTTATCGCCCAGAAACAAAAAACAATGTACCGTTGCCAGACTAAACACTTTTCAAGTCAATCTCCCGCCAAAAACCCGCACGTGAAAAAGGATCAGTCCGCGCGTCCGTGGACAAGGCGCGGATCGCAGGAATCGGTGACGTGCCGGTCACTTTGTACACGGTCTGCGGACGAAAATCGCGATTCGGTCCGTCGTGTGAATCGGCTTTACGACGCGGTACGACGTGCGACCGGCAGACACAGGAAGTAGGAATGGCTCTCGTACGGGGCGCAGCCAAGCCAGGCAAGCAGCCAAGCCGTTCCACTACGAAGAGGCGGGGAGTACCTCTCCTCCACGCGCCCGAAATGCCGAGAGAGAAAACAAGTGGAAAGGAGGTGACTGCCGACTAAATTGCGTCTGGCGCAGTCAATATTGCTCTAAAAAAAATTTTTTTTTCGCGTAGAATTTATTTTTTGACACGCGTGTCCCAACCAGACTGTTTTTAAAAAACTTTTTTTTTCTTTTCAGGGGCCCTTTAAGTTCGTGAAATCGAATGCTGTCGACGAAACTTCGCAGAATAAATGGTATGAGACTCCCTTTCCGGAGGTGCGATCGGGGATAGCGAGGCTTCGGTTGCCATGGTAACCATGTTTGGGACCCCGAGGGTCTGCCTGCATGCTCCGCCGCTTACGGCAGCCAGAATGCATGGGAAAATGGCGGACCTTTTCCTCTAGAGTTAGTATATGATCTCTATGGCGAAATGCCACCCAAAACACTCTAGGAACTAGTGGGCCACTCAGTTTCGGTTTCGATTGAGGAGCTTCAGTTCATGCTATCACGCCGTGACCGAATGCTCTGCTTGCGTTTTCGATTGTCCAACTTCCCACGAATGTCCAATACTCTAAGCATTCTTGAGCGATATAGAAGGAAGACCGGGGCACTTTTCTTGGTTCCCATCATGCCGGATGTTGTACATGTGTATGCAAACGCAGTAAGACGTGACTTAGCCTCCTCACCCCACGATTGTATCTTTGAGCTCACTTTCAATTATCCTGTCTAGTACCAGTGAACCACAATTGAAATTTGGTCACTTCGAGCCCTACACGTATTTGTTTGCCAAACGTTCACTTCGTGTTACTTCATTGAGCGAAAAACTAGCCGCATCCTCACATGATACTCACAGTTGAGCCCAACGTTGGCGCATGAACTTTTAAGGAAACGCAATAAATTCGCACTCACTACTGCACAAACGTAACTATGAAGTCCTCCTCGCGTCATCATATGTCTCCTACTAAACTTTTATGCCGATGGAGTCCCTGACAAGCGTCCCCTACCCCTCGCGAAGCCTTTTTGGACGAGCCTTTACCGACGCACAAAAGATCTGTGTCTGAACGGTGTTTCTAAATCAAATCTCAGCATACTCAGTCAGGAAGAAAGCAAACATATAACAAATCTTATGGCCATTAGCAACCGCCAAATGCGCTTGGAATTATTCAGCTCATTTGGCGCACCGCGGGTTCACCGCGGGCACCGCCGAACTGTGCGACAATATTCTTCACGCAAGTGCTCGACTGTTCCTTTCTTCAAAACGGTTTGTATGTGTGAGGATAACTTCATGCGATATTGAATTAGTCGAATCCAAGCGTGTAGGGACTTCACTTCGTGCAGCTGTGGGACAGTACAGCTATAAAGCGATAAGAAGTGTTTTTTTTTTGTTTGTTTTTTTAGCTTTTCAACGGCGTCTCCCAGGTTTACCTCGCGTACTCGGGCGTATTAAGAAAAACAGGAATTGAAAAAAAAAAATGTAATTTCGTCAATGGACGCATAAAACAAGTAACAATTAAACCTGCTGACCAGCAACACTAATGTAAATTTGCGAGTTCGGTGTACGCGAACTTATTGGTTGGTACAGCGTGTTGACTCGTACACAAGCCAGATCCCCGAGCTTCGCAGCGTCGAGATTCCCAGCACTGGCTCGTCCACGTACTACCTCGAAACGCTAACGTAAAGGTTCGAGTAGAGCCACTAAATAAGCTGCGCTTATCGGCACTCCATTCCCCGACATGTTGTGGGCACCGCCATTTTGGTGATTGTGTAGAGCAGACGCAAGTCGGCAGGATTTTATCTTGGTGTGTGTGTGGGGGGGGGGGGGGGGGGGGGGGGGGGGGTTTCCCACAGTAAAATACGAAAGAGCTAAATACAGCTTCCAAGATACACATATTTTTTATGAAACAATTATTTCAAAAAGTACAATGCACCAGTAGTTCCAACAAAAAAATATGATAAATATTAGGGATGCCGCGAACTTTTTTCGAATCGAAGTTTCGATGATCGAATCAAGCGATTCGGAAGGTTCGAAAGATTTCGCATTTTCGAATTTTCTATATCGTAAAATTCGACGGAAGTCGAATTTTCGAACTCGTTAAGCTAAGAAGTTCGACGCTTTTCGAACCGTCGAACTTATTACGCTAAAAAATTCGATCCTTTTCGAACTTTCGAACTTATCACACTGCAAAATTCGATGCTTGTCGAAACTTCCGAACTTGACTGATAAAAAAATTTGATGATTTTCGAACTTTCGAATTTCTTGCACTAAAAAGTTCGAACCTGTTCGAACTTTCGAATTTCCTATGCTAAGGAAATCAATAATTTTCGAACTTTCGAACTTATTTATCAATAGAATTCGAAAAGTTTCGAACTTTCGAATCCTGAAAATTCAGAAGTTCGACGAACTTCGAACTTTTAGGGTAAAAGTTCGACGTTCGTCGAACTTCGAAAGACCGGCGGACGGTTTCATTTGAATTCAAGTAGTGAGGTACATTCGTAATTTTTTTTTCTCTAGAACTTTTACATGCGGTGTTCCGTTCTTTACGAAAGACAATGCCGTTTATTTCAATGTTCTGGCATGCTTAGTTTTAAAGAAATAAATTCCCGAAGGAGCGAGGAAGGACGACGGGTTTTTGACGGTTATCGTTTATGCCAGATTTGAAGCGCGATGTAGCCCAAGCTATTTATGGTAGAGATGTTAAACTTTTTTTAAGAATGATCTATGTATAGCCTAGATAAGTGTCTTAAGATATGACTATTGTTATTCAAGGTGAGTTTCGAAGAAATGTCCAAACATGTATCTACATGCAATTATGCCCTAAACTTGGTATTTATTTTCGTCTAAGTTGTTTGAGGTATCGCATTTAAATTAACACCACAGACAGTACATATCATTGCCATCTGCAGAATACAAAATAATGTATTTGATTGTTTTTTCACGTTAAGGAATAAATTGACTCATGGGAGAAGATTTCTAATATTGTTCAAGTTCAGCCCGTCATTAAAAGAAAACATTTTTTTTTTTCGCTTCACGTTCCTGGGACAAGTTTCTTTAAAGGGGCACTGACAACCCAAAGGTCGTATTTTTTTTTATTGTCTAAAACGATGCAAGTTGTAGTCACAGACACGCAAAAAAAAAACCGCATCGCGAAAAAAAATTTCCCCGCGCGCGCGTGCGCCTTTTTATTTTTGGCGTTTAAAGGGACCATGAAGGCAGTTTCGAAGTTTTATTCGACGATTGAAATGGATGTCAGGCACGTCTCAGATACTGTTGACCAAGTTCTAGCCCGAACAGAAGTTTGGGTGCCGCACCAATCGAGCAAACAGGCGCGGTAATAATAGCGCCGGGAACGATGCCTGAGACCCCACCGAGGCGGCGGCAGAAAGGTGAACTAAAGTGCGCCGTTGAAGCGTGACGACAACGGGCTCCTCGTCTGGCGATTGGTTCAAACGATAGACGCGCTCTTGGTTTCGATTTCGGTGGTGAGATGTGATGAAAAAAGTTCATTTGAACGTTGGATAATCTTTTAAAGTTGTAGTTGGGAATTAATAGGTTTCATACCGTGTATAAAAGCATAATCTGAAGCGATCCCTCCGTTTGTTGAACGCATCCCGCACTGCTACCTCGGGCGCGTAACAAGCATCGAGCAACCGTGGAAAAAAAAGAAAAAGGTACGAGCGCCGGGGGCGGCGGACTTTTGGTTCTGGTTTCGTGCGTCGTCTCGTGTTCGCTTTGCGAACTGGTGTCTCACCAATCATGCCGCGTTTATGTGCAGTAGTAGGTTGCGCGAAAGGTCGGCTAAAGACGTGTGGTCGATCGGGCGACGTTAGTTTGCATAAACTGCCGACCGATGCAGCAATGCGCAGCATTTGGTTGCGCGCCGTCGTCTTGCGTAGAGCTGTGGACAGCGGTGTCAGGATTTGTTCGTTGCATTTCCGACCAGAAGACTTTGAGCAGCACCTTCACGTCAGCCGGAGTCGCTCTGAGGTGGCGACCGAGGAGCTGGTGGTAGGTCTGGGGCGCCTTCGTAAAGCGCCAATCCAGAGTTCTGCGTCCTTACCACCATCTCCCGTTCAGTCGGCGTGAGGACGCTGAACGGGAGCTCAAACTCGTTTGCGGGCGCGGCGTTGCCGCCCATTTCTTCCAGGTTTTCTTCACAGACCGCCGTGCACTATAGCGAACCACGGGAACCACACTGAGTGTGCACTAAATCCTACCGATGCCGACAGTGCTCCTTGACGTCACTTCTCTTTCCAGAGGCGAAAAAGGGAAGAAATCTGAATGTTTGTTTCGGTTTCGCAGATTTATTTGCAGGTACAGAAATAAGAGTCACAAAGTTCTAGAAAAAATTGTGTGGCATGCCAGGACCCCAATGCTTCCGAAAACACCTTCTTTTAAAAAAAAGTTAAATTGCCTTCATGGTCCCTTTAAATTTCCCGCGCTCACCTCCTCGCTTCTTTTGATCGGTGACGTCGAAAATCAGGAAATTTAGAAGCTTTGTAGGTGACATTTCTATAACATTTAATAACGGCAATTGTAAAACATGTTTTTTAACGCAATTGCGAACGCACTAGGGCCCCTCTTTTTGAAATACCAGAAATCAGAGTTCGGTGTGATGTTGCTTCCTAGATTTGTACCCTCCCTCGGAAAACTTGGCGGCGTTCGTCGGCGAGCAACACGGCGAGCCGGGAAAGAAACCGGTTCTTCCCCGCGCCGGCGTGATATCACCTCCTTCTCGCTTGGGGTTGCCGTGGCAACGGCGGAGGTCTGAAAAAGGTCGAGTCGCAGGAGACCGCAAAATTTGTCTCACTGTACTAGCGCGGACCGCGCGGGAACTTCAAATTCGGCACTTGGAAATTGTTTTTTTAATTCACAAATACTGAATTTTCAAGTTTCGAATTTTGAGGGTAATGTCCCGGCATCGTTTTCAATCGTTCCGGATAATACAAAAAAATATGATTTTGATGTGTCAGAGCCCCTTTAAGCCTGTACACATTTTGGTAGGAGAAAGTAGTTTCGAAGTTCTGAACCTCTGAATATGCAAGAATACAACACATCCGGCGAGTTCTTGGTAGTTTTTTCTTTCTCCAGCTTTTTATCCTCGTTTTTTTTTTTTTTTTTTTTTTTACCATTGGCACAGTTATTTAGGTCGTAAAGACAGAGCTTTGAACTTCCGAGCCACTAAGCATGTGACGAGTAGTGCCTTCTGACAACGAGTTTCTAACAATGACCATCTACGCGATCTTTTATGCAGTGAAGAGCGACAGTAGCTATACATAGGCATAAATAATTTCAGATTAAAATAAGCTCGACCACGCCCTCCTTCCCCGTATTTTTTTCTTTAACAATCTGAAATATCTGGAAGGGGGGAAGGGGGGCTGAGGCCCCTCTCCCCCCCCTCCCCTCTTCCCTCCCCCGTTTTTCCTCTTCCGACGCCACTTGTATGGTAGAACGCTCCTCGACCTCGAGTTGTGTCGGCTTCTGTGCTTTTTGCGAGGCGATTCCTCCGTCCCAGAAAATAAACCTCCAGGACAATTACAAACTTAACTTACTATATGCCAGCGTCACTCGGGCGGCGTTCGATCGGATTACTACCAGCGTGCAAGGGGTGGGGAGGTAGTTTGCCAGGTCGCTTCAAGGTTTTTCTGAGCCTGAACCTCCTGCCCGCCCCTGGCCATTTCGAACTGGATGAGTATCGTAAAACAGTGTGTTCGTGTGATCACTACTGCGTGATGCACGTTAAAGAACCCCCCGGGCTGGCGGTCACAATTACTGATCTATGCTCACACGTCACTCTGCACTGGCAAATATTCCAGCACATCCGGGACACTTGTCGTCTCATTTAATTGCCTGACCAACTTCGCAGAGCCTAGGTATCACACCCTAACTTTTCTAAACTTGATTTCGTGAAAACCTGCGAGTCGTGAAAACGTTATTTGAAACTGAAACTGTGGAGGAACTTGAAAACTGGACTTCGAACTTTGAAAACTTGGACTTAAAAAAAATTCAAAATCTTCGAAGTTTTTTTTTTTTTCGAATTCAGCGTTAAAAGAGAATCGAAACTTTCGAACTTTTCGAACTTTATGCAGAAAGAAATTCGAAATCTTCGAATTGTTCGAACTTCATGTCTATAAAAATTCGAAGCGTTCGAAGTTTTCGAATTTAATTTCCAAAGAATTTCGAAATCTTCGAACTTTTCGAACTTCAGATCTTAAGAAATTCAGATTTTTCGAATATCTCGAATTTCAAATTAGGAAAGTTCGAAATCTTCGAATTTATCGAACCTCAAGTAAAAAAATATTCGATATATTCGAACCCGAAATTTTAGAAACCGTGAAAGCTTCGAACTTTTCGAATTCGAAACTCTACTGTGATCGAAAGTTGCGAATTTTTCGAATTCGAACCTCGGTCGGTACGAAAATATCGAAATTGTTCGAAATCGAACCTCAGTTCGCTTCGCAAATATCGAAACCTTTCGAAATCGAACCTAGGGTGGTTCGCGACATCCCTAATAAATATGTACAGGCACAGTAAAAAAAAAAAAAAAAAAAAAATGTTGGTCTATGTCCCGGCAAAACAACAAAACAGCCCGCTTAGTTTATAATTTACTCAGAGATAAAAAAACACAAAAATTTTATAGACAAGTATTGGCATCATAAATGTACCGTACACAATAAAATAGCAAGACAGTGCACGCAAGTTACACGCACTGTCTTGCGTGTGACTTGCAAGTCACAGCAATGAACAATACCTTTTTTATTTTCATATTGAACAATATTTGACGTTTATACAAGCTTTTGTTTTTTAAAAGCTACCCCAAGTTAGCCTCTGCTCAAATTTACAACTCTAAGTTTCTGCACAGAATCGTCTTCGCTCGTAATATTAATTCGAAGCATTTCCCGGGTTGTGGTTCGTGGAAGACACCTGAAAACTGCGTTAGCTGTGTTGGATAGCTAGCACGGCGGGGCTACCGCCGGAGGGCTAGTTGCCATTGTAACTTTCCGCATTTCCTCGACGCGAGTTCCCTTAGCTTGCCATGCTCGCTCTGTCTCATTTCAGAACTGAAGTGACATTTTAGCCCGCTGGTTTTTATCTTTATATTGGTTGTTGCATATCTGATCAAGCTCAGCTTTGCATGAATACTCCCATAGCTAAAGACGAATTCGACATACCTGTGAGAGTCGAATTGAGGGCAAAGCCAATGTCCAGCTGACTCTTTAAAGCCAGAGGATGATCAGGAGTGACAGAGACAGCAGTTGCATGATAGGTTCCGGGTCATGACACGGCTCTGAGGTCACATGCTTCTTCGTTGCACAAGATGGATTGTAATTATCACTCTCAGATTTCCGTTTAAAAAAGCTTCTGATGTCCATTTTCCTCCTGACCCATGTCAACCCACGGTTACAAAAAAAAAAAAAAAGCTGGGACTGGGTGCGGAATGTGGCTTTTTCAAGCAACTGGGCCAGGAAGAGAGAGCCAGCAACAGCGAAGTGTGCACCCTGTCAAAGATATTCGAGTGTCACGCGTGTGAACACCACGGTGGTGTCAACGAGGACGGTCCGACACTCCTCGCCCACGTGAGTTATGGCCCGGGGGAGTATCGTTGTTGACATGGTGCGAACAGAGTTTCGCAGAATTGCATTGTCCAAAAGAGGACGCCTGGCCCCGATTTTGACCCCCCTCTTTTCCTTTCCCATGACCACAACATGCTACGGGCAAAGGAGAAGAAAAACCCAAAGGCACATATACAAAACGGAGCACTGGCGTGAGCAGTTGGGGGGGTCGAAACCCCCTCAAAATGCCGAAGCTACCCCCCCCCCCCCCTTTCTTCCCCCCGGAGCCCGCTCACTCCACTCTTACAGAGGCGAAGCGAAGGGGGAGCACGGGCTATCTCCAACTCGTAGCTACGCCGATTTGTTCTGTTGGGCTTTTTTGAAGAATCCCGCTCTGTGTAGAAGACGCTCTGTTTCTAGGGCATTTTACTGACGTTCACCCGAATGCCTGTGATTCCTCACAACACAGGACTGCTGTGTTCTCGGAAGTAAACGTTCCTTCCTATGTTTTTTTTTTTTTTTTTTTTTTTTTTTTTGTTAGTTGGGCGCGGCTGATTGCAACTGACCGAGGGGAGACCTTAATTCTTTTTTGTGTTTATTGCTGAAGGATCCAAGGAAACAAAAGTGCGTGGATTTTATTTTTAGGATAGCTTTCGGTTTCTCCGTTTGGTAGAAAAGCTATTTCGCGACGTCATTCGATCCCCCGTACCCGAGAGAGCTGGGGAAGGGGGGGGGGGTAGGCACTTTGGCTTGGGGGGGGGGGGGGGGGGGGGGGGGGCAAGTGCCCCTTTTGCACCCCCCTGCCGACGCCCATGACTGCCGATCGTCATAATTCAAAAGTGCGACTTCCTCAGCATTAGATTCGGTGTTAGGAAGCTCATGTGATATTGCCTTGCTTCGCGAACTGTTTAAACATTTATGGAGGACGGAAAAGTGTTTCCTGTGATTTCAGATAAAGCTTCAGATAACTGGCAACCCTGATTTTAAGTCACACTATGGCCAAGTGTCGTTACTCTGAAGCGTTTATTTAGTGACACTAGCACTGATCTCTATTGTAGTAAGCTGGATCGGGGATCGGGCGCCCGTCGGTGTCGCCACCGGCGGGCATTGCTTGACACCAGGCAACGTTACTAAAACACTCAGTTGGGAAACTCGCCGTCGAAACCTGGGCCGCTGGCGTCCACCAAGACCGAGCTAAATACGACAACAGCGCCACTCTTTATCATTTGTCTGTACTGTGGTCACCTTGAGCTTTTAGAAAGCATGTTTTTTTGCGTAAAAACAACGGAAAAGTCTCTTTTAGAGCGCAGCTCTTAGGGGCCCGTTTCCGGCTTGAGCGGCGTCGCCGTCGCCGTCGGCGTAACCGCGCGGTGCATTATGGAAAATGTCCCATAATGCACCGCGCGAGCCCCCCCCCCGGGGCCACGTGACCTGGGGGGCAGGTCACGTGACCCCCCAGGTCAGGTGACCCCCCCCCCCCCCCGAGGTCACGTGACCCCCGGGGGGGGTCACGTGACCCCCCCCCGATGACGTCATCATCACTGATTACGTCACAGGCATTCGCATTGTCATCGTCATCATCACTGATGACGTCATCAGTGACGTCACTGATGACGTCACCGGCATCCGCATCGTCATCATCACTGATGACGTCATCAGTGACGTCACTGATGACGTCATCGGCATCGTCATCGTCACGTGAGGTCACGTGACCCCCCGACGTCACGTGACACCCCAAGGTCACGTGACCCCCACAAGGTCACGTGACCCCCCCACTACCCTTCCCTCCTCCTCCTCAAGAGCTGCGCTCTAATTCGCTGTTACAGGGAGTTGTAAACGGCTTTCACTTTTTTGTGTGAAATTTATTGGAGTTTAGTACAAAATGAAGGGCGCGTGATGTTTTTTTAAAATCTTTAGATGCCTCAGCGGTGCTTTCAGGTAGCGCGTCCCGACCTAGGTGCATTTTAACTTAGGTTATAAGATACGGCGCGGCCGCTGGAGAGACGGGGGTGGCACACCAGGGGTGCTATGTTGCGCTTTTTGGACTCCCATGAGACTTGGAAGAGGGAAGTGACGTCAACGACTAGAGAAACGCGGATTGGATGTTGACAGAAGAAAACAAAATCAACATCCAATCTGCATTTGCTGCGTTGTTGACGTCACTTCCCTCTCCCTAGTCTCCTGGGAGTCCAAAAAGCGCAACATAGCCTCCCTGTAGCCTTTTCACTGTATCTGTTTCGGCGCCAGAATGGCCGATTAAAGCGCAAAAATAGAAGTAACGTGCGGTTCCTCGAGTGGCCGCTGCGGGATAAATGGCGGCGTTGTGTTCGCCATTAGCTCGGTTCGCGAGGACAGATCGGGGCCACTTTTTCAGAGCAGTCTCTATGGCAGTTTCCCAACTGAGTGGTTTAGTAAAGTTGACTCAAGTCCATGGGAGAAAGGCACAAAAGTAATAATATTGAAGCATGTACGCTGTGCTCGGAGGCAAGTATTTTATGGTGTGTTGCGATCCTTATGTCGGGTGCTTGGAGATCGAATCGGTATTTGTCAAACGTTCGAACGCCGATTAAAACATCAAACGTGCCGCAGCACCTACGGCTGAGCTGGCAAGCTTGCTGTCGTAGTGGAGTAAACAAAGGAACTTGCCGTCAATGAGACCGTCCTCGGGGAAGCCCAGAAGTTGATGAATGACAAAGAAGTTCCATCTCGACAGCGGCTTTCCGGGAGTGAGCGAATACCGCGTAGCAGAGCCTTCGAGCTTGTCGTCTGCTAAACCCACCTCAACGAAACCGTCACTCACTCCGTGGTAACTCTCGCCTCATTGAGCTGCACTACAGTGGAGTCACTCTCGACCACAAAATATTTATTTATAAGAACTGCGAGGGTTGTCAGTTTTAATGGTTGTACGCAAGCTATTTGACGGGCTTATCGGAAACCATCCAAAAAGTTTCAGTGCCGACAACAGCTTAGAAACGCGGGGAACGGCACTTTTTCTCGTTCTTCCCCTTAGAGTCCCATGCATTGGCTGGTGTCAACGTTACTAAAACACTCAGTTGGGAAACTGCCATAGAGACTGCTTTAAAAAAGTGTCCCCAATCTATCCTCGCGAACCAAGCTAATGGCGAACACAACGCCTCCACATCTCCCGAAGCGGTCGCTCGAGGAACCGCACGTTACTTCTATTTTGGCTTTAATCGGCCATTCTGGTGTCGAAACAGATACAGTGGAAAAGGTGACAGGGGTGCCACCCCAGTCTCCCCAACGGACGCGCCGCGTCTCACTACCGAAGTTAAAATGCACCTAGGTCGGGACGCGCTACCTGAAAGCACCGCTGAGGCATGGTTGTATAAAAACAATATTAATTGTGCTGCAAAACCTTGCAAACTAAAGATTTTAAAAACATCACGCGCCACTCCTTTTGTACTAAACTCCAATAAATTTCATACAAAAAGAGTCTTTTCTGTTTGTTTTTACGCAAAAACATGCTTTCTAAAAGCTCAAGGTGACCACAGTACAGACAAATGATAAAGAGTGGCGCTGTTGTCGTATTTAGCTCGGTCTCGGTGGACGCCAGAGGCCCAGCTTTCGACGGCGAGTTTCTCAACTGAGTGTTTTAGTAACGTTGGCTGGTGTCAATCAATGGCCGCCGGTGGCGACACTCGGCCCCAGCTGCCGAGGCCGCGATCCGCGATCCAGCCTACTACAATAGAGATCAGTGGACACTAGGCTCGAGTCAACGTTATAAAATGAACTCAGTTACGGAACTGCTCATAGACGCTGCATGCACGAACAGTACCCCCCCTCACTCACCACGACTCGCCCGGTGTCGCTCGACGCTCCGCCAGACGGCTGCTTTGGTAACTGAATCGGGATACGTTCGTTTCAACGTTACTAGAAACGTAAAAACCAACGGAAAAAAAAACTCTTTTTGTAGTAAATTTTATTGGAGTTTGGTACAAAATGGGGGGGGGGCGCGTGATGTTTTCTAAAATTTTTAGTTTGCAAGGTTTTGCAGCACAATTATAGTGATTTTAGGTAGCGCGTCCCGACCTAGGCGCATTTTAACTTCGGTGTTATGTCGCGGCGCGTCCGCTGGGGAGACGGGAGTGGTACCCTTGTAACCCCTTCCACCGTATCTGTTTCGGCTCCGAAATGGCCGATTGAAGCCAAAATAGTTGTCACGTGCAGTTCCTCGAGTGACCGCTGCGGGAGAAACGGCGGCGTTGTGATCGCCGTTTGGCGCTGCACAGCTGTGCCCTTGCATAGATGAAGCGGAAGAAGCTGCAGTGACCCTGGCGCGTGTGCAAGCAGAGCTCCAGGGGGTAAAGATCGCTACCATCACAACTGACTCCAGAACGGCTCTATTCAACATGAGTCGGGGAAGAACTGGACGGGCGGCGCACCTGCTGTACAAGAGAAGACCCGCAAGCTACGACGCAACACACACGTTGACCTGGGTGCCCGGACACTCTGGGCATACAGGCAACGAGATGGCCCACTCACTCGTGGTGCGCGCATTTCATCACCGCGCCACGAGGGAGTCAGGCCCCCTCACGATCAATGGTGACCACAGTTACGGGGCCTCACCCTACACCCGAGGCCCCGTGACCTGTGGCGAGCTCCTGAGGGGCCTCCGGCTCCAACGGAAGACCCTGGCCGGGCCCCACAAGGGGCTCTCCCGACAGCAGAAAACCATCTGGAGGAAGTTGCAGCTCCGCAACACTCTTACCCCCCGCATCCTGAGGAGGACCTGGCCGGACCTCTTCAGCGGGAGGTGCGAGGAGTGTGGCAGCGGCGACGGGTCCTGGCGGCACACCTATTGGGAGTGCCCGGGGGACCTGCTGCCTGCTGCCTTACGGGAGCTGCAACCCGAGCAAGACGACCGGCCGCCTGTCTGGGAGGCCATCCTGGCGGCCGAGTATCTGGACACCCAGCTAGCGGCCATCGCTCGGGCACAAGAAATTGAAGACCGGCTGAGAACCCGACTACAACAAAGAAGAGTCAACCCTCCTATACTCCCCATCCCCTAATCCCGAACCCACGGTGCTAGGCCTTGCGGCCTAGTAATTTGGTTCAATAAAGTCGTTCTCTCTCTCTCTCTCTCTCTCAGCTGTGCTCTTTGGAACGCACAGTTATGATATGAAACTATAGATGGCGCTTCGAACGACGCCAGGCTAAGGCCCCTGTATACTGGGGCCTTACGCCAAGCGGATTGAAGTGAGTGAGGGGGGAAGGGGGGGGGGGGGTACCCCCCTCCACGCCGTCACGGTAGTTCCACAACTGAGGTAATCTAGTAACGTTGGCTCGAGTACAAAAATCACTGATCTCTATTTTAGTAGGCTGGATCGCGGATCGGGAACCCGTCGGTGTCGCCACCGGCGGCCATTGCTTGACACCATGCAATACACGTAAGTCTATGGGAGAAACGCACAAAAGTAAGCATATTGAAGCATGTACGCTGTGCTTGGAGGCGATTATATTATGGTGTGCTGCGATCCTTATGCCGGGTGTTTGGAGATCAAATCGGTATTTGTCAAACATCCGGTCGCCGAATAAACAAATCAAACGTACTGGAGCACCTACGGCTGAGCTGGCAAGCTTGCTCTCGTAGTGGAGTAAACAAGGGAACTTGCCGTCAATAGGGTGTATTCACTGGCGGCCATATCTGTGTGCGCTAATGCTGAGCACGTGCTGATGGCGAGCTTCCACAGTTATTTTGCAACGTGCACCCCGCACCATCAAGATTGCCGGTCTTGGCAGCCTATTAATGCGAGCTCGTTCTGAGCATGCGCTCTAAACAGTGACCTCAAATATGGCGGCCAGTGAATACCCCCTATAGGACCGTCCTTAGGGAAGCCCAGAAGTTGATGAATGACAAAGAAGTTCCATCTCGACAGTGGCTTTCCGGGACTGAGCGAATTACGCGTAGCAAAGCCTTCGAGCTTGTCGTCTGCTAAACCTACGCTAAACCCAACTCAACGAAACCGCCACCGACTCCACGGTAACTCTAGGTAACTCTCGCCTCATTGAGCTGCACTACAGCGGAGTCACTCTCGACCACAAAATATTTATTTATAAGAACTGCGAGGGCTGTCAGTTTTAATGTTCGTACGCAAGCTATTTGACGGGCTTATCGAAAAGCATCCAAAAAGTTTTGGTGCCGACAACAACTTAGAAACAGGGGAAAACGTCACTTTTTCTCGTTCTTCCCATCACTCTTAGAAAAAAGGGGACCAAAAGGAGGTAACAGACCGCCTTTACCTCCCTCCTCCCGGCCAGGGGTAAAGCGCCCCGCTTGATTACCTCCTCAGAGGCAGCAGACACTAAGAATGCGGTGCTACCAGGTGAAGTTCGCCGCGAAGGGGCACCGAGGAGGCACATATTACCTCCCAGGGGGTGCACCTGTTTTGCACGGCCAAAGCCTAGGCGCTGCGATTGGCTGTGGAAAGGCGCAAACGAGTTCGCTAATTGGTCTCCTCGTATGGCACGTGATTCTTCGCGCTCCCGGGCGGCCGAGCGCCTGCTCGGCCGCCCGGGAGCGTCGAAGCTTTCCCCGCCGACGCGGCTGGTCGTGTCGGCATAACGGTCGTCCTTCTCGAATGTTCGACGGAGGCGTCCCAGCGCAGGAACGTTCTTTATTGTTCTGTTCGGCTCAGTCTCTTCTTACGAGGTCACCGAGAGAGCTGCATTGACTTCAGTCGAAGATCCAAGTTGTGTGCACCGTATGCAGGTAAGGAAATGTTCTGCGCGGTCGGCAGTTGGCGTCGGTTATGACCGCCCGGGAAGGCGACCCCCGTCTTCCTTAGACAAAGGGTTGGCGGACATGTTGGCACGTTTGAAGGCGTCGAGCGTTCGATAAAATTAGTATGTGGCGCGAACGCAGACACGGTTTAGACCATCGAAGTTCATAAAGAGCAAGAATAGGAATGACTGTCGCTTGCACTAGCGCATATTTAGAAGGTTGACATACGCTAACCAGTGGCGTAGCCAGCAGCTTTTCCCGGTGTATGTGTGTGCGGGTGGAGGAAGTGGGAAAGCGGCGGTTCGGCGAGCGGGGCGGCCGGGCGAAGGCGCCTTTTGAATGGGGGGTCGCCTACGTTTAAGGCGTGAGGGGGTATGAGGTTTTCTGTTTTGGAGCCGTTGGCGTGTCGCGTCGGACGTTAAATTGAGGATCTGATCAAATATTTAAAATTTTCATAAGGTGTTTTTTTTTTTTTTTTTCCGCAGGCATTCATTGGCGGCACCGTCGTTGACGTCGTTGATATTTCGAAAAGACAGGGTTAAACGCTGATTTTTAATATCAACGTTTTTTTTGTTTTTTTTTAATTTAACGAGGTTTAATAAATAGTTTGGTCAAATGTCACGTTACCTTGAAATACCGAATATAAATGTCTGAGTTAATTATTCGTGCGCTTCGTCCAACATTAATAGTAGTATATTACGGAATAAGGTCATGAAGTTGTTACAGGCAGCGAGGCTAGCAATTATATTGTCTTGGCATTTTCTTTGGGTGTGATCAGGCATTTCTAAAACTCTGATCATTCAGTAGGCGAGTTATAGATACAACTCAAGTTTGCATTATTTGAAGTTGATTGAATATATTTCTTTCGTCCTGCGGCAACGTTGCAGGGTGATTTCGTCGAGGGTACTGGATGCCTGCTACCTTGGACTCATCTCGTGACAGTTCTTAACACTGCTTACTGCAGGTAAGCGGATTCCGATATTTTATTTTGATTTTCTTGTTCCCATTTTTTGCACTGGAAATGGGGCTCTTGATTTTTATGTTGATTTTGTGTGTGTGCTGTTCGTTCATTTCCGAGAGAAAATTGAGGGTATACTTCGAGTAAATGAATTAGATTTCCAAGAGAAAATTGAGGGTATACTTCGAGTAAATGAATTGGAGCAAGACACACAAGGCGCTTGACTGTGTCTTTTTCGGTGTTCTTTTTTTGTGTTTTTGTCCTTGTGTGCTGTTCTTATAATGTCTAAATAAGACATACATTCAATTTTAATCTGGCGAATTACTTTGGCAAGAATATTTACATATTTGCCGAAGTTCGACATTCGGCAGTTAGAAATTATTCATGCGCTTCGCAAACATTAAAAGTAGTATATTACGGAATAAATTCATTAAGTTGTTGCCGGCAGAGAGACTAGCAATTATAGTGTTGTCTTGGCTTTTTATTTTTTTTTTTTTTGCGTGTGATCAGGTTTTTTTAAAAGTAATAATTCAGTAGGCGAGTTAGATATGGCTCAAGTTTGCATTATTTGAAGTTGATTGAATATATTTCTTTCATCCTGCGGCAACGTTGCAGGGTGATTTCGTCGAGGGTACTGGATGCTTGCTACCTTGGACGCATCTCGTGACAGTTCTTAACACTGTTTACTGCAGGTAAGCGTAGTGCGATATTTTATTTTGAATTTCTTGTTCCCATTTGTGCACTTGAAATGGGGCTCTTGATCTTTATGTTTATTTTGTGTGTGTGCTGTTTGTTCATTTCCGAGAAAAAATTGAGTGTATACTTCGAGTAAATAAATTAGAGTAAGACGCACAAGGCAATTGAGTGTGTCTTTTTCGGTGTTATTTTTTGTGTTTTCGTGCTTGTGTGCTGTTCTTCTCATGTCTAAATAAAACATAAATTCAATTTTCAAATTTTAATCTGGCAAATTACTTCGGCAAAAAACTTTAAGTATTTGCCGAAGTTCAACATTCGGCAGTCAGAAATTAATCGTGCGCTTCGCAAACATTAATAGTAATATATTACTGAATAAGGTCGTTAATTTATTGCCGGCAGAGAGACTAGCAAGTATATTGTCTTGGCATATTTTTTTTTTGCGAGTCATCAGGCATTTTTAAAAGCTGATCATGCAATAGGCGAGTCAGATGGCTAAGTTTGCATTATTTGAAGTTGATTGAATATATTTCATTCCTACTGCGTCAACGTTGTAGGGTGATTTCGTCGAGGGTACTGGATGCCTGCTACCTTGGACGCAACTGCAGGTAAGCGTAGTCAGATATATTATTTTGATATTCTTGTTCGCATTTGGGCACTTGAAATGAGGTTCTTGATTTTTATCTTTTCTTTGTGTGTGTGGTGTTCGTTCATTTTCCAGAGAAAGTTGAGGGTATACTTCGAGTAAATAAATTAGAGTAAGACACACAAGGCGCTTGAGTGTGTCTTTTTCGGTGTGTTCTTTTTCTGTGTTTTCGTCCTTGTGTGCTGTTCTTCTCATGTCTAAATAAAACATAAATTCAATTTTCATCTGGCAGAGCACTTCGGCCAAAATATTTGCATATTTGCCTAAGTTCGGCAGTTAGGGTTGGCGGTCATAGGGATCTGCTGTGGTGCTGAGTAGCTAATGTGGTGTAGCGCTCTGTGGTGTATGTTCTTCCTCTGCCCTTGTCTTAAAGCGCAATCATGTTTTTTCGCGTACAATGCCAACTCGCCCAACAATCAGCACTTGTATATACTAACCTGCTACACTAGTTGTACCCTTTTGACTAAGATCTGTTAGTCACCTAAGTAAATCGGGGTGACAAATTTAAACATGACCGGTGAATACAAAGTGCTTACTAATCTACGATTACCACCCGCCATGTGATCATTTTAGTCAGTGGTAGTTAGTCAACAGTTAAACTGGTCACGTCTGGTAAGCATGGTCGATTCTTTATAATGCTGGAATCAGTGGCCCATCAAATGCTCCAAATGCGTCTTAGAAAAATCTAATATTTCTTCACAGTTTCTTCAAATTTGGAATATCTTTCAAATTCATATCACATGATTTCCACATTTTTTTGGTTCCAGGCAGGCAGTGCAGTCTACCCGGAGGCTGTCAACTCAAGCCTAATTAATCCTGAGGCGCCCAGCTATGTGGCAGTGGAGGGAGACCTCGAAGCCGCGTCGCCTGCTGAGGCAGTCCTGGTTGCATTCTGCCTCTAGATCATCTTTAGCGACGACTAGAGCCCCGAAAGTGTTGTTCCAGATGTCTTTATTGCGCTTAGTGGTTTCATCTTAGAACTTTTATAAGATGTCTAGTCATGCCATTGATTTTTATGCCATTTTATTTGTGACAGCCACAATAAAACATTGTCATGTACTTTCAGAACTAGGCCGTCTTCATCTATTATAAGGCCCACCTTTGAAGCACGTACTATCACACCCACAAAGGGCCATAGTACCTTTCTTTAGGGGGTAAAAGTGATTCCATCAAGTGTGCATTTAACCTGTGATAAGGTGGTGAACTGGGCCAGTTGGTTGCTGTTATACATGATGGGGAAAACAGCTCGGAAAGCGTGGACTACGAAGAACAAACACGGCAGCACAGCACTTTTCTATCGTGTTTGTTCTTCGTAGTCCGCGATTTCTGAGCTGTTTTCCTCATCGTGTGTATTTAACCCCAAAGTGGATCATAGTTCCCTCCAAAAGGAGGTAAAAGCAGCGCCCTCAATTACGTCGTCTTACCTCTCAAAAGGATTGAAATTCCCTCCTAAAGGAGGTAAAGGCTGACCCTGAAAGGATGCACTTTTAACACCAAAAGGAACTAAGGTTACCTCCAAAAGGAGGCAATGTTGCACCCTAGCCTAGGGGGTAAGTTTGCACCCTCGTTGCAGGGGGTAACGATACCTCCAAAAGGGATTGCCCTCAGCCCTGTGTGCAAGTCGGTTACCCCCTTAAGGAGGGTACTACAGTACCCTTTTTTTAAGAGTGTAGAGTCCCATGCATTGGCTGGTGTCAATCAATGGCCGCCGGTGGCGACACTCGGCCCCAGCTGCCGAGGCCGCGGTTCGCGATCCAGGCTACTACAATAGAGATCAGTGACAAAAATAAACAAGCATGTGTCAAGACAAGCTTTACGTATGGTTTGGGCTTGTGCTGGATCTTCGAGGTCTGGCCATTTAGGTTAGTTTAGGGACCCAAAACGATGCACTCGGGACCAGGAAACATGAGATAACGGTTGGTAATCATCCACGCTTTGTGTATGATCCCTTCTCGACGTGTCGATCGGTACCGTAACGAAACCTTGCCGCTCTCATCCCTGACCAACTAGTTCCCAGAGTGCAACGCGCGCAGTGTTGCTCGCAGGGATTTATGAAGTGCGGCCACCGGACGACCATCTTGCATGCCGTTTTTTTTTTTCCGTTTTGCTAGCGTTGCAGACGGTGGCGGCAGCGTGCTGTAGACACGTCCGTCGTCCGTCGTCATTCGCCGAAGACGTTCTTTAAAGGGGCCCTGCAAGGGCTTTTTTACTGGTTTTTAATTTGCACAGAACCTGAGCTCACGGAACGTAGTAACTTAATGAAACTTTTTTTTTCTCGAATTTCGCTTTAGTTTAAAAGTTATAGGCAAATTAAGATTACAAAAACAAGCAAAAAAAATAACCTCCTTCATGACGTCCTTGGTTGCTTGAGTGACCGGGAAGTAGAGGAGGGGCAGTGAGCTCAGCGAGCGCTCACGGCAGCCGCACTCCGTGTCGACGGCTCGAGAGGGCGCCACTAAAGCATGTTCTGGATAGGCTGTATGAAGCGGGCAGTCAGGGCGGCTCGCATTGCATTTGCTCCGCGATTAAACACTAATTCGGCATGACGCTTCATTAGCCACAAACAACAGAAAACACGGGGTAAAGATCAGTTCAGAACGGGAGCCACTCGAAACCGCACGACAAACCTGCTCGCGAAGGCCTTCGGAACACTCGGAACCGGTCGGATCCTCGACCGCAGCGCCGCCACGTACATCCGTGACCTTTCTACGCTCGCCGGTCGTCGGCGCCTGATCCCACTACACCTTTCTAGTATGCGACGCCTTTTCCACCGCTTGGTAGCGGGTATGTCGATGGGTCATTTCTTGTTTCCGTACTTTATCAACTGAATTTGTTTTGTTTTTTTCTGATCTAAAATACTGAACAAAAACTACTTTTATAAATAAATGAAACGGTTCGCGAAACTTATATTTTGTATTTCGACTAAAAAGAAGCTTTTAGCGGCTCTGACCAGTAGTAAAAAGCCCAGGTGTGCGCGCTTTCGATACCGCGGGTCGCCCCCGTAGGTGGAGGAGGTTTCCACGTCGTTCGGTTAACCGTTAATATATGACTAGGGGTGTCGCGAACTTTTGTCGAACCAGATTTTTAGGTCGAACTTCCGGGGTTCGACTGGGTGGAACCGGTTCGACGAACCTTCGAACTTTTCACCAGATTCGACCGGTTCGCCTTTGTGGACAGTGTGGCCAGACCATGATACAGGCATGTCTAGGTTTGGAGCATTGTTTTTTATGCAAAAGGTTATTTTATTTTATGAACAATTGCAATTAAAGTAAACCAATTCCAATCACTGAAAAAGTTAATAACTTAATTTTTCTGTACTGTATTAACTGAAATAACTAATCAGCGCTGCCCTTAGTTCATCCTTTAGCCATCAGCATCCAATCCGAAGCCAACTGGCCAGCCTGTCGCGCATGCGCACACGAGTCGAACCTCAAACCTCAGCGCTCGTCCTGTGTACTTCTTTTCCTCCCGTCCTTGTCGTTTGCGCGCTGTTTCCTTTATCTCAATACAAGGTTCGTCGAACTTTCCACTAAAAGTTCGAAAAAGTCGAACCTCGTCGAACTCGAACCTCGGCCGGTTCGCGACACCCCTATATATGACGCACTGATATTTATTTACTCTCTCCGTGCCCACTGGCTCGCCCGAACCCCAAAAGACGTGGAAACCGCAAAAAAAGTAGACGCTTAAATATGATGGCAGGGCCCCTTTAACATCCTGTGTGAGCCGTGATACTTGCCGTTGAGAACACGTGAAAATATTTATGAAAGCGCAGTGCCGCAGGAAAAAGCCACAACTCATCGAAAGCAAGTTTCGCCGGTCTCGCGGCGAGTTCAAAGCTTCCTTGGCACGCCGAAGTGTCTCTGTGCCTTCGCACGCTTAGATGCCGATCAAGAATCGACACCGTGCGGATGTGTTTTGCAATGCAATGTGTGCGAAGCCATATGTGCCTCTGGAGCAGCATTTTACTTTACTCTGACAACTGTATTTGTAACTTGCGGCACTCGCGGTTCAGAAACAAGCTTGATCCAGCGTCCAGTGACGACAGAAAAGGAGGGGAAGGTACGTATTTATTTCGTCGTTAGACAGTTAACAGAATACCGCGCACAACAGCTCCTCATCACTGATCAGTGCTGGCTCATTATAAACATATTTAATTGCACTTGACGTTTCAGCGCGGCTCGCCTAGTTGTGATTGGTGAACAGATTGCACACGACCGTGTGGGCCGCGCTTCAAAATTTTTAATTCTCACTGTCTTGTATGTTTTGCTTTCGAAAACCCTCCTTGCTTCACAGCGTTGCTCTATTTGTGCTGCCATGTGATCCATTAGAGTAGGGTTTGAACATAGCATGGTTTATAGTGCATAAGAGCAACTGTACACATTGTTTTCCCCCTTTATTGATAGCAACTCGCTGGAACATCTCGACGCCCGATATATGATGCTAAGACATCCACGCGCCACACACCTTCAAACCTTTGCCGCGGCGCCGATTCTTGACCGGCGCCGATTCTTGATAGGTCATGATGTATCTCAGTGAAATGGAAAAGAAATTAGAGCAGAGCAACTTAGGTTTTGATGTGAATTTTATGGAAGGAGGGAGAAATGTAATACAGGTAATACCACGATTGATGTATGCGGATGACATAGTATCTCACGACAAATAACCAGGATACATTATACGAACTAGCTGGAATATGTGGAGAGGAAGGAGACACCTTGGACATGAGTTATAGTAGGTACAAGTCTGGAGTAATGGTGTTTAAAGGCGAAAATGGGGAACCCTTGAGGATACAAGACATTGTAATAGAGCATGTAGGAAAAGACAAATATCTGAGAGTCTGGCTCAATGAGGAAAAGAAATATCTAGAGGAACATGAGAATATAATTAAAAAGGGAAAAGAAATTAATCCATATGATGCTCAAGGCACTATGAAACTATATAATAGATATGAAGTGTTCAGAGGTATGTGGAAAGAAGTGATATTACCAGGACTGTATTTTGACAATGGGGTATACTGTGCATGAAATCAAAGGTTCAATCAGGATTAGAAATTCGGCGAAGGAGCGTAGTCAGATTGGCACTGGGAGCACATGGAAAAACACCAAATTAGGGAGTATAGGGGGACATGGGATGGTCATCTTTTGAGAGCAGGGAGGCCATTAGTAAGTTGAAATTAGAACAAAGGCTGACCAAAATGGATGATACGCGGTGGGCACGGAAGGTATTCAAGTATTTATACATTAATATTTTAACTCACAAAATAGACAAACCGAACCCGAAAGCTTACATTTGAATTCCTACACACTAATGATGGGGCTGAGCAGACTACTTCAGTGGAAGATGGGGTAGAAGGGGCAGAGAGGAAAATGTGGGAGGAAAGGATGCAGGAGAAATCAGCTCTAACGGTGTACAGGTCACGAAAGCAGGACATAAAAAAGGAAAATGTGTTTGACAATTCACTAGGAAGTTCCCAGTGAGGCTAAATTTCAGGAGACAGACACATTATGTGCCGCCTGCCATAATGAGAGCGAGACACTAGACTAGCACGGGTGGCCAGGCTGACCCGGCCTAAGAGCCGCAAAGGAAACCAAGAAACTTCTAAGAGGGGCAAAACAAACACCGCTGCCTTGTTATCCCCCCCCCCCCCCCTCCCCCCTCCCCCGAAAGCATAAAAAAACAGCTTGCGGGTCACAACTGCAGGCCGGTAAAAATAACCTTTGTGAACTTCAACACAACGTCTGTGACTCGTGGAAGCTATGAATGAGCCCACCCCGGGCTTCCGCGACCTTCTGAGAGAACATCTGTTACCTAAAAAGGACAAGTATCACCGGCGAGTGACAAAGGCCGAGAGACAGAACATTTCCTCGACCCCAAGCCAAAGTGCATGCATGTTTTGACAGTCCCTGTCCTCTCGAACAATGGAAGAAACAGGATCTGTGGAAACATACGAGTGAAAACTGCACGTATGGGGGCACAAGGCTGCCAAACCTTATTTATTAGAGTACCTACACCGCCTCCCTTAGCGAAAACTAATACGTTTGAAATATACCACATTCTAATTTGAGTGTATTTGAAGTACAGTTCATAATTGTGAGTACACTAAAAATCGACCGAAAATATGCACTTCTTTTTTTTTACTGAGTACTAAATATACTTCTGAAAATCTTTTTAAAATACCTTTATTTAAACTATATTTGAAGTTCCCTTCATGTGTTCTGAAATACGTAATTACTAAATTAGTAGGCACAAAATACCTTTCACATAGATTTCTTAAAATATTTCTTTATTTCATGCAAAATATACTCCAACCCTTATAAAAATGCCGCGATAAAAAATAAGTGCAGAATACTCTTAAAATACTTGGAAATCGTAAATACTGTTGTGTTCTACTGTAAGTATCTTTTGACTGCAATACTTTGGTAGTTTGACTTAAACTACCAAAGTATTTAAAAGCTCGCCTTTAAGAAGTTCACTTCAAGCAGATGAGGAGTACACTGAATTGCCTAAATACAACATTTGATTAGTTTGTCAATTGAGTTGTGCAGCATCGCACTGATAAATCAGCCCAGTTTATGTTATTGTTTACGTTTTTCTATCAAGAACACACCTAATGAGTTTCTGGCACACCAGTCACAAACGGGGTTCGGGAACTACAACCACAAGACTTGCTGATGCTGGAAAGCTTCAGCAAGTGCTGTGAGCAGATGTTTGGCGTGGTTGTGTTAGCACAATGTTAGTTCACTGAATGTGTATACTCACCATTGTACGTGATGTGAGTAGTGACTTTAATATATTGACGTTAACGACCATATTAAACAGTCAACTAGTAAAGAATAGCAAAATAACTATTTTAAAGTGAAGAAACTGCCTTTACTCGCTTTGTCCTGAGTGGTGCTATGCAGAGAAGCAGTAACATTTCTTCTAGGAGCCGTTTTTGTGAATATCGTTTTAGCGACTGCGCCGCAATGTTATTAGTTTTACCGATGCTTTTTAGGAAGAGATATCCTCCACGAATTTCAAAACACTGTTTCCCCTTTGACAGACTCCTGAGGAGAAGATCGGATGCTTGGAACCTTAATAAGTGCAGAGGGGGTCACCGGCCAAATGGTTACCTTCAATATGTAGGCTATATAAGGCTCTAGACCAGTCAAAGGGACTGTGATTCAGGTGTTCAGTTCGTCAATGTGTTTGTGTTTGTGTTCGTTTCTAATGTGTAGTTGTTGGATGTATTTAGTAGTGCCTCCAAATGCCACAGGGGCACCATTTACTAACAAAATTCGAAATGAAAAAAATAAGAATAAATTGTGTAGCCGGTTTTTAATGCACAAATGGCATGTTGAGGAGGAAGGAATTATATTTTTGGTATATCTAAAATCTTTTTTGATTAATATTTATGATGTATTTTGAATACCTTACGCGCATATTTCGAATGCGGACATAATAATACAGGATGAATGCAAAATGAATATTCATATTCAATATATTCAAACTTCGTTTCAAGTGCGGCCTCTTTTTGCTAAGGGCTTCTAGGCGATGTAGGTACTCTAATAAATAAATAAATAAGCTGTTCTTTATTCTGAAATCTTTTCCTTCTTTCCTGGGGAAACGCGGAAAGGGGCAGGGGGGGTCCCCTTATGAGGGATCCGCGAGCTGCACCGTGACCAGCAAAGAGCCGCATGCGGCTCGCGAGCCGTGGTTTGGCCACCCCTGCACTAGAGCACTTGGTTTTGAAGTGCACTTCGCCCTGCCCTCCCTGAAGGGGTGACGGATTTGGCCGGGGCCCTGGGTTTTACTGGCGACGATGGAAGGACGGAAGACAAAAGGATTACAGTAACAAAGAGGCGATTAAAAGATTGGCAGAAAATATCTAGGAAAAATTGAATGATACACAACTAACTAGTACAGCTGGGGACAGGCGGGACGGAGAAAAATTGTCATTCGTTCCCGCGTGGCTCCGGCCCAAAGTCTCAACCCTGTCTCCCAGTGGGTCCGGTGCTGGGGTAACGCCGACAAGGTTTGACCAGAGAAAAAATTCCCGATTCCCTCGCCGGGGGAAAGAGGCGGGGTGTGATTTTTTGGTTATTTTTCCCGATCCCCCGTAAGTCATCCTGGTGATATCCCACACTGCCTGGTAATAGTTAGGTGGAGAAAATTGGTCTTAGAAGGGTGGGACGAATCATATATTTGTCTTTTTAGACGTAGGCTAGGTGGCGCAAGCTACCGCCCGTTACAAAGGGTATAGCCACTAACATCTATCCATCCATCCGTTGCCTAATTTTTAAAAAAGTTCGGCGAAAATTCGTCTTTTTTGAATCCGAGGATTCGGCAAACGTTCGGCCCATCCACGGTGGAAGAAACACATTTAGGTGATGCCACTCGCCGCTCTTCCCGCGGGGAGCGAGCGAACCGATCGTGTTCGGAGCTAGCCTCGAACCAGGAGTAGTTTGTTCTGCGCCGCCGCGGAGGGCGCTGCGGTATGGGGTCCCTCCTCGGCGGCCGCTGTGTCGGCGACGTAGCGCGCTCGTCTTTTTCGCGGTGTGGTAGTGTGGTAATGGTGTGTGGCCAGTGGCTGGCCTCGTGTTTTGCTTTGGTGCTGTGTCGATCACAGGTGCCACCATCGTGCACGAAGGTGAGCCTTAACCCGAAGGAGAAGAAACCATGGAAAGAAGTGCTTCGTTCCCAACTGCAATTCGGGGTACCGGAACTGTACAGAGCGAGTGCTTTTATTTAATAGCATCTTCGATCAACTCGCACCGGAATCGCCCTGAAACCTGGACAGTGCACAGCGCTCCTCGGTCGTGCAGCACGAAGTCGGTGCAACATCGAAGACAAACTGCGCCGCGGCGGTGCACCGCGGCGAGCTCCACCATGCGTTACCTCGCGTTTTGTGCGTTTTTTCTTGCGTAGGTCCGCGCGCGGTGCCCGTCTGCTGTCAATCTCTCCTGTTTTTTGACTCGCGGATTTGGCGGTCCCACACAAATGAACATCGTGGACGTGATTATCGATGGGGTCACGAAGCGGGTGACGATTCCACAGGTATATGCCGCCCATCATTCGTGGTTCGAGAAAGAGAACCACCACATAATGGCCGTACCTCGGTGTCATCGAAGCACCTCGCAACGCTTTCCACGAAGTTCATACCTTTCGGGCGCTCCTTGCCAACGCAGCAATCGACGGTAATCGCGGCGATGGTAAGAAGATCGTCGTCTCGCTCTCAGAAGAGCTGAGGAATTAATCGAGTGCAGCTGCGAGGCGTGTTCGTCTTCGCAGGTCGCCACCTCGATAGACTGCGCGTCTGCTATTCCGGCCATCTCCTCGATTCCCGCTCCTGGCCGCAATGCCTGATGGGACTGCACCCCGGCGCACCGTCGATTTTCTTGGTGCGCGTTGGGGCAACGAAAAGCTGCACCGAGAGGGTGCGCTCCGTTGATCGAGGACGTCCGGTGCGCACCGGTGCACTTGATCGAAGACGGTGGGGGCGAACCTCGCTGCGCCGGTGCGCACTGATGCGGGTGATCGAGGATGCTATAAAGCTCCATCGAATGAGGCTCGCCTGGAACAGTGGTGGAAGAAACACGGTTTGGAGGGACCCCACACTTGGGCGCCATCTATCCCCGTGCGAGTGAAGCCTGGAGCACGGTGGAAGAAACACGGTTTGGGAGGGACCCCATACTTGGGCACCATCTATCCCCGTGCGAGTGAGGCGCGCTCGGTGTTCGAACATAATGTGGCCGCCGCGTCGGACGGAGAGTGATCACCTAAATGTGTTTCTGCCAGCGTGGGCCCATGGCTAGTTTTAATCGTCCAAGAACAAACAAACCAAGAAACCATTGTACCGTTGTCAGACTAAACGCTTTTCAAGTCAATCTCCCGCCAAAGATACGCGAGTGAAAAGCTGCACGACTTTATCGGTCTGTGCGTCCACGGACGAAGCGCGAATCGCAGGAATCGGTGACGTGCCGGTCACGTGGTACACAGTCCGCGAAAGAAAATCGCGATTCGGTCCGTCGTGTGAACCGGTTATATGCGGCATTTACACCACGTCCGAATTACTACAATATTAAATTTATTACATTTATATCACGTATACAGGGTGTTTATTTTAGGCGTTTCACGTCGTTTTTAAAATACCGTTAAGGCTACACTAATGCAGTATAATCACGTATGTTATACGGCCATGGGGACGTTATATAGGGAGCTAATCGACACGAAAAGGAATAATTACCTAAAATTTGTCGAATAATCGTAATTAGAAAAAATAAACATATTGTTCAAATTAGAGACCAACCGAGCGTCATCGAAAACCACAAAATCAGTAAATTTTACAAAGAACCGCAGCACATTGGAAACGCGGTGCGTGGAGCGCTAAAGTTCTTACTCGTGCAACAGGCGCAACGCTGGAGGTGCGGAAATGTGAATGATAATTGTACAATCCGCTTCCATCATGCCAAATCAGCAAAAATAGACGCATACCAAGTAGAATCGTCTCAAAGTGGGGCTGGTTCGGCTGTTTTTACGCATTCGTTCATCTTTTGAGATTTGGCCATCCGCGCCTCGCCAGAGAACGTTTTTGAGACCCAACTCAGACCCCAACTACAGGCGGAATATAAAATGTAGGGCCCTCGAGTCCATTCTGGTACTGTGGCGAATACTTCATAATAAGTCCTTGGGAAAGCCGGTCTCAAAGTGGGGATAGTTGGGCCGTTTTGTCGCACTCGTTCATCTATTAAAATTCGGGCACACGCTCCTCATCCAGGAACGTTTTGAGGGCGACTGACAACTTGACTAGTGACGAAATACAAAATTTAGGGCTCTCGTCTATAAGCTGCTGCTTAGGCCGAACCACATAGGGCGCACTTGCGACGTATTTACGGGCGTTTCAGCGGACGTAATCCCGACGTATTCACCTCGAGATCAAACGGGTTCATACCACATGAGCGAATGACGTTTTAGCGAACAGCGACATTTGAGCGAATCGACGTTTTAGCGAATAATGGGGGCGCGCTTTAACCCATCCGCCGTGCTGTGCTTACGCCGCTTCGCGGCGACAGTCTGCGGCGGCTCATTACAAAAATGTGAACCCAATTGGCCCACCCGTAAACGCCGCTTCGCGGCGTCCAACTATTCGCTAAAGTGCCATTCGGTGAAACGTGGGCGTTCGCTCAAACGTCATTCGATCAAGTGAGTGCCTCCCGATCAAACAGAGTCGCCACCGTGCGGCCGATGCTGGAAACACCGCTAGTGTGGGTACCGCCGCACGTCGTCTGCTCTCGGCGCACGTTGAAACATGGATCCTCTCGTCGATGAAGGCTCGTTTTCGGGTAAACTGCGCTATTTGCGTGGTGAATGCTTGTTTCTTCGAATTTTTTTTTTCTTTGTTTTCTTTCTTTCTGTGTGTGAGCATGCAGTGCGATTGGAATAATTAATTTAATGTGTTGTCACGAAGTGGGAGGACGGGGCCATGGATTCCAAATGGACGCCGTGCAGTCGTGCGGTTACTATCGTGCAGTGTAGTACAACCAGCGGTTACGGCAATGTGTGAAGTAGGCAACACGGTAACTGTGCTTTTGTGAGCGAGTGTGGTTGTCTTCAATATTTTCTGCCTCAAGAATAGAAGATCGACCAGTAATTTACGCAGTCCACTGCGCAAGTGACAAATGATGCGGTACATTCTGGATAACGTGATTTTCATGTGGCCTTTCCAGTGATGAAACGAGGTAGTTGAAACATTGGCCGACAATTACTTTAAAGCACTCCTCGTAATTATAACAATTCTGTTTTCGGCTTAGAAGTAGTGTGTACCAAAACAAAATAATATTGCTTTTTCAATTAGCGTTCATTCGCGATTTTCATGTATCTGGATAAAACTAAACAGAACTGAAATGCTCGACGTCTCACATCCGACATTCCTAACTCTCCCCACCTTCCTAAACATCCGTGTCCTAACACCAGAAACCCGCATTTTAAAGGTTAAAAACGAGACGTTGCGAGCATTGGAAGCACATTTACATGCAAAGCTGACGTCAAGTGACTCAAATCGAAAAACATGCATATTTACAATAGTATCAAATACGATAATATTTTTATCTCTTCTGCTGAAGGCTCAGCAACCGTTGCATCGTCTTCGCACATGAAACGGTGATTCCCCGAGAAAGCAAGAACGTAGTGTTATTGCCTTCATTTTAACAATGTACTCACGTGCACACACACATGCAGGCTTGCGCTGATGATGCCTCAAAACCGAAACTCTCGCTTCTACCCAACCTCGTTGTCACGCCACTTCTGCAAGCAGTCACTAAAATTGCCAGTAAACACACAAAAACGACACCGATACAATTACCTTGTAGAATATCACCTTATTTAGTAATAACTGTGTCAATATGCATTACATGTTGCATTTAAGTTAAGAAAAAAAATACATAAAACCTTTTTTCGCCAGAAAAATCTCAATATCAACGTTAAATCTGGTAACAATGTATTTTTGCCGAATCTTTGCCGAATCTTCAAAAAAGTTCGGCAAACGTTCGGCTTAGTCGAATCCCAAGATTCGGCGCCGAACTTTCGATTTGGCAAAAGTTCGGCCCATCACTAATGTTTTGTCTGGTGCATGTCTGTGTTGAAATTTCTTCTTCTTTGTCTGCGGGTGTGCTTTGTATTATTTGTGATTGCGCTAGTGGACTTCATTCGGACTGTGTCCTGTCTTGTGTATGCGATTGTTTTTTTAGAATGTTCACGTTTGCTTTGGGCTCCGAGCCTTTTCATTGGGACGGGGAGAGCCTTCTGTGATTGGTTGTCGAAGTGGCCCCCAAGGGCTGCTAAACCAAATACAAGCAGCCGCCAAAGGCCGCAGAGGACTTGGCTCCTGGATACCAAGCATCTACATCACCCTGCTTCTGGAGACGAACCTGCACGTCCGATCCCGATCGGCTGTGGAGTCTTCCACCCGCAAACTCGCAAAACAGTGGCGTACCAACTTGTTTTTGAGTAAGGGGGCAAACCAGACCCCCCCCCCCCCCCCCCCCCCAGGGCCGGGGGCGGTGCACTTGGTATCCAAGAGTCAAAAAAAGAATAAAAACACTTAGGGACAAGGACAGACAGCACAGTTCTTTAGTAACACACATCTACCGACGTCTCCTTCGATACGTACTGTCTCCCTCCTAACTTCTGAAACTAATGAGGAAGTTACGGAAAAAATTAATATATTTATATGCGCCTGGAAAAAGGACACAATCCCCAAATACACTACAAGATAAAGACAAAGAAAATAAGAAAAAAAAAGGAAACACCATTGACAAAATCAAATAGAGGGCCCTTTGACTAATTCAGCTCTGGCTTCAGGTAGTGAATCTCAACTCTGGACAACCCAAAAGAGCAGCGATGTGTTCGTCACCGGCTATCCTGTATGCTTCAATAATCTCTCAGCCGAGCTTGTTCTTGTGTCTTCCAATTATGCTGGTGTCCTGGAACCGGGCTTCACAGTTCTTGCAGAGGCGTTGATGAACAACTATAAGGAGTATTCGCTGGGCGCCATATTTGTGGGTGTTGTCTAGAGAGCATGCTCAGAACGACCCCCCATTAATAGGTTGCTAAGACCGGCACTGTTGATGGTGTGGAATGCGCGTTGCAAAATAACCGTGGAAGCTCGCCGTGAGCACGCGCTCAGCAGTCGTGCGCACAACTATGGCCACCAGTGAATACTTCCTATTGGATGAAAAGAGTCGCTTGAAGCACGGGAAACCTCGAGGACGTGCTCTCGTAGGCGGGTGTTCAGGCAACGCCCTGTCTGACCCATGTATCGGTCACCGCATGAAAAAGGGATGGAGTATACCACCCCCTCTTCGCAGGGAACGGTCTGATTGGCATGTTTCATGAAACTTCCTTTGGGGGCTTCGTTGTTGTTCACTCGTCTGCAAAGTTGTTTTAGGCGCAACTTGCACGAGAAGACAATTGAAGTGCTGAAGGGCGCTGCAATTTCCTTCAGTCTGTGTGCAGAGTTGTGCACATATGGTACGGAGATAACATGCGAAACCTTACTATGTGGAGCACGGGGCCTTTGGGTGGCTAAAATTAACTGAACAAGAATAGTGCTCAGAAGACCTTGCGGATAACCAGCTTTGAGGAGACGTTCTTGTTGTTTTTCAATGCTTAAGCTTAAAAAGTGAGAACATGATTTGGCGCGAGAAGACGAAAGGAGAGACTGAATGATTCCATGTTTTACCGACTACAGACTCATGCAGATTTCAAGGAAGGAGGTGTCACAACAGTTACGCCTAATGGAGACGATCCTCCCACAACAGATGAACATCATCTTTGGTCAGCTTATGGAACCCACCCATATTTCCGGTTCCTCCAAAAAGCTGCGTTCAATCTTCTCGAATCTTCATGGAAGAAAGTTGTCACCGGTGTGACCAGTTCTCACCATAAGACCCTCCAAACGAAATTTGAGCCTCCGGTTGTTCTATGTGACCATCAACTCAGCCCTGGAACCTTGGATCTCCTTTCCAAGGGTCCCAAGTTTTCTCCGAACATTCCAACTACAAGGGTCGACCAACTAACTTCAGTCCATTCTGTTGCGACTCACATTCCAGAACAAGACCGGCAAGCATTTCTTGATGCTGGAGTTCGATCCGCCTGCGCCCATCCTCCTCCACATACGGGCAAAGTTCCAATCCGGGCTACAGTCAAAGAATTGCAAACATGTCACCTGAAACCACTGGGATCAGATAAAACCGGTGTTTTTGTCATCGTAGATGAAGGTTCCTATAGACAGAAGGTGAGCCAGGCATTACAAAATAATTTTGATACTCTTAAGACTAGGCCTTCAGGCTCTCTCCGCTCAAAGGCAAAGCAACTTTGTTGCTCCCTTAATCTCCCGGCATTGGGGCTCCTTCCAAGCAATATCTAACTGTGTTTTTCACGGCAAAAACCCATAAATAAGGAGTTTCCCTAAGAAGCATCATTTCAGAAAAGAGATGCTGGCAGAAGCCTCTTGCTCTTTTTCTGCAAAAGCATCTGTCATCGATCAGTCTCAACCAACCTTTCCGAGTTGCCAACTCCACAGAACTGGTATCTCGTCTTCAGAGACCTCCATTCTACTCCCGAGGCCTTTACCATGTTTTCGTTAGACCAGTGGTTCTCAAATGGGGGTCCGCGAAGCCCCGCCTCGCATGTCGAGCCCGGCAAAAAAAGTTGAATTTTTTTCCAGATTGAGAAGAAACGTTCAAATTTTTGGGTGAGTTTTTTTGTGTGTATGTCAATGAGAGAAGTCTACTTCACACCAGCCCTTAGTTATGTTCACTTATTAAATCACTATCATAATCCACCTATACCTTTCCCTTCCCCTCACCGCAAACGGGGTCCTCCATCATCTCCGCCGATCCACAAGGGGTCCGCGAGACATCAATGGTTGAGAACCACTGCGTTAGACAATTAGATCCCGCATTTCTAATGGATTCTGTATCAAGTGCCATCCACGAACATGGCCCATGCGACTTTCAAAACTCATCTGGGGTATCTGAACGTGGTTTCCTATACATTTTGGCCCTATATCTACAATCAACACTTGTCGAACATGGGAAGGAACTTCTCAGGCAAAAGAAAGGTGTTTGCATAGGCTCCTGCCTCACCCCGGTCCTCAGAGAAATCTTTCTTCTGTATGTAGACCGGGACATCAGAGCTCGCCTTGAAGAGTTGACTCTTGTCTTCCATGTTTTGCGTTACGTGGATGATTATTTAGTCATTCACCGGATCTCAGTTTCTTCTGAATCTGTAGTTCAAGCCTTTACTTCTTCATCTTCAGGCATGAATTTCACAAGGGAAGTCAGCTCAGGCAGTGGTATCTCGATCTTTGTCTCCATCTTCTTCCGACCGGCATTTGTTGGGCCCTCCAACAACGATCTCGGAAACCTATTCTATTTTGCAGTTCCCATCCTAAACTGGTAAAACATGGAATTATTCGGTCTCTCCTTTCATCTTCTCGCGCCAAATCATGTTCTCACTTTTTAAGCTTAAGCATTGCAAAACAACAAGAACGTCTCCTCAAACCTGGTTATCCGCAAGGTCTTCTGAGAACTATTCTTGTTCAGATAATTTTAGCCACCCAAAGGCCCCGTGCTCCACATAGTAAGGCTTCACATGTTATCTCCATACCATATGTGCACAACTCTGCACACAGACTGAAGGGAATTGCAGCGCGCTTCAACACTTCAATTGTCTTCTCGTGCAAGTTGCGCCTAAAACAACTTTGCAGACGAGTGAACAACAACCAAGCCCCCAAAGGATGTTCCATCAAACATGCCAATCAGACCGTTCCTTGTGAAGAGGGGGTGGTATACTCCATCCCTTTTTCATGCGGTGACCGATACATTGGTCAGACAGGGCGTTGCCTGAACATCCGCCTACGAGAGCACGTCCTCGAGGTTTCCCGTGCTTCAAGCGACTCGTTTCATCCAATAGTTGTTCATCAACGCCTCTGCAAGAACTGTGAAGCCCGATTCCAGGACACCAGCATAATTGGAAGACACAAGAACAAGCTCGGCCGAGAGATTATTGAAGCATACAGGATAGCCGGTGACGAACACAACATCGCTGCTCCTTCTCTTGGGTTGTCCAGAGTTGAGATTCACTACCTGAAGCCAGAGCTGAATTAGTCAAAGGGCCCTCTATCTGATTTTGTCAATGGTGTTTTCTTTTTTTTTCTTTTTTTTTTCTTTATCTTGTAGTGTATTTGGGGATTTTGTCCTTTTTCCAGGCGTATATAAATATATTAATTTTTTCCGTAACTTCCTCATTAGTTTCAAAAGTTAGGAGGGAGATAGTACGTATCGAAGGAGACATCAGTAAATGTGTGTTGCTAGTTGAAAGAACTGTGCTGTCTGTCCTTGTCCCTAAGTGTTTTTATTCTTTCTTTGACTCTCGTACTTTCACCAACCCGCTCTTTGTTCTTTGACTTGTTATCCCTTGGGCGCCGCCGGCCAGTGTTCGGCCTGCCCAGTGGCGGCTTTTTCTGGGGGGGGGCAAAACACATGCCTTGCCCCCCCCCCCCCACTCTGAGAACTGGGAGGGCAAACGCCCCCCTTGCCCCCCCCCCCCCCCCCCCGGTTGGCCATGTCGCAAACCTAGGACCCCTTACGACTGTGAAGGAGTTCGGCTCGCTCGCCTTTGTGTGGATCCTCGTTTGTCGAGTTTGGCTGTGGTCGGGGCACCCGGTGAAGCTGTGATGGAGGAGGTCGGCAGGGAAAGTTTCCTTAGGTTTTAGAAGTATTCCCCCCAAAGTAAGTTTCCTTAGGTTATAGAAGTATTCCCCCCAAAGTGTAATTTCTTAAGTGTAATGCTAAGACTTACCTTTATGTCAGTTGGTTAATAAACCCCTATTTGGACTAATCGAGCGAAGAAGTGTAAAGTTCCCAATTACTGCGCGACAGTATATTACTTGTGACATGTGAATGTTAAGTTCACAAGAACAATCCTCCTTTCATAAATCGGCTATTCACCGCAGTGCTCCCTTCCCTTACAAGAAAAATCACTTTGTAATAGTCTCATAAATAATAATTGGCGAGAATATTTTGAAAGCTTCTTTTTGTTATTTTAATGCATCGTAATATAAAAACAACTGTTCTTGTTTGCTAGTTGATCGTGAACGTATAAACGAGAACGATTCCACTTTATTTGGCGAATTGGTCTCAGGGACCCCAAAACATTAAATTTTAAGAAACAACAAAGTGTACACAACACGTTATCGAATCTTCTGGTTTACTTCAGCCCAGGCCGTGGCCCAGGCACGTAGTCAGGGGGGGGGGGGGGGGGGCGCCATTTGGCCCGCCCCCCCCCCCCCGCCCCGAAATCTTCTTTTTGCTGGGGCCTCCTCTCCCCCCTCCCCGTCATACAGCATTTTGTCATGGGCGGGCCCCCCCACCCCCACCCCCACCCGCCGAAAAAAAATCCTGGCTACGTGCCTGCTTCAGCCGAAAGGAAATTCTTGTATTTTGTTGTATTTATAAATTGTGCTCGTTTGAACTTTGCTGTTTCTCAAAAATTTGCGTGACGTGCCTCCGAAATATAGTTTTGAACAGATTATAATACGCATCTTAAACACTAAAGAATTTGTCAAATATTGCGGAAGGATTCTTTTTAATTTACACAATCGTGAGGAATTTTATATAACCAAGAATAAACTGTACACTTTAATTAACTTTGACACTATCCGTAGTGGCAATACATCAAAAAGTTTATTCGACTGAGGAACGTGCAGTTTAGACTTCATCATCATGAAATTTTGGCAGAATAATTTGGGTATATGATAGAATGGAGTGGTAGCATGACAAATTGTTCAAGGCGTACCGTTTCGGTGTTATGGCCATATTTTTATATTAAACACACAGCCTTGTATGGGAGCGCTGCCGCATGCGATTGCGCATCCCCAGCCACATGTCTGGGGACGCGTAATCGTCATAGTTCCGCTACGCGCCCTTGTGTGCTTTGTTTTTATCCAGGGCACAGACACACAAAATTGCCATCGATTACTTAAAAGAGACAATAGACTTCTATATGTTTGAGAAGTTATATATGTGTCAGGAACACATAATTACTTAAATCAGCTTCAAAATCAGAAATTTGTTTAGTATGCTCACCAAATCACTTATACACAATTGCCTATCATGAATAAAAACGTCAAAAAAGATTTGCAGAGCATCTTTCAGATGCTTTGGGGGAGCAACAGTACACAACAAGGTGCAACTCTCAACTAATTTTTATTGAATACGTGTTCCGGTATTTATAGTCTCAACCATCGTCGCAATGATAACAAACAAAACGACAAAAGCAAAGAAACAACCATCACAGAGCATGATTGGGAAAAACACTATACAAACACAGACATCTTATGCAATCTTGTGCTGCGCATGGATTGCATAAGAGGTCAAACCAACTCGCCCAAACAACCAGAGCATTGATTTACGATGTATATCTTTAAGGTGATGGGCCCTTTATTTATGTTGTCAAATCTTCATCCAGTAATTAAATATATTTTAATATCACCAATAAATTTGACCATGAAGTTCACATAACTTCTCGAGACAGACACGGGAACGATACTCGAAAATACGCCAGCCGTTGAGCCGATCTGCGAAAACGCAGTTTTTTGTTCGCTCCTTGGCAGTGCGAAACACCGGGTCGCGGGGTATGCCAGAAAGGTCTTTGTGCAGAAAGAGAAATAATAAATAGTATTCTTCAAAAGAATGCGATGCACGATGCTAACCGCAAAAATAAATACATAGAGATGCAATGCTATTCCTAATTACACATAAATGGCGCGAAGGACAGACGAAGATTCTTATAATTCTAGCATAAAGGGATACTGAACCAAAGAATTTAGTGTCCATAATAAGTGGCGCACGTTCTTTCCACGAGCCAGCAGCCGCCGGTGTGCGCGAGCACACGCAACGAAAATGACGTCAAAGGCCTCCATTCGCGCTTAAAAGGACAGTGAAATGCATGGGATTTGGGCCAAAGGAGAATAAAGACAGGCTTTTCATCTCTACAAGTGAAAGCTACGTGCTTGTTAGAACAATTAATCGCTTACCTTTTACACCAGACAACACTGTGTAGATGAAAAACTTGTCTTTATTCTCCTTTGGCCCGAAGCCCCATATATTTCACTGTCACCTTAACCGCGAATGGAGGTCTTTGACGTCATTTTCGTTGCGTGTGCTCGCGCACACCGGCGGCTGCTGGCTCGTGGAAAGAACGTGCGCCACTTAATATGGACACTAAAATCCTTGGTTCAGTATCCCTTTAATCGCACGAACTCAAAACTTCGCAAAATACTGCCTCGGGAAGCTATGTATATGTTCGGTTTAACGTGCACGTGTTTTGTGCCCTCACTTTACTGCTTTGTACTTTTTCAGTCATGAGCTCTAACATTTTATTAGGCTGCCGTATATCATCGCGAAATTGCTATATATACCACACAACTTTACAATTTGCAAATCTACTTTTTCTAGAGAAGTCAACATCGCGTTTTACTAAAGATCTAAACTGCTAACATGGTTTGCACGTGACGTCATTGTATTATATATAAATATATGCTGGTGGTCATTGCGATTTGTTCTTGCTGAGAAAATCCCAGTTATTCGTGCAAAAGTTCACGCTGCAGAAGATTCGCGTTCGGTGCAAGCAATGTACATTGTCACAAAAGAAAATTTACACGGTATTTTTTACCTCAAAAATAAACTATTCATCGCCAAACGCTCATTCTCCGCCCAAAGGTAGAGCTAGAGGTCACAACCAGATGCCGAAGTTTCAGCCCGATAAGTTATAAGTGATTTTCTGAAAATTTCAATGGGAAAATTGAGCCCATTTTTGCCTGTTTTCGGTTTTTGCTGCCATAGAGTCCCATGTGTTCGAAAACTCCGTCGGCCGCCATTTTCCCATTGGAATTTTTAGAAAATCAGTTATAACTTTTGATTAAGTTATCGGATCGGGCTGAAACTTTGGCATCTGGTTGTGACCTCTAGCGCTACCTTTGGGCGGAGAATGAGCGTTCGGCGATGCCTAGTTTATTTTTGCGGTAAAGAAGACCGTGGAAATTTTCTTTTGTGACACCCTGTATTTGAGACAAATTATTGTTGCTTGGTGCAGCGCCGTGAGGAACTGAGCGAGCGTTTGGCACCACGGAAACGCACTTTCTGGCATTAATGTTTTTTGCAAAAAAATGAAAAGTAGTTCCCGGAGACAGGCTTTTTGGTTTGTGTCGAAGAGGCAGAATAGAGAAATATTTACGACATAGTATGTACAGGGTGTCACAAAAGAAAATTTACACGGTCTTTTTTGCCGCAAAAATAAACTAGGCATCGCCGAATGCTCATTTTCCGCCCAAAGGTAGAGCTAGAGGTCACAACCAGTTGCCAAAGTTTCAGCCCGATCCGATAACTTAATCAAAAGTTATAACTGATTTTCCGAAAATTTCAATGGGAAAATGGCTGCCGACGGAGTTTTCGAACACATGAGGCTCTATGGCACCAGAAACCGAAAACGGGCGAAAATGGGCTCCATTTTCCCATTGAAATTTTCACAAAATCACTTGTAACTTTTGATTAAGTTATCGGATCGGGCTGAAACTTTGGCATCTGGTTGTGACCTCCAGCTCTAGCTTTGGGCGGAGAATGGGCGTTCGACGATGCCTAGTTTATTTTTGCGGTAAAAAAGACCGTGTAAATTTTCTTTTGTGACACCCTGTACTTAAAGGGGCCCTGCAATCATATTTAAGCGTCTACCTTTTTTGCGGTTTCCACGTCTCTTGAAGTTCGGGCAAGCCAGCGGGCACGGAGAGAGTAACTAAATATCAGTGCGTCATATTTTAACCGGGCGACGCGGAAACCTCCTCCACCGACGAGGGTGACCCGCGGTACCGAAAGCGCGCAAAATGTGACGTCTTTGGTCCTGGGCTTACTACTGGTCAGAGCCGCTAAAAGCTTCTTTTTAGTCGAAATAGAAAATATAAGTGGCGCGAACCGTTTCAATTATTTATAAAAGTAGTTTTTGTTCAGTTGTTTAAATCAGAAAAGAAACGAATGCAGTTTATAAAGTACGGAAACAAGAAATGACCCGTCGACATACCCGCCACCAAGCGGTGGAAAAGGCGGCGCATACTAGAAAGGAGTAGTGGGATCAGGCGCCGACACGCAAAGGTCCCGGATGTACGCGGCGGCGCTGCGGTCGTATGGCAAGGAGGATCCGACCGGCTCCGAGCGTTCCGAAGGCCTTCGGCGAGAAGCTTTGTCTTGCGGTTTGGCCGTTTCGCGGTATGGCAGCGCGAAGTGGCTCTCATTCTGAACTGATATTTATCCCGTGTTTGCTGTCGTCTGTGGTCAATGAAGTGTCATGCCGAATTAGTGTTTAATCGCGCAGCAAATGCAATGAGGGCCGCTCTGGCTGCCCGCTGCATACAGCCTATCCAGAACATGTTTTAGTGGCGCCCTCTCGCGCCGTCGACACGGAGTGCGGCAGCCGTGAGCGCTCGCGATCAGCCCACTACCCCTCCTCTAGTTCACGGCCACTCAAGCAACCAAGGACGTCATGAGGGAGGTTATTTTTTGCTTGTTTTTGTAATTTTAATTTGCCTATAACTTTTAAAATAAAGCGAATTTCGAGAAAAGAAAAGTTTCACTAAGTTACTACGTTCAGTGTGCTCAGGTTCGGTGCAAATTAAAAACCAGTAAAAAAGTCATTGCAGGGCCCCTTTAAAGGGGCCCTGCAAAGACTTTTTGACTGGTTTTAATTTGCACCGAACCTGAGCGCACTGAACGTAGTAACTTAAAGGGGCGATGCAACGACTTTTGTATTTTGCGCAAAAACCCCTTAGAACGGATCCCTGACGTTAGGGACCTGTGAAATACCCGTTCGTTTTTCACCACACGCAATCGAAGTCACAGAAAAAGATAAAGAAAAACGAGCAGAGTTCACCCCCTCAACTCGCAGCCAGAACAAGCGGCCACGTGATCTGGAGCCGATTATATGCCACCAATGTTGATCATAGCCATGCGCTGGGGTTGGCAAGGCACAGGACACGCGCTGAGTTCCATACATTGTTATGGTTCGGCTGTTGTCGTCATTGCAGCGATTGGACACGGGACACTACCCGAATGCTTCTCGAGCTATAGATTATCACGAGCCCAAATCGAGTGTCCACGCCATGCTCGGGTCCAATCTATGAGCCGCATTCAAATATCGTCACTGGGCGGTACTGCTACCGCCCAGCTACGTCATCAGGTTTTGCGAAGGAGAGATTGAATGAAAACACTCGGTTTTGTCCTCGAAATTACACCGCAACAAAGGAGTTTCTTGGCCAGTGGCGTTGCGTGCGAGTATCCTTAAGTCTCACTAGTGCCAGTAAGCTCGTGTAAAGTGAAAAACATTCCAATTGAATATCGTTGCACCGCCCCTTTAAAGGGGCGGTACAACGATATTCAACTGGAATGTTTTTCACTTCACACGAGCTTACTGGCACTAGTGGGACTCAGGGATACTTGCACGCAACGCCACTGACCAAGAAACTCCTTTGCTGCGCTGTAATTTCGAGGGAAAAAGCGAGCGTTTTCATTCAATCTCTTCTTCGCAAAACCTGATGACGTAGCTGGGCAGTAGCAGTACCGCCCAGTGACGATATTTGAATTCGGCTCATACATTGGACCCGAGCATGGCGTGGACACTCGATTTGGGCTCGTGATAATCGATAGCTCGAGAAGCATTCGGGTAGTGGCCCGTGTCCAATCGCTGCAACGACGACAATAGCCGAGCCATAACAATGTCTTGAACTCAGCGCGTGTCCTGTGCCTTGCCAACCCTGCAGCGCGTGGCTATGATCAACATTATAACGTGGCCGCTTGTTCTGGCTGCGAGTTGAGGGGGTGAACTCTGCTAGTTTTTCTTTATTTTTTTCTGCGACTTCGATTGCGTGTGGTGAAAAACGAACGTGTATGTCACAGGTCATTAACGTCAGGGATCCGTTCTAAGCGGTATTTGCGCAAAATACAAAAATCGTTGCATCGCCCCTTTAATGAAACTTTTATTTTCTCAAATTTCGCTTTATTTTAAAAGTTATAGGCAAATTAGAATTACAAAAACAAGCAAAAAATAACCTCCTTCATGACGTCGTAGGTCCTGGCTTGAGTGGCCGTGAACTAGAGGAGGGGTAGTGAGCTCATCAAGCGCTCACGGCTGCCGCACTCCGTGTCGACGGCTCGAGAGGGCGCCACTAAAGCATGTGTTGGATAGGCTGTATGAAGCGGGCGGCCAGGGCGGCTCGCATTGCATTTGCTGCGCGATTAAAGACTAATTCGGCATAACACTTCATTGCCCACAAACGACAGGAAACACGGGGTAAAGATCAGTTCAGAACGGGAGCCACTTCGCGCTGCCATACCGCCAAATGGCCAAATCGCCAGCCAAGCCCGCGCCGAAGGCCTTTGGAACGCTCGGAACCGGTCGGATCCTCGAGCCGGTATAGACCTTTTCTGTCTACTCTCGTCCCCAGCCACCTAATAGGCCTATCCGGTATGGGCGACGAAAAAATACTAAAACGTTTCAACCTGTAACTAGTAAAAAATTAAGGGGGAGGCAACACGATAATGGGTGACGGTTACGCTTATATCCTAAGTGTCTTCTACTGGCGTGGCGACGGCAAAACAATGTTTTCGTCCATACTGGAAGTGACGACAATTCAAGATGGCGGCGCCCTTGAAGAAAGGGTCTATACGACGGCAGCGCCGCCGCATACATCCGGGACCTTTCTACGCTCCGCGTTCGTCGGTGCCTCATCCCACTAGCCCTTTCTAGTATGCGCCGTTTTTTTCCGCCGCTTGGTGGCGGGTATGTCGGCGGGTCATTTCTTATTTCCGTACTTTATAAGCTGCATTTGTTTCTTTTCTGATCTAAAATACTGAACAAAGACTACTTTCATCCATAATTGAAACGGTTCGCGACACTTATATTTTGTATCTCGACTAAAAAAAAAGCTTTTAGCGGCTCTGACCAGTAGTAAGGCCAGGACCAAAGACGTCAGATATTGCGCGCTTTCGGCAACGCGGGTCGATCGCCCTCGTAGGTGGAGGAGGTTTCCGCGTTGTCTGGTTAAAATATGACGCACTGATATTTAGTTACTCTCTCCGTGCCCGCTGGCTTTCCCGAACCCCAAGAGACGTGGAAACCGCAAAAAAAGGTAGACGCTTAAATATGATTGCAGGGCACCTCTAAAATTAAGCACCCCCACGCCCTTTTTTTTTAGAGCGCAGCTTTTAGGCGCTTGTTTCCGGCTTCAGCGGCGTCGCCATCGGCGTAGCCGCGCGGTGCATTATGAAAAGCGTCCCATCACGCACCGCGCGGTTACGCCGAAACATCCCAAAAAGCGCGATCCAAACCAACGCGTTTTTATGCGCGCGAAGGTCGTGCGCTTTCCGGAAATTGCGTATGTAGTGACGTTTTTGCTCTTTCCGGCGCTCTTTCTCAGTCACAACCATGCGCGTTGGCTAGGACGCTGTGCATTCGGGTGAGAGGAGAGCATCTGCGCCAGACGGCGAAGAAACGCAGAGTCGGAACAGGTGGCCTCCACCGATTGGCCGGGAGAGGATATGGGAGAGGAGCGCCCTACTACGTCACAGCACGTTTTCGTGCGCGTTCAGAAAAAGTTGAAATCATCCAACTTTCTTATGCGCGCCTGGAATGCGCAAGGAATCAGCGCGACGTCACGAAATACGCAATTTCCGGGAGCCGCATGACCTACGCGCGCACAAAAACGCGTTGGTTTGCGCGGGTTTCACTCATGACCCGCGCGTTGCATTATGGGACGTTTCGGCGTAACCGCGCGGTGCATTATGGGAAACGTCCCATAATGAAACGCGCGGGTCTCACTCATGACCCGGGCGTTGCATTATGAGACGTTACCCATAATGACGTCACACGTGACGTCACGAGCGACGTCACGAGGGTTACGAGTGACGTCACGAGGGTCCCGCGCGCCGCATTATGGGAAACCTCCCATGATGCAACGTGCGGGTCTCACTCGTGACCCGCGCGTCCCCCCCGTACCCTCCTCTCCGTGCCCTCCCCTCCTCCTCCTCAAGAGCTGCGCTCTAATTCAGTTTTACAGGGAGTTGTAATAGTCTTTCATTTTTTTGCTTTTCTAGTTTATACTTTTTATTCCTAAGGGACTCCCCGTTTGGAGGCGTTAATTCGACAATTACGCTTGTGTCACTTGTTATAAGTAATCCTTCATTGCTTTTATTTTGCACCTAAAAACTGTCGAGTTCGAACAAAATACGGAGGCGATCGAAGCTCGTTCACACAATTACGCTCGTGTGAGACTCAAGGCTCGTTCACACATTTGCGTCGACTGCGTTGCGCAGCGTTGCGACGTGCTGCACAACGCCTCCCCATTGGCTCGTCGCAAGGGTCGCCATAGCAACAGCTCGACGCAAGCAGTCTTATCGAGGCGTAAGTGGTCGCAATCGCACTCGAACGCAACTGCCTGAACGAGCCTCTGCCAATGTTCGGATGTCCTTCTGAGGCCAGTATAGATCCTTCTTTTCAGGTATCCCTCCCGTACACACGTGTAGTTATATTTAACGTCGAATTAATAACTCACATTTAGTCTTTTCGATGCTTCTATTCTCGGGACCAACTTTCTGAGGCACTAGTAACAACGAAAACGCGCTGATGTGCCTCAATGATGTGTACATGTAAAAAAGGTCGTGCAACAGTTTTTGTACTTTCGGTATGTACCGAAGAACTAATACCTGGCGTTGATAACTGGCAAAAACACTCATTTGTTTTCTTCTCCGCGCAATGGCAGAGGCAGAAAAAAAAATAAAGGAAAGAAACAGCTTTCTCCTTCTCAACTCGCTTATAACAAGCAGCCACGTGATCTTATGCTAATTATATATACCGTCAATGTTTATCGTAGTCTTCATTAAGTTAAAAGAGCACAGAGCATGAGCTGAGCTTCAGATATTGTTAGAGCTCGGATATTCTCATCTTTGATTGAAGTTCACGAGCCATCACCCGAATATTTGGCGACGCTGATTGTCATTAACTCGAGCACTCGTCTCGGACTCATGACAATCTAGTACCTCTCTGTGTCACGTGACTCGCGGTGCGAAGTCGGGATGTCATGTGACTTCACGGTGTCAACAACTTTAATCAATCAAGTGACGTTCTCAATTTAAATCGACTTGACGCATTGAGTCCCGTGACTGCGTCACTTGACGTCACGGGACCACGTGGCGTCACATTACATGGTAGCATGTTTTGACACCATGATGTCTCGTGACCGCGTGACAGATGAATAATCATAGTGTCAATACAAAAGCGCCATGAAAACCTACAATTTCTCATGCACTGCAATTCTGTATACGACTAAATGATCAATACATAGAAGTACAAGGCTCTGCCAATTTTTATTCTCAAATATTCATTTTATTATATTAAGAAAAAAAAAAACATGTGGAGAGGAAAATTACCGGAAACCGCCTTTAACCGGTTACCGTTATATTTTTTCCGGTTCACTTCCGGTTCAGTTCCGGTTCGGCTAAAAATAACGGTTCGGTTCCGTTTCGACACATTGTTCAGCCGTCTCTTTTTCCTGCCCACATGCTACACATACTGTATCTATGTCCTGATATTTCGCTCTGTACTCACCCTAGTTCACAACACACCGGTTTTGGCCTCAAACCCGCAATTGGCGCAGTCGGTGCCATACAGGGGCGGATGCGAGTGTATCCAAAGGGAGGGGGTGTCAGGACATGCGAACCTTCCCTGCGATTCCACCACTGGTGCCACCTGGCTGCAGCTTTGTGCAGATTTTGCTTCCTACCCAGAGCTGCAGTTTCCCATCCTGCCGCAACGCCTCGTGTCACTAGTTTTTCGCTACCACGGTGGAGGCAGCTGCGCTCGGCTGGTTTGACTACTGCATGATCTGGCTAAATTTATCATTAGCGTAAACCAAAGTCACCATACCTCAAAGTCAGATCGACTTTACGCTGTCGTCTTAGCACGAATGTGTACTTTGGTGTGCCTCGAACATGAAACGAAATGTAAATGTCTTACGAGGATCTCTGAAGAGTAGGGCGTCCCAGAGGATGAGGACATTCCGCCTCAAGTCCCGACAGATCTGGAAGCAGAGGTAGACGCCGCCGACCAGGAGTACAGCTCCGACGACGAGACAGATGATGGCGGCCAAGATGAGCCCCACCAACTTCTGCATTTCCTCGTCGACCTTCTGCCAGACGTCGACAAACTGCAGCGGAACAACATGGCGTGGGCTGCAAGATAGTCTTCGAGTTGAGTGCTGAGACCCCTTTCAAAAGTCGGGCACTTGTCCCGAAACCACTGAAGACGTGATGTAACAACCACATAACCACTGTGCAGTATTTTCAGCTCTACTAAGAAAGGGCATAACTTTGACAGAGTACAGCACCAAGGTAGTGATGATGGGATGTGTGTGGGGGGAAGATGACTGCTTTGCGTCCAAAATGGTGGCGTGGCACTGCCAGCGCTCTGTCGCAGATGGCAGCGCGTCGCCGGTGACCATGTGGCCGACGGCGTAACCAAAATCTAGCAATGGTCGGCATTCTACGATTGTCTATAAGAGCTCACTTGTGGCTGGGCCGGAGATCGAACAATAGGGGGCACTTTATCGAAGTTGTTGCCCCACAGCCTGGTGCTTACTAACGCAGCATCACAAAGAAATTGAACCTCGCGTAGCACGGTCTGGGCACGAGCGCTTTGCTCTGATAGCGGCGAGAAGTTTTGGTGGCGCCCTCCTGTGGTTCCCCCTTGTGACGTCATTACCTTGCAAACAACAAGTTCGATGGTGTTTGTTATTAGCATGGTGGAAGCTTGAAATCATTGCGCTCTCGAAGGAACACTGCCAACACCGTCAAAATAAAGTTCTTTCATTCCTCTTATTTCCGTCGATGATAAATCCCCTTTCCGACGTCATAGTCAGCGTTCGGCCAATCGTGGAAGGCCGACCACAGCGACGCTTTCGGTCGCGCACGGGGCTAATTGCTTTGGTCGCAAGAAAATTCGGTTTATTGTCCCCACAGCTGAAACGTACCTCTAGAGGCGTGACTGTTCAATCTCCTCCCAATAATCACATGTTTTTTTGCGATAAGAATCACTTTGTAAGTAAAATTTGAGTAAATATTGTGCCTTATTCACATTCACATGCATGATCGTGAAATAAAAGTTGATAAGGTTTTAAATTTTTGCTTTCAGTAAATACCTCTTAGAATTATTCATTAGAAATCATAACCTATGAAATCCGCGTTAGAATGTTTTTTTCTCCATACATTGGCAGTTGCAGAAAAATAAATACTTCCATAACTTACAATGAAATAAAGCAGTCACGTGATCTGGAGTCGATTATACGCCGTCGCCGATTAATTATCATAGCATCGGGGTTGGCAATGCGCAGGTTCGGCTGTTCCCGTCATCGCAGCAACTGGGCACGAGCCACTACCCGAATGCATATCAAGGTATTGATTGTCACGAGCCCAAATCGAATGCTCACGCAGTGCTCGGGTCAAATCTACGAGCCGCATTTAAATATCTTGATGACGAAATTCTGGAATCGCGTTGTTCATAACGTCAATATAGTACGATACCCATAACTTCGTCATCAAGTTTTGCGAGGGAGATTGAAAACGTTCGCTTTTATCCTTGAAGTTAAGCGGCGACTTCAGTGGCGCCAAGGAAGCTTCTTGGTCAGTGGCGTTGCGTATGAATATGCTTTTGTCCCCGCGCCAGGAAGCTTGTGAAAAATGAAAAGCATTCCTACCCAGTATCGTCGCGCGGCCCCCCTAAAGAAAATAAATCATTAAATAAAAACGTTAAAAAAAATCAATATTGTTTTGTGATTATGACATTCAATGAGCCTAAGATACCGCGCAAAGTGTTCTAAAAAATGACCGCTTCTCAAAATCTCCCAAAAGCGAATCTCTCTAGCTTCGAAGAAGAAATCGTTTACCCATCAAAACATTTAGCATTTATTCCATACAAATGTTGTAGGTATTACGGAAAAAAAGTAACGCACGTTACTTTTGCGTTACTCCTTTAAATTATGAATAAAGACGTTTCACTGTTTTGACGGTACAGGTATGCAGAAGAGCCATATTTGAAGAAACATTATGTTCATGCAGAAACTCAACATAGTTACTTTATCTTTTTTTACGGTTTAACCTAAATACTTACGAGAAGAAACGCAAAAACAAAAGGAAAAAAAAAATACATGGCTTGGTGCCTAAAAACACGAAAAAGTTGAGGTGTAAGTTTTTGAACCCTTGGGAAGAAGAAGTAACAAGTAACGCAAGTACGTTACACGTTCCTTGAAATAAGTAACGTAAGTACGTTACCTGTCACTGTATTGCAAAAGTAACGAGTACGTTACTACGTTACCGAAAAAAAGTAAAGCGTTACCGGTAACGCCGTTACTTGTAACGCGTTACCGCCAACACTGCGTACGACACGCCTGACCACCAAGCTGATTCGCACGAAGACGTCGCCGAGTCGTCGCCCCTTCTCTTGTCTGAAGAAACCGCTCGTCTTACGAACATTCAGTTTCTGTCAAATCGTGTAGACACTGAGATGGAAAAAAAAAAAAAAAAAAAAATTCAGGTGTTTTTTTTTTTTGTTTTCTTATCTTAGGGTCTACAAGATGTCGATTAATTACCAGATCGCCTGCACTCTATCACTGCTTACAATTTCTGTTTCGAGCAGTTGCGTTTTTTTTTACTTCATTAAAAATATGCGTGACCCTATAACAAAATATTGCCAGGTAGACTTCTTACACCGTGTTCCTTTAACGGAGTATAATCGAACTCACGTCTTCAGTCGTCACTAGCGCCGCATCCTCCTCAACGTTGCCCGAAGACATGGGAAGTTTCGTCTGTACGTGCTAAAACTCCACCTGAAAAACCGGAGTATTCACAAAACGTCAGTCGGAGTCGCTGTCACTTGTCGACTGCTCGAAACTATGCAGGCCTGGGAGTGGGAAATGAGCACAGCGGCAGTACAAAGTTCCGCTCAGGAGTAAAGCCCGGCGTGTGCAACATGCACGCGAACGTGACTTGAGTTTGTAATCGTGTGTACTGGCGGTTCACACGAGCGTGACCTGTGGCTATTCGAAAGAGTAACTTATTTGGAATGCCAACGCAGGAGTATTCGCTCACGTGTCACGTGTGCATGCGAAGAAGGACAACATGCAGTACGGTGTGTCGATACCGATGCGAGTTTATGAGTTCACTAGTGGCCGGATGGAGTGGACGACCGACGCCAGAGCCGTTTATTGAGAGAGTTTGGCCATACATTGGTTTGAATAGGCGAGCATCTCGGGCCAACCACAGGCCGCGAAACAGCCCCTAGTGGTGGTCGCGTGCTCTAAATTTGTGCCACGACTATACTTCGTTTCACCTTATGTGCGAGCGAAGGCAAAACTGGAAGCGCGAGCACGGAAGCTCCGTGCGTTCAGGCTTTGCTCGAGCGCGCGAGCTGGGGAGAAATGGAAAACGCGCTGGTCTCGCGCTTCTAGCTTTGGCTTCGCTCGCAGGTAAAGTGAAACGAAGTATAATTTGAGCCGTGCCGAGCGGAACTCCGCGTCTCAAGACGCTCGCGCACCCCACCTTCGCGTTGCTTTCTTTCAGCCAGTCTCAGGACGCTGTTCTAGCAGTGCAGACAATGGCATGGGCACGAACGCGTGGCTTTGGAAAGTGCCTCCTATGCACGAGGTCTCGTACAAACAATAGCGTTTCGCTGAGCTAGGCTCACGCGCCTGTGCCTTTGTCTTCACTGTCGGCATTTGTGATATGGAGTAGAGGTCTCCTGATTGGTCTACGCATGTGTCACAAATTTAGTTTACGCTCTAAGCGTGGGGGGAATATTTGGCGCTGGCGGCGGCCTTTGCTCCGCCTATTGTCCAAACTCTCCTAATATACGGCTCTGACCGACGCCACACGTTGCATGCCCTTGGTTGGTACATTATTCCCAGGTTTACAAATCCACAGCAGCACGTCATCTCCACAGCCTAGCACGCGCGCATTCATCGCCTTGCATAGAATGCAAACCACGCGCCATACGCACGAAAACCTACAGTGCCTCAATGTCCTTCTGTTTAGGGTGATGCCATCATTTGTAGTACCCGATGCCGATAGCACGCGCTCAAAGAGAAAATACAAAAAAAATCGCAGGAAACAAAATGTCGCTGTAGCACAGTCATGGCACAGCCAGCCTCCACGAGAGCGTGCAGGGAGCACGCTCTTTCACGCGCTTCGGCAAAAAAAAAAAATAAAAATAAGCGGTCGAAACAAAATGGACAGATGTCATCATTCCAAGCAAAGCGCACATGAAGGCACCCTACAAAAACCCCTTTTGAAAGTCACGTGCTGATTTTTAAAGGGGTACGGAAACGAAATTGTAGCTCTTATTTCTTTGTTTAGCCAGAAACATTGTTGTGTCAGCACCTTAGAAACACCAGTCTTCCGCTCGTAAAAGCACGAAAACTAATTCTAAAACGAATAGAATGATTTCTTAACCACCTTGTAGTTGGGAGGTTGATGTAGTTATGAAGTAGAATGCCTCCCGCCCCAACGCTACTCACGGAACTATACCGCGGCTTGAACGGAACCGCAACTCTTGGCGAAGAAATCCACAGTGCTTCCGCGACGTGCATTCCACACCATCAAGATCGACGTTCTTAGCAGCCGATAGCTAGGAGGTTGATCTGAGGATGCGGGGACTTAGTAGGTTGCGCTCAGAAAGGCACTCAACGTTGGGGGACACTGTTGGCATTTCGAGAGGTCATCCTGCTCGTAGTTCGTTTCCTGTCCTCTTCTCTCTTTACCAATGTTCGCTTAAAAAGAGTGTCCGAGAAAGCAATAAGTGCCGGACTGACGACCAAAAGAAAAGAAGCTGCAAAACCTCGACGTCTTGCTTTTAGCGGGGTGAAATATAAAACAAGCAAAAAAAAAGTGTCTTCTTTTTGTGTCCACTTCTGACTTTCTTCTTTTTGTTATTTTCTTGACACAGAAGACTGCATTGTTGTCATGGGTCGTTTCCAGTTCTGCGTTGGTCCTCAGTGTGGCAATCTTTACTTGCGTAAAACCACCCCTTTCGTTTGAGGATTTTTTGGGGGAAATTATGAAACAAAAGGAACCTTTGGGAAGGCGAAGGGAAAGCCTTCATTGTACGAACTTTGGGGTGAAATATGCGTCATAGGCACAAAAGCGATGTTTTCAGGAGCTCAATCTAAGTCACCGTAGCTTATCGGACCTAGCAAAAGGTTTTCGTTGCTCGAAAGAATGTTCACATTTGCTCGTGCCACGCCCAAGCCACTTCATACCGAAAAACTCGAAGAATGGCTGAATGTCAAAAATTTACTTGAGATAATGAGCCCCAGATACTCAGAAATGTAATTAAAGTTCAGTATCAAATAGATCAAAAGTATTTGCAAGATACCAAGATACTTCAAAAAGTATTTGAAATACAGTATCTTGAGGAGAGTATTTGAGATAGGCACAAGTCTGGTTCATATATCCCCTTGACATATATCACTTCGTCCCCGGCAAGTCAGGAACAAACCAAACAGAGATTACTTAGTTTTGCTTTGACTGTTGACACCACGCCGGAGCAGTGGCGCTAATCAAAGTACGAAACATACGAGTTCCCTCCGCATGTATTGTTTCAGGGTTGATTTTGCACCTCTCCAAACCCTACCGTCCCCAACTTAGCTCTCCCTTCCTCCTAACACGGGGGGGGGGGGGGGGGGGGGGGGGGTTGCTGACTGCATCTACCAAACTTCAGGACCAGGTATACCTAGCAGAGTATATCCGGGCAGCCCTAGAGTGGACTGCAGGGACAATTCGGGACTGAAACATCGACCCTACCTGCCTCCGACTGTACGGGTCCCGCCCCAAGATGGAGGGCAGCGGAGCTCTGGAACGAGGGCCCCTAAAGGGGGGATCGATGGCCGAGTGGGCTAGCGCACACCAGCTCGGAGCACGTGGAGCGAAAGCTCGCGCTGCAGAACCCAGGTGTCTTGGGCTCAATCCCCAGATTCCCCACCCCTGCTCGTTTCGATCTGGAGGGGCATCGTACCGGCGTGCGGTCGTGCACCACTACTGCGTTGTGCACGTTAAAGACGCCAGGCTAGCGGTTGTACTGCACTAGCTAAATTTCTCATCTATAGAGAGTGACTCGTCGCAACTTTGAAATGGCTGACCAACTACACGCTGTCTAAATATCCACAAAACCCCAATTATTATTTGGCCCCTAAATACAATAAAGTTATCTCTCTTCTCTCTCACGGTTGATTCACGCAATTAAAAAGCCATTGACTTGGAAAAAAAAAAAAGAAGACTTTCAGCCTTTTTACTTTGGTGAAGAAGGAAGAGCAGCGGGGCTGTACTATGTGCCGCGGTCGTTTATAAATGGCGGTAGCTGTCCAGAGGGTTGTGTCGAGATTTATTTGTCCACGGACACGAAACTGGGGAAACTATAGTCCGATGCAACTCAAGAAGGTAGGGCGAGGGTAAGACGGGCAGGGGGGGAGGAAGCAGACGGAACGCTAAAGAGAGAGGGAGGTCTTCCCCTCTCTTCTTCAGCGTTCCGTCTGCTTCCTCCTCCCCGGCCCGTCTTACTCTTGCCCTACCTTCTTAAGTTGCGACAGACTATAGCCAACACCTCCTAGAAAAGAAGATCATGATGTAGAATACCCGAGACTGTGGTAAAAGTTGGGAAACTTCGTCAGAGAAGAAAGGCAGGGGGAAAGGACGTCTCAATCTCAGCTACTGCGTTAATTTCCTCAGAGCCTTATATATCCACAGCCTAATCACCGACCACCGACGTCACTAAGCCAACCTTTGTTATACAATCCTACCCACACTGACGTTCACTTGATCCGTAAACAGTGACCTCAATCCCAAACTAAAACCTTGGGACCTTCAACTAAACAATCTGAAAGGGCTGTGCTTTATCTAAATGAGGACTGATATGACCTCCAACTGAACCCTTGCCCGCAAAATGACTCATAGCGCGTTTACCTACAACTGTCAAAAAAAAAAAAATATTTGCATTTTAGGAAACTTCTTGGAACTACTTCTGAGTTTCATCGAAGCATGGCTGATACAGTTACCGATGGATTTGATATGGATTGTCTCTGTTATGAGCCTCTTAGTATTGTTACGCTCTTTGTGCACAAGGTCAGTTTGCGGCCAAGGTGCCGTACAATCGTTGGGGGTGGGGGGGGGGGGGGGGGGGCCCATGACAAAATGCTGTATGAGGGGGGAGGGGGAGAGGAGGCCCCAGCAAAAAGGAAGATTTCGGGGGGGGGGGGGGGGCGGGCCCATGCCCCCCCCCCCCCCTGGCTACGTGCCTGGTTTAGGCCTTTGCTGCAATTCCAATTGTTTTTGTATGAACTCACTTTCACAGCCTGCATCTAGCCTGCATCCGCACAACCCAAAAAATGGGCACACGACTTGTCCAGTGCGTTGCTGATTAGAGATTTAACTACACCTGCTTTTACGGATTTAGCATGACAACTATTCCTTCTCAAAACGGGTTTTGCGGTCATTTTTCCGTACTCCCAACACAAACCCCCCTCCAAGTGAATGCGTAGGTCAAGAAACTGTAGAATACCGTTGTCCGGCTTTTCTGAGGTGAACTTAACTTCCGGCGCCGCTCCCCTCACTATCCGTTCCAGATCAAGTTCATCCTCTTCGCGAAATGAGCAGATCAATATGTCATCGACATATCTTCTTACGAAGCCCGTACTCGAAATACAATTCAATCTATTTGTTACGGTAGCATTCATGTTGTTAAGGTAGATTTCTGCTAGCATCGGAGCGACCGATGATCCTATGTATACGCCATTTCTTCGTAAGAATTCGTGTTCATTGTACACGACTACCGTTGCCTGGAGATACAGATCCAGAATGGAAAGAAAACTATCCACCGTTAGTCCTAAGTTGGATGGAAAATGAACCAAATTCAATTCCAAAGCCTCACGAACCCTCAGCTTTAGACGTGCCTTCTCTAGCGAATATATAGGTCTTTTATGTCAATGGAGACTACCGAACATCTCTTTCCATGAACTCCTTCCAAGATAATGATCAATTCATTCGAATTCTTAAGGGGGATTCAACCGCTATTTATTTGTACCCTTTTCCTCATAGATGGCGCAGAATTTTTCCGGAACATACGAGTTGCATGTTCGCAGCTGCGCATGCAGGTCGGGCGCTCGAGGTGGGCTCCGGCCACGGGCTGTTCGCCGCCGATCTCGAGCTAGATCGTCTTCGCTCTGCGTCCGGCGCTGCAGGAAGCGGCCAACAGGCGGCGCGAGATACAAGCCAGTACATGCGTAGTTTACAGTGGCTTACAAAACGTAGAATAAGCTCTGATTTCCGAATGAATTCGAAGTTCCATCCACGTTCGAAATTATCGAAAGCACAAGATGCGGCGTTCCGGCCATTTGGACCACCACATTTAAAACGCAAACGTTGTTTTGCAAAAAAAAAAAAAAGGCATTTAGAGCCTAATTTAAAGCTAGAAAACAAAAAAGAAATAAAGGGGCAGTTTTGCACTTCCTATGTCCTATATCGGCCTGCTCTTCGTCTAGATACTGGTTTGCAAACCCACTCCCAGGATGTGTGGAGTAAAGCCCATCTATCCTGGAAAAGTGACGCCAATCATTTTTGTGGAAAGGCCCGAGACACGTGCCGCGCGCCACTTCTGGGAAGAACTAAAGCCACTAAAGGAGCTGCGCTTAGAGTAGCGGCACTCTGTTCCCCAACATTGTTGTGGGCGCCGAAATTTTGGTGCCTGTGCAGAGTAGACGCAACTGCCGATCGTCATGATTCAAAAGTGCGACTTCCTCACCATTAGATTCGGTGTTAGGAAGCTCATATAATATTGCGTTGCTCTGTCGCGAACTGTTTAAACATTTGTGGAGGACAGAAAAGCGTTTCCTGTGATTTCAGATAAATCTTCAGATAACTACCAACCATTATTTTAAGCCACAATATGAACAAGTGTCGTTACTCTGAAGCGTAGCTTAGTGGCACTGTATATAGAAGAACATGGCGTCTGAAATCTAGCTCAGTGCTGCGCTGTTCCGCTATGATCTTCCCTAGTGCCACTAAAAAAGATACGCTTCAGGGTAACGACACTTGTCCATATTGTGGCTTGAAATCATGGCTGTCACTTATCTGAAAATATATCTGAAATCATAGGAAACGCTTTTACGTCCACCACAAATGTTGAAACGCTTCGCCACAGAGCAAAGCAATATTACATGAGCTTCCTAACACGGAATCAAATGCCGAGGAAGTCGCACTTTTGAATCCTGACGATCGGCAGTTGCGTCTGCTCTGTACAAGCACCAAGATGGCGGCGCCCACAGCAATATTGGAGAACAGAGTTCCGACCCTAAGCATAGCTCATTTAGTGGCGAGGTCCACACTTCTGCGCGGCAAGGTCCACACTTCTGCAGGTCCAGAGGTGCGGACCTCGTCAAAGAGGTCCACACTTTTGCGCGTCTAGTCGAAAGCAACAAGAAGCAACCGTTTCCCTCCCGTGAACTGTACCAAGGAGTTCTCTGTCCAAGCAAGTGGCGCGGCTCTACAACTCGTCCACAATCGCGCGCCAAGTGCACAGCAGCTGTCAAGATTGGCAACGGGTATGGCAAGAAAGGACACTTCCGTCTGCCTGCCTGTCGGCGAAAAAGAACCACTCAAATACACAAAGCCATGTTGGACTCGAGTTGTCTCCGTAAATTCCATAAGTTGAAGGCTCTCCCGGCACAGACTAAATGGACCTTTTGTAGAAATACGCGGTGCGCATGCGCGGAGTATTTCATGCGCCTGGGTTCGAGAGTATCTAGTTCCAAACAATCCGCCATCTTGCATTTCTCGCCTTTGAGCGGTTTCGTTGTGTCGACCTCGGGGCGGAAGAGCACGATGGGGACAAAGGTGAGCTTGGGGGAGCCGTATCTAGGTCACATCGCCTGGTGAACAGGATGTAGCTGACGTTTTGGTTGTGGAACGGGTGGGAGAGGCCTTGGGCGCGCGTTGTTTTCCAGTCACCTAGTCTCGAACCGATTCGCGTGTCTAGGTGGCAGCACATATTCGCCAAGAGGTCCATTCATTTGATAAAATTCACGCTTACAAGTACCGCTAACCATTGTTGTTGAAACGCGCAAGACACGTGCGAGGAGCGGGTGCTCCGCTGCCATTCGCTTCCAAGGGCCGCTCATTTCAGCACTGCGTCGACAACTGCTTCCAAGGGCCGCTCGAGACACGGGCCTCGTGCACTGGCGCATTTCACGCCACTTGCAAGACAAACACAAACAGATCGAATTGCTTTAGTTCAGACAGATAAAGAGGGATCGGTGGCCAAGTGCAATAACGAAAAAAAAAAAAAAGGATCGGTGGCCGAGTGCTCCAGCTCGGAGCACGTGGAGCGAAAGCTCGCGCTGTATAACCCAGGGATCCTATAAAAAAAACAAAAAAAAAACTTCGTCTCACCTTAGCATGGACTAACTGCGAAGGCTGTGCAAGCGCGAGCGGCCTGCCTTGACAGCCTTGACTGGAGCACTCGCTGCACGAGCGCCCGTGCAGCCGCCAAGGCTTCATCCGAAGCAACTATGGCTCGCGCTTTTAGCATGCGCGGCTAACAATAGTCCATGCTAAGGTGAGACGAAGTATTAGCGGCGAGATTAGAGTGCCTTCATACACACGCGCGCTTTTGCTTGAGTGGTGACATCTCAGCCATTTTCACGCCCAATCGTTTTTTTATGCATTTTGAAGTGCGTGCAATACCGTGTTACTCAGCTCGAGCGCGCAGCTTTGGCTAATGCATAGACGCCATTTTATCGCCCAAGTCACGCACCGAGTGCGCGAGAGCGTCACGCGCTGGCACATTCAGTGCAACAATGGATGTCTTCACCCTGAGACAGACAGACATGTAGGCACCCTAGGCGAGATCAGAGCCGTTTATACTGAGAGAGTTTGGCCAATTGGCGGAGCTTGTTGGCCGCTATAAGAAGCGGATTTCGCGATAACACAATATGGCGTTACTTCTTTGTCTTGTTCATTCCTGAGAAATCGCGTAGAGTTCCTATGAGTCAGAGCCACAATATGGCGGACGGAAGTAGTCATCCCCCGGTTGTCAGACTACGCTGCTGTGGTTGTCAGGCTGTCAAAATCTCCTTAAGAAGGCCAAACTCTCTCAGTATAAACGGCTCTGGGCGAGATGTTTTGGTGGCGCCCTCCTGTGGTTCCCCCTTGTGACGTCATTACCTTGCAAACAACAAGTTCGATGGTGTTTGTTATTAGCATGGTGGAAGCTTGAAATCATTGCGCTCTCAAAGGAACACTGCCAACACCGTCAAAATTAAAGTTCTTTCATTCCTCTTATTTCCGTCGATGATAAATCCCCTTTCCGACGTCAGCGTTCGGCCAATCGTGGAAGGCCGACCACAGCGACGCTTTCGGTCGCGCACGGGGCTAATAGGTTCAATCCCCACCCCTGCCCGTTTCGATCTGGATGAGCATCGTACCGGCGTGCGGTCGTGTATCACTATTGCGTGATGCACGTTAAAGACCCCAGGCTACCGGTTGTACTGCACTGGCTAAATTGCTCACCTACAGCTGGGAGACAAGTCGCCCGTTGAGGCAGACTATGTTCTAGGCTGTTTAAACATACACACACCCCAATTTGTTCCCAGACAGATAAGGTAGCACACCTTCATTCCAACGTGACATAGTAAGATCGCTGTTGAAAGAGGTGTTCATAACGGACAATAGCATAGTGAACTCCCGAGGTTATTTATGAAGACACTAAAGTTATTTAGAGGTTCATTTGATTTTGCCTAAAAATTAGAAAAGTAAAGAGAACAAAAAAAAAGAAAAGAAACGTACGCCTTACCTTATGTAGAAACGTATTTTCTACCTATTGATGGCCCGTTTGGTTTTCTTACTAATCTGTAAAACGGGAAGTGTTAAATTTACAAAAAAAGTGTTTCGAGCGCCAAAACGCTAACGTCAAAATTCCATTTGCATCTCAGAGTAAGCACCTGTTTGTTGGTTAAGAAAATATATTGTAATTGTTCAAAATAATAGAAATCATGATTCTTTTCTTGTTGTTTTTCATATCCACTAGCCACCAAACAAGATCTACAGAGAATGAAAATATCTGAAATAATGTTTCATGTAATAAGTGTTGTTCGGCATAAGTATTTTAGCCTTCTTTGCAACTCATTCAACTATTGTTTTTATTTCCAAATACATATTAGCAGGGTGTCTTAATGTGCGCTTTGCTCAGGGTGGAGACATGTTGCCATTTTGTCCCACACTTTATTTTTCTCTTTTGTTCAGAAGCGCGTGAAAGAGCGTGTCCCGGCACGCGTTTGTGGCGCTGACTGTGCTATCGACATTTTCTTTTCGTCGATTTCTTTGTATTTTACCCGTGAGCGCGTGCTGTCGGCCTCGGGTACTACAAAGGGTGGCATCACCCGAAGCCCCGAAGCAGAAGGACATTGAGGCACCCTACATATTAGGATATCTCTGTTGAACCCTGCGAGATTTTAGGGTGCTTACGAGCCACGCTTGTAGCGTATGCAAGCGTTTGACCACGCGCGCTAACATACACACACACAAAAAAAAATAGAATCAACAAAAGTATCGCCTTCAGAGCCTTATCAAGTCTTTCGCTAGGAGTCCGCTGATGACTGGTTACACTTTTTTGCAACGTTCAAAATGAGCCGACTAAAGGAGCCATCAATGGACCTTTTGTAGAAATACGCGGTGCGCATGCGCGGAGTATTTCATGCGCCTGGATTCGAGAGTATCTCGTTCCAAACAATCCACCATCTTGCATCTCTCGCCTTTGAGCGGTTTCGTTGTGTCGACCTCGAGGCGGAAGATTACGCACGATAGGGACAAAGGTGAGCTTGGGGGAGCCGTATCTAGGTCACATCGCCTCAATGGGTGAACAGGATGTAGCTGACGTTTTGGGTGTGGAACGGGTGGGAGAGGCCTTGGGCGCGAGTTGTTTTTCAGTCACCTAGTCTCGAACCGATTCGCGTGTCTAGGTGGCAGCACATATTCGCCAAGAGGTCCATTGTAATTCTGTTGTGTCTATGTTATACACCTTTTCTACGTGGGCGCCGCCATCTTCAATTTTGGAACTTCCGGTATGCGTGAAAACATCGCATTCCTCTCGCCTCGCCAGCAGAACATATTAACATTTTAATTGCAACCGTCATTCCTTCTTGTTATGTCCTTTCTATTATTTTTCCCCTTTTCCGGGTTGAAATCTCTTGCTTTTTTGTCGGAACGCATACCGGATATGGGAACAACATGCCTGGGTACGAGGCTAGACGAAAAAGGTCTATACAGCGTGAAGTTAGTCAGCTCTGAGAGCATCTGGTTTCTTCGTTGGAGATGAAAGACAGTGCAGTATGCCGCTGCTTGTCTGACGACTTTAACGTGCATCACGCAATAGTGACACATGACAGCACGCCGGTACGATGCTCATCCAGATTGAAAAGGGCAGAGGCGGTGGATTTAAGATCAGTGAGCTTTACAGCGTGAGCTTTCGCTACAAGTGATACCGATCCACGAGCAACGAGACATCGGGGTCGAATTCAAGCTCGAGAGAAAAACAACAGCAACAGCAAGAAAATCTCCGGTTTGAGGCATTTAGTACTAGTGTCGCCATCTCGTTTAACAAGTTGGAAATAAAATTAACAGAATGATTTTATTTACACAAATACGCGAATACAACAATATTTTGCTTTCTCGTCATGGTCTTAAAATTAAGATTAGAGGCACCCCTAGTACGTACGGCCAAGCGTTTTGTCACGTTTGTCTTCTAAATAATTGTATTTTCAGAAATGCCTCAAAACGCGCTAAAAACAGTCAAAACGGTCATATTTCTGAATTTTATTAAAACTCTCCAGCGCTCTGAAAGAAAAATCCAAGGGCCGTACAACCTTCATTACGTTATCATAAGTAACCTCCAAAAGAATGAATACCATCGCGCATTCCTGAAACTCAGGTTTGTGTAGCGAAATTTGCCCATTGAGTGACGAGCGGTTGAATCCCCCTTAAAGGGCCCCTGAAAAGAAAAAAAAAGTTTTTTGAAAACAGTCTGGTTGGGACACGCGTGTCGAAAAATAAATTCTACGCGAAAAAAAAAATTTTTTAGAGCAATATTGACTGCGCCAGACGCAATTTAGTCGGCAGTCACCTCCTCTCCACTTGCTTTCTCTCTCGGCATTTCGGGCGCGTGGAGGAGAGGTACTCCCCGCCTCTTCGTAGTGGATCGGCTTGGCTGCTTGCCTGGCTTGGCTGCCCCCCGTACGAGAGCCATGGCTATTTCCTGTGTCTGCCGGTCGCCCGTCGTACCGCGTCGTACAGCCGATTCACACGACGGACCGAATGGCGACTTTCGTCCGCAGACCGTCTACAAAGTGACCGGCACGTCACCGATTCCTGCGATCCGCGCCTCGTCCACGGACGCGCGGACTGATCCTTTTTCACGCGCGGGTTTTTGGCGGGAGATTGACCTGAAAAGTGTTTAGTCTGGCAACGGTACATTGTTTTCTTGTTTTGTTTTTTGTTTCTGGGCGATGAAACCAAAACTGGGGCATTGTTGTGTTTCGTGCGTTCGCTGGTTCATTTTGTCGGGCGTTTCTTCGTTCCACGTGTGAAAAGAACTGCAGAAACTTTGTCTGGCTGACGCGACGCAGGTTCCGGTACTCCTCCGAGTCCGCGTCAAGAAGCTTCCGTCAAAACTCGTCTAGCACGCCGCGATAATTCTTGCACGTCCAATCAGGACTTCAACGAGCAAGACCTCTCTTGTGGCTGTGGTGAACTTGAGTGTTGTGCACGAGCGCGGAGTGCGTGAAGGCATCTCCAAACGCCCCTTCGCGAGCCCAGAACTTCGTCGCTTCTACACGGAACCCTTCTCGAGCAGGACCATGCCTGTGTCACTCTTGTGCTTTGGGTTAGTAAAGCTAGTGGCGCTTCGCGCGAAGCCTATCACGGTGTTTTGTCTCGATCTCTACGTAACAGCGGCGTACGATTCATTCTCGCGGTAGCGACCGTCGATTTCTCTCTTGGACAACGGTGCCACGTTGCGATGTTGGAGTTTCGCGGCACTGTGGGGTCCGTCCTCACTGGCGTCTGCTCGTCGTCTCCTTCGTGTGGATGCGCTTGGGAGACAGACGAACCGCGGACATGTCGTCACGTAATCGATCCGTCCGCAGATCAGTCCGTCGTGTGAATCGGCCATCATCTAACTAACACAAGCAACAAGCCCTCTTCAGGAGGTCTTCACATATAAACGCGATAAAACTATAAAACCACCCGAGGACGCGAGACGCGTTGCAAGACGGCGGCCATGACAGAAAAAAAGAATGGCGAAGCTTTTGTTTGTTGTTTTATCCGAACGGAAGTTACGATTTCGTAAAACGTTTGTAAACAATTACAACGTTCATTCGATGGATTCTTTCTTAAACCTAAAAAAATGTAATTCAAAAGGCGATTTCAAGAGATCACGAAGATTTTATAACCAACATCTAAGCTGTCACTCATTTTATTGGCCAATGAGAAGCTGATTTGAATGACCACCGTTACCAATGAGAAGCCGAGCTGAATGACCATGGAATTTGCGCGCAAAATTTCAAATAAATCTCTCGCCGTCAATATTGCTCTAAAAATTTTTTTTTTTCGCTTAAAATTCATTTTTCGACACGCGTGTCCCAACCAGACTGTTTAAAAAAAAAACTTTTTTTTCTTTTCAGGGGCCCTTTAAGGGCCAGACTTTTTTCAAGCTGCACAAGATTAATAATAATAATAATAATAATAATAATAATGCCTTTATTTTCCATCCGGGCGATGTGGGAAGTTGGGGAAAAAAGCTGAATAAATCAGCTTGACAAGCTCCCTCCTCCCCAGAAATTATACAACGTAGAAAACAAAAAGGCAGACAGTACAGCACATCGCGCAGAAACACTCTGTATAAATCATACCAACAAGCTTGAGATTGGCTATAAACATTTTACAACAATAACACTTCTATAATCATAACTTCATACTCGTGTTAGAAAAGAAAAACTTCAAATCTTTTTTTGATGTAGATTCTAGTTGTATGTCGCAATTATTAAAGAACCCTCGTTGAAGAAATCGCGAGATGGTGTGCTGCCACGTTCCGTTCTCGTTCACCATTATACGAAATGGCATGTCTACTTTGTGATATTTTAGAAAAAAACTTTAAACTTAACGTAATTCCTGATTGACTCATAACCTTTTTTTGCCAGTGCGTCTAACCCGTCTTCCTACAACACTTTTTTTTTTCAACTTGCCATTATTTCCCCTTTATTCAACGAAAAGAGAATTCAAAGCTTCAGACGATTTCCTTTTGAACATCGTCGACGGAAGGATGGCGAACTTGCTGGATTTATCCGTCTGCAGCACTCCAGCGAACCTCTTTCCAATTCTTTCTTAAAAAGGACACATGCAAAGAAAAACAATTTTTTTTAAACAGCTTAGATGGAAAAAGGATATCATAAAACGATTTTACAACGAAGACAAAAAAATTTAGAGCTATATTTACGGCGCTATACGAATTTGTAGTTGGCGCCCGCCGGAGCCGCCGCTGGTCACGTGGTAGGCCCGCGCGCCGCCGCCCTGCGTCACCGGCGCCGCAAAGTCACGCCGCCGCCGCAAGCTGAGCGTTGTACGACGCCGCTTCAACGCGTTTCTCCACGCCGCCGTCGCCGCCGCCGCACAAGTTCGTCTGCTTCGGGGCGCCGCCGCCGTCATCTGACCGGCGCACAGGTCAATCAAGTCTACTTGCGCTTTTTCAGGAGTTTCCTTTGGGCTCGAAAAGTTACTTATTAATCTTAATTTTTTGTTATACTTCAAACAAAGATGAATAAGGTACTTTTAGAGGCCATAGGAAGCTTCCGAAAGAGCGCAAGCACCACGTGGCAAATATGGGCCCGTCACGTGATAAATAAGGGCCACTTTTCTGCGGCGCCCGCGGGCGCCAACTACAAATTCGTATAGCGCCGTAAATATAGCTCTAAATTTTTTTTCTTCGTTGTATAATCGTTTTATGATATCCTTCTTCCATCTAAGCTGTTTAAAAAAAATGTGTTTTTTTTCTTTGCATGTGTCCTTTAACGGAAACCGCCCCTCGGAAATTCCTCCATTCTGCTGGATAAGACCTACCTAGAAGACATTCCATTCTATCAACTGCCTGATCTACAAACGCTACCCTCTCGTCAAAATTGATCACCTTCGAAATCTCCTGGATCGAGGAGAAAACATCCAACCTCAAAGGTTTCACATTCAAACAAATCTTTGGGCCTTGCAAGGATTAACAATGCTACAATTAGATCCGTTGTTCACGTGCCCCGGACTTGTTGTACTTTCATTCCTCTTTTCTCTGGGCTCCGTATTCTCAAAACTGTCCAATACAATCCGTCGCTTCCAGGGGTGGATGCAGGAATTTCCTGAGGGGGGGGTCAGGTGTTGGTCAGCGTACCAGATGTTTAAGAACCCCCTCCCCCTCTCCCTCGTTTCACGCCCTAAATTTTACACATGCAGAAATCAAGAGGGGGGTCAGGACATCCGGACCCCCCCTCTAAATCCTCCCCTGGCTCGCTTCACATACCAAAGCCGCTCAAAGAGTTTCCTTTTTCCCGAGTTCCAGCGAAGATTGTCCTGGTGGTGCTTATTTTTTTTTTGCCTCTGGGGAGTGTCCAGATGCGATTACAGGCTCTGTGGAGCTCTTCTATTCTTGTGCTTGTTCCTTTTCTGTAGACCTTGATTATCTTCTTTTTGGCGCTCCAACCAAACCCTGATGTTGAATGATGCTTGAACCGGACCGGATCGACGTAGCGTTTCCTCAAAAAAATGTTCAAGTTCCCAAGGTTTCAATTTGGGATTGAGGTCACCGTTTACGGTTCAAGTGAACGTTAGCGTGGGTAGGATTGTATAACAAAGGTTGGCTTTGTGATGTCGGTCGTCGGTGATTAGGTTGTGGATATATAAGGCTTTGAGAAAATAAACGCAGTAGCCCGGGTTATCAGGTTGGGCTATTAATAGTCAAATTGGGCTATTTTGTACTGCATTTGGCGTCGAAATTTAGCGGTTGGCTATGTGGCTATTTTCGGGCTATTTCAAGTCCTAACGCGGGAATTTTTTTTTTTTTTTTTGCTTGGTTTAAAGTAGATGTACAAAAGACACATCAGCATGGATACAGAGCGACAGTCCACTTTTCCGGATTCACGAATTCAGGGATTTTCTGTGTGAAGATACGTGGGCGTGACGCTTGATCCTATCAGCTCCAGTGAGCTACCGTGACCGGGTGTATCAAGGGGCGGCCAGGCTCTTTAAATCGACCGCAAAATTCGGTTTCTTAGCCTATCGCGTTCCGATTTTGTATAGCGTTGGCCACAGGTGGTGCATTTTTTCTATTAAATTCGCAAAGAGCGAGCTTACCTGACAAAAAAGTAAAAAAAGAAAAAAAGCTTTGCTCCTATGGAAAACGCAGCGAAGCCACCGGTCTTCAAACCATAGGGCGCCCTATGTGTTACAATTTACGCTGTGTTACAATTTACGCTGTGTGTGAGCTGCAGACAGTTTGAAAAGGAACGCGGAGGCATTTCAGAAGAGAAGGGAACCGAAAACAATCCAGTCATCGCCGCAGGGAGCGCACACGAGCAAGAGATGCATGGGTCGACGACATTAAGCCTTTCGTCTCACACTGCTGCCGCTGCTCTCGTGTGTGGTCCTTTTGTGTTCCCTTGATACTACGACATTTACGTGGATTCGCGGAACATGTCCTGGTACGATGTGAGTGACATGTGTGGCAACTAGTCAACGATGACCCTGGTCGATTATCGATAGACCTCTCCCTCGTCAGAGAGAGAAAGAGACTTCTTGGAGTTCGTGTTCAAAGTTTTTCGTGACGGATAATGCGGGACGTATAGATACGATCGAGATGTGAGCAACAACTTATTTACGGGCTTTGTCATGTAGAACACGAGTAGAGTGCTTCAGTCGGTTACTTTAATCTCGTAATAGAATGGAATTTCGTTCTTCGTCGATATCTCTGTGCAATTGCGTCGACATTTGTAAATATGCCTGGTAACATCCAAGTTTTCACTGGAAGGTGAATAACAAGTTTCAGTGATTATTGAAAGTGCGTTGTTTGTGCTTATGTGTTTATTTATACTAATTATTTATTGCCTTCACTACTAGAATCTTAACCGTATTAAGGTAATAGTATTATTGCATAAAAAAATTAAGTTATATTTTGTTCTAAGGTAGCTCGATCACTTTAGGGAGGAGTAAATTGGAGAACATAATAGCGCTTCACGACAGGGACGAAGAGTACGAACCAGACAACACAATGCGCTATTATGTTCTCCAAGTTTCAGTACCAACTCGCCCAAGAATCCGCATTACTCAAGTAAATTGGTTGACTGTACATGGTAAGTTTAGTACCCCTGCCACACGGAAAAGTTATCAAGTCTTTTTTATACGATATGGGACTGAATCAGCTCGTGATCCTGAGTGACTATGTATACGAGCGTCGCGAGCTGATTTGCCTACCCCATAATGTCATTCGATCGAAATTACATTAGCTTTGCCATGTGGACGGGGTATAATGCAAGAATTCAGTGACTGTACGCGTTAACATCGCTTACATGATTGTAAGTGACACTTGTCTAGTCGTGTCCGCGTTGCATTAGCGCACCCAGAATTTTTGCCTGGGGGGGGTTGTGAAATTTTGACAACCGATCGGAGGAGAGAGGGCTACGCGGCCGGCGGGGGGGGGGGGGGGGGGGGGGGGGGAGGGGGGGGGGTAATTTAACTTTTTTTTTTTATGTCCGTTTTTTTTTTCCGTTTGCACGCGTCATTGCGAGATTTTATTTGCACTGCGCGAATTAATTTTAATCCCATCGACACGATTGCATTCTTTGGTATGTGCATTTATTTATCCAAAACGGTTGTTTTATATTCATAGAGAGGGAAGAACAGTAACCTTTTTGAATTTTTCCTACATCGCACCCGCGTATAATCAGGCTGGTCTTTAAATGGTAAAAAGTTGGGGAGAAGTAATTTTTGAGAAAATGGTTTTTCTTATACTTGGACATAGCCACCCAGCTCTATACAAAATATTATTGCTCTATCTAATTTTCAAATATGAAAACAAAAAATGAAGTCTTAATTTTGTATGAACATTTGAAGGTAAACGTCCGGCAGCCCTCTGCCTGGTTTGGAATAGACATATGAAACGAAAAATAATAGTCCCTATTTTTCGTTTCATAGGGACACTAACCAAAAATTAAATTTTTGGTTAGTGTCCCTATTTTTCGCTTCATGTCTATGGAGATTCAGTACAAATGCACATATTTCAAGTGCTTTTTTCTCGCTTCATACTTCTTTCACAAGTCAGCGTTACCGTGACTGAGAATGTCTCGTCTGCAAAACTTTGTTGCTCAACATTACACCAGTGGAACGAGGTTACCTGTCATGCAAATAAGGCCCGACCTGTGTGCAAGCCATCCGAACAGCAGTAACGCATAGGAACCAGTAACGGGACAACGGGAGGAAAAAACGTGGCCGAACCCGTGGCATCCTGTCCTAAATCCATTATTATTTTCGAGTTACGAAAATTATGAAAACAACATAACAACCACTTCCATTCGAAATGTTCTCATTAGATTATTTGATTACTTGACACGAAACATAATTGAACGTCAATCTAAAAAATACCATTAATTTTCATTTTCTCTTCGTGTAACGTGATTATTGCGGCTCGTAGTTTTGTTTAGTGTGCCAATTTTAAGAAACGTAATAGAGTGGCTCTCAGCACTAGAGGCACTCTTACGTGACTAAAAGCGCGCTACGAAGGTCGATCCACGCGCGTTGCCTTTGCTTCGACGCGCGAGCCCGGTGGCCTTCCTTTGCGACGTCACGAAAAAAGCACTACGGCCTTTGTTCCTAAGAAAAGCTCCGCTGTAAAAAAAAAAAAAAAAAAAAAGAGGGGGGAGGGAACATATGGTTAATTCAAATGGTGCTTTCAGCGCGCGCTTCGTTGCGCTCTTTACAAGCGCGCCAGATCGGGTGGCGGAAAAAGAAGGCGGCGACGTGATCGCGTGGCGCTCTCGGAGGGAGGGAGGGAGGTCCTCGGAATGAACCAGGCGGTCACGTCGCCGCGTTCCTTTTCCACCACCCGATCTGGCGCGCTCCCAGAAGAGCGCTGTAAAGCGCGCTAAAAGCACCATGCGAAAAAAAAAAATAGGATTTTGTGTATGTTTATACAGCCTAGAACTTGATCCGCCTCAACGGGCGACGAGTCTCCCAGTTGTAGATGAGAAATTTAGTCAGTGCAGTACAACCGCTAGCCTGGGGCCTTTAACGTGCACCACGCAGTAGTGATACACGACCCCACGCCGGTACGATGCTCATCCAGATCGAAACGGGCAGGGGTGGCGATTGAACCCAGGATCCTGGGTTCTGCAGCGCGAGCTTTCGCTACACGTGCTCCGAGCTGAGGTGCGCTAGCTAGTGGTGCAAAAGTAGTATCGATAGTCGACTATCGAAAAACGATCAATAGCACCATCGATAGTCGACTATCGAAACACTATCGATAGTACTATCGAAAGTCGACTATCGAAAAACGATCAATAGCACCATCGATAGTCGGCTATCGAAACACTATCGATAGTACTATCGATTGTCAGTGCCTCCCCTCGATAGTACTGTCGACGGTTTACTATCGAGAGTTTTGCGACACTAGCCTTATTCACCAGGCGCAAGTAGCGCCCGTTTAACCACTGACTAGCGACGTCATCGACTAAAATGATCACGTGGCAAACGATAGTCGCCGCTAAGTGAGCGTTTGGTATTCACCGGTCGTGTTTAGGGCATATCGCCCCGTGCGACTCGAGTAACAAATCTTAGTCATGGGGTAGGGCTAGTTTAGCCAGCTTCGGTCCGAGCGCGGCCGATGTTATTAGCCGAATGCCCAATAAAACAGCGAAAGAGGCACAACGTCATGGCGCGCTCTCTGCAGTTGATAGGACCAGGGCGCGCTCTCTGCAGTTGATAGGACCAGCCGGTATTCGCCGTCTCTCTGTGCGTGCTCCTCCGCCGGCTAGTCCTATCAACTGCAGAGAGCACGCCATGACGTTGGGCCTCTTTCGCTGTTTGATTGGCCCTTCGGCTCATAATATCGGCCGCGCTCGGACCGAAGCTGAAACGAAGTATAGCGGCTCAGCGCCATGGCCGACTCGTATCACCGCTGACCGCCAGCGCTATAGCGAAGCACTTTTTTACTGTCTCGGAACGCTGGGGGACATATCTAGAAAGAATCGGAGGAGCAAACATTGTGTAAATAGCCATGTTAAACGGCCAGAAACACCGTTAAAGCGACCTCAGCAGGGCGCTGGACGGCGCGAAAAAACGCATTTACGGGCGCTTTCATATTTGGTTATGTCGCTGGCAATGCGGCTTCCGTATTTCTTCCTTGCGTTTCTTTTAATTTTTCTTTGTAAAACTGTCTCTGGCAATTAGACTCTCACTGTAACTTTTTTCTTCCTAATAAACATTTAAATATTAGTTTTTATACGATAAAATACCCGTTTACGCAGCGGCTTTTAAGTACGCGTGCGCGTGACCTATCTTTTTATGCCACTTCCGCTTCTTAGTTCTGACTAGATAGTCACCCGCTCGCTTCGCGCTCGTGAATACCGGAGGACATAATCGCTCGTTAGTCGCGGATTTCTCGTTTAGCTTGCGACTACTTAGTCGCGATACTAACTTTAAAAAAGCACTAGTTAGTCACGACTGGTGAATATATCTGGAGTAGTTTGCATCGATCCCTCTTCTCTGTTTCTCGCTTTATTTTTTCAAATGGGATACCCAATAGCCCAAGCACTTACCATCCCAACTTTGGTTCAGCTTTCAGTGATGGCCAAGACGGTAGTTTGGCCGAAGATGGGAGGAAGGGAGGCGAGCGACGATGCGGCAACTGTGTTCGCTCTAGTGGTGCAAAACTATTGATAGTACTATCAATAGTATCAATAGTCGCCAGAAATCTGACTACCGATAGTAATAAAACTATCGATAAGGTCGCAGAACTATCGATAGTCGACTATTGAAAACCTATCGATAGTACTATCGATAGTCGACTATCAAAAAACTATCGGTAGTACTATCGATAGTCGACTATCGAAAAACTATCGATAGTACTATCGGTTGTCGACTATCGAAAAACTATTGAAAAACTTTCTCGGTACCAGTACACAGTTTCTCTCCCCTCACTCTTTTACAGCCGGCATTTCATTTAGCCTGTATATGTAAGTTCTGTAAGATGCTTGCAAAAACCAGCTCGTCTATCGGCAAGAAATGCGTCATCGAAATTATATGAGCCTACCAAACTTCATTATTATAAACTGCCAAAACAACCACCCCCAAATAATATGAAAACGTATGCTTGTACAAGTGACACGGGTCCTTAGCGGCGTTGGAACCACAGTGAAGTCAAAGTTCGCTGTTCTTTCGATCGACAGCGGCACGGGAACAACCCAGAGCCTTGGAACAACCTAACTACAATTTATTCAAATATAGACCCGCTTTTTTTTTTTTTATCGGCGTAGATTTTTAAAATTAAAGATTAAAGACAACAAAAAAGTAGACCTAGAATAGTACTCAGAAATTATAGAGCCTATCGCGCTAACCCAGGTGCTCACCCGTGTCGGCCGCTGCGCATAGAACTCCGGTGCAAAGCGGTGAAGCTCGACATGCGTGAGCTGGTGAGATGTGGCACGGAGGCATGCGGAAGACATGATAATTAAGTGATCTCATCAGGAGTGCAAGACCCTGGTTCTGTCTTATCACAATAGCCGCCATCCTACAATTTGGCAGTGTTTTTTCACAACTTTTAGCTCCTCACATCGCCGACATCGCCTGGAAATTTTGAAGGTGTCGGCGATCAATCCGTCAGCGTTTCAACCAACCAGCGCCGGTTGACGAGCAATCTCAATACTTCGTTTCACCTCGAAGGGAAGTTGAACAGGTTCTTGAAAAAAAAAAAGAGATAGAGGTGAATTGTAGAGTATATTTATCCCCTGATTCTGAATATCCGTTCGCTTTCCCCGAAGATTTAACTAAACGCGAGAAGACTCGAAAAAAAACTCGCACCAGATATTTCGGCCGCCAAGCGCGTGTCGTTCGTGTGGGCAGCGCGTGCGATTGCAAGCTTGCCAGGTATGTTCCCCCGCATTGACATCTGTCGCGACGTCTGTTTTGTTTTTTTTTTTCTTTTTTTCTTCTTTTTTTGCCTTTTTTAAAGTAGGAAGAGTGCGCGTGCATAGCTTTGATAGGCGCCGAAAATGCGCGAGAGCGGAGATTTTGAAAACTCCTTTTATGACGTAACCTTTCGGGAAGGAGGGGGCTTCAGCGGTACTTTGAAAATGATTTTCTGAAGCCTCACCTCTCACGTCCCTGGCACCAAGGCGAGCGCGGCCACGTTTGTTTGTTGTCCGTTTGTTGTGTTCGTTGTTTGTTTGTTGTTTGTTGTGTGTTGCTTGTTTGTTGTTTGTTGTATGCCAATTTAGAGGCACGGAACTATCCTTTAACTCGGGTTTGACACAAGTCGGGGTTCTAGCCCTTGGGCAGCAAACATGTGCGTTTGTCCAAAAACTGAACTTGGAGAGCGTAATTTTGCTATTTTAACGATTTGGCTCCTCTTTAAAGGGGCACTGACAACCCAAAGGTCGTTTTTTTTTTATTGTCTAAAACGATGCAACTTGTAGTCATAGACACGCAAAAAAAACCGCATCGCGAAAAAAAATTTTCCGGCGCGCGCACGCGCCTTTTTAGTTTTGGCATTTGTATTTTCCGCGTTCACCTCCTCGCTTCTTTTGATCGGTGACGTCAAAAATCAGGAAATTTAGAAGCTTTGTAGGTGACATTTCTATAACATTTAATAACGGCAATCGTAAAACATGTTTTTTAACGCAATTGCGAACGCACTACGGCCCCTCTTTTTGAAATACCAGAAATCAGAGTTCGGTGTGATGTTGCTTCCTAGATTTGTATCCTCCCTCGGAAAACTTGGCAGCGCCCGTTGGCGAGTCGGAGAAAGACCGGTTTTTTTCCCGCCGGCGCCTTTCTATCCCTCACCTCCTCCTCCTCGGTTGGGGTCGCCGTGACAACGGCGGAGGTCCGAAAGATAGTCGAGTCGCAGGAGACCGCAAAATCTGACTCACTGCACTGGCGCGGATCGCGCGGGAACTTCAAATTCGGCATTTGGAAATTGTTTTTTTAATTCAGAAATACTGAATTTTAAAGTTTCAAATTTTGAGGGTAATGTCCCGGCATCGTTTTCAATCGTTTCGGATAATAAAAAAAAAAATATGATTTTGGTGTGTCAGTGCCCCTTTAAGGGGTATTCACACGAGGGAGAAATCCCGGGGATTTCTCCCCGACACGCGCATCCTACGACGAAAACGTCAGGCTTTGCGATGTGCAAAAGCCTCGCGTTTTCATCTCGTGAGGCGCGCGTGCCGGGGAGAAATCCCCGGGATTTCTCCTGACGTGACACGCGCGTAATTAGGCGATATAGATAATTGCTCTCAGCGGTATGCCAATTTAGAGGGACGGACCTATTCTCTAACTCGGTTTTGACACAAGTCGGGGTTTAGCCTTTGGGCAGCAAACATGTGCGTTTGTCCAAAAACTGAACTTGGAGAGCGTAATTGTGCTATTTTAACGATTTGGCTCCTCTTTAATGACGTGACACGCGCGTAATTAGGCGATATAGATAATTGCTCTCAGCGGTATGCCAATTTAGAGGGACGGACCTATTCTCTAACTCGGGTTTGACACAAGTCGGGGTTTAGCCTTTGGGCAGCAAACATGTGCGTTTGTCCAAAAACTGAACTTGGAGAGCGTAATTGTGCTATTTTAACGATTTGGCTCCTCTTTAATGACGTGACACGCGCGTAATTAGGCGATATAGATAATTGCTCTCAGCGGTATGCCAATTTAGAGGGACGGACCTATTCTCTAACTCGGTTTTGACACAAGTCGGGGTTTAGCCTTTGGGCAGCAAACATGTGCGTTTGTCCAAAAACTGAACTTGGAGAGCGTAATTGTGCTATTTTAACGATTTGGCTCCTCTTTAATGACGTGACACGCGCGTAATTAGGCGATATAGATAATTGCTCTCAGCGGTATGCCAATTTAGAGGGACGGACCTATTCTCTAACTCGGGTTTGACACAAGTCGGGGTTTAGCCTTTGGGCAGCAAACATGTGGGTTTGTCCAAAAACTGAACTTGGAGAGCGTAATTTTGCTATTTTAACGATTTGGCTCCTCTTTAATGACGTGACACGCGCGTAATTAGGCGATATAGATAATTGCTCTCAGCGGTATGCCAATTTAGAGGGACGGACCTATTCTCTAACTCGGTTTTGACACAAGTCGGGGTCTAGCCTTTGGGCAGCAAACATGTGCGTTTGTCCAAAAACTGAACTTGGAGAGCGTAATTTTGCTATTTTAACGATTTGGCTCCTCTTTAATGACGTGACACGCGCGTAATTAGGCGATATAGATAATTGCTCTCAGCGGTATGCCAATTTAGGGGGACGGACCTATTCTCTAACTCGGTTTTGACACAATTCGGGGTTTAGCCTTTGGGCAGCAAACATGTGCGTTTGTCCAAAAACTGAACTTGGAGAGCGTAATTTTGCTATTTTAACGATTTGGCTCCTCTTTAATGACGTGACACGCGCGTAATTAGGCGATATAGATAATTGCTCTCAGCGGTATGCCAATTTAGAGGGACGGACCTATTCTCTAACTCGGGTTTGACACAAGTCGGGGTTTAGCCTTTGGGCAGCAAACATGTGGGTTTGTCCAAAAACTGAACTTCGAGAGCGTAATTTTGCTATTTTAACGATTTGGCTCCTCTTTAATGACGTGACACGCGCGTAATTAGGCGATATAGATAATTGCTCTCAGCGGTATGCCAATTTAGAGGGACGGACCTATTCTCTAACTCGGGTTTGACACAAGTCGGGGTTTAGCCTTTGGGCAGCAAACATGTGCGTTTGTCCAAAAACTTAACTTGGAGAGCGTAATTTTGCTACTTTAACGATTTGGCTCCTCTTTAATGACGTGACACGCGCGTAATTAGGCGATATAGACAATTGCTCTCAGCGGTATGCCAATTTAGAGGGACGGAACTATTCTCTGACTCGGGTTTGACACAAGTCGGGGTTTAGCCTTTGGGCAGCAAACATGTGCGTTTGTCCAAAAACTGAACTTGGAGAGCGTAATTTTGCTATTTTAACGATTTGGCTCCTCTTTAATGACGTGACACGCGCGTAATTAGGCGATATAGACAATTGCTCTCAGCGGTATGCCAATTTAGAGGGACGGAACTATTCTCTAACTCGGGTTTGAAACAAGTCGGGGTTTAGCCTTTGGGCAGCAAACATGTGCGTTTGTCCAAAAACTGAACTTGGAGAGCGTACTTTCGCTATTTTAACGATTTGGCTCCTCTTTAATGACGTGACACGCGCGTAATTAGGCGATATAGACAATTGCTCTCAGCGGTATGCCAACTTAGAGGGACGGAACTATCCTCTAACTCGGGTTTGACAAAAGTCGGGGTTCTAGCCTTTGGGCAGCAAACATGCGCGTTTGTCCAAAAATTGACCTTAGAGAACGTAATTTCGCAATTTTAAGGAATCGGCCCATGTTTACTTATGTAACACACGTGTGATTGAACGAAATCAACAATTGCTTTCATTGGTATGCTATTGCTGTTCAACAGTAATGTCGTCTAATCGTAGTTTGACTGGATAAAATCACTATCGATTGTAAACCCGGGTTCAAACCTCGGATCTTAAGACCTGTGTAGGGGTTCTGTGTATTTGTTGATACTGTTTATGTACTGCTTGAATATTTTGTGATTGCGCCTATCACACATATAATGCGCCCATTTATGCATCATAGTTAGGGTTCTGCGTTTTCGGAGTTTATTTCTGAGCAAATTCGGAGGGTGTTTTTCGGAGTTTATTTATTTTTGCAAATTCGGAGTTTTTCGGAGCGTCCGTTCGCAGTACACAGAATTCGGAGTTTTTCGGATTTGAATTCTGGTGCTCCGCGATGCGGAGGGCTCTTTTTCTATTAGCATTATGAACTTGGACTGTAGAACTTGCAGACAACGAGGTCATTGGTGGGAGTCGCTTCAAAATCTGGATATTCTTTGGCGTAATCAGCCGGGAGCTTTCGCTTCCTGCTCATGGCGCGGTTATGCTGGAATAAACTGACTGAATCTCGGGTGCCTGCCATCAAAGCGGATGGCGAGGGAACGTGTGCAAAGGTTCAATCTTTAGCGAAAGGAGGCCAGAGAAGGGCGAATTAACTTCTCGGAAAGGAACATATCCGGGAGAAAGGCCCCAAATGGAGTGGCAGGGAAGGTGAGATGTGTTCGACCTTGGTTTGACTATTGTTGTGGGGAGAGATCTTGTTTTTTTATGATAAGGGTCCAGAGGGACTCTCTTTGTAAAGCTTGGGAACGTAATTTTAAAGGGGCCCTCCAACAGTATTTGAGCGTCTACTTTTTTTTGCGGTTTCTCCACGCTAGTGGTCCCGCAAACCCAGTGGACAACGAAAGAGTTTAAAAATATTAGCGCATCATATTTTAATTTGACAACTCGGAAACACCTCCTCCGACGGTGGCGCCTCGAGGTGCCGAATGCGCGCGCATAACGGCGCTCCCTTTCACTATACGTCACATTCACTGGGTTTCGTGATTGGCGAGAGCCGTCCCAGAAATTTTGCAGCGGAATAAAGTATATCACACGTTAACCGTCATTATTGCTCTAACAAGTCGTTTTTATAGAGCTAATAAAGTAGCAAATTAAAGTTCAAAAAGGGCGAAAACAACGCCTCGTCGCTCATGCGCGCCTCCCAGCGGCGGAGTACCTCCTACTCGCCGAGGTGGCTCCGGTGGCGGAGTTGCGGGAGACGAGCCTTCCGCGGCTGTCGAAGCGGACAGAGGCAGAGACGCGTCGCGGCGCTTGCGTGGTGTGTCCTCGTATGGCGCGACGCCCAGCTCCGCACTCCTTTTTAAGAATTCGGCGCTCAAAATCCGACCCGGTAAATTCATCGATGATGGCAACCCGATTCCAAAGCTACGATGGTTGCAGCGAGGCCTAGGCCAACCGCTTTGCTCCAATCGCTAAACTGTTTCATTTTACGTCATGATCGCAATGTTTTGCTTATTTAAGGTTGTTTTCTGCAATATTTAATTTGCTAATAACTCACAAAATATTGCGAATTTCTGTAAATTTTTTTTCCCTCGGTGTTCCTGCTTTCATGGAGCTCCGTTTCAGCGTGAATTTCAAACCAGTCAAAAAATTGTTGGTGGGCCCCTTTAACGAACAAAAGTGGAAACAAGAAAATAAAATAGGAAAAGTTGTTCGAGGATCCCAGGGAAAGATAAAGGGTAGTCTGGTTTTCACAGGTGGCGGTCCCCGAATTCGGAGTTTTTCGGATAAATCCGAATTGGCAAACTTTTTACCGGCGAGTGTTTTTCGGATTTTATCGGATTTATCCGAAAACGCAGAACCCTAATCATAGTTTAGGTGAGTTCACTGGGTACCCGTTATCAATAAGAGCAATCCCGTATAAAAGGCAGTTCTTCTCAGGACATGGTTCTTCTATGAAAACATGGTATTTTTTTCGGGTGCTTCCATAGGCGCAATGAGAAAATGTTCGATTGACCCTTGGCTAAACTTAATATGGTCGAACGAGTTTGAAATTTCGTTTGCAGATGTAAGTATCCCAACTCAATAAAACTCCAATGAGAGCAAGCTGATTATTTGTGTTGGTATTGAGCAAATAAAAATAAAACGGTTCTCCCCATTGAGTTACGGTCGGTCCCGTTCCCGGAAGCCGAGAGATGGCGCAAGTTGTGAGGACGCGCCCATGTCCAAAATTCCTGGGATTATGATAGATGGCGGAAAGCCCACGAATCCCTCTTAAAACTGAATAGAATGCCAGTAGACCTAAGGCCCGTTCACACTCTTGCGACCTCTTAAACCTGGGTTCCTTAAAACTTCTTAAACGAGAGGACACACTGGCGCCATCTATTGGGTAGCAGTTTAAACTCGGCGGTCTGGCATATTTTTTTTTTATTTCTCTCGCGCATTATACTTTCTTTCTTGGCTCGAAAAACTTTTGTCAATGTTATAAACGAGCCTTTCTATGGGTATTACGCACATTTGACCTCGGAAATCCCGCAAACCCTTCGCTCTTGTGAAATGCAGTTCCAGGGTCACCGCATAGATGGCGCCACTCGGTCGCAAGAGAGTGAACGGGCCTTAACAAAATCATGATATATCTGCATAATTTTAATGCCTGAATAATATCTGCCACAAATACCATATTTATCATGTTGAACTTTGTTTCGAAGATAGGTTTGACACCTTGAATGAGCACGTGGATTGTTCGGCCTTATTGACAGACGGCAAGGTAAAGATATTATTTAGGAAACACTTAAAGGGGCCCTGCAATCATATTTAAGCGTCTGCCTTTTTTGCGGTTTCCACGTCTCTTGGGGTTCGGGAAAGCCAGCGGGCATGAAGAGAGTAACTAAATATCAGTGCGTCATATTTTAACCGGACGATGCGGAAACCTCCTCCGCCTACGAGGGCGACCCACGTTGCCGAAAGCGCGCGAAATGTGACGTCTTTGGTCCTGGGCTTACTACTGGTCAGAGCCGCTAAAAGCTTTTTTTTAGTCGAGATACAAAATATAAGTGTCGCGAACCGTTTCAATTATGTATGAAACTAGTTTTTGTTTAGTATTTTAGATCAGAAAGGAACACATGCAGTTTGTAAAGTACGGAAACAAGAAATGGTCCGTCGACGTACCCGCCACCAAGCGGCGGAAAAAACGGCGCATACTAGAAAGGGCTAGTGGGATGAGGCCCCGACAAACGGCAAACGTAGAAAAATCCCGGGTGTACGCGGCGGCGCTGCGATCGTATACCGGCTCGAGCATCCGACCGCTTCCGAGCGTTCCGAAGGCCTTCGGCGCGGGCTTGGTTGGCGATTTGGCCATTTGGCGGTATGGCAGCGCGAAGTGGCTCCCGTTCTGAACTGATATTTACCCCGTGTTTGCTGTCGTTTGTGGCCAATGAAGTGTTATGCCGAATTAGTCTTTAATCGCGCATCAAATGCAATGCGAGCCGCCCTGGCCGCCCGCTTCATGCAGCCTATCCAAAACATGCTTTAGTGGCGCCCTCTCGAGCCGTCGACACGGAGTGCGGCAGCCGTGAACGCTCGATGAGCCCACTATCCTTCCTCTAGTTCACGGCCACTCAAGCCAGGACCTACGACGTCATGAAGGAGGTTATTTTTTGCTTGTTTTTGTAATTCTAATTTGCCGATAACTTTTAAAATAAAGCGAAATTTGGGAAAAGAAAAGTTTCATTAAGTTACTACGTTCAGTGCGCTCAGGTTCGGTGCAAATTAAAAACCAGTAAAAAAGTCATTGCAGGGCCCCTTTAAGTTTGTAGCAGAAGTACAATTTAACCATACTATAAGGTAGTCAAATGGGCCAGTTGATAAACGTTGCACATGGTGGGGACCACTGATCTCAATGACAATTGCTGGATCGCGTTTGACCAGCTCTGCCTATGGACCGGAATGCGGCCACGGTCGGCCATCTTTAGGTAGAGTTATATCATCTCTAGCCATCATAATAATATGGCGGACAGCGCAATGGCGGCAGACTGCCATAAAATAGCCGTAGATCTAGTACACTGTACCGTGGGTGATATTTCGTGCTTGACTGAAGTTGTTCGACGAAGCAGATTTTTGAAACCCGGCGTGAACGGTAGCCTTGTCTTTGAGGACCCGGCGAAAGTTCTACGAAAGCGCAGCATCGGGGGAAAGTAGCGCAGCGTGCATCGAAAGCAGACTACGTACCGGCGTCTGCTTTCGATGCTTCTTTCGATGCGACTTTCGATGCGTGCTGTGCTGCTTTTCCCATAGAGATCATATACTAACTCTAGAGGAAAAGGTCCGCCATTTTCCCATGCATTCTGGCTGCCGCAAGCGGCGGAGCATGCAGGCAGACCTTCGGGGGTCCCAAACATGGTTACCATGGCAACCGAAGCCTCGCTATCCCCGATCGCACCTCCGGAAAGGGAGTCTCATACGATTTATTCTGCGAAGTTTCGTCGACAGCATTCGATTTCACGAACTTCAACAATCCACGAACTTACCGGTGGAAAGGTATTCACGTTCCTTTCGAAGCTTTCTTTTTGCATAGCGCGCAGATGTACGGCCTCGCGTCAACGCTTAACTAAACCAGATAACCGACTTCGCGGGTGGGGCGCGAGAGGGCGCGGACGAGGAATACGAAACCGCGCAAGCACCAGATTTCCGAGATTTCGACAGAAGGGAAGTTAATGCAACGTAATGAGTATATTGGTTTTTATAAGCATTAGAATAGCTCAGAATTTAGTTTACAACGTTAAATTATCACTGTTTATATTGCTGAGAGTTTTCAGTCTTCGCGATTACCATTGCGACTGTCGTCCTTCAGCTGGCAACATTGCTTTCTTTTTCTCGTGTTCTGTCGCTCTCTTTCGCGATCTTTCACTCGGGACCCCGGGTGTCGGCGCACGGGATTTGCCACTCCTCCTCACCCACCTTTACCCCCCTGGCTTTTCCCCGGTGCTGCGCGATTTCGTGAAACTTTCACTGGGTCCTCAAAGACCGGGCTGCCGTTCACGCCGGGTTTTAAAAACATGTTTCGTCAAACAATTTCAATCAATCACGGAATATCACCCACGCTATTT